>CAWUFW010008578.1:0-600000 GCA_963921515.1 Calotriton arnoldi | reverse complement strand
TTGCCATGCACTGCATATGATCTCACATATTACATCACTCATTATTACAGCACTCATGACATATTATATGGCATTGTGGATGATATCTCAAATGGCATCATCGATGACATCACTTACAATTAATGACATCATCCATGATACCGCTAATCACATTACTCCATAAACCCTTACATCGTTTTCTCAAAGAAAGTTGGAAGTAAAGGGCTATAGTCAATTATAGCACACAATTACTGTCTGCACATGTGCGTGCATAGAATGGAAATAGAGCAGGCCTTGATGTCAAGTCTGACTGTGTATGTCAAAAGTTCTGTGGTGCACAGTTTGCCTATGATTCTATATTGCCATCTAGGGGTTCTGGGTGGCAACAAGGCTGAAAGGCAAGTGGTTTGTAACAGAACCCCGAGATAACAATACAGAACTATATTACATATGCTATCCATTGTGCATTTTTATATCACAAGTTTATTTTGGGGTAGTTAGCTAGAGCACACTGTTTTCTTCAAAGTACATCTAACAATGGGTACCCATTGTAATTAGAATGCTTAGTTTTTTTATCCTTTATGAATATATTGTTATCAATGGACAATGGTAAGGGCAAGTGGATTCATCTGATTCTATGACAATAACATTTACCTCAATTAAGGATTTACAGCATTTTCACTTAATTTGAATAATTTACGGAGTTTACAGAAAAGATGTTTTTAGTTTGAATGGGTGAAATTATACTGTCGGAGAATGTGTTGCATAATTTGCATTTTTTTACACTTTATTTTTTTTTTATGTATGGTGTTAAGATTTTAACTTATGTTAAAAAAACTAAGAAATTCACTGAAAAAACCAAAAGGTTAAAGTGGAGTTATACGTAGATCTTCTAATAATAAAAAAAACGCTTATACAAATACACTGAAATTCACCACTTATACATAATTGACCTAAGTGTAACTTGCACTGCTGTGATGCACTGCTTATGACCTCAAATATTACATCACTAATGACATCTGAAAGATATGGTGGTGCAAGTTATACTTAGGTCGGTTACATATAACTGGTAAATTTCAGACTTCTTTTATTTTAAAGCATTTTTTTTTAATATATTAGAAGACCTAGGTATAACTCCACTTTATACATACATATATAGATATATATATATATATAACTATCTTATCCTCTATATAAATACCATCACAGTATTGTGGTAATCAATATTCTTGGGTCGATATTTTTGTAGGACAATATTTTGGTTGTCCACATTCTGACATATAATCACAAATGACAATCAAAACCTTCAACAACACTTACTATGGTCCTATTATTGCAATGTCAGCATGCATCACTCCATAAAATATTCTCCTTTCTCCATCAATGCCATTATATGCAAAACATCATTAGGCCCGGGCAAAATGTAATTTTCAGGAATTTCACATTACACTTGTTACGCTAAATTTCAGAGATTATGCCACTACGCCACATCATGTACGTGCCACTCATGGCAAAAAATGACACAAACGCGCCATTCGCATTTCAAATTTACAGCAATGCATGGGAACAGCAGAATGTGAGCAGCTCTTATTTACAGTGCCTTTGTTTTTTCACACTTTTGCAGTGCCAAATGACTCCTTGTGTCAGAAATGTACACTAGGACACAATGCTGCATAATTTATGAAAACAAATCATATAAATCGTGTTAACACCCCTATTCATCATATATGAATTCAAATCTAGATATACTGACTTTGCTAAAGTTTCACTTTTAAATTGCTTCTGGCAAAATAACTTTACTTTTAACTCTCTATTGCCCCAAATTGGTGGATTCATTCACTATGACTGTATACTCTGTGCAATACTGGTGTGTTATTGAATTTTCTAGAGCTGCTTTTAGCTTTCAGGACTCCTGCATCCAAGTGTGTTTGACCTAAAATCTACACTCCTGGTGGTGGAAATTAAGGCTATACTGGTGGGAATCCTATGGTTTCTGAAAATATGGAGAATCCCATAGTGGGAATCCTACAGAGCTGACTTCACCTCAAAGTAGCTCTGCTGTTCATGTTTAGTAAGGATCAAGTAAAGCATGTGAAACAATATGCTGACTTTTCCTTGATGGTTTTTATCAAAACCATCAAGGTCCTTCTATGCAATTCTGTTTCTCTCTTTTTTTATTGTTTTGGGGTATTAGTATGATATTTTGTGCTTACAGAAAAGGAGCCAAAGAGATAACAATTGGAATAATTAGATCTCCCAAATGTTTTGTTCATATTACCATTGCTGTGACAAGTAATCCTCAACTGTATGCCCAACCTTCATTGCTTCAAAAACAGAGAAATCAAATGACTCCCTGAAAATGGCTTGAGAAGAAACTGCTCTTCCAGGCCATTCATTTTCTGGATATGCCATACTGGTGGGGTAGTTTATTTGTTAGGCCATGCAAGTCCCAAATGGTCTGGTAGATATAACTGAAGTGAATCTGAGACCATCTAACACAGTTCACTTACTGACACGGAGCACTCACTAGCTCATGGTGGGGTCATACAGGAGTACCTAGAGGTTGAGAAATCAAAATGTATGAATGCATCTTATATGGCAATGAGTGATGAATCCACTCACTAGAACATCGTTTTCCTCAATGGAAAGGAGTGGGATGCATAGCTATGTCCGCTGGTTAGTAAGTGTGCACTGAAGTCATAGCAATATAGTTGAATTACTTTACTATTTCTGTTTCCTTAACAAGCAGTTTTAACTGACTACACATAATTTTAAATAATCCGATAAAGTTGAATATGGAAGGTTTTTATTTGTGGGAAGCCTAAAACTGTGGTAATGCCACTTTATATGTTCTTCCAACTGTATGGTTTATCTGATGGGCCTGGTTCTGACAAACATCTACTTTCAGCACTCATCTGTCTTAACTTGAGTCAGGCATGAGGGGTGAGCTGTAAAGAGCAGAGTCTCGGAACTCTTCGTCTTTCCCAGGTCCTTCTGTCCCCATTCCTGTCAGGAACCCCACTCGATGAGTTAGGAACACCTGGCTGGGTGCAAGGAATCTGGTGTCTAGTTGCTGAGCACCTATGACTGTTGCAGCTGCCTCAATCGTGCCAGTTTGGGAGCAACGGTCAGCCAGTGCAGCAGATTCCAACATGGCAGCTGAGCTCCGTGAACTCTCAAGAGGTGATCTCAGAGACTGAGGCTATCTCTGCTGGGACTGAGGGCCCCCTCTCCACTGGTCGCTAGGTGCTCACCTGTTTGGTGTGGCTCCCTTGTGGGTTGAGATGCAGCCATCTGTGGTGTGACGGCACATATACGGTCTTGCTAATGGGCTTCTCTTGGAATGTTTTGCCCCTTTCTGTTGCTGTTCTTCCACTTCCCTCTTCAGCGGGGATTGTGTTCAGGGTAATAGGCGCTCCTCCACCCACAATCACCTGACCTGTTAATCTTGACACTGTTAGAGACCACCACCTACTGATGACCTGGTGCTAAGCACCTGTAGCAGGTGCTGTGAGCTTACGAAGGATGACTGCGCTCCGAAAGCTCCTCTAAGGTGCCTGCATACCCAGGGACACGACCTATGAGTGCCTTCATTAAGACCAGAGGTCCTACTCACTTACAGGACATTGTGAGTATGCCCACTTGGGTGCAGCTTTCTCGGGGGTTGGACTATGGCCACACATGAGACTTTACTGTCAGACCACTCCGGGACTACTGCACCCTTCCCCCCACTGTTTTGCAGCGGGGAATGATATTCCTTCACCTTCTTTATTATTTTATCACTCTCCCAATACATCTCCCCAAATCCCTTTTCAGTAAAATGGACAGCCTGTTGACAGGGGGACAGAATTACGTCGGATCACTCTCAGTAACCTACGCCTAGCTGCAGATGAGGGTGGGTTGGCGGTTCCTGACTTTGAACTTTATTATCTTGATGGGCAGTTAAAATGGGCAGTCCTCTGGTGATATGTTCACTGGAGTGAGTCAACCACTGCAGTGAGATTTCTTTCCACCTGCGCCACACTGCCGTCCTTGTTGCTTATAGCTCGACCGCACCTACATGATGGCTCGGAGTGAGCAGTCCTCTGTTCCCTTCGATTCACATAGGCCTGCATGCAGCAACACATGAGGACAAAACTCCCCTATGCGCAGGACCTCTCACTGATGTCCCTACTTCACCTTACACACAAAGGCGACTGGTCAGGCCTTCAAGATTGGGAGCTTAGGGGCATGGCCTCCCTGGGTGACTGGTATGCAAACAGTCAATTGCAAAGTTCCAGGACTTGATTGATGACTTCACCCTCTTCTTGTGACATTTCTTACTTTATGGTGTGCTGTAGACTGCCTTATGCAGAACATGGGTAGCAAGGGGCTAGAACCTTCTAACCATACCTGTGTGAAGCCCATCTGTACTACAACTGGATGTACACCAACAATCTCTTTTCTGTATAGGTCCCTCCTCTCTCAGGCCAAGTGCAGTCTTTCCAGCCTTCGAGAGTGCTGGGCCCACTATATGGGCCATTAATTTACAGGCAACGATTGGACGAACATCCTGACTCACACCGCATGCACCTGTTGCCGACTTTAAACTTTAAAAAAATCCTAAATTAATTTTTTTTAAATTCCAATAACTACAAACATGTAATCATTATTTAAAATAATTATATATATATATTAGAAAAATTGGAATGCATATTAAACATTCTAAAACAAACATTAATTAGAGTTCAACATAAAAGGGTATGACTGAAAAAAATTCAAATCAACAGAAAACTAACCAATACAAAGAAAACATTAAAAAATGAACCAATAAAATCACACAAAAAATTCAACAAACAATATAAAACTTACAACTCTAAAAAACACAAAGCCTGTAAGAAGAGGAAACTCTGCTGAATCTAACCAGAACCTGAAAACAGAAGTGGATATATATACACATATATATATATATATATTTACACAACCACCTTTCAAAGTAAGTAAAGAATATACTTAAACAAAAATATAAAATTAAGGAAAGTTAAGAATGTAAAACAACAAATAATTAACAAAACACTCTAGTACTACTATCTCTTTATGTTTAGTTAATAAAATTACTACAACATCGAGAAACTGCTAATCTACTGAAAAACAAGACCAGTTACATACCTGGAAAAAGACACACAAAAAGTAAGTAAATATAAACTACTAATAAACAGGAACTCACCCTACAATGATTAAAAAAATAAAACCTAACTACTTCAACCCACACTAGCTACCAAAAAACAAATATTTAAAATCGAACTAATGCACTTTTTTCAACCCAATTGAGATGCCACTTGTTCCACATTGCAACACCCCCCAACAGAAAACTTGCAAAGAAAGTGTGCAACGTCCAACAAGAATATATATGTAAGTATGAAACAGAAAACGAATAGCATAAGTTTGTATGTCAAAACAAACGTATTAACTATTTTAGAAATTTAATTCTTTATATTATTACAGTATTTTCCGACATAATGACAGAAGGAGCAAGATACATCACATCACAGAAAGGAAAGCAGTTGCTATCTTTCATGGCCCACACTTACAGCAAAGAAAGTACAAGCACAGAAACTATCAATTGGAAACGTAATAAATATTACTATAATGCTTACTATGGAAGGCCCACTACAAAAGATGACATCCTAACTAATTTAAGGGAACACACCCACCCCACAAATGTGACCGAAATAGCAGTAAGGCATGAATTGCAAGATATAAGAGAGGCCAGCACTAGCTCCCAAGAGCCCATAACTAAAATATTAAAAGATATACTTGTCCATGCACTCTTTCTCAAAGACCACTCCAGGTTTTACGAGAGACAACGAGACAACACGCAACGTGCTACGAGCTGTGTGCAGCAGCAGCGGCCGCTCCCCCGCTCAACCCCCCAACCGCTGTCTACTGATTGGCAAAACCGGCAAGCCCCATGCAACAGGATCGACAAGAGGCCTGCGGGGGGTCACCTGCGAGCCGCATTGCATCGCTGTACCATTGCCGCACCGCTGCCTGCCTGCTACGAGCATACGGCCCCGTACACCATCGCCACGGTCACCACTCCCTGCTGGGAGCAGAGGGTGCGTGGGGCAAAGCCGAGAGAGCAGCGGCGGGGAGGCACAGCCGCAGGGGCCCAACAAGAGCTAGACTGGCTGGACTGGCAGCAGCATCGGTGCGTGGATAAAGGGGCCCAGCGGTCCAAGCCAGTATAGTGGTCCCAGCGGGAGCACCCCAGGGGGAGTACAGAGCAGAGCGGAGCAGAGCGGAGCAGAGCGCCCAGAGTGGAGCAGTCTGAACTGGCCCAAATTGGACCACAGCTTCTGGAACTGAGGTAGCTGACTTTGAGGGTGGGTGAGTGCCCTTCAAGTGTGCACCTTGGTGTGGGGGTCTTGCCTCTATGGCCTGTGGTTGTGGACGTGTCATGTCAACGCTGGCAGGGTTTTGACCTAAAAGGCAGAGTGTCAAGTAGTGTTAAGTAGCGCGCCTGCCAACGCAGCCCACATTCTGTCATCTCCAGCCACCTTTTTACAGCCAGCCAGCCAGCCACGAGGCGTAGGACACCAAGAACTCAAGTACACCCAGGGGAACCACCCATCCATCTACCAATGAGACTAACGCCCCTGGTAGAATAGCCTGCGCTAGCTCCAACAGCCCAAACAAGCACCCAACATAGCCACACCAGACATTTAAAGTCAAGAGAGCGGACAAGAGAACGGGCTTGTAGGCTTAGACAGCAGGCTTCCACTTTCTTCACCAACTGGAAGCACTCACACAGGGTATTTGAGGCCCGCAGGAATAGCATCACGATCAGAAAAGTGAGAAAAGTGAGGAGTGGAGGCACTAGAGTTCACCCAACAGAATCAGGAACAGCAGATTCAAGTGCAAGGCCTCAGAGAGGACAGGAAAGCAAGTCCGGGTGGCTCACGATGGGCCCCAAAGCGCATAGCAAGTCCACAGCAGCAGAGGGAGAGAACTGCCAAGGCACCGTCAGAGGTCGTGAGTCCCGCAATCTGGCCACAAGAAGCATCCTGATACATCAATACTTCACAAGACTGAAGGTGGAAACAACGGGAGCCTGCACGGTGGGGGATGAGAGACCTGCGGCAGACCCCAGACCAGTCCTTGCAACGGCTGGCCAAGCAACCACAATGCAGAGAGGCGCCCTCACCCGCACCCCAAACAACACAGCCCACCATAGCCTTGAAGGATCACTAATTGCAGAGATGGCAAGACTCACAGACACGGCAGACATGGCAGGCATGCTTGTGGATAGTTTCAGCGCCCAAAGCACCACTAACAATCAACTCAATCAAAGCATGCCTGATCAAGCCATAGTGCTACCAGTGATAACCGAGATCATCGAGATATCATCAACAATAAACGACCGGGACGACTCAGTTAAAATGCAGGGCCAAAAACCCACGGGCTCCACTCAAAAAAGGAGAATGTTCGAAATAGAGGCCCTCGTCCATCACATCTACAATCAGCAACACAACATATTGGATGACCTCATCAATCCCAGCATCCAGGGAATCAGCCAGATTTGCTCTACTCCAGCAATCAAATTAGGAAGAACGCAATCACAACAACAACTCAGTGATCTCAGTGTACCTAGTACCTCATACACAGCATCTTATGCCCCAGGAGCAACTCCACGACCCAGGGTCCGACTCACTGAAAATTCACCTGCGGACACAGACAGCGAACCATTAACAAGGGCAGACACACCCAAAGGAGCACCGATGGATCAACCATCTGGTACCTGCTCCCAAAACCTAGACTCCAACCACAAGGATTGTCCGACACACATTTTGAACACAATAGACTTTCCTGCTGGCAGCAATGAAGGCACTCATGTGGCAATCTCATAAACTAGAGATACAAGTGGAACTAATGCATATGTTGGCACAAAGCGTACTTACCATTGATAAAACAAAGTGGACACGCTTAATTCCAAAGTCGACCTGTGGGCCCAAAGAGAAAAAGGCCCTGGGGCCATCGCAAGCCTAGCAAACAACACATGTGAAGCCATAGTTGAAAAGTTAACGACATTGCCAGACTTGCTATCCACCATAATATATCAATGCAGGGAAGCGTGGACAAATAAGAAACAAAACAGGGAAAACACTGTAAACGCGGAATCACCCATTGGGGTAACAACGGCCCCAACGGATTTAGGTGATCCCACGGATACCGTTGATTCCATCAACATCACGCTCCTGGATGTAGGCTGCAGCTCCAAAACAAGCTTGGATGATGACCATCCTAGCGGAACAACAGGTCAAAAGGAAACCACAGGACAGCTTTCCAGATGCCAAAAGAAAAAACTGTGGAAATCACAGAAAACAAGCAAAAGGAAAAAGAAATGTCATTCATACAAAAGATGCTCGAAAGACCACTCACGGGGCCATCTTTTTTCTCCTCTTACCGATATGAACTGTATGTAATTTTATTATATCATGTTTTAAATGAGATTCGGATGCTGTGAAACTTTTATGGTTTTCTACATACGAGACCGAATAAAGTTGTTTTTTGATTTGATTTGACCACCAAACCCAGCCTATCACCAGCCAATTGGAACAGATAGCTCCCCCAGGGGTCCAGTAAACTAATTGATCTTCCAAACAAAACCCAGACCCCCGGATGAAGTGGCACAGGCGAAAAACTACCAGGAAGTAACAAAACCTAACAGTTCTTATTCACTAAACATAGATGACCGAAACAAGGTAAATTCGACCTCTCTTACTCCACACACTGCCCCCAACCCTCAGGTAAAGTCCTATTCTGAGGCAGTAAACTTCAATAGTAACAGTGCGCCAAAGGGGGCAGAAAGCCTGAATCCCCACGGTGATCCAAAGGGACCACCTAAGGCTAGTAGAAGCCTGGGAGCTCAAACAACAGCTCACAGGCTCGTGGATACACATCAACGCGAGCAGTTTGGGCTGCCGCCCCTGGTACCAAAACGGGATATTGGCACAAGAATGCCACAAACATCGTCTACAGAAACAAAACCCGAAGGCCTGAACACAGCCACATCGCAAACAACAACAGCATGGATGACAACATCCCCTCAAAAGGCTCAGATGGCCAAGCTTCTCCCTAGCTTTAAATTGGACGAAACAGCACGAGTCGGGCAAAGATCGTGCAACAGCCAGATGGGGACTACGGAATGAACCCATATGAACAACGACCAGGCAAGCAATGAAGATAAAAAAGAAACTGAAGATGACTCCATGGCCATCTCACCGCTCGCAATGATCTTCACCCCCGAATTTGAAACAAGAGGTCCAGGTGACATCCTTAACCGGTCAAGCATTTTATACCTCTTGTCGAGCATACCCTTACTGGCCTACCTAACAACAGCCCAACTAGCATCCGTGCATTTTAAGAACTACACTTGGATAAGTCACAGAGAGTCAACCTTGACAAAGAGGACAAGCCGGGTCGACGCTCAAAACATCATGGCAGAAAAAGACACACTTAAGGAGTGGGGGATACGCATAGACAATTGTACAATGGAGAAATACCCCCACATCCTACTGCAGAGGTCGCAAACCCAAGGGGCACTACAACTGCGGAAATGTGTACTAAGGGGCACTAAACCAATCCAACACCATATCTGTGAAAATAACATCAAAATCCAGCTCTATAAGAGTGGTGGAATCAGATACTGCACAGAGGCAAACGCAATCCATGGCTCAAGGAAATCAGACGACTGGGCCTGGATCTCATCAGCGCTGCACACAAATGGGAGGGCACAGTCCTAGCATAGGAAAGCACCCGACCCCTTACGGACATTATCAACGCCAGATCCTGAGGGAAGCACAAACAACCAGCATTAAAGGACCAACGGTACAGCCTACAAGATCTAGGATTAGAATAATAAGCTGAAATGTCGCTGGGTTCAAAACGACTACAGCCAACAAAGACGCTATGGAACTCCTCCAAACAGCAGATATCCTATGCTTACAGGAAACATGGCTGACAACACCAAGCTCGATAAATGGCTTTCAGGCACTTCACACACTGGCTCATAAGAAAA
This sequence comes from Calotriton arnoldi, assembly GCA_963921515.1. Taxonomy (NCBI): domain Eukaryota; kingdom Metazoa; phylum Chordata; class Amphibia; order Caudata; family Salamandridae; genus Calotriton; species Calotriton arnoldi. Next base: position 589,961 of record CAWUFW010008578.1, on the reverse strand, counting down.
ACCTTTTTGGAAGACCCACTGGACGGATTTCGAACCACATAAAACTAAACCTGCAAGTAAGTGCTAAGGAATGGCACACACACTCACCCGATGTCCAGAATATAAATATAAATGGTTTGACACTGAATGGAATACCAACTACCATTGCAGTAATTAACCTTTACGTTAATCCAAAAAAGAAGGAAAAATTCAAGAAAATCACAGACCTGATCAGAGAATATCTTTATGAACATCCGGGCCATGAGTGCATCGTGAACGGGGACTTTAACTTGAGAAATCTTTTCTGCCAAGGTCATAAGAAAGGGGAGAGTGGGCGGAGAATCATGGAGGACTGTATCAACGAATTTAAGCTGGGGAGCACAAGCCAAACAGGACTACCGAATAGCAAAACATAACCGACCTTGAAAAACATTTCCACGCTTGATTACATCTTTTTGAGTAAAGTCTTGCTGTATCACTCTACCACGAGTGATCATCATCCACTATCCATCCTTGTGAACGTAGGCGCCACAACGCACGAGGTGCATCTTCCGGCCAGCCAAATACTCGCTGTATCCAGCGACTCAGCATCAATAAAAAGAATCAAATGGGGACTCTCCTGCCGGGCCAGCTATAGCCAATGGAAGCAGGTCATAACCCCAACTGGCATCGAGACAAGCTGGACAGAAACCATGGTCTCATTATTCAATGCTCTGAGTGCAGGCAGTGCATCAGTATATAAAGGAAGACACATCGGAAAGGGGCCCATCCCCTGCTATGATAACAAAGAATTCAATGAGAGCAAAAAGAGGTGCCCTCAGGCAGTCACAGCTTAGGATGAAAAAGTGCTCATGGACAAAAATAATAATCTGCAAACTTAGAAAATTGCACACAAAAAACTATCTGGCAGCTGAAACAGAATCGCATAGAGGAGCAATGGAAACACATCTACGCCCTATAGCGCCCTGTAAAAACAGGGAATTCTGGAGATACGTCAGGAGCCTCCACGGCGCAGTCCACACAGAGAATGCTGTACCTGCCAATGAATGGGCAGCCCATGCAACAAAGCTCTATGTTGATCCAGAAAAAACATTGGACAATCCCATGGAGGTGGAGGGCAATCACCCAGGTGAACCCGAGGCAGCCCACATGGTAACAGAAAAAGAAACTCTCTTTATCCTGAAGAGCATCTGGAAGGATGGGGCTCCAGGACCAAATGGCCTACTGGGCAGCATTTTCAACGAAGACCGAGAATTCTGGGCCCCGCATATGCACAGCTTGTTTAATCAATGTCTTCTCACATCGACAGTGCCGGAATCATGGAAAGGCTCCATCTTGCAACCGATCTACAAAAAGGGGGATGCATCACAACAAGAGAACTATAGACTGATCGCCTTGTTGTATATTGATGGTAAAGCGTTTGCAAAAGTGCTGTTGAAAGATCTAGAGGCCTGGATAAACAAAAACCATATTATACCCAAATACCAGACAGGATTCAGGTCTAATTTATCCACGCTGGACAATGCCATCGCCCTGTCATACCTGGCAACTCGAGCCACAGAGGTTACCTCCCCACCGCTCTACACCTGCTTTGTTGATTACAGTGCAGCCTTTGACGGCATCGATCGCAACATTCTTTGGGCCAAGCTTGCAAAGTGGAGCATCCCAAGGAAGCTTTTGGTGGCCATCATGACACTCCATAGGGGCACGTGTTCGCACGAAGCTCTCTCAGACTCATGTGACAGCTAAGATCTCTACCAACAAACGGCTAAAACAGGGTTGTGTGATCGCTCCCACCTTGTTTCACCTATACACTGCGGACTTGGGCGAGGCGCTATTGAAAGTTAACATCTTTCCACCCAAATTAAACCATCTTAGACTCCCCATAATGCAATACGCGGACAACCTGGTACTTCTAGATCACACCAGAATTGGCATGAAAAGGGCACTGGAGGCATTACATCTGTACAATAAGGAAAATAAACTCCATGCCAATGCCACAAAAACAAAGGTCCTGGTCTTCGGCCACAAACCTAAAAAGTACCTGTTGGAATGGCACCTTGGACCCCTAAGGATCACCACTACCAGCAAATATAATTACTTGGGAATACAATTCACAGACAACGGGAGATCGAACTCGCAGGCCAAGGCACTCGAAGCAAAGGTGGCCAAGGTCACATACGGGCTATGCAAACTAAATCACAAGCTCCAAAGCCACTCTGCAGAGGGTATCCGACAGGTCATGCAAGCTAAACTGATTCCTACACTGAGCTACAGCCACCATGTCTTCCCGGGCCAACTCACTGAAAAACTGGAGCGACTACACAGCGGCCTACATTAAGGTATTTAATCTTCCAAACTTAACTAGGCGCACACTGATTCGGTTGGAGTTTAACATTTCAAAGATGGACATCGAATGTAAAAAAGATATCATTAAACTGCACTACAGGGTGTCCAAGCTGGGTCCTGACACATTCAGGGATGCATTAAAAGCAGTGTTCCAGGACAACAACAGCCCCTGGGCTAGGTACCTCTCAAAGGCAAATGAGACACAGGGCTGGCCCTCAGAGACTATAATCGATACACCTCCTACAATGGCCAGCCTGCTTAAAAAACAGGGCAAACGCATCTCAAGGTTACAGGACCTCGAACGAATCAGGCACATCCCTGGCGCTGAGGGCCTTGCCCATTCACACGAAACTATAGTAAGTCAACCATATCTAAAAGCAGGGCTGGGGAGGACAGTCCTACAGAACATACTGAGAACTAGGCTCCTCACATTGCCAATCTGGGCCTACAGGAGCCATTGGAAACACAAATTGCCTGGAAATAAGGGATGCCGCCTGTGTCAATATCACACAGAATCAGCCGAGCACATCATTTGCTGCTGCCCAGTTTTGCTGGGACAAAGGCACCTATATTTAAGAACTCTGCTTTTGCAAAATGGCGTGAGAACATGCAAAGAGGCCATAACACTTATTTTCACCATCACGGAAACGATGGCCCTCGCAAGAATCAGTAGATTACACGTAGAAGCATCAAGGATCTTAAGAACAACTGAAGTAACGGAGACAAAAAACTTACAAGCTGTTGATCATCGAGAGTCGCAGTAACATCGATTGGAGGAGTTTCCCATAAGAACTGGTCACAACGATCTCACACGCACTGTGCACCTTTGATTTTCAAGGCGCACTGGCACGCACGAAGGACGCACCACTCTAGGGGCCCGCATACAGTTCTGACCCTCCATCCAGCACCCCATTCATCTCCAGTATAATCTCTTGGTGAGGCCCTTTTGAACTTCCATGCACCAAATGGGCCCACACTTCACACAGCATGCAATTGGCAATCCCAATATTAGATTTTTATCGATCCGGGCAGAGTATCATTTCCTATCTGTCGCATTAACCTTAACTCTCGCACCATGCACAATTTAACCCTATGCATGCCTGCATGCCACAATATTGCACGCCCGAGCACTCTATAGCTTAGGCCTTGCGTAGTGTCACTTCACCCCGTACTCGCTAACCACTTGACCCCACATCTCGGGCGGCTGCTAACCTTGCTTGGCAATAAATGCTACAACACCTCAAATTTTTATATGGCATCATTTTATGGCACAATTTACATTGTCTTTTATATTTTTATACTTAGTGTCTTTCTTTTATGCTATCGCTCTTGTAAAAGATTTTAAGTAATCTTACAATAAATATCATTCAATACTCCCTAAAGACACCCAAGCATCTCACATGTTAGCAACCAGCTATACCCACCTTAAAATGCTTAACTGCATGAACTAAAAAAGCCACCAGTGCCACCCCTCCCTCCCCTAGAAGATTCCATGATTTTCAAACACCTTAACACTTAAGAACCATAAATAATGAGGAACCCTTCCTCTTACATGATAACCTGAACAATGAAAAACTAATCCTAATATTTTCTACAGCAGATAACTTACTAAACCGAATCCAATGTCAAACAGAGATGATGGATAGAACCTTTAAAATGTGCCATTCACTCAGATATGCACCATACAGGGAGAATATCAAAACACAATTATACCATTCAGATATGCCGTATTATCTAATAAACAAAGTAACACTACTACGTGCTAATAAACCCCATTAAAATTAAAACAAACTACTGCTCACGTAAATAAGAATATATTTTAAACAAGACATGATTCAAACCATAATAAAAGTTTACCCACACACAGCCATACAAGGCTGTTGCTACAATTGTAAGTGTTGAATATGCAACAGTCAATTTGCCTTTGAAATAAAACAAACTATTGCAATAGCCTATGTCCTTTCACAGAGGTAGCTAACCACTACAATTTAATTATAGAAAGTCCTTTCTACCAATAAAATGAACTCAAACGTAGTCCCCTAGTAGATTATTTTGAATACACTTAGATTGACAGACTGCACAGCTCTGGACACATACACCATCCCAAATTCCAAATACCATGATGGAATGTCTATGACAGCACCATGGCTCAAGAAGCCAAAAACAACAAGGCAATAGAAGCATGGCATAATGCCTTCCAATCCACACTAGGCAGAACTCAACTTACACTCTATAAATTTATAGAAGAACTACGAAAAGCACAAAGTTACCAACAACTACAAATGGTACAATCAGTAACCCAAATAAAACCTTAAGTTATCAAACAAGCCAATAGAATGTACATGCTACAAAGTAAAGTAAAACAGTTTATTAATAACAAAGGAGTACACTACTTGGAATCAACAGCCAAAACCCTATTATAAAATAAATAATAATAATCAACAAAATACCCAATTAAACAAAAGCACAATCCAAAGCAGCATAACAAAATTATTTTTTTTAAATAAATAAACGTATGATTTCTATACATCAGCCAAAAAATATATAAAACTAGAATTTCATATAATACTGATGAATAAAAATGTTATGTATATTAATTAAATAAAACACGTTAGTCTCACCAGCCACAAACCTGAAATCACAACTAAAATCGAATTTAAAAATTAACTACAACACAGAAAATTTAACTTAACAAATAATCACAAAATATTCACATAATTCATAAAATATAATATTTTACACCCAAAACAAAGACCTTAAATATAACTTACTGTTCTGTAGCTGCAGATCCACCTCTGTATACATGTACTCAAGAAGTAAATTCCGCCAAAAATGGAAAAATAATTTTCAAAAAGCGTAAACAATGCTAAAATAAAATGAGCCCTGTAGAGATCTAGCGAAGCAATCCAAAGACTTCAAGGAAAAAAAAAAATGTTCAATAATAATTTTTTTTTATTATTACTTATATTATATACAACAATATTTTCTACAACAATATGTCTTACAGCAATATTAAAAACAACACTTAATATTTTGTCCAAACATCCCGTCTCTCATGCAGTATTGGGAAACGGTGTTACACCTCATTAACACTGCCAGAGGCCGGAATCCAGATCAGACTCAATCGGTCTGTCTCTTGAGATTAGTCCCTAAACCCAAAACTGAGATATTTACCTCAAGGTCCGCTGGCCTAGCCCTTGTGCTGGACCGACATCACATACCCATGTGCTGGAGGTCTCCCCCTGGCCCTCCACTTCAAGGGTGTAGACCCAAGCTATCCAAATGGTCTGAATGTGAATGTGCCCTGCTGAAATTAGAGATGCGAATGGGTCAGCGTAACCCAGAGTACGCACAATCATGGAACTGAATATTACAAGACTGCCCGCTCATTGTGGAAGATGGCTGACAACTGGCCCTTTTGGATGACTGGTCCTCAGACGAGGGTTAGGATTGGGGGATATCACATAGGGCTCTGGCTTGATCAGAGACCCACTGCCCTGTTTCATGGTGGGTGGTCAGGTCACACCATAGGCTCTCTGAAGACCTGGCCACCCCACCTGCAAACACTACATTAGCGCATTATCCTAGTCTGTCATCACTCAAGTGGCACCCTTCTATACTCCCTTGTTTGGTACTCTGTTCCACAGTACCTATTTCCCTCCCCTCAGATCTCTTATCATCACATACCCTCATATAGCCCATGTACACTGATAATACATATTAAACCTACAGGTACACTACTTGAGATTGTTGTGTTTTCTTTTCTCAAACTGTGGATTGGATCATGTCTTATTTCTTATGCAAATTAGTATATCATGGACATTAATGTCAATCATCCTGTTACAAGATTGGTCTCAGGAGTGGTATTATTTTCTTTCTCTTTGATGTCATTCCGATTAAAAGTCTCAATAGAATATGTTACAAAAAAAAACCTTGAGTCAGGCATTTAACAATTGACTGTTTGGGGGCATGGTCAAGCAAAATGGCCTACAGGACGTGAGCCTCTGAGCTCCCAGCCAGTCCATCATAATCCTAAACAATCCTGCTGCCTCATTCATGCTGAAACGGCCATGAAGGCCACCTGCTAAGAAACCATAATGCTGGGTGCAGTGGGAGCTGTTTGGGGCCCCAGGTGTAGAGTCTGGGCCGCTGCTGTGGACATGAGGACTAGCGTGGCCTCGAGGCCAGAATTGCTAATGCTGTTCAGGATGGTACGCACGGTCTCGCTGGTGCGTTGAGTAGTGGTGCGGAGGTCAGACAGGTTCCGTTGCTTCTCATCCCTTGGACCGGTGAAGGTTCCCTGCTGCGGGGGAGGTGAGCCACACCTATAGAAGAGGATGACCCACGCCACGTTGATGGGCATGTGGGCCCACCAGCTGGCACGTCTCAAACTGGGGCCATATTCCCCTGATGGGTCCTGGGGCTTGCCACCCGGAGTCTGCTGATACGACATAGAAGAGCCCTGATTGAGCAGCGGTAGACTGAGACGCTGCGGAGGCAGGTGGGGGCTCCTTATGCCGACTCAGGCACCACGCCGCAGAATGGAGGCCAGAAGCGTCTGGGCGGCCAGAGAAGCCGACGTGGCGTGGGCCAGGATGGGTCACATCACCGGACTAGTAGAGGTGCTGTGCGACGATAACGCCAGCCCCGTGGCCCCTGCTAAATTGCTAGAAAGTCGGCTGGAGATTCTAGGAGTGAGGGTAGCCAGGGCTGCTCTTTTGCAGTGGAGCTCGCAGGCCCTCCTGGGGACTAGAGTGGTTTTGGCTGTGCCGCACTGAGGAGTGTGTGATATCGCCAGCTTGTGGCATCAGGAGCAGGGGCCAAGACCTTCTGTGAGGCCCTGCTGCACTGGGTGATGCGAAGCCCATCCTATGGGGTGAGCTGTGGGGGCCCAGCTGACTGTTTGGTGGACCGCTGTGGGTGCTGTGGAATGGCAGGGGTGCCAGCTGGAGGGGGTGATCTCATCTGGCCCTCTAGTCCCCTAACCCTCTTGCCCCACCTTCTTGTGAAGCAGGGGCCCTAGACCCTCAGAAGTCCCTCAGAGAGCACAGTGCCCATGAGGTTGAAGTGCCTGATCAATTGCAGTTTCTTGAGACTGCGCTTTGCTAGACTGGGAGTTAAGAGGTTCGGCATGGGTCAGCAAGTGGCCCTTGGCCACTAAAACTCTCAATGGTGAGGAGTAGTGGGCACACATTGGCGTCCTGGTGAAAACACCATAGGGAAGGTGAGGCCAGCACATTCGCACCCTGTGAACACTATTATGCAATATAAAACCCTGCGACAGCAGCCCCAACAGATCACATGCCAGAGTGGGGTAGACAATTTGGAGGGCTCCCCAAAGAAGGAACAGAAGCCCTCGTAGGTGGAGCTACTGGTGGCCATACATAGCTCTAGGACTGCACTTGAGCAGAAAATCGAGACTGTGTCCATAGACGTCAATCTACTGCGTGCTGCTCTGGTAAAGTTGGCGGACAAGGTCACGACAGCTGAGGGTATCATCGAGAAGTTACAGGGGAGGTCGCCATCCTAAAGCGCCAGATGGTGCAGTTGTCCACGGTCTTCAGTTAGCTGGAACGTAGGGTGGAAGACAAGGAGGGTCACCCCTGATGCAGTAACATTCGAGCCCTGGGGTTCCCAGAGAGAGAGTGGAGGGGACCTCAGCAGAAGCCTTCCTGGAAAACTGGGTGCAGAGAGACTTTTGGCCACATGGTATTTCGGACTTCTTGGTGGTAGAGCGGATGCACAAAGCCCTGGTGCCTTCTCTGCTGCCAGGGTGCGCCCCCGAGGGCCTTAATTGCCAGGATCCTAAACTATTGTGACATGGACTGCATTCTTTGGGCAAGAACTGTAAAATTGCCATATACCCGGACTACACAAAGAAGGTGCAGTAGCAACGCAAATCCTTCTTCAGTGTGAAACAGAAACTAAGTGCGCTGCAGCTAAAACATGCTCCTGTACCCCTCAAGGCTGAAGTTAATCTCGCAGGGTATGGCACACTTCTTTGGCCACCCGGAGGACATCTGGGAGTGGCTGGAGCTGTCGGACAAGACCGCAGTTCTCCGCCAAAGTGGGAGCTCATGGAGGAGCTTGGGGTCCCGGCCTCACCGGGGCCCCAGACGTGGCAGTGCCAGGGGGGCTGCTGGGATGCTGACCCTATGGGCTCTCAGCTAGTAACAATTCAGGAGGATGGCACCATGCAGGTACAGAATGAAGGGAGACCGGGGGTGTCCCCTAGAGACAGGTTTCCTCCCCCTGTGACTGAATCACAGACTGGGGCGCCGGGCCCAGTGCTGGAGTATGTGCTGGACACTTTGGACGCTGAAGAGATGTGGAACTGAATTGACTGGTGCTGTCTGCTCCTTACTGTGTGGAAAGTGCTTCAGGGTGATGTATAGCTGGTGATGCTGTATATGTGCCCTGTCGGATGGTTGAGAGTGGTGACTTGCTGAGCTGATACACCACCTGGAATGCGGATGCTGTGCTTAAGCCATTGGGGTGGGGGCCAGATCTCCTGTTGGGATCGAGGTGACGTAAGCTGTGTGGTGCGGCTGGTCAGGATACAGGGAGTGTTGTCCTGTCCCTGTTGGATGAGAGGGGATGCTGTGCAGGTCCTGGCACGTGCAATGGATGGGCATCTGACGTTGCTTTGTTCTGCTATGTTTGTCCATGGGGGGTTGTTTGTTCACATTTGTTTGTTATTGGATAAGTTTATGCAGCGACTAGAATTGAACAGTCTGGTGAAGAGGGGGGTACCATGAGCCTTTGTGTCCCAATTATGGGGGTAAATTTAATCGGCTGATGTGGAACGTCAGAAAGTTAGGCTCCTACACAAAGAGATACAGGGTTCTCACCTTCTAAAGCGTCATGGGATCACTGTTGCTTGTCTGTAAGAGACACACCTGAATGATGCCAGGGCCATGCACCTGACCTGGAAGTGGCAGGGACAAGTTTTCCATTCCTCCTATTTTACATATACCAGGGGAGTGCTAATCTGGGTGGCCCCGGGCACACTGTTCTCCTCAACGCACGTCGAGGCAGATGTGGAGGGCAGTTATGTGTTGCTGCAGGGGGCACTAGATGGGAGGATGGTGTCTATACTTAACACGTATGCACCAAATATAAACATGACCCAGGCTTTTTCCCCACTGTGCAGGACCTGGTGGTGCAGGAGGTGGACAAGCCTCTTTTTCTGTTGGAGTATTTTAATTGTGTGCTTGACGGGGGCCTAGACAGAGAACCTCCGAGGGAGACCACTAAATCACACATGACTGCTACACTCAGGGGGGTTATGGTCAATCTGGGTCTTGTGGATGCATGCCACACCACCCATCCCATGCAGCGAGTCTACACGTGCCACTCCCTCTCTCACAACACACACAGTAGGCTGGGAAGGATTCTGGTGGGGGGACTCTCGGTGGCAGAGGGCGTGTTGGTGACACACATGGCTAGATTCTTCTTGGATCATTCTCCCATCTGCTGCACACTGCCGTGGGGTGGTCCCGCACAGAGGGGAGTGGCATTAAGGCTGTCAGTGGAGATATTTAATGACCCGGCGGGTAGGGAAACTCTTTCCCGGGCTTTGAAGGACTATATAGACATTAACTGGGGCACTACAGCTCACCGCACCACAGAGTGGGAAGCGCTGAAGGCAATGTTGAGGGGAACATATATGTGCCACACTTGTGGGGTGTGGTGTCAGCTTCAGGCCGAGCTTAAGTTGGAAGAAACAGGACTGGCAGAGCTGCAAGCGGTGGACCCGGCAGACCCGGAAGCCAGAAGTGGGAAACGGATGTGCGACAGCGCATTGCGGACATATGGTACCGGTTAGATAAATACACCTTGAAACAATACAGGCAGCCATTACACAAGGAAGTAGACAAGTTGGGCAGTAGACAAGTTGGGCAAGCTACTGCAGTGGATCCTGCACAGGAAGCACACGCCATCCCCCACGGCACATCTGGTGACTTCTGATTGCACAAGCGTGACAACCAGAGTGGGCATTGTGGCTGCCTTCCCCGTACACCTGGAGAGTGTGTAAAGTGCAGACCCCTGAGTTGTGCAAGACCATTACAAGACTTTCCTGGAGGGCCTGGGACTTCCTAGGATTGGGGAAGCTGTGGCTGAAGACCTAAACTCTGCCATCGGACTAGAAGAACTATGTGCGGTGTTGTGCATGTACTGCAGGCCAAGACTGCCGGGTGGGATGGGTTCCCGTTCAAGTTTTTCTGGAATTTTCCTCATCGGTCACGAAGGTGCTGCTCAAGGTTTTCCTTGTGGTGCGAGAGGCTGGAGTATTGCCACCTACCATGAGAGAGGGGGACATATGCATGCTGCTCAAACCGGTTGGGACAAGACTGACCCCATTTCATACAGACCGCTGACCAAGATCAATCCTGATGTGAATGTCCTGTGCAAGCTGTTAGCCATTCGCTTGACCCTAATTATGACCAGCCTGGGTCATGAGGATCAGTGCAGGTTTAATCCAGGATGAAACACCGGGATAAATCTCAGGCATCTATTTCATGTTATGCACAAAGTTGAGGATCACTGTGACAAAATGGCCATGGTCTCTATTGACCTGGCAAAGGCCTTCGATATCATAGACTGGGGTTACCTGCTCGAGGTTCTGCAGGTCATGGGGTTTGGGCCCCAGTTCCAGGGTTGGATTTGACTGCTCTACATCAAGCCTAACGTAAGAGTGCGGGTGGGACAGATTTGCTCGATCAGTTGGGTGCTGGGTAGAGGGACGCAGCAAGGCTGGCCCCTCCCCCCACTCCTTTTAGCTCTCGCAATGGAGCCCTTGGCGGTGTTGCCTAGGAGGGAAAAGAGGGACTGGAGCATAAAGCTGGGTGACGTTTGGCACATCATATCATTATACGCGGGCGACACTCTGTTTCACCTTAGCTCCACCCGGGAATCTCTTGGAATTCTGTTGCATCTTTGAGACCCTGTTGGGACTGCGGATCAACTGCGGTAAGTCCTTGTTGTTTCCTCTCGCTGTGGTGGTTCCCGTGGAGAGCATACCAGACATTGGTTTACGCTGGAAAGTCGAACACTTTCTGTTCCTGGGGATCATGGCTGCGCATTCTAGGGTACGGTAAATTCACCTCAACATGAGGAGAGTGATGGATTCGCTGCGTGCCTCGGTTGCCTTCTGGACCACACTTCCGCTGATGGGTAGAATAGGTATCTTTAAAATAATGCTCCGACCGTGCTGTTTGTCATACAGAACTCTCTCTGCCCACTGCCAGCCAAGGTGTTCAGACAGCTGGACACGATCCTAGCTTCCCTTATTTGGATAGGGAGGCAAAGCAGAGTGGCCTTGCCCACCCTGACCAGGTGATAAGAGGAGGGTGGACTGGAGGTGCTGCGGCTCGAATTCTATCATTATGCTGCACACATGCATTACACTGCACGCTGGCTGGAGACTGGACACAGTTGGGAGAAGCGTATGGTGGCAGGAGTGGTCGAGGCTGAGCAGCTCCTGGCAATATTGATGGAGGGCGCTGGGGCCCCGGATGGCATGCCAATTTCTGGTGAGGTAGACTGCTTGCTTCTGGCAGCGAGTGGGATGGGAGAAGGACCTGGGGCCGCCCTTTCTGGACATGGACCGGACTTGTGTCCGTGCTCTTGCACAGTCTGTATCGAGCTGATCTATTATAATTTTGTGCACTGCACTTACCTAACCCCTTGACTCTTTGGCGAATAGCTAGGTCCTGGTCTGTAAATTGCCCCCAGTGTGGGATTCAAGGGGCCGACTTCCTTCATTTGGCCTGGGGTTGCCGCGCAGTACAGGATTTTTGGGTTCGGGTGGTGGATGAACAAATAGGCACTACTTCACTACAGGCCACGCTAACTCCTCAGTGCTGTTTGTTGGGGGACATGAGGAAGTCTAAAGGCAACAAGATCGCGTACAAATTTTACGGAGAGTGGCCATCACTTGGATGGGACAGCAGGCTCTGGAGTTTGACTGCTGGCACAGAGATGTGGCAGAATGGATACTTGCAGAAGAAGTCCATATTAAACTTAGCAGGAGGGACGATGAGGAGGGGAATTATATCCTTTTTTTCTGAGGGATTTGGGAGACTGGTTCCTAGCCCCGTACCCTAAATCCAACAGTGGTAATAGTGATGGCTATGAATAATGACACTGTTGCAGGTTGGTTCCCCGCATGGGGAGAGGGAGTATATATGGTTTGCTTTAATGTGCTGTTTTCTCCTTGGGCAATGGCTGTGAATAGCTTCTGCGTTGTTGGGTACTGTTCCTTTACTTACCTGCTGTACACTGTGGTTACTGTGCCTACCACTTCTAAGTTGTTTTCTTCGAAAATCAAAAATAAAGGTTTCAAAAAAAGAAATTGACTGTTTGCTTTTGCATTTTTTAAGGGAAGGGGCAATAAAGATAGAAATATTCTAGGCGAGTTGGCATATATATCAGACAGTACGTGGATATTCTTGGTCTATCTACTTGGCCATGTATTAATTGGTATTACTTGGATTGTTCAGGCTAAGACCAGATTTATGAATCTAATGCCACCTTCCCAAAGTTGTGTATGTGTATTTCATAACAAGGGGACCCCAATTTTTTTAACCTGGGGTAATAGATAGATTAGGAAAACATTTAAGGCCAATAGATCATGATAGCGATATATTTTCTTTAAAATACTGAGAGGACAGAGAGTCCTATATCCTACAGCTTGAGGCAGTTTTTTATAGCCAAGTATGTGACGGGACATATGCAAACATTGTTAAGCAATTTATTTATTCATTGCACAATATTCCTATCAGTATTACACAAGGATTATAGATCCAGTGCTCACAAATAAGTGAAAAAAACATGCTGTGGTGAATGAGAAAAACTTTAAAAACATACATCGAATTGACAACAAGAAGAAAACTCCTCATAGACACTTTTTATATAATAAACAAGGAGTTTGGTTGTAATGGGGTCAAAGGCGTTTCGATCTCAATAAATAGAGATCTTCATCAGGACAGGTGTGTGAGCACCTAATATCTATAAAGTAAAGACAAAAGAAGGTTCAGAGAGTGTCCCGGAAAACTGCATGCTAGCGGTGTAATTTACTATACACTTTTGGTTTTAATTAATACTGAACATTTGGGGCTAGCCATGTAGGAAAGAATGAGTCACGAGAATGAATACAAGGAGAGAATAAAACTCCCAGCAATGTTAAGTGAAGAATGAGTCACAAGAAAAGACAGAAGGAGAGAATAAAACACCTTCCAATGTTAATGGTGCCTAAGATTTGGATAGGTCATTGGGGGAAGCTGCAAGTGAAGAATAGTTTACTCACATGTCTAAGAGTAATGTAAAGAGTACAGTGTACAAAGCGCCGGTAGAGCATGCTTCGCATAACCGTGGCGGTCGTACAAGGAAGGGCTGCCAGTGATAGGAATAAGGCAATAATGGCAGAGCCCGTGCATCGGGACGGAGAATGACTTACTTAATTATCCCAAGAGTTGGAGTGAGGCAAGTGGTATGCGGCATTGGCGGGCTTAAAGGCGCCCAATGGGAACGCGTCCTTAGAAGTGGACTGCTCTGATATTTGGATCCTATGATCTAATTTAGAAGTTTAGATCATATCGAAGGAGGACGTAGTGCCTGAGAAAGAACAAGGGGCAAAAACGTACTTACTGGTGGCATACTGGCCACAGGAGTACTTGTATGGCTAATTCAGGCTCTGGAGAAACCGGAAGCCTATGCAATTAATAGGGGTACCGGAACGTCTGATCTGAAAGAGAACCAAGATGGTCACCACGTGTCGTGGTGCCCGGGACTGCAAATATTGTGTGAGAGAGTGTGGCGAAGATTGCTTGTCCAGGGCAAGTACTGCCTCCCTAGATGCATTTAGAATGTGAATATGTCCAAGCTGCACCAAATTAGCACATGTACGATAGACAAATAAAGTGGGTCCACTAGTTGGCAGTCAGTAATGTTGGGAAGCAGTCCTGGGAGTACTGCTTATCACTTAGTGTGATTTGTGCACAGGGAAGCAGTACTTTAAACCTGCTCACATTGAATGTCTCCTAAGGAAGGAAAGGCTGGTGGTCTTCACAGAGTGCTTACACAACAGCCATGCAAACCATAACTAGCAAACCAAGTGCAATGCTCATTACCTCTCCCTTAATGATTCAGATGCAGTTATAAATGCCATAATTGGCATAGCCAATAGGTTTGGCTTCAATATGCCAATGCAGGCATTCCCAAATGCTGTTTACTTGTGTTGCATGCACAGAAGCCGTTTATCACTCTGAAGCATGCCCCATTTGCTGTGCCAGTGGCTTGTAAAAAGTAGCAAAAAGGCATTCCTTTCTGTACAGAAAGGGAGAAGGAGCAAACTTTCTGGCATTCCAGCACACAATTTGCCCAGATGCATTGTGGTAAATGTAGTAAGTGATAACACTCACGTTAGTTGAAAGTCTTTAGCATTATCCATTGTTTATGCAGCCAGTGCTGTGCATCTCTGAACACAAGTTTCAGGACACTTGTCCTTTTTCAGTAGATAGTAAAAAGTTACATTTAGGCGTGCTGGCAATGCTGCTCAGTCTTCACAGGTTTCTGCACCACTACCAGAGCGCAGGTGCAACCCAGAGCGTGTCAGCCCAAAAACTCAACAAGAAGTCAATCACAAAAGGGAGAGGGTGCACATTGCCTGACACACCAGTACAGAATTCTCTCAGATGCATTGTGGTAAATGCAGTGCATGATAACACTCACTTTAATTCAAAGTGTTTAGTATTCACCATTGTTGGTACAGCAAGTGCTGTGTATCTCTAGACACGTTTCAAGATATTTGTCCTTCTTCAGAAAAGAGTAACATGTTAAATGTGGGGGTAAATGTTAGGTTTCTGTGCCACCCCTAAAGGACGGGTGCATCCCAGAGCTCATCAGCCCACCAATTCAACAAGGAGCCAATCGCAAAAGGGAGGGTGTACATACTACCTGGCACACCAGCATACAATTTGCCCAGTTGCATTGTGGTAAATGTAGTGCATGATAATACTCGCTTTAGTTGAAATACTTTAGTATTCCCCATTGCTGGTGCAGTCGTTGCTGTATATCACTAGATGCGTTTCAAAGGGATAGGACCCATTTCTAGCCCAGAATACTCAATCTACACAGAACTGTCCGTCTTCTGCCTATATGTACACTGAACAGAATGTGCCTTCGCGAAAAAATACACTCCGAATAAACAGTCTAGAATACTTACCTATTAAGGAAATGGGATAGTTTAAACATCAAAGTTTCTGCAAGACCGGGGCTGGTCGGAGGCAGCACTGAAATGCACGACACTTCCAGGGTGAATGCACCAGCCTCTCTCACATGAGTAAAGGAAAACGCACCTAAACAACTGCAAAAACAATCATTTCGTTTTGAGATAAGGAAATGTAGACAAAGACAGACAGATGAAGGGAAAATGGAGGATATAGAAAAATATATGGAACAAAGGAAAATATAGGAAACAGTTACTGCTTGGGAAAGGAAGGGTAAGATAATCTACTGTGTCATTTTAACCAGCAAACCAAAAGAGAGCTTGATTCTTTAAGAGGGACTGGTAGGAGACCCAGTGATATTTTCTTCTGAAAATATCAGCCTAATAAGAGAAAGATTGAAACACACTGGGCTTGAAAACTTGCAGTATCGCCCCCCCCCCGAACCCCATGCCCCCCCCCTCCATCTGCCCATCCTGGATGCATTTGTTACATCATAGTTGATGAAGGACAGCTACACTGGGACTACTAGTAGTACAAATGGGACTACTTCTGAATTGCATTTACAATAAATGACCGTACATACTGCTTTGCTCTTCTTTAATTGTGGTTTGTTATTTCTTGCAAATAATGACTCACTTTCGTACATCAGGCCATAAGTTTATTAGTATTGCAATTACTTATTAAAGAGTTTGTGATTCACTGTTCTCTTCTCTTCTCACTTCAATAGGTCGATTAATTCCAGTTTCTTTAAGTATAGCATGATCAGAAAACATCTAGCCGAGGATTAGTAAACAATCTTCAACATCCCGCGCACAGACCCTTGCTGCTGATGCAGAGCTACAACACTGGCTACTTTTCAGTTTGCATTAATTGGTAGTGAATCCCTCCATGACAAGTGACATCAACTACCACTAGGGTTTAAAGCTTCGAAAATTCAAATATCCTGAAAGCATAATTAAATTCTGAATTAGAGAATTCCGTTGGATGAGTGACTTGTTTTATTTAATTTCATTGAGTTAGCAAACTCCTAAAGTTACAAAACAGAATAGATAAAACAATTAAAATCTTTTTCAATCAACATTTGATCAAACATGAATTTTTGTAGTTGGTGCTTTATATCTTAGGAAAAAGCCTTTCCACGTCCATTACTCGACTAGATAATTTTGTGTTTAATAGTTACTAAGCAGCTCTTTCCACCTTTCCAGGAAAGATGGTGGTTCAGGATCTCAATTGACTTTCTGGGAACGAGTCTTCTCAGTAGCAGGACAATAAAGAACACATTTTGAGGGTCATGGCAGTATGGTGAGTGCCCTGAGCATGATATGAAGCTATGTACTAAGAAAGAACTACTGGCAGTGCTTAATTTGTGTCTGTATTTGCACGTGGTGAGCACTGCTACTGGTTTCTGAGGACCATGATTTATTTTTTATGATCAGCTTTTGAGCAAGTGAGAGAAAGGCAGAAATGAAAGAAAGAAGGAGCTAAAGGAAAACAGGAAAACAATCACAAAGGGAGAAATCAGGGGTGAAAACAGAACCTGCAAAAGTGAGATGAATTTACAGAAAGTGTAGTGTGGTAGAAGACAGAAGCATGAGGTGTAATCAAGACCAGGCACTTGATATTCAGCAACTAAGGCAGTCTGAAGGGGAAGGAAACCCACTGCACTTGGTTTTAAAAATTTTTTTTTTACAAATTAAGCATGAGATGCGAAATTGCTCTATCTCCTGAGGGAGTGCATTTATCATGCAGCCTCCTCCACACTGCTCTTTCTCTGAAGAACCTGCTAAATGAATTATGCAGAATGATCCTGCTGTAAGTATTGGAGAAGGACAAGGAAAAGCTCAAAGTCACTACAGCAGCTCCTCTGAAAGCACTGAACGTTTGCTAGGTGGCTGCCATGTTTCATGCAACTTCTCAGCAAACTATTTTTGTGTTATAAAAGCAAACCCCCAAAGTAAGAATGTGTTACTCTTTAACAAAAAAATAATGACACTGACTGCCAGAGAGTCCAATCCAAATAAGGCTGATGGTCTGATGTATTTACACTTACGGCCCCAAGTCCGTCAAGGCGTCAGGCAAGGTTTGCACTTGCAGAGCCAGGGGCACTGCTGATGGATACATGACAGTCTACCTGACTCTAAGTGGGCAGACTATCGGGTTGGTCAACAAAGTACTCCACCATGTTGTGGCGGAATATCCTGACAGGCAAACTTTAAATCCTGCTCAATGTTTTCAAGTAGGCGTGCTCTCTGAGGAAACAGGTTTAGACAGATCATTGCTCCTAGAACCAGAATTATTGGAAGACCTCCCAAAACGCTACTTCAAAAGGAATGGTGGATAGCATCACGTGTAAATGGAGGATGGGGGTCTGTGCAGTGATTGGAGAAATATACTTCAATTATAGGTTTTTGATATTTGAGTAGGCTAGGGCTTTTTAGGTCAACACTTGCAACAGAGCAGAGTCTGGAAAGCAGCCAGAAATACATGGCAATTGCTTCTATTGGCCCAAAAGGTATATAATACACTGACAGCAATGATAGACTTGCAATAGTCCAGATCAACAGTCAAGAAGGTATATAGAGTTCTTGGGGAAGATATACAGAAGACATTACAGATGAAGAGTACTTTAGAGAGGGATTGCAGAGATGTAATCTCAGCCAAAGACTAAACGGAAGTCCTGGTAAATATAAAAACAAAATCACCATGTAAGGCTAGATTTTGAGTGATACAATTTAAGATTTTGCTTTGTACGTATGATACACCTACGTTGAATAGATTCATGTAGGTCAAATATGTGTTTGAAATGTCAATGGGCTGGTGCAACATTTATACACTTGATCTAGCCATACCCCTCATTCAGACATATTGGGTGGTGGTCAATAACAGTCTCACACAAAACATAGGTTTGACAGCATAGGCCTTGATACTGGTCCGCTCTGCATAGCTCTTCTCAGAACCAAGGCTAAGAAGCCCAAAATGCCTGCCTATTTGCGGTACTACTGCACAAACACAAAATCTACATACAATGCATGGATTTATAGCCAACCACATTAGAGGAATGGATCAAAGATGTGGATGAGTAAGCATTGGTGGAAGGATTATGTATAACATGTATTGAGAATTAACTGTTCACACTTTGCATGTGTTATGATATCAAGATATCAAGTAAGCTGCCTATAAAAAACTGACACAAAATTAAAGATACATTTAAAACTATCCTGTCGCCCAGAATTCCCTGCTTTTTTCAGCCTAGAGATTCAAGCATTCTCCCATGTTTATAAGCCTGGTGATACAGCTCTGTGTTTCAGCATTTTGGTTGTAAATTAAAATATAATGAAATAGAAATAAGCTACGAGTTGTAGTTTTCATCTCAATTAGATTAATTCTACACTGAATTATAATGGGTGATTCGGTCATGCCAGGCTCAAAACCTTATTAACTTTGATGGTTTCTGTGGAGTACCATAAACATATTAACATAAAATTGGCATATAATTCCAGTTTCAAATTCCATCCATTGTAGTAGTAGTAGTAGTAGTAGTAGTAGTAGTAGTAATAGTAGTAGTGGAATTTTATCCCCCTCTCTTCATCTAAGTGTGAACAGCTCATTAAAAAGTACAAAAGAGGAAGGAATCAATCCTGCAAGGTGATATAGAAAACAGCACTTTACTAGTGCAACCATTAGCTCAGATTACAGTTTTCTTTGCTGAGCCTGCATGTGTGCATATTTCTGTGCATGTGTTCATGTGTAACCTTCGTAGGGCCTCTTACCCCAGATGTGCAGCAGTGTACCTCATTTTCAAAGCAGGGCACGGGAGGTTACAGCTGAAATCCATTTAAAAAATAGAGCTTTTTTTTACATTCTATTACTATGCATGTATACTTCAAAATCTACGGATATTGTTGACTGGGGAAGATGTGGCGCTGGCAGTGGCACCGTCAATATATCAGATGTTGTTAGGAGCAGAAGCCAGGAATTCTTTAGTTACGTTTTTTGAACCAAGCTATTTTAAAAAAACACGGTTTAAGGTAGTGCTTGCAGCTTATAAAGTCTGGAAATCAGTATGTAAAATACTAGATATTCCACGGATTAGCTATTATACTCCATTAAATTCGACGTCTATATTCCCCGCCATATTTTGGGACTTTAGGATGCAGCGGTGGAGGGCGAAGGGGATTAGGCAATTAGGAGATTTATTTGAGGGGGGGTATTAGCTTCATTTTTAGGTTTAGTCGATAGATATGGACAACAAAATGAATTTTTTAAATATCTGCAAATTCGGGATTTTTTATTTAAACATCATATGCAGGAGGGAATAACCAAGTCCTTAGTAGTTGAGGCAATTAAATGAAGGGCAAAGGTAGGGGTATTGTATGATATATTATTTGAAGTACAACAGGACGACTTGGCCGTACAAGATAGTAAATGGTGTGATCGGCTAGGGCTGGTAGGTACGTATATGCAGCAATCAATCGATACTGCAGGGAGAATTTTGATGTCAGCAAATCTGAAAGCCCAACACTACAAGACGATATTCAATTTGTAACATACACCAGAGAGGATGATGAAGTGGGGGGGGGGGTGCTAATGATGGGAGGTGTTTTAGATGCAGTATGGAGAGAGCTGACATCGTGCATGTTTTTTATGATTGTACTTCTCTTTTGCAACTAAGGCTACAAATAGATCAGTTTCTATTTGGAATTACAGGGATACAAATTTGCATGACAAAGGATGTAATGTTATTGGGGGTTGGGGATACTCTCTGTATGGGTCAACCAGCATATAAGTTTCGATATATTATATTCACTGCAGCTGCGGTTGCATAGCTATGTATCTCCTCAACTTGGCTGCAGCAGGATGCCCCTTCATTTGAGATGTGGCGGGCCAAATTTTATAATATCTTTAATTTGGAATATAGTCTTTTTTGTCTTAAGTCAATGAATCGGAAAAAACTGGGTATGCAGATATGGGGTCCAATGATAGAACATATGAATTAACTGTATGATCTTGGTTCGTTAAAATCCAATTTATGATTTTGGTGTTTTATGATGTTTAATTGAGTACTATCTGCGGTATTGCTGTGTGAATAATCATGTAATCAAAATATGTTATGGCATATGCTATGGATTGAATAATAAAAATAAAAAAAAAAATAAAGCTTTTGGTGAGTGAAACCCCATTAGGGGGAACAATGCCACAACAAAGTTCCAAAAATCAGAGTTCCAAAATCAAAAATGGGCTACACCTTGACACATACCACTGCTGGCGCTTCTGTGTGTGCTAATTTTGGGCATTATAAAGCAATATCAGATGGATCGAGTTGCACGGCTGAGCATGGTCAACAAATAAATACATTTAACATTATGTGAAGCACATTAGGCTCCACAGAAAGGATAGAAAATATTTTAGTTACAATCCATGAAGGTTTTTTTAAAAAGTGAATGGTTTACAGAATGCAAAAATCAGATTACCTGCAACTAGTGTACTCCATTTAAAATGCAATTCAAATAAATCAAAATCATATAACTCAGAGGACGATCCAGTATAGAGTCGCCTCAAAGGAAAGTCAGTCTTCTCTCTGAGAGAGCACTCTAAAGACCTCTTACTCTGCTCTGTCCCATTCTCCTCTTCACT
This sequence comes from Calotriton arnoldi, assembly GCA_963921515.1. Taxonomy (NCBI): domain Eukaryota; kingdom Metazoa; phylum Chordata; class Amphibia; order Caudata; family Salamandridae; genus Calotriton; species Calotriton arnoldi. The sequence continues at coordinate 568,767 of CAWUFW010008578.1, read as the reverse complement.
CTCCTGCTCTGAACTGCTATACTGCTAAACTAAAAGCACACAACCTCTAACATTTTACACACCTATACAGAGTTTTGATAAGGTTGTCCAATCAGGTTAATGAGAAATGATTTAATTTCATACTCTTTAGGTTCTCATGATATCTCACAGTACAAGCTTTTCTCTATGTGCTTCAAACTTACACTATCTGTAACAGGATAAGATGAAGGGATTCGTCAGTGCACTTCAGGTGTTTCTTCAATGCGCTATATCAATATCACATGAATAGCAAAGGAGTGATCAAAGTCACTCAAAAGCTACATATGGGGGGAAGAGAGGAAGGATGTTTAGGACACATCCTCCCGTCTTAAACACAAAACACAACACAGTGTCCTAAACAAAGAATTGTTTGATACATTATTATCTTCCTATGTTACCACAATTCCACAATCATCCTTGATTTTTCTGTAAGATCCTGACACACCCTATTTTTGTCATGCTTCATCATCTGATCTCATCCTGGTCCCTAAAAACCAGAATGGGCTTAACCATATTCCAGGGAGCACTTTGGATAGTTTCCTACCAGGGATTGCTAAAAATACCTCTGAACACCAGGTATCCCTTTATTAGGGGCATTCCTGGTATGATTAAAAAGATTAAGAAGGGGTGCCTATGGAGATAGTGTTCCTACACCTGTGTAAAGTCAACATGTTTCAGCCCTATATGAGAGGCCTAAGGGGCCAGGACTTTCTTCAGGACTAAATCACTATTGTATGCTCCAGAATTATACCAGTGTTCTATATATGTACATCACCCTAACCGTCAGTTCAAGTCAGGACAAACCATGATAAACAGTATATATATATACCTATATATACATGTAAAGCATGCAAGAAAGGCTCGTTTGCTCTTTCCCACAACATAATCTCATTGGGTCCCTGAATCTTCAGGAAGTCAAACTAAACTAGACGAGTGAGTGACATGTCCCTGTAGCCAAACAGTCGTCAAGGGTACCATGTCACACATGCACCTATTTGGGCCTCTTCTCCCCGCCAAATGGTTGAGCCCATCCAGGTTTTTAGGGTCTGAGATAAGATAATGATGAAGTTATCTTAACATTAACATTAACATGACACCAATAGGTGTGTGAGGATCTTACAAACAAATCAAAGATGATTGTGGACTTGTGGTAACATAGGATCACACTAATGTATCAAACAATTCCTTCTTTAGGACACTGTGTGCGTTTTGTCTTCAATGTGCTATTCAATAAAACATTCCAAGATTACTACAAAGAAAAGAAAACATTTCTCCACATGGAAAGAAAGGAAAAGAATATTGTGTTTGGCAGCATTAGAACTCCTGCTAACCTAGAAATAAAATGTTCATGTATCACAAAGCAAAGAGGGCAACCAAAGTTAGCCATTTTAAAATTCAGGCCTACGTTAGCTATACTAAATGTAAACGTGAATAAACATAATTTCTGTCCCCATGATGACAATAATATATCTATGTGTTACTGTCATGTTAATGCAAAAACATTAAATATAAATAGCTCTTTCACCACCTAGACTTAGGAAGAACCGAGACAATACTTTAAATGTTTTTCCAATGCAAGCAATCACAATGGAAATGAGCCCTAACTTTCTGCTCCAATGTGTTCTCCAACATCAAATCTCCTGTTCTTCCTCCTTTACATTTCCATGTATTCCCTTATCACCATTTCCTGTCCTGTTGCCAATTTTAACCTTACACACTGTCAAGTCTCTGGTTCTGTTCACTTTGCCCTATTTCCTCTGTTCTCCTTATTCATATGATGCTTCCCACTCCTTTAATAGAGTTGTGATAACTCATCCTGTGGCTCCTTTTAAGTACAGATGTTTCTACTACTGACGTTTCTACTACTTTGCCCACTGATGTCTTTGGATTGCATGTTATCATTCCTTCAACTTTAACTCCATATCTATTTTGCTATCAAAGTATTTTGTTTTGCTCCATTCCTTGTTTTATGACTGCTTCCTATTATAGTAATTCTGTTTATCACCTTAATCCTTAATGCGAGCTTAAAATTTCCTAGCTTTTGTATGTTGATTCTACTATTCCTCGAAAAATATCCCTTGTATCATTCTGGAAAATGTAATACTACTTGTATTATTCCCCGTCCTCTGTTCAGTTTCGATATTTTTTATCATTCTGCATTACTCTGTGCTGTAACTTGTCTGATAATGTATTGCTACCATAAACTACTGCATTCCATCTATTTATTGTAAAGAACTCCAATGCCTTTGGGCCATGTTTCACTAAGTAAACTTGCATAAATAAATAAACGGGTTCTGACACACCTGTTGTTTGGAAACCTGGTATCCTAACATGGCCTTCTTAAATTTAGAACAACCCGCACACCTAGCAAAAAGGGCACGTTCTGCCTCGGCAAGCTAGACTTCACTAAGAACCAAACTTATTCTGTGTTAGATGGATCCAAAACTCTAACCACCTCTATGGCAACAGCAGTTACATGGTCTTCTCTGCCAATGATCACACAATTCTTGCTGACCTCTCTCTGGCAAGTTTTCAGTGGCTCATCACAGATACTGTCGGCCACAAAGGTTGCTACTTGTTACTCTTCTGGAAGAACAGCCCACTCACTCTCCTGAGTATCAACCTCACCTCAGGGTCATTGGCCTGGTTCCTATCTGGGGCACCAGAGTCCAGCACTTGCCTCCAGCTATCAGGCCAAAGCCATACACCAGCATGCTGGTGATTTCAGGAGTGCTGATGTCACCCCGGATGGACCATCCTGCACGCTCTACTGGTTAGCCCTACCCATCCCACCCATAGGAACCAAACCAGGAACACTAACCCACCTGCCCCCCTCAAGAACAGGATCCAAATCTCATACCTAGAAACTGAAAACCCAATGGGTCGATTGGGAGTCTCTCTAAGCACTGTGCAGGTCTCACCTGATATATCCCAATTTCCAACAACTTCCCTGTAACCAAGTAGTTAAACTGAGGATCGTCCAGGGACCATACAGATCCCTTTGGGAGGTTTTACAGTTCCTCACTCAGCTAAGAGGCTACCCAGACATAGTAAAAACTATTAATGGATGATGAACTGGAATTCAGTGATCCTACACTGCTGGTACCAACGTGAGGTATCTGGGTCGGAAGTTCTCAGGGAAATCAGAAGTTACTGGGCCTCAATTGCATCAACTGGGATCTTTCACCTCTGATATCTTGGCAGACCTGTTCTGAGGATCCTCAAATTGGGGACCAAGTACCCCTTCCCTCTCAGGTTTAAAAGGCATAGCAGTCCAAGGCTGACTCAGGCAGGTACTGTAGGCTAGAAACTCATAACACAGCAAATACCATTGTCTAGTTGGGGCCTTTTCTTTTCAAAAGATAAAATCATGTTAATACACATGCAACTATATACTAAACATAAAATTACAAATATTTACAAACTGACAGGTGGACATACCAATTGGAACCATTCATAAAGAAACAGCAGAGTATATGAACCCTCTCAGCAGGGCAGCTAAAAACATGAAATTTAGAAGTATAAGAAAGAACTCATAAAGACTAAAACCTACTCTTGAGATGAGGTCATGACCTAGTAATTATAGAAAAGGACACATGAATGACCTTTCTACCTTGCGCAAATTAAAAGTTACATTTTAGGCACACAGTACTTAAAGTACAAAACCATATAAACACTACAGATTTACACATCTTCCAATAACAAATGTGACATTACATTATGGATTCTCAATTGACTCATATGGCCTTAGCCGGCCGCAACCAATTTAGTTTTGTACCGCTCTGATATAGTACTATCTGTGCGCCAGGTACTAGGCTAAGTAAGAAAATAATGTTCCTTGCTTAGTCTGCACGTGTCTGCACATGCATCTATACACTTCTTCATACGTAACCTCTGCAGAGTATATTGCTCCAGCTCCATCTCAGAGGACCATACATTAAAAGGTGTGCACTGGAGGTTACAGGTCAAATCCATTTCAACATAATTAGAGTGAGCAAGCCTACATTAGAAGCTCCCATGTCTCCACAGAGGTCCAAAAACCAGAGGGCCAAAAGCAAAACAAATGGGGGCTGGGCAGTTCAAACATTAGAAACCAATATCTGTAGGAAAGTGCCCCTTTTTGACATGATTACCCTCACTTTTTGCCTGGTTTCTGATGCAATTTTGACAGAAGTGCACTGGGTTCCTGCTATCCAGGTCCACAGTGCCGGATCTCTTTCTCTAAAACTGTACAATTGTTCCTCCAATTGGCAATATTTTAGCACCCGCTTGCAAGTCCATAGTAAATGGTACCCTTGGTACCTAGGGCAAGAAGGCTAAAGAGGGTCTCTAAGGGCTGCAGCATGTATTCTGCCAACTTAAGAGATCCCTCAGCACCAACATGCAGACTGCATTGCAGGCTGCATGCCATGGTGCAGAGAAAAGTGAAGACACGACAAGGCACACCTCCTGTGTGCCATGCCTGGAGACACTGCATGCAGTATAGGGAAGTCACCCCTACAGCAGGCCTTACAGCCCTACGGCAGGGTGCACTATACGACCTGTGTGGGCATATCTGCATGAGCAGATATGCCCCTGTGATGTCTAAGTCGATTCCTAGATATTGTAAGTGAACAGGGAAGCCATTTTGAGTACTTGTGCTGGACACAGGTGTTTACGAGTTCCTCAGCTACATGATGGCTTTACTGAAACTAGAGATGTTTGGTATCAAACATCTCTTATTAATAAGCCCACACTGATTCCAGTGATGGATTTATTAATACATGCACCCAGAGGCCACCTCTAAAAACCTACCAACTACCTGTGTACTGGCTGACTGGTGCAGACCAACCTGCCACCACAGACAGGTTTCTGACCCCCTGCAGGTGAGATCCCGCACTCTCTGAGGGCATAGGCAATGCCTGCCCCGGCCAGAGGTGTTGTCACCTCCTCCAAGCAGGATAGCTACGTAATCAGCATATCAAGGCAGGAGGCTTCAAAGACCTCTGCCACCTTTGATATGTGACCCACGGCTTCCCTAGACAAGGGAAATCACCCCACCCCCCGCCCCGGGTCCATTTGGCACCAGGACAGGTGGAAAAATTAGCTAGTCAGGAGGCGGGTTTCCCTCTCAGGCTAGTACCACCCCTGCGGTGGTCTACCTGAAGTGAACACGACTTTTAGAATTTCACTATCTTAATTTTGGAGGAATTAGCCTCTCTGGGTCAGGGCTAGGCACACTTACCAGAGAAAGTAGTCATATATAGGGTATAGACACCCTAAAGGAAAGTAGCCCATTGGCTACTACCTGTAACTCCCAGTAACACACCTAAATTGAGTATTTAGGTGGCACCTCTCACATCAGGAACTTAGATTTGGTGGATCAAGAAGAGAGGACAAAGAAGAGCCATGAGAAAAGTGAGAACTGAGGACTGCTGTGGACATTTGGCATAAAATCCTATATGCCTGCACCAAGTCTCGACAATCGTGACCAACAAGTAGTCCTGCAGCTGACCAGCTTCCAAGAACCCCAGGAGACTGCCAGCCCTTTGCTAATTGCCAAGCAATCTCCCTTGGAGTAGAGGAGCTACTACCCTGCAGTCCACAGGCACCAAAACGCAAAGTCCGGCCAACCGAGTTGCTGCTCCCCGGCCAGCCCGACACAGCAGCCCCCCTGGAAGAAGACCCTGTGCTCCTGAAGGTCAGATCTGTCCCCTCGCCAAGTGAGAGGACAACAGGACCAGCCATAGTTGCACAGGACCAATACCCAGGGTACCAGACCCCTTGCAACAAACAAAGACTGTGAGGGTTCAATCCAGACACCAACAACACCAAGATCGAGCAGCAATCGAGACCCTCCTGCTGAGTGGCTGAGCTGTCCTGATTTTGCATCCTCAACCGGCGAGACCGAAAACAGCAAGGCTCTAGGACTCACAGAGCCCAGCCGACCTTTTCACTCTGCATCCAAGCACCCCAGCCTGGGTACCGATCAACCAACTGTGCCCCCTTATCCCCAGGACCCATGTGACCTGAGCCCCCCATGAGGAGTTCCCGGACTTGTCCCCAAGTCCCCCTCTGCAGTCTGTTTCTAGGTGGACCCCTTCTTTTCACCAGCAGAGAGCGCACAGCTGCCAACCCGACCAGCACTTCTGCACCAGGAGGTAACACGTAACTGCTAGTGGTACTTTGGACCTTGGCCCCCTACGACCCTAGGTCCCAAAGGGGACCCTCAGAAACCTATCACAAATAACTGTGTGCAACATATGCTTTTCTCCCATAGGGAAGCATTGCTGTTTAAAGACGCATGACATTGAACTCTTTTACTTACCTGTAAAAGTACTTACATGATAATGAAGTTCTTGGTATGAAAATTTATATAAAAATATGACTTTTTTTTAAAATTGGTCTCCGATTTATTCTTGAGTGTGTGTCTCATTTATTGCCTCTGTGAGTACAACAAATGTTTTGCACTACCCTCTGATACACCTAAAAGCTCGCCCACACTACCACAAAAGAGAGCATTTGGGATACCATTTGTGCCTCTGTAAACCAACTGGGGTTTGCCTGGACTCTTTACACAGTGTACCAAGTTTTGGTTCACTATATAAAGAGCCAGCTTCCTACAATACCTTACGATGCTCCATGCCATACAAGAGGGAAAATAATGTGCATTAAATGTGAGATGCTATCAAGAATAGCTCAAAAGAACACTTCTGCAGTGCACAAACCTCATGAAGAATTTACTTATAAAAGGAAAGGTCCCGAATAATAAAGCACAATAGGGATTGGGAGAGGTGTGGTAATCATCGGCCCATCTGTGACAACAAAGTGCAAAGTTCTGAGAAATGTTTGTTTTGTTACAGTTTTGAGCTATTATTATATAGCTTAGAATGAAAACTCTTCTGTTTGAGGGGACACGTCGGGCTGTGGAAGTACCTCTCAAGTTGGCTCTCTAGCATTTGCTGATTACTTTTTCCTTCTATTAGCTTTTTTGTGGGGGTTTGGTCAGTACAGTCACTTGGGGTCTGATGGATCACTGGAATGGTGGCAGGAAGGATTGTTGTGGAATATCAAAAATCGATAATGTCATGTGGCAGGATGGAATAGGGGAGGCAACTGAGATATTGGGAGGCATGAGCACTCATTGAATGTCACTAGGGACTTCTAATAATGAGGAGAACCCTAGGAAGGGGAATGCTGGCCGGCAGTGGAATTATATTGCCTCTTACTCAGCTGCAAGGGAGACAAGAGAGATTGGTAGCTAGGAGGAGGAGAGGGTTTTTTCAAGTGGATAGTATATGTCCTCATCTCTTGGATTCTATAGCATCATCATCAGGCTGTTGGTCCCCAAGTGTGGCAAGGGAAGCAAAATGAAAGTTATTTAGATGTTCGAGAGGGTGTACAGGCAACATCAAGATATTTTCTAAATACATTTTAAGGCACAGATGGCATTTTAGGAAAGGAAAATGAGATATTATATTAATATAGAAAGGTATCTGTTCCTGGATATGTGCCCATGTAATAGTCTATTTTCCGTACCAGCATGGATAGATGCGGTCTACATGGACCCCTTAATGTCAGATACTGAGGAAGTGTCCCTGAAGATGGGGATGGGCATGTTTCCCTTCTTGTAGCTGCTGCAGAAAAGAGTAATAAAAGACTTTAGAATTGACAGTGTAGCTGAGGAGAACTGTGACAGATGAGACAATTGGTGTCAATGATCATAAAAAAGATAAATATGGCATATTCCTTTCACATGGAGAAAATGATAAATGGGGCGTGGTCTGGCCACGACGCAAGATGGCTGCTTGATTCCGGAGCTCCACTCTGCATAGAGCCCCGGATGGCAATAAGCAGCCCTTCGAGTCATAAACGGTGATTTACTGGCAGAGAAAACTTTGTCTAAATAGCTAGGCTTACTGGTGTGGAGTTTACAGAATTGTAAGATAACTCCTTCGTCTTTTATGAGGATGTTTTCATTACCAGCTGCAACGCTCTGACTCCGACAGAACACAGCAGTCTGACCTCGTGCCTCTTCGGAATGTGGTGCATGGCTGCCGAGCTCCAGAGACGCCTGAGGAGACTTCAATGTTAATATAATTGGCTCTCTTGGGCAAGGATTAACAGCTCTTTATTCATCTGTCTGCCGCCCAGCATATCCGGTGTCACAGAGTTCTGTTACCAGACACGACGCATTAACGCTGATAAGATGAAGGTAACTGAACTTGCGCCTCCTTGAATTATGACGTGTGACCCCTGAACTTCAAAGCTGCCTGAGGAGATTTCACTACTGGTGAGGTTGGTTCAAAACAAAGATTTTTGACCCCGCATTGGGCTGCGTTGCTCTCTGGAACACCTTCTCACCTTATATAATTCTTAATAAGGTGATAGTGCTTGTGTCTGAGGCTGTGCTGACTGGATTCTGCTTGTTGCCCTGTGTATCTCATGCACCCCTTTTCTGAGCAGTTTCCTCGATCTTTTAAATCATTGCTAGTACGGTGAAGCAAAAATTAATGGTTTTGCATGCATCTTTCTATTCCCCTGTGTATCTGATGACACAGGGTTATATTGTCAACTGCGACGCTTTAGCGCTGACAAGAAACATCTGACAGAATTCGCGCCTCCTCAAATTATGGCGCGCAACTCCTGAATCTTAAAGTCGCCTGAAGAGACTTTACTGCTAATGAAGTTGGCTCTCTTCAACAAGTATTAATAAATCCGCAGCAAGCTATATTTTTCTCTCAGTACACTTTTTCACCTCATGTAATTTTTGGCACAGTAAAATACTTGTGACTGGAACAGCGCTAATTAGACTTTGCCTGTTGTCCTGTGTATCTCACAAAGTAAAGATAGACGGCATTGTCATTTATAACGCTCAACTCATTGGCAGTTTTCCTCACTGTTTTGCCAGTGCCTCAACTAATGGGGGAAAATAGGGTGCACTACTGCTATGCATCACAACATCTGAAGAGATTTTACCACTGCATCATATACTTTTAAGATTTAGTCATTCCTTCTTTGAGTAGTTCCTCCCAGTCTTTTGATACATCACTGATACAGTGAAGCGGTATTGACTGAAGTTAAGCTGCCTATAGATTCTGCGTGCTCCTATCATGTAATGAAAATAGCTGTGGTGATTTTGGACTTTTACCTACGGTCCTACATGCTTGGTGAAACAATGCCAGGTAATTAATAAGCGGTACTATTCTATAATACACAATTTCCTACATAGTCCTTTTTGTTATCATAGAAGATACAGGTGCTGATCTAATATTTTATTTTACAATATTTTGAACTATCGGAGATTAAACTGACTTTAAATTGGACGTGCTCCTATTGTACGTCAACAACATGTGAAGCGCACAAAAGATTTTACTTACAACTATTCTTACTACATTTTTGTGGAGCCAAAGTCTGCTAATTTAGTAAGCATTTATTCACTAGTCATAAAACTCTTTACAAGAACATCTGGGAATGCCTTCTGGTAAAGCAACTGGCAAATCCATAAAGCAGCCCTCATACTCTGAAATCCTAAATCAGGGCCGCCCTACTTCAAAAACTTGGAATACCAATCTCCCAGCCCAAAAATCATCCAACCCTCTGATGTCAACTGCACCAGACCCCACTATGGATAAGATACTACAGGAAATTACTGCGGTTGGACGGCGTTTAGAGGGAATGGAGACGTCCATATCTGCCCTTACTACTGAGACCAAATCGATACCTGCAGATATTGCTGGATTTCAGAGTAAACTAGATGGACTTAATGACCGAGTAACCACAGTTGAGAGCCGCATTAACAATATACCAGATAGAGATCAAGAACTCCTCTTCCTCAGAAGTAAGTTGATACATTTGGGAGATAGAAACCGTCGTGACAATGTACGTTTCTTTAGCTTTCCAGAAGGAATGGAAGGATCAGATGCCAAATCCTTTCTTATAGCGGCCCTCCCAAAAATTACAGGACTTACTTTTGATCCGCCGCTAGAAATGTAGAGAGCACATCGAATTGGTCCTTTCAAAAGTGGGAAAAACCTATATCCACGTACACTTATTGTTTGCTTCCTCAGACATGAACAGGCTCGTCAATTAATTACTGCGGCCCATACGCATGGTCCATATCAATTCGAAGGTCATCAGATTCGAATGACAGCAGATTTTTCAAAAGAAACAAATGAGCGTCGTAAAGCCTTTCTTTCTCTTAGACCCCGCTTACGTCAACTGGACATCAGATATGGCCTCTTTGAACCAGCGCGTCTACGGATCACTAAAGATGGCATATCCAAAGACTTCTTTAATCCAGAATTTCTCCGTCTCTTTTTAGACACTCCTATTCCTCAAAATATGGAATGTAATGCGCTTATACCTGAACCCCAACCTCTGCTTCCTTGCCGGATATCCAAGAAATCTCCTGACGAATCTCAGCACAACTCAAATCGATCTCAGAGCAGAGGAAGAGATCCTGATCGGCATATACGCTCTTTTGGAGACCGAGCTCAAGCTCTACAGGCAGTAGCTGCTCTTACACAGGAAAGAGATAAAGACAAATCACGCTCTCCCTTAAAATCTCTTCCATCATCTGAAGAAGATGTTCCCTGAACTTTGACTTATTATCTAGTTTGATTACCACTGAAAAGCAGTTAGAAGTCACTTGCTTCGCTATCTACTGAAACTTCGATCTGATGAGTATCTGAATATTTATTTGTCCTGTTATACATAGTTTATAGAGTTACGTTCATTATATTCTATAATATATTGTATTAGACTATGTATTATATTATGCTATACTATATTATATTATATTCCTTCTCCTACACCCTCTCTCCCCTTCCCTCTCTACTAGTATATCCATATGATAAAGTTCAATTATTTTATAATGTTAGAATATGAATGTTATGAATTTTATGAATATTATGAATTAAGAATTAGTATATATAGTACTAAACTCTAAAGTAACAAACTTTTCCCCTCTCTTTCTCTTTACTCTATAAAATTCCATTGACTTATATATCCTAGACATTTAGGGCTAATGTTCTTTTATCCTTACATTTCCTTTCTTCTCTTTTTCTTACTTAACATATAATATGAATGTTATGAATTAAGAATTAATATAAGACGTTTAGTGCTAATGTTCTCTTCTCTTTACATTTCTTTTCTTCTTTTTCTTACTTATTAATTCTCCATTACACTACCTATCCACTATATTATCTTGATGTATTAATATTTATTTAATCATTTATTTAATCATTTGTGAAAATATTTAATTGTACGAATATACAAATATTGCATTATTGTTTAAATTATTTAATTTCATTGTCACATTGCTTAAACTGGATTATGTTTAATATTCAATATCATTATTATACTATGTAAGTTCTCATATGTCCTATTTTATACATTTTTCTCTGTTTTTCCTTTCCTTTTATTCCTTTCTCCTCTCTTTCATCATTTATACTATGTTGTTTTATATTCCTTCTCTAAAATCTTTTCTTCCCTCCTCTATTCCCTTACATATGCACATAATAGAGTTAAAATTATTTTATAATGTTATAATTTGAATGTTATAAATTTTTATGTATAACATGAATTAAGAATTAGCATATATATGCTAAAGTGTAAAAATATTCATCCTCTTCATTACTTTATAAAATTTCATAGACATGTATAACCTAGACATCCAACTCCAATTCTTTCTTCTCACTACTTTTCTCTTCTTCTTCTATCTACCAATTTTTCATTACACTATTTATTATATTACTTTGATGTTTTAATATTTATCTAATTAATTATGGTAATGTTTCATTATATTACTATATCTCTATTGTATTATATTACTTAATTTAATTGTCCTATTATCTAAACATGCTCATATCCAATATTTCTTACCATTATCATACCATTTAAGATTTCACATGTACTATTTTATATATATTCCTCTCTTTATTTTCCTTCTTCTATCCCTCTCTCCTCTCTTTTATCATATTCTAATCTCCTTTATGTCTCTTCCTATTTATATAATGCTTTGTATATCTCAACATTGTAATACTTAGCTACTCTTATAATTATAAATCCATCTATTACTATTAATGCGATGACTCCATTATATCCTTTTTTTTTTCCACTTTGTTGCTGGATGGGGCTCCCCCAGCGCATGGGGCCCGAAAGTCTAGATCCACAGAAAGCAGTTCTATCCCCACTATAAACTATAAACTGTGTTATACTGTGGTATATTGTGTTACTTCTGCGTAGTATACCTGTCCTTTTTCCATTTTTCTTATCTCTTTTTCTTTTTATTTCTTTTTCTTTTCCTTTTTTCTTTTTTTCTTTTTATTAATTTCCTCTCAGCTTTCTTCGTGTCTTATATTTTCTCTTTCTCACTTATCCTACTATTTACTAACAAATACTTAATACTTACTTTTCATCCGTTTAGAATCTATTTTCTGCCGCTCTTCCTTTTATTTATTTATTTTTTACTCTTCTGTCTTTTTCAGAATTTAGTATTTCCATCTTTTACCACATATATGGCATCTAATACTCCTTCCACCTCTCGTCCATTACGTATTATTTCATGGAATGTTCATGGCCTTACACACTTCATTAAGCGGAAAAAAGTATTGTCCTACCTACAAACGAAAAAGACTGATATTGCCCTTCTACAAGAAACCCATCTAAATGCTTTAGAATCTTCTAAATTGCGGCGAGACTGGGTAGGAAAATGTATTCACTGTGGTCTAACGACACAACTTCTTCCTAATGAAACCCCACCACGGAAATGGAGAGTGGCCATTCTGCTTCATAAATCTTTGCCTGTTACAATCATTAAAACCTGGATTGATCCAGAAGGCAGATACATCTTTGCAAAGCTTAAAATAGGAGACAAGATCCTTTGCGTGGGTTCCATATATGCTCCAACAGGAGCCAAACGCTCCTTTTTTCTCAGTCTGAATCGACTATTGATAGAAATAGGCGCATCCAGATATATCATTGGTGGTGACTGGAATCTGACCCGTGATTCTATAATTGACCGAACAGGCCCCCTTGACAAATGTAATGAGGGAGATAGAGCTTTACTGGGGGACATAACGTCAGATCATGGACTAGTAGACCATTGGCACCTTTGTCACCCATCCGATAAGGAGTATACTTTCTTTCCTCTACCCATGGTACTCAATCCAGAATAGATTATTTTCTTATTTCACATCCGGTAATTGCTACCACTACAGACTCTCAAATCCTGGAAGCTGCAATATCAGATCATGCACCTATTCTTCTTGCCCTAGAACTAGGTTTAACCTCTCCAGGTCGCAAACCATGGCGCATGAATATTCAAAGGTATCATTCGCCTAAAGGTAAAACCCTACTATGCTCCCACCTCTCTGATTATCTAAGCATTAATAAACTATCAATCACCTCTAATAGAACTGTTTGGGCAGCTGCAAAAGCAACTATCCATGGTCAATTAATGAGAGATGCAGCAATGACCAATAAATCGGCGTCACTTCGCCGCATTGAGCTGGAGACTCAAATCACCTCCCTAACACATCAATATTCATCTCATCCTACAGTACCCAACCGCCGTAAGCTAGAAATTGCTAAGATGGAACTTAACAACTTATACACTTCTAAAGCTGAATATGCTCTCCAACGCATTAAGTGTAGGCATTATGAACAAGGTGAGAAAGCAGGTCGATTACTTGCAGCCCAGCTGAAACAACGTGAAGCAGCTATGGCTATTCCTGCAATACGTGCAGAAACGGGTGAGATTCTTACAAATCCGCAAGAAATTGTAGACGCTTTTGCATCCTTTTATAAACAACTTTATACCTCTGAGATGTCGAAAACTGAGGACCAATTAGTCGCCTATCTTGCTGACGTTAACCTCCCTTGCCTTACAGATGAGGGAAGAACTATGCTTGATGGAGATATCACCAAAGAAGAGATAGCTGCAGCTATTGCCAAATTACTGTATCATAAATCCCCCGGGGAAGATGGTTTCCCTGCGGAATTTTATAAATGGACTGGAACGGAAGCAGTTGATACTTTATTTTCTGCATTCCAAGAGGCCGTTCAAGTAGATTCATTTGGTCCTATCTCTAACAGAGCGTTAATTGCAGTCATTCCAAAACCTGGCAAAGACTCGCTTGTTTTTAGTAGTTATCGACCCATCTCACTAATAAATACTGATGTTAAGATCTGCGCAAGTATTTTAGCGGCACGCCTTCGCAAAGTTATTCCTTCTCTTATACACCAGGTGGGTTTTGTTCCAGGGTGCGCATCTAGAAACCACCTTTGAACCCTAGCTCATACCTTATGGACTGCAAATGAGTTGTCGGAGGATGCTGTTGCCCTCTCATTAGATGCAGAAAAAGCATTTGACCGAATTGACTGCAGATACCTATTTGCAACCATGAAGCGCTTTGGCCTAGGTGATTCATTTATTTCCAAAGTTCGTCTTTTATATGATAACCCAATAGCTCAGGTTAACTGTGGTAGCTTTCTTTCAGACCCTTTCCCAATTCGCAGAGACACTCGTCAAGGTTGTCCCCTTTCTCCCCTTTTATTTCTATTAGCAATAGAACCTCTTGCCTCATTAATTCGACACTCACCACAAATACAAGGCATACCTATGGCAGACAGTGATTCTAAACTATATCTATATGCTGATGACATTCTTCTTACGCTTAAAGATCTCCCATGCTCTTTACCAGCTTTACTTGAAATTATTGACAATTTTGCTATCCATTCAGGTTACAAAGTGAACTGGGATAAAAGCGAGGCTCTTCCACTTTCTCCTGGTACCACAAAAGCTTCAATTGATGGTTATTCCTTCTGTTGGAAATCATCACAATTAAAATACCTCAGAGTTCTAGTTAATAGAGGTCTATCCAATATGGTTTCAGACAATCTCACTCCCCTTATAACACAAATGGAAACTGATTTTGCTAAATGGTCTCTTTTAGGTTTTTCTATGTGCGGAAGGGTACAGGTTGTCAGGATGGTCACCTTACCTCGCTTTAATTATATACTGGGAATGCTTCCTATAATTATTCCCTTATCTACATTACGTCGAGTGGACGCTCGTATTCGATCTTTTGTTTGGGGTTCTCTATGTCCTCGCTTAGCTGCTGCTAAATTAATGGCTCGCTGTTCCTATGGTGGTTTGGGTTTACCATCTCTGGAACATTACTCCTTAGCCTTACACCTTTCGCTATTAGTTTATTTACTCCCAAACACTATTGACCCTCCGCAGTGGGTTCAAATAGAACATTCTCTTCTTAATCGAAATGATGGCCTTAATTTTCTTTATGGTATTCGACATCCACTCTCTTCCCCTCCACATCCGGTACTGCAAGCTACTTATCAAGCTTGGCATCAAGCACATCGCCTTGTGCAAACTTCTTACCGTTTGCATTATAAAGCTCCACTCTGGAATAATGAAAGTATCCGAATAAATAGTAAAGCACTCCAATGGTCTAGTTGGTTATCATGTGGTATTCAAACACTGGATCAGGTTATATCAAATGGAGAGCTAAAACCCTTTGCTCTGCTTCGTGAAGAATTTGATCTCCCATCACACCAAATATCACAATACTTACAGCTACAGCACTGTCTAAGACGATGTTTAGGTTCTCCTCCCTGGACATTGAACCCCTCACCAATATTAGATTATCTCCTTGCATGGGGACGACATAAAGGAGTGATGTCAGGCTTGTATGGTGTCTTAACTCTTCACTTATTTTCACAACCACTTGCTAAAACTCTTCAAATTAAATGGCAGGAACGTCTACACATTACTATTGAAGATAATGTATGGTCGGATATACTGGACGATCTTGACAAAGGCACTCGAGAAGCTCGTTTGAAATTCTGTCTTTTTAAAATTTTACATGATTGGTATTGGAATCCTCTGAAATTGCAAAAGGCAGGATTATTGTCGCATTCTAAATGTTGGAGGTGCTCGGAAGCTAATTGCGATCTTCCCCATTTACTTCGTGATTGTCCTTCCATACTGGATTTTTGGACTTTCATTGGGGGTCACACTGCAGAGAACTATTCCATCACTCCATCTTCCCCTTACCCTTTCTATTACTTTATTACATGATCTTAGGACTCTTCCTTCCATTACACATCCGCAACATCGTCTTCCACACACAGCACTCTCCACTGCTAAGATATGTATCCTAAGACATTGGCAATCATCTTACCCTCCTTCGAATGAAGAATGGATTGCAGCAATGGTTCAAACAGCGTCCCATGAACGTATTATATATCGACTTCAAGATCAAGAGGAAATTTTCCAACAAGTCTGGACTCCCTTTCTTCAAGACCCCTAAGCACTTTATTCCTTCTCTCATATATTGTCTTTACTATTTACCTCTTTTTATCTGGACAAGGAGTCTATATCTATATCTATACCTATATATATATCTACACTTATCTATACTCCGCTTTATATCTTTCTATATTTATCTCTATTCTATTCTTTTCTCTATTTATCTCTATATTTTACTTTATTTATTTATAAACTTATATTTATATTGATGTCTATCTATATATTCTCTACTTACTTATATACTTATTTATCTATTTTTTACCCTTACTTTTACATTCCCTATCTATGTATATGTACATATTTCCCTATTCATTTATTTTTCTATTTATTTTTATTTGATTCTCTAACAACTTTCTTTATATCTTTTCAATATTTACCTCACTTTATGCATTTTATATTTCATGGATCAATTTTTACTTCCTAATTTTATATTTTATATTTGTGATTATTATTACCTATATAATGAAATATATGTATTTATTAACTTATTATACATTGTTCGCTTTCATAATCTCTTCTACATATCACATAAGATCCCTTATGTAACTCTTACAATCCGTTTCTTATAATGATAATAATATTCTCTGAGCTTAAAATGTTAAGTTATAATCTTATGTATTCATATTTCTGTAATTATTTCAAATTTTCTCAAAAAATTTCGAAAGAAAATGCTAAATGGACAGAAATGTGTCGGAAAAGTAAAAACAGGGAAATAAATAACAAATGGATCAAAATATTAGTACATTTATTATGATGACAGACTTACGTGAACAATGGGTGGCAGAGGGTTGAATTGCTGCTTACAGGATGTTCCAGTTGTGGTTTAATGTGTTGATCCCAGGGGCCTTTGTATCACTGCAATTGATGAAAGAGAAACATCAAGAGTATTGAAACATCCCGACACAGCTACAATGAGGGTGGCAATGTAGGGCAGTGTAGGGATATTAGCGTTAAACAACAAATAAACATGCAAGACAGATAATGGGAGAGTCTAGACAATTACAGACATACATTGACATGATGTGAAAGAGTGTTAAGTACTGTGACAAAGGACAAATCACTCTATGACTGGCTGCAAAGGGGATATGGGTGGATGGGGTCGGTGACAGGAGACATATATCGAAATCTCCCATTGATGTAGCACAATTGAAGGTTATATTATGTGACAAAAAGACACAGACATCAGGCCTATAAGTTCACCAATTAGACATGTTGGTGAGAAGTGCTTAATATTGGGTCCTTATAGTGTTATAGAATTGCATTTTCCACTATCCTCACACCTATGCAGAGATAGATATGCACAGACAATTCACAATTGATGTGGAGGTAGATTTACCTTGCCATGACATCCTTCTGGTGTCTGAGGCCAGTCCAATCAATCAATCAAGTTTCTTGTAGAGCGCGACTACTCACCCGTTAGGGTCTCAAGGCGCTAATTGGGGGAGTGAGGGGGGGGGGGAGGTCTGTGGTTCAGTCAAAGAGCCAGATCTTGAGGTCCTTCTTGGATTGCAGCAGCGATGGTGATTGCCTGAGGTGCAGAGGCAAGGAGTTCCAGGTCTTCGCAGCGAGGTAGGAGAAGGATTTTCCTCCAGCCGTGGCCTTGCAGATCCGTGGGATGCTTTTGCTAATGCAGACACTCCTGACCCCTAAAGCCAAAAGCACTGATAAGACGGTTTGTGTCACCACATTCTCGCCGATTTCTAATTCAGTCAAGAAATGTATTTTAAAACACTGGCCTGTACTCAATGCCGGTAATTTGAAACTAGAGCGGCCATTATTTGCTTTTAAAAAGAATAAGAGTATAAAAGACCACTTAGTCAGAGCAGCATTGGCCACCAAGAAAACCACGCAGACACTCACAGAGATATGGGGCCTCCCTCCAACACGGGGCCATTATAAATGCAGTGGATGTAGTGTCTGTAACTTGACAACTGATACTAAGAAATTTGTGTATGCAACCATTGATGTAACCTTAACCAACTTCTCCAATTGTAACACGCAAAATGTTATATACTCAATTACGTGCCCATGCAATCTAATCTATATTGGGCAAACCACGCAAAAAATCAGGATCAGAATATGTCAACACCGGAGCCGCCTGAGATGCCAGACACCTAATGCGCCTCTAGTGGAACATTTCATTACCCAAGGGCATACAGAGGACGACCTACATTGGCAAGTGATTAATGTGATCCAATCGCCACCCCGGAACTCTGACATCAGTGGTATCCTGAACAAGGAGGAACTTAAATGTATTTTACGCACAAACAGTCTCCATACTGGATTGAACCGCATGGAGGACTGGACTAATCTGATTTAAATAGAATAAGGACTATAACTATTCTGATCCTAGTAGAATGACTTTCTTCCCTACCTTTATGATGACACAGCTAATGTACCATGGCTAAAACTCTGACATTGCCCTACCTATTGTACTGTATGCACCATGGCTAACATCAATTGCACTTAAAATAATTGTATTTATATGCCTATGTCCCAATTTTAATTGGTTTACTTTTTACTGGCTCTTATACCACTGTGTTTTTCATTAATTTCACATTTCTAATAACCATGTTTATATGCTATGGACTGAATGTATGTTCAACTAAATATGGGCCCAAATGTTTCACCCTGTTACCTATTCCCATCCCGATCTCTTTCCATATTCCGCTTCACCACCAAATAGCACACTCCATCATGGCGCCCACCGCTGCAGCTTTAAGCTGGTCTTATACCACCTGAATCTTCATTTATTTTCACGTTGTCACACATCTTGGTTATATGCTACTGATTGAATGTACTATGCTTTTAAATGTTTCACTCTGTATTCCTTTCCTCTCCTTTATCCCGGGTTCTCTGCCATAATAGCGCGCTTCCTCCATCATGGCGCCCACTGTTAGCAAAAATTTAGTTGTATGCTGCTCTAGCCATTGCGGTTAAGCGCATGCCTACTTTCTCACCTTGGTATTTAGTCTCCCTTCGGCGCGCACACTTGGCGTTCATTGGCCTTCGGAGCATGACCCTCACAGCCAGCATCACGGTAAGCGGAATAACTTGCCATCGGGAGTCATTCCCGCTCTTCTCCCCCATACCAGGTTGTTCTGAGGACTGCGTGCCTCATTTTAGTGAGCGCTCACATCTTAGCGTTCTTTATCCCCTTCTCTCACCTCCCTTAGGCTTGCCTTCGAACAGTAATTATTCCGACCACGCAACGCGGCAGAGATAAGATTCTGGTCTCCCCGAACGCAGAGCGGGCATTCACGCCCTGCCAACATTCACTCATTCCGTCGCCTCAAAGCACCCACGGAGCGAGTAGGGGTTGAGACCCTGTGCTCCCCCTCTACCCCTTCCTGGTAAGCGCTCTCACTATTCCTTTCTAATTAGTTTCTGTGACCTCAGGTGCCTCATCCTTATTACCCCTTATTGATTCTCCCAGAACTATCGACTCCTGGAACTATCTACTCGGACCCCAGCAGTCCGCGCAAGCTCTTCCAGCCTTGGATGGGACCCCGTTCCTCTCCAATTCTTCTGTAAAACCCTTTTCTATCTGCATATGGCATAATAGGCGTCACCTATAGGTCACGTACGCCTAATTCCACTCACCTAGACCTTCACTTAATCCTGCATAAGAGTTCATGCTTAAGAGTTCAGACTGAGCTGCTTCATACCCACCACATTGGGTCCCCAGTATGCTGTGTGCCACGTATTTTAATATTGCTCACATTGGTGTAAGCGCGTAAATTCATATATTCACCTCGCCTCCTGATTAATTTACTCCTTTTTTCCCCTCACCTTCCCACCCCTTCTCCCCCGATCTTCCTACCCCTCTCCCCGACCTTATCCAGGCAACTTCTCAGGCATTCTGATTCACTAGTCCTGATGATGATCCCATAACCGTTGTTGGCGATCAAAACGTCGTCGACAACCACATCTTAACTCGAACCGTTATTTGTGATTTATGCGGAGTACAAGATGTTCTTTTCATTGTGACTACTGTTATTTCTTATCTCACTAAAAAGTCACCCATAAGTTACATGCCTGAGGTAAGGAAATCTTTTGATTTCCGAAACCCCACCACTTCCTGCTCACTTTATGTTATGTATAGTTTCCATGTTTTATTTTTGTCAGTTAAATAAATCCTAATATTGTCCAATTGGATAGAAATAGACCCAATGCTTATTGAAGGTTTGTGGCTATAATTATGTATCTCGCTTGAAAGGGACCGCTGTCTCTAATAACTCAATGCAGTCAGTACAGCAGCAGTGGAGGTGGTGGCAGATAGTAGAGCAGCTGACAAAACAGGACCTGCGATGTAAAGGATGACATGATATGGGTGAGAACTTTAAAAGCCTATTTGAAAACACTAGTAGGATGTGAAGAATACATTTTCTCAGCATATGCAGACAAGATCCATTAATCACCAACAGGGTGTAGCTTGAACGATATCCTCACAAGGGGCTGGGGTAACCCGCACACTAGCAAAACCAAAAAAGTGCCCCTTGTGCATTAAATAAATCATTAATTGATTTTGCATTTCATGTTGTACAATTCCCAGAGGAGAGAAACATTTCCATTATTCAATACTTTAATGTAGAACAATGTTTTAATATACAAGTACCCTATTTATGTCCTCCTTAGGGAGGGACAATTGAACCCCATCACCACTTCCTTCTAAAAACAGAAATACAAAATTACAACACATATGGGCAAAGTAAAAAAATATATAAATACGGGAAGAAAGCCCAAGGGCTAAAGGATAAAATATCCTGGAAGTCCAACCCTAATGATTTTACAGAATAGAGCCTGAATATCTTCCTTCATCCAAATACAGTACCAACCTCAAAAGCTCATTTTGTGTCAACGTTTCGGTCCCCTTATTAGCAATTCATGGAGACCATCCTCAAGACCTGATGGAGGTCAAACTGTTTAGGGGTATTCAGAAGATTAAAGCATTCACCTGCACCACCCCTGACAGCAACGCTGACGCTGCCATGCTTGTGCCTGCCCTCCCGCTGAGTTCGCCGAAACACGGTGATGGAGACATGGACCCTGGGAACCTTCGGGCACGCCGAAAAAAATCCTCTGGTATTCTCCCTCGCAGGGAGGGGGCGAGGTTAACGGTGGAAGGCTGCTGATATCCAGGCCGGCAGCCAAGCCAACACCAAAAAATTGGTTGTTGAATTTAAGTTAAAGCCTACTTGCGGCAGACGTTTAATCAGCTGCCTTTTTGTACATTCGAGGCTGCGAGCAGCTACTGTGCCATCTGAACTCAGGGAGCTGGGTTGAGTTTGGCATGCTGCAGAGCTTGCACGTGGCTTGGGGTGGGCATTCTCTGACGGACAGGTGCTGATAAGGCATGAGTTGGGCAGTAGGCAAACCTAATAATTATTGAGCGTAGCTGGAGGCAGGCCGATGAAAGATTACAAAACCCTCAACATCTACAATCTACGCATGGAGGAGCTTTGGAATGGCAGAATATAAGGAGTACTTGCAGGAATTGGACTGGCAGAGTGGAAGGGTGGTGGCGGCGGCAGCCTCAGAAACAGCGTGTCAGGAGGGTGAGGTAAGTGCAAGCTGTCTGGTTGAATATATGAGTGGTTGAGCAGCTTATCTCCCGCATTGTGTAGCTGGGACACACTGGACAGGGGAAGACATTTTAGTTAAGCTCCATAGTCTCCATACTCTCCCGACCTCCCTTTGAAAACAGCCAGTGAGCGCAAATATACGCTTTTAGGAGCTGAATTCAGAGGTAGAAAGTACGTCTCCTACAAGATACGCCAAGGACATGATTTACAAACACGGAAGGGGGGGGAAAAGGTACAGAGGGAAGCCCCAAATAGGCAAACCAGCGGAGCAATCAATAGAAGTAATTGAAAACTTACCAAGTGAGTTGAAGAAGAACCTCCAAAAATGCAAAGATCATCCTAGGCAGCCTTAAGGACTGGGTAGAACTCCATAACATTGTCCCACTTGAACAAAGGGTGTTCAAGGAAGGACACACAATGGCTGACCATTGTTTCAGCCCGTGGCCCTGTGCAAGGAAGGCAGTGGAACAAAGGGGCAACTTGTTTTGCTACTTTGTTGACTACTGTGCAGCATTTGATTCAGTGGGTCACACATGTCTATGGGAAACGCTGATCCAAATAAAAATTCCTTCAAGTCTTCTTTCTATTAGACAGGGTCTGCGTTACCAAAATTGGGCCCAGGGAATCATTGATATAGAAGGCAGATTGACCCGTAAAAATCCAATTAGGAATGGCCTATGCCAGGGATGTGTCATGGCCCCATTGCTCTTCTCGCTGTTCATCGCCGACTTTCCGGCAGTATTAGCTGCAGCAAAGGGCCTCAGCCCAAAAATGGATGGTAGCCATATAGCATGCCTCCTATATGCAGGTGATTACGTCATAATGGATATGATGGAAAGAGACCTACAAAACAAATTGAATGCATTTCAGGAGTACTATATTAAGAAAAAGCTAGTGATAAATATGGATGCATTCACATAGTCAGTGACATCCTGCCATATGGCCTCCTTCCCTGCTTCACTGAGGGTGTGTGGAGGCAGATCAACAATTTCCCTGTAGTGATCCACTACAAAGTTAACTATAAGTTCTGCCTCTTGCTCAGTGAAGTTTTTGTTCCTCTTGAGTGTGGTGAGCTGCATCCTAGAGGCTGGTGCTGGCATCTGGCAACTGCCAGTACAAGGGGAGGAGTGCTGAGCTCAGCTGGTGTGCTCTGCACTTTATATGCCTGCAGGATTCATGTTTGTCAGCTGTGTGTTGTTTTACTGAGATGAGTGTTGCTTCCCTATACTCTTCTATTCCTAGTTCTATACAGCAGAGACCGACATCTCTTCCTCCACTTCGCTTACAGGCATGTGACTGAAATCTAGTCGTAAAGTAACTTTACGGTTATAATTTCAGTTGTAAATGTCTCCACCCCTTGTGTAAAGAGATGAAGACGCATACTGCTACTAGTTGGCAGATATATGCACCCACAATTGGTTAATACCATCCAGGTCAGAGCTTTCTGTGTGCCTTTCTGTGTCCAGGCATTTGCAGAAATCTGTATGTGTGGAGATTTAACTACGTCAACAGGGTGATATATGTTTCTTTCAATCTAAAGAGCTGTTCTGCAAAATAATGTCAGAATTTTCAAATGGGCCACTGGACTGTCCAAAATATACAAACATTGGGTCCCAGGTCAAAAGTATTATATTTCTCATAGGGAGGGCCCAGGACTTTTTGAATATGCCCTGGGCTATGTTTCCTAGTAGAATCTTAGTGGCCGTGATTTGGGCTTTTTGACGGATACATTTAAATCTGAGAGTGGTGATAGTGGGGTAACTAGATGGCGGCCCCTGAGTTTGCCGCCCCCGGCGGGCGAAGGGAGGAGCGGCGGAGTGGGGGGAGTTTGCTGGTGATTCCTGCGGCCGCCGCCCCATGACGGCCACAGGTAAGAGCTTGGGGGCGGGGGTGGCCGCCGCCCCCAAAACTCGTGCCCCCCCCCCCCCTCCCCTCCCCCCCGCCACGCCACTGGTGATAGTGTGATGTCAGGTACTCAATAGGAGACAAAGATGGCAAATGAGTCAGGTAAAGAGATCTGGATAGAAGTTACACACCGGAAGCAAACTATTCAACAGGGCATGGTGAGAGTTCGAAGTGCGGTAACACCAGCTCGGTCTTACCTGGGTGCTCACATGGCAGTACTGAGACTGAGAAATGAATCCATTCACAAAATAAATCTATCGTGCTTAGTAATTCAGCAAACCTATGCTGGG
Source organism: Calotriton arnoldi (assembly GCA_963921515.1). Classification (NCBI taxonomy): domain Eukaryota; kingdom Metazoa; phylum Chordata; class Amphibia; order Caudata; family Salamandridae; genus Calotriton; species Calotriton arnoldi. The sequence goes on along the minus strand of CAWUFW010008578.1, from coordinate 544,657 downwards.
ATGCATTCTGGGATAGAAACGTAATGGATTCGTGAAGTGATAATATTAAATTTCGTTAATTTAACACGCCCCAGGGTTCTGAACCGTAACATTTATATTGCAAATCAGTGAAGGAACCCAGCTGTGCTGCTGCGCTAATTTCAATCGTTAATTATACAAATGAGAGGCCTGGAAGTAAAAATAAATGGATTAAGGGGCGGAAATATTTTCATGCTAGGTAACACCGAACGTCGTGTTGCCCAAACACTGGATTACTTGAGTTTCTCAAATGAGCCCAAGAACAAAATGTCTGTCACTCCACAGCGATTCTGTGAGCTGCAAGGTACACACGGATCACTCTAATAAGTGCAGTGGTCGCCCTGACTACACCAGTGCTCCTCGTGCATTTACTGATTAAATCATGTATCCATTTATTCATTCATGTGTTTATTCATCCGACTTGAATTAGAAATAAGCGGACTTCCACGGTATTAAAGGTCCATCCTTTTAATCGGTAACACCAGTTGGGATGTGACCCATTTTCTTACAATGCAAATCATCCAAGCCACCAGAAAAACGTTTCAATATATATAGATATAGGTGTGCGCAGAAGATATCCACATTAAATAATAATTGCTAAGTACGTATCAAACTATTTAGATTTGTAAGCACTCTATGTTCAGCTATGAGTTTGACAGGGCTGTTGTTTCTGTATGACGTTTGTATGCGCAAACATGCTGAATTAAAACAAACATTCTAGGGCCTGCAAAGTCTCTAAACAACCGAATTCGGCAATCGGAGCGCTTGTATCATGAATACCATTGATAATCTTTCCAAAACACTTCATAACTTTTAACATTGCCAAGTAGCAAAGAAGGACAGACCGCGACTTGCTTACCTGTCTTGTTCTGCAGTTCCATCTTGTGTCCTATTCAGCTTCCTAAGATCGGATTGGGTGGCACTGATGGAAGGAGCAGGTCACAGGCATGTGATAGGCCAATGAGAGCGCAGCATCCTGGCCTTAGGGTACAGAGAGCTGATGCCTGCAGCTTTCTGCCTCTTGTGCTATGGGGCTCAGGAGACTGCAGCAGCACCCAGGCCCATGCACCTAACAGGACAGGACTGAAGCAGCATTTAGGGAATGGTATGCCATTTAAGGGTTCCCTAGGCCTAAGGGATAAATGAAGCCATATAGCAACTGTACTTCACAATAATACATGTGTCAATAATGGTAAATTGCAACGCATTTCTTTGCAATAATATTTAGCGGTTAAATAATGAGTCCTTGGGGTACATGAACAATATAAGGACAGTGCTGTGTCACGAATAGCCAGAACGTCTACTATGCTTGAATTTGCGCGTTTTGCACTTAGTTTATTTCAAAGTGCACTGTACCTTGTTTAGTTGATGTATAAATACAACAAGCATTGGCAAAGCTAATAGGTCTCGCCTATACCGGAGCTATTGGCTTTGCAATGTGTTTTTGCCATGTTGTACACCATTGTGGCTGCTGTTCAGCATGGCTAAAAGTTAGTAGCGTGGAGTGTCCTAGAGTGGAGTGGGGGTGGTAGAGTGTCATAGACTGGATTTGTTGGAGTGGAGTGTTGTAGAGTGAGTAGGGGAAGTAGAATGTCAGAGTTGAGTAGAGGGGAGTAGAGTTCAGTGGTTCAGTGGCAGAGTGTTTTAGAGTGCAGTGTTGTAGAGTGCAGTGTCATAGAGTGCAGTGTCGTAGAGTGGAGTGTCGTAGAGTGGAGTGTCGTGGAGTGTCGTAGAGTGGAGTGGTGATGAGTGGATTGGGGTAGAATAGGGTGGAGTGGATTCAGGTAGTGGGGTGGATTAGATTGGAGTGGACTGGGATAGAGTGGGTTGGATTGAGAGGAGTGGGGTGGATTGGAGTGGAGTGGGTGGACTGGATGGGGTGGATTGGATTGGAGTAGAGTGGAGTGAAATGGGGTGAGGTGGATTGGGGTGGATTAGAGTGCAGTGAACTAGATTGGTTTGGGGTGGAATGGTTTGAGGTGGGGTAGATTGGATTGGATTAGAGTAGGGTGGTTTGGAGTGGGGTGAATTAGAGTGGAGTGGGGGGGTGGATTAGAGTGGACTGGGGTGGATTGGATTGGAGTGAGGTGGATTGGACTGGAGTGGCGTGGGTGGACTGGGGTGGGGTGGGGTGTGGTGGGAGAGGAGAGGAGAGGGGTGGGGTGGGGTGGATGGATTGGAGTGGGGTGAATTGGAGTGTGGTGGGCTGGATGGATTAGAATGAATGGGGTGGACCGAACTGGTGTGGGGGTGGATTGGATTGGGTAGAGTTGGGTGGATTGGAGTAGAGTGGGGTGGATTGGACTACAGTGGATTGGGGTGGATTGAAGTGGGGTGTACTGGATGGGGTGGATTACATTGGAGTGGGGTGGATTGAAATGTGGTGGGGTGGATTGGATTATGGTGGGGTGGAGTGGGTGGATTGGAGTGAGGTAGATTGGACTGGAGTGGGGTAGAATGGAATGGGGGTGAATTGGACTGGAGTGGGGTGCAGTGGATTGGAATGGAGTAGATTGAATTACAGTGGGGTGGATTGCATTGGAGTGAGTGGGGTGGATTGGACTGGGGTGGATTGGATTGAGGTGGATTGGATTGGGGATGGGTGAATTGGAGTGGGGTAGATTGGATTTGGCCTGATTGGGGTGGATTGGATTGGGGTGGAGTGAAGTGGATTGGATTGGATTGAGTGGGGTGGTTTGGAGTGGGGCGGATTGGAATGGGGTGGATTGTTTTGGATTGGAGTGGGGCAGATTGTTTTAGATTGGCGTGGGACAGATTTCTTTGGATTGGAATGGGGAAGATTGGAGTGAGATGGTTTGGAATAGGCCCGATAGTTTTGGATTGGAGTGAGGTGAACTGGAGTGGGGCAGATTGGAGTGGGGCAATGTCTCGCAAGTGTAACACATGCGCTAGGGCATGCTCTCACAGGCTCGACTCTAAAAACAGAAATTTTCAAAGAGCATATTGTGATACACAATCCCTGTAAACATTGATTGGGGTGCAAGCATATATTTCAAATGTCCATCAATACATCCTGAGGTAGTTCATGATAAAAATGCAGTCCATTGGCCAATCCTATTTGCAAGCCACAGTCTTTTTTTAATGAGAAATCAATCCCAGTTTTTTAAATTGATTTTCAATGTGTATTCCTCAGATCATTTTGCATATTTCATCCTATCAAATTAAGGCCTCCTCAGGACGTAATTACAAGAAAAAGTGTAATTATTCCAGCATGAAGTGGACCATGCCCGCGGGCAGGATTCACACAGCCCGGTCATTTGGCCCTCTTTGTACTGGAACACCCTCCAGCTGGTTCACAAGTGGCTTGGCCATTAAATCCCAGAATGTTAGTAAATACCACGGGCCCAGACATGTGGCTCGTATTCCACATTTAAAGTCTATCAAGCAACCACTTGCTAATAACTACTTTGAAGGAATAACATAGCTCACAGTAAAATTATTGAATAAGAAGGGATTGTTCCTCAAAAGGCCAGTGGGACTGTTTAGACTTTTACAATTTCTTACACGTTTCCTTGTAAATATGTCCTGAGGAGGCCTTAATTTTATAGAACATAACATGTTGATTCCTTTGGTAATGTGTGCAATATGATGCTATATTGCTATTGGGGTGTTCTGGTGACATTCAAAAACCATTTATGATATCAGCAGAACCCCTCAATGGCAATACTAGACCATATTACACAGTTATCTGTTATATATCATCTCTACCTAGCTCATCTCTACCTACCTAGCTCTCTCTCTCGATTTATATATATATTTATATATATATATATATATATATATATATATATATATATATATATATATATAGTTATTATCTACTGGCGGTCGCCAGTAGATAGTTCTAGTTAGGACCTATTTTCCATAGGAAATCTGCAACATTCTATTTGAAATAACTCTTGCGTCGGTTGATGAATCTTCGCGAAATTTTCAAACTTTGTGGCCCGCTCCGGTCCGCTCCTATCCTGAAAGTCTCGGGGTGATTCGTCAAGCGGGGGCCGAGAAAAAAGGGGGGTCCCAAAACGTGTTTTCCCCATTCATTTTACCATAGGAAACTTTAGCCACGGCTACAGCCCGAACTGCTGAACGGAATTACACCAAATTTGGCAAAGAGGTAGTTCTTGGTTCAGAAAGAACCCTTTTTGTTAAATGGTGTAAATCCGTTCAGTAGTTCCTGAGAAAATCAAAAGGAAAATCACATATATATCTATGGCCGCGTCGGATTCGCGCACCCTGAGCGCACCCTCCCGATCACGAGCTGCATGCTAATTGGCTGTCAAGTGGCTGTCAACACTCCAAATCAGGAAGTGTTGGCAGCCATTTTATGCCTCGGTAGAACCGAGGCACAGAAACAAGTGCGCAAAATGCACAAAGGGGGCAGGGTAGAAACACCCTGACCCCTAGGTCTGCTCAGGGGGTCCCACAAGGACCCCCTGGGCAGAAAAAAGCATTTAAAAAAAAAAAAAATCGGCGGGATGCGCTTAGGGTGCGCGGATCCCGCCGAAAAAAAAAAAAACGAAGCGCGGTCTCCCGCGCTTCGTTGTTAATTGGCCCCCGGGTGGGCCAAGTCCCGGGGGCATGCGGGGGGTTATGAAATTAATGAATGGGGGGCCCTCTAAGGCCCCCCCAAGCCCCGGGGACTGCCACCCCCTGGGGCTTTAAAAACAAATGGTGCGGGAGGGCTCTCAGCCCTCCCGCAGCCCCGGGGACCGCCACCCCCCGGGGCTTCTTTTTTTTATTTTCTAAGTACCTGTGTGGGGGGGCTCCAGCCCCCCCACACGCCCCAGGGACCGCCACCTCCCCGGAGCACTAAAGATTTAAATATGGGGGTCAGTTACGGACCCCCAGAGCCCCGGGGACCACCACCTCCCCGGGGCTTTCAAGATGGTGGGAGGGGGGCCGCACGGCCCCCCTCCTGGAGCCCTTGATGGCCCTGGGGACCGCCACCCCCAGGGCCGGCTCCTGCAGTGTCCCGGGTGCCTACCCCCGGGACACTGTAGTTTGCTATGGCAGGGCGGGAGCCTCGCGGCTCCCGTCCTGTCATAGCAAACTGCTTGGTTTTGGAAGAGAGAGCAGGAAACCTGCTCTCTCTTCCAAAACCAAAGACAAATGCTTTTCCACACGGGGAGCTGCATCTTAGCAGCTCACCATGTGGAAAAGCAATGCCGGCTCCCGCAGGACGCGGGGAGCCGGCGGGACCATGGGGGGATTGGGGACACCCCCACGGTCCCCAACGGAGAGGGCCAGGCCCAGGGGCAGGGGTCCCCGGGGCTACAAGTGGCCCGGGAGGATGGGGTCGGCCCCGGGGGATGGGGTCCCCGGGGCCATAAGTGGCCTGAGGAGGGGGGCAACGCAGCCCCCCTCCATAAGTTATTTAAAAAAAAAAAAGAAGGCCATGCCTCGGGGGATGGGGTCCCCGGGGCCGATTAAGGCCTTGGGAGGGGGGCCACGCGTCCCCCTTCCAAATAAAAAAAAAAAAAGAGGGGGCAGGCCCTGGGGGATGGGGTCCCCAGGGCCAATAAATTAGAAAAAGAAGGGGGGCCACACAACCCCCTTCTTTAAAAGAAAAAAAGACCGGCATCGCGCCGGAGGCCACGCCCCCTCCTTGCAGCACTCTGCAAACACGCCCCCTGGCGCGTTTGCAGATGGGGAACGAATTCCCCTTGAATACTGGGGGTCCCTGGGGGCCAACTAGCCCACCAGGAACCTCCAGTATGCGCCAGGGGGTTGCGTTGCAGAGAGGTGTACAGAGGCCAGGCCCCTTTTTACACCTCTCTGCAACGCAGCTCTGTGGCGCTTTTTTGGAGGTACATGGTGGGCTAGTTGGACTCCAGGGACCCTCAGGATTCAAGGGGACTTAATCCGCCAACTTAAAACGCGCCACGGGGCGCGTTTGCACAGTGGTGAAGGGAGGGGGCGGGGCTTAAGGTGACATGTGTGCAAACAGGCCCCATGGCGCGTTTTAAGATGGGGATTTAAGTCCCCTTCAATCCTGAGGGTCCCTGGGGCCAACTAGCCCACCAGGTACCTCCAGTAGCGCCACGGAGCTGCGTTGCAGAGTGTTGTAAAAGGGGCGTGGCCTCTGAACACCTCTCTGCAACGCAGCTCTCTGGCGCATACTGGAGGTACCTGGTGGGCTAGTTGGCCCCTAGGGACCCTCGGGATTGAGGAGGAATTAATTCTCCAACTTAAAACGCGCCACAGGGCGTGTTTGCAGACATGTCACCTCAGGCCCCACCCCTTCCTTCACCATTGTGCAAATATTCCTCTAAAATCAGCCGAACTACGAATTCCGATTTACTCACCTGTTATCAGGAGAGACCTCAGTGCTGCATCTTTGAGCCCAGAACTGATCCTGAAAAATAATTTTAACCGTACATACCAGTAACTTGAATTTCCTTCCATAGGCTAACATTGACTGGTTTCACTTGGAAATTCTTCTAAGTGTGGAGTTTTGGAACTGTATAATATTCCTCTAAAATCAGCCGAACTACGAATTCCGATTTACTCACCTGTTATCAGGAGAGACCTCAGTGCTGCAACTTTGAGCCCAGTACTGATCCTGAAAAGTAATTTTAACCGTACTTACCAGTAACTTGAATTTCCTTCCATAGGATATCATTGCCTGCTTTTTGCTGAAAAAGTTTCTAAGTGTCGATTTTTGAAACTTACAAATATTCCTCTAAAATCAGCAGAACTACGAATTCCGATTTACTCACCTGTTATCAGGAGAGACCTCAGTGCTGCATCTTTGAGCCCAGTACTGATCCTGAAAAGTAATTCTAACCGTACTTACCAGTAACTTGAATTTCCTTCCATAGGCTAACATTGACTGGTTTCACTTGGAAATTCTTCTAAGTGTGGAGTTTTGGAACTTTATAATATTCCTCTAAAATCAGCTGAACTACGAATTCCAATTTACTCACCTGTTATCAGGAGAGACCTCAGTGCTGCATCTTTGAGCCCAGTACAGATCCTGAAAAGTAATTCTAACCGTACTTACCAGTAACTTGAATTTCCTTCCATAGGCTAACATTGACTGGTTTCACTTGGAAATTCTTCTAAGTGTGGAGTTTTGGAACTTTATAATACTCCTCTAAAATTAGCCGAACTACGAATTCCGATTTACTCACCTGTTATCAGGAGAGAACCCAGTGCTGCATCTTTTAGCCCAGCACTGACCCTGAAAAGTAATTCTAACCGTACTTACCAGTAACTTGTATTTCCTTCCATAGGAATCCATTGTCTGGTTTTCAGCAGAAAAGTTTGTGTCGATTTTCACAAACTACAAATATTCCTTAAAAATCGCCTGTATGACTTAAACGCATTCTTTCAACTGTTTACAGGAGATGCACCAGTGCTGGATCCAGGATCCAGCACTGAGTAAGAAAATGTAACAATAACACTACTTACCTGCTAAGTGAATTTCCTCCCATAGGATAACATTGGTGATTCTATGTGAAGAAGTTTCTAAGTGTCAACTTTTAAAATACAATAATATTCCTTAAAAATCACTACTGTAACCAAAACGCTTTTACTCAACTGTTTACAGGAGATGTCCCAAGACTGAATCTAGGATCCAGTCCTGTGGTTAGAAAAGTAATCCATAAAGTAACTAATTGCATTTAACTAGAAATTCACATTGAGCTCAATGTTGCATTGTGTTTGAAATTGTGTTGCCCATTGCAACAACTGTAACTACTGTACTTAAAAGTCTATTGCCTATTTGCAAAGTATTTAAACTAAAGTAATTCATTCTGAGAAAGTATATTTTGTAATGTAATGTATAATGTAATTACAATGTAATTTAAAAATAAAATATCTAAAAATAAATAGTTTAAAAAAATGTAGTAAATCAGTATCAAAAAATAAATATAACATTAATACATTTAAAAATTGTCATTTACAAAACCTTTGAAATTCACTGAAAAAAACCATAGGTTTCAGACATGTTATAGTTAGGAATTAGCATTTAAAAACCTTTGAAATTCACTGAAAAAACCATAGGTTTCAGGCACGTTATAGTTAGAAATTAGCATTTAAAAAACCTTACAAATTCACTGAAAAAACCATAGGTTTTAGGGACAGTTATAGGTAGTTGGACATTGCACTTGTACAAAACCCGTGAAATTCCCCCGTTATAGTTAGTTCAGCTAACTATAACTCGCGCCCCGCAATGCACTGCTGATGACATCACATATTACATCACTCATGACATGGTCAGTGACATCACTGATGACATCACTGATGACATCATCCACGTGATAATCTGATGCACCTCCTCAAACCCTAATATAACCTTTGATACACCCACTCTAAATTACAGACTGCCATTCGCAAAACCATAGACACTCCAACACCAATAACTACATACACACTCACTGATTCTTAGGTCTACACACACATCCACTCATTCACCCGTACAGTCACTCATACTTACGGTCACTCAGTACAGGACTATCATATGCACTCATACTCCTATATAGACACTCAAACACCGCCACTCATCCATAGAGGTACTCACACACCTAGTCAGTCATGCAAATAATTAAACACACTGCCATTTACTCACCTATACAGTTATACACACACCAGCTCACTTACTCATACAAATACTAGTACATTCTTACGCTCTTATACAATCACTGATACAAGCACACCCTCATCCATACAGTCACTAACACAATCACACACTCTCGCTTATAGCTATTTATATACTCCAACACACATATATACTGCCTTTCACATATGTAGTTACTCACACATGTACCACTGGGACATACATTCACTCACTAACACACTCTTACACACACTTACCCACCCATACAGTCTATCACAGATGCACTCTTGAAACCATCCACCCAGTGAATCACTCACTCACACATCTATGCACAGAGTCGCACACACCCCACCCACACAAACACTCAGGCACCCATACAGATACTCAGACAACCAATCAATAACTCATATAGACACTCATGTAGCTATTCACTAACCCATGCAGCCACTTATACAGCAACAGACGGATACAGACATTCACCCAGTTTAGTCACTAACCCATGCATTCAGTAAGATAAGTTTAATCACTCACTTATAGAGTTAGTCACGCACCTACTAAATCATCCATACAGACACTTATACACCCACTCATTCTTCAATACGCCTTTCCCTATATATATATTAAAAATATTTAAACTTTACAGAAACACACAGTCACTGGATGATGTCATCAGTGATGTCATTTGAGATGTCATCAGTGATGTCATCAGTGATGTCACTGACCATGTCATGAGTGATGTAATATGTGACGTCATCAGCAGTGCATTGCGGGGGTGCGAGTTATAGTTAGCTGAACTAACTATAACGGGGGAATTTCACTGGTTTTGTACGAGTGCAATGTCCAACTACCTGTAACTGTCCCTAAAACCTATGGTTTTTTCAGTGAATTTGTAAGGTTTTTTAAATGCTAATTTCTAACTATAACGTGCCTGAAACCTATGGTTTTTTCAGTGAATATAGTTATAGTTAGGACCTAGTTTCCATAGGAAAAGCAATTTTTGTCCTGCCAACAACTTTGGTGCCAGCCCGTTTGATGAATCTTCACAAAATCTTCAACATTTTGCACAACACTAAGTTCAGCTACTGTATTGAAAGTTTTGGGTTGATTCGTCAAGCAGGGGCCAAAAAAAATGGGGGATCCCAAAATGCTTTTTACCCATGCAATTTCCCTTAGGGATTTTGAACACGACTACAGCCCAAACCGCTGGATGGAATTACAGCACATTTGGCAGAGAGGTAGCTCTTGGTCCAGAAAGTGACCTTTTTGTTATTTGGTGTAAATCTTTTCAGTAGTTTTTGAGATATAAAAATAAAAAAGAAATATAGAAATCTAGGGATGCAAATCCTCTGCGGAGCCAACAGTCCCTGTGCTGATATCTGATTGGCTGCCAACACTTAAACCAGGAAGTGTTGGCAGCCATTTTAAAAATCAGACTCAGCCGAGTCTCAAAAACAAAGTTAAAAACAAGAAAGAAAAGGGGGCAGGGTAGGAATACCCTGACCCCTCAGGCTGCTGGGGGTCAAAAACATTTTTTTTTCAATTTTACCATGAAATATTGGTTGGATCCGCAAATCTGAAGCAAAAGTTTTTTTAAAAAAACAAGCGCAGTCTTCCGCGCTTGTTTGCAGTTTAGCCCCCGGGTGGGCCAGGTCCCAGGGGCATGTTAAATGTTGAAAAGTTGGGAGAGGGGTGCGTGCGGCCCCCCTCCTGAGGCTATGAAGAGCCCCGGCGATCACCACCTCCCCAGGGATGAGTTCAATAATTGGAGGGAGCACGCGTACCCCCATCTTGTGGCTCTTAAGAGCCCCGGGGACCACGACCTCCCCGGGGCATGGCAATGCATTCGAATAGGAGGGGGGGCGCGGCCTCCCTCCTGGAGCCACTAATAGCACTGGGAACCGGCACCCCCAGGGCCAGCTCCCTACCTACCGAGGTGCCTACGCTTAGTAGATAGCAGTTTGCTTTCGTGTAGCGGAAGCTTTGATAGCTCCCACCAAGCGAAAGCAAACAGTAACTCTACTCCCAGTGGGCAGGAGCAGGAAAACTCCTCGCGCTCGCTGGGAATGGAGTTTTCATCTGTTTTCCTTCCTGCTGTCAAGCGGGCAGGAAAACACATGAAAAAATTGCTCCCACATGCTGGGAGAAGCATTCTTGGCTGCTCTCTGTGTGCGGGAGCAATGGCGGGTAGCCGGCAGGGATCGTAGGGGTATTGAGGCACCCCACGGTCCCCAATGCTGCACACTGGGTGCCCTGGGTGGGCTCCAGGGCACCCAGCATCAAGAGGCCGGGACCCGGAAGATGGTAGGTAGATAAGTAGTGACTGTGAAGAATGGTTTCTTTCTTATCATCTCCTGGTGAGAGCAGAGTCAATGGTTCTGCCTTTTAATTACCCTGAGTAGGCAAATACCCCAAATCATCTGAAAACTTCACCCATTTGGCCACACCCCGTATTCCTTAGTAGTATGCAAAGGTCTTCTCGCCTTTTCCCACGTTGATGGACAGCTTACCAAAAGGCCCCTGAGTGCGTTTCCCCATGATTTTGGTTGTGCGTGCTTGATGCAGAGGAATATGAAGACATCTCCACCAAACAAAGAAGCACTTACTTCATATAGTTAGGAGGAAATACCCAGCCCTGCCAAGTACCATGCATCAGGGGTCAGATTAAGCTTTTTAGTTCCAATGTCCGCATCACTGCACTAAAAAGCAATAGTCATGCCATCATAGGTCCCCAGAGACCTCTCTGAGCTGCGCTCCGGTACGAGGAGAAGCTACAATGCATTTAAAGCAGCGAGCATCCTGCATGGGTAGCTAGGTGCTCTTTACTCACAACAGTTGTTGCCTCAATTTTAACTTAGTAATTTTCACTGGATTACATTTTAAGCACTGCGTCGCGTGCTGGGAAAATAATGATCACCCATTTACATGGTCGAGGCAAAAAAACAGACTTACAGAGACAGTGTCCGGGCCCATCACTCAGGTGGATCCAGAGGCGGCATATTGCCTGCTGTTGTTTTCCAAATTTGTGCAAGGCGCCTGGCCTACACAGCAGACAGATAGACAGCAGTTTTGTTTTATTTCCTGTGCCCACTGCCGCTAGAGTGTCCTCATGTGACCATCTGAGGTCACTAGCAGTGAAGCTGGCAGGATATTTTGGAATGTCCTGCCAGGCCCTTAGCAGCCTACCTCATCAGCACCCCCAGGCAGATTGAAGTAATCCAATGAAAATATTCACCTGCTCTCCATTTGGGGACGGAGAACACAGACTTGGTGAACTGAGGCAGGATATTATTGAAAGTTCTACAGCAGCAGACTCTGCTCACCTTAAACCCCCCCCCCGCCCCCCCTTACCACCACCCCCCTCCTCTCAGGCAGATTGCCGCCGCCAGGGTGGGAGCCATAGGCAGAATAAAAAAAATAATAATATTCACATATGCCCTCCATGTGTGCTAGGGTGTGGAGGGACACAGACTTGTGTCCCAGGTGAGCGCCTGTCTTTAAAAGGTGGGCACGTATGGTGAACAAGCCAGCTTGCGGCCAACCTAGCCAAGCCAGCTTGCTGTACTCAATTGATTGCAGTGAGTTGATTTGATTTTAGGTTTTGTAGAGCACAAACAAATACCCTGAGGCATCTTGGCGCTAAGTAACAAGGAAACAGACAGACCACCATTATAATTTTGTAAAAAGCCAGGTTTTTGAAAGCTTGCGAAAACTCAGAAGGGAGGAAGTAGATTTTATTTCCAGGGAAAGCAAGTTCCAGTTCAGAGCGGTGCAAACCACGAAGCCCCTACTTCCCCAGGAGGAGAGTTTGTAGGATGGCACCACCAGATTCCTGGCTGTACTGGACCTAAGAGTCCTGCAGGAGATATACCTTCTAAGTTTTTCTCTAGAAAAGTGAGACCTAGTCCCTGAAGCACTTTGTAAGTGATACAAAGAGCTTTAAAAAATATCCTCCGGTGCACAGAGAGCCAATGTAGACTCACCAAGGCTTGGGTGGCAGACTGGAATCTCGGGATTTATATCAGCATCCTGGCTGCTGAATTCTGGAGAATCTGAAGTTTTTTTAAGGGTGCTTTAGGGAAATTAACAAAGTCCATTGCAACAGTCCACCCTAGACATTACAAGGGCCAGAACAACTGTTTACAGCAAATTCGGAGGAAGAAACATAGCTATTTTCCTGATTAAGCGGAGCATGAAGAAGTAAGTAGAGTAGACCTTATTTACTTGATCTTTGTAGGTGAGCTTGTCATCTATCAGAATTCCCAGATTTTTCACCTTTTTCACCAGTGCAAAAGTGAACCCAATTTGTCTGGCCACCAAGAGGGATTCCAAAAAGAAGTGTTATTCTCAAATAAAATCACCTCCGTTTTTGAGGAATTCCTCCTAAGGCAATTATCATCCATCCATGCGCCTACCTCCCTCATACAGTTAAGTAACATTTCATTTGGGTCTGGGCCTTTCCTAGAAAGGGAGATGACAATTTGTGAGTCGTCAGCGTATGATACAAGCGACAACCCGAAGGATTTCACAAGGCTGCTACCGGTGTTACATAGATGTTGAAAAGGTTTGGGCTTACAGATGAATCCTGGGGGACCCCACACGGTAAAGAAAATTATTTGGGTGTAAATTCGCCCAAGGATACTGTCTGGACTCTCTCAGTCAGAAAATATCTAAATAGGGCTAGAGCCACACCATCTATACCCAGGCCTTACAACCGGTCGATCAGAAGGTCATGATTGACTGTGTCGAAGGCCACAGTCAAATCGAGTTGGATGAGGGCAGCATTGTCCCCACTATTAACTTTGGCCCTAATCATCTCAGTGGCTACAATAAGAGCTGATTCAGTGGAGTGCCCCTTGCGAAACCAAATTGGGAATCGTCCAGCAGATGATTATTATCCAGAAAAGCCGATAGTTATTTTCTTTCTCGATCAGTTTAGCAGGGAAGTGCAGCCTAGAGATTGGTCAAGGATGTTCATATTGGATTTCTTAAGCAACTGAAGAATTGATAAGGATTTCCAAACTTTTGGAAATGTGCCCATCCTAAACACAGCGTTAAAAATAGACGTTGATTGAACAGCCACCAAGTCAGGAATAAGCTGCAGAATTTTAGGAGGGCAGGGATCGAGATGTGAGCCAGATTTAGTGGAGAGAACCAGCTGTCTAACTTGATCTTCCGACCGGAGACTAAACTCAGCGAGAGAAGCCTTAATATTATGTGGGTGTCCTTCCTGATACCGGGCTTGGTTTATTAGAAGAGTATTTATTAAAAATAGTCTCTACTTTGTTCAACAAAAAACTACGCTAAAGAATTACAGAAATCCTGATTAACACCTTCTGTGCTCTTAACAACAGGGGGAGATAGTTTAGTGATGGCTTGAAAAGGGGCCTTAGAGGAGCAGCTGGCAGCTTCAATATAGCTAATAAAGTACTCAGGTTTTTCCTTAAGTATGAGTTTTTTATATTCTACGAGCAGAGTTTTCTATTTTTCTCTTTCATTATTATCATAGTTTTTCCTCCAAATCCGTTCTTGTTTACGACAGGCTTTCTTGGCTGCCCGAAGCGTTTCACTAAACCAAGGAGATGTCGGTTTGCTTCTCCTTGATGAAATCAGTTTTCCTGGAGCCAACACATCAGCAGCTGCAGTCAGCCAAGAAGAATAATTGGATACCATTTTATCCAGGTCATCCGACTCAATTGGCTGGGAGTTGACCAAGACCAAATTGAGTTCCTGTGCTTTAATTCGGTGCTAAGCTCGGGAAAAAATTGGTTTCCTAGGAGCCTTCTCAGCAGCCGAATTAAAATGCAGAGCAGTTTCTCAGCTAACCACACTGTGGTCAGACCAAGTTACTGGCAATATTGCCAGGTTAACAATGAAGATGCAATCTAGGGGATGACAAACACGATGGGTTGGCCCCACCACACTTTGCTCTAAACCAAATCCAGTGCATGAGGTGACATGGATTAAGCCAGGGATGGGAAGGTGTGGGTCAATCAACAGCAATGCACAGAGCTGAAAGAGAGCATCATTTGGGCTGCCTAGAGCACATCGGACAGCATTACACCACCATCAGTGAGCATCAGCATTGAGGACACAGTCTGGAGTCGACTCTCGTGAGTAAGTGTGCAGACCAGCACTTGTTGTCGATCCCGAGTTGGTGAGTACATAGTACTGTTTCTGTTGACAGGCGGCCTTATGGCAAAACAATTATGAAATGTGCTATTTCAAGGTATACATAAATTGGATACCATGTTGGCATGCTCTTGCAGTAATGGTCCTGCAGTGGGCTACATCAATAGCTAGTGTGCTGTACTTGAAGGCAGGGATTAGGGTTGCCACCTTTCCCAGAGAAAAATACTGGTGATATGTTCATGTCTCAAGATTCTGCAAAGGACTGGTCATGATACTTAAATAGAAACGTATATATGCACACCAGTATACATTTTAAACATGGTTTTTCATTCTTTGTTTATTTTATTAGTCAGGGATCATTTATGCAGCCCCAGAACACATTTTAAAGTGCTTTCTTCTTCTAATTACTGTTTAAACTATGTACATATAAAGGGAAAGAATACAGACTATTGGCAATGTTGCAAATCTTTGTACTGACTAGGATATTACGGGGTAGTAGGTTAGTGACCTTCCATTTCAGATGTTTTGCAGCAGTTTCAATATCTTTTTAGAGATTCTCATTGCTCAACATATATCCTTTTCATGCACTTCGTTGCTGGGTTTTACTCACAGGAATGTGTCTATGTGTCACACATTTGGTAGTTGAATGTCACTCATAAGTATACTGAAACCATGGAAGTGTCACACATAAGCCTTCTGAAAACTTGGCAGCTATGAACACCCCTGTTTGGTGGAGATTCGCCTCTTTATAGTCTTGTCATCTTCTCTTGACGAGGATTCATGTTATCACAGATGTGTGAATGAAGATGCTCAAGTAGCAATCAGGTTGCCGAAATTACATGCACACAAGGTCACTGGAGACAATACCTCGTGGTCCTTTACTCAGCTGTAGTGTAGAATATGCACTAGGCATTTAACTAATGAGGTAGCACTTACTAATTAACCAGTAGAAAGTACTTCAGTTTGGTAGACATTTTCGTCAAAACTGTGGACTCTTCTTGGAAAAATTGAGGTTCCATTTTGGCCCTGATGCTCACTTCACAGAAACTAAACCTCAACGGGAAGCACTTGGAAATATAAACATAGCCGGTGCCCTAGTTGAAGCTCCACTTCTGTAAAGCACAAATGATCCTAACTTCTTGGTCTTGGTGAAGACAAAGCAAGTGTTTCCTCTGGTATTCCACATGAAAAACGATCTGAAATCCTTAATGGAGATGAAAGCATCATTGATCTATTGGAGCTCAATCTGATCTGTAGTGACTGTGACGAGTGGTTTCGTTCTTGTCGTCTCCTGGTGAGAGCAGAGTCCATGGTTCTCCCTTTTAATTACCCTGAGTGTGTAAATGCCCACAATCATTTGCAAGCTCTGCCCGTTTGGCCCCGCCCCATTTTCCTTAGTAGCATGCAAAGGTCTTCCCACCTTTTCCCAGTGATGGACAGCTTATCAAAAGGACTCTGAGCGCGTTTCCCGACGATTTTGGTGACCCGTTCATCCCTGGTAAGTGTCACACATCAGGGGTTAGAATCACACATTATGAGACAAATTACTGCATTACCGCACAGGTAAGACATTGTCCCACATCAGTAAGTTCAGTGTCATGCCTCTGTGTGCAGTGTTGTCATATGAATCGTTTCACTCAGCTGATAGACGCTCCCCACAGACAGATACATTTAACCTAAGATGGACGCCGAGAGGGAGCTCTTCATTTAGGCTCCTGGGTTAGGGATCACTAATCTGTATATATCCCTTTGCTTACTCTGCCATCCGGCCTTCTCTACACCTATTTCCAATGAAGACAACTTTGGATAATTTTGCAAGTGAAACTGGATGTACTCACGTGCCCTTGTCCAATGCTTCACTCCTTCGGCCCTGGATTGACCTGCAGGACTCGGTCCTCGTGCATCTCTGGCTGGCTGAGGAGTGTGGACATCGAGCTGTAGGGTGATTTGATCTACGCTTATGCTGGGCAGTCTGAGGAGTGTTGCCTTCATGCTGCTGGCCGCCGTCTTGGTGGTTCTCCTTTGCAGTTCTCCTGCTGTCTGTTGGTTTGCAGCAGATGCCTGAGAGCGTTTAACTGGGGCCAGGCCATGTGCCGCCGAGCTGTATCGCACCTGGCTGGTGCGCTGTGCCGCCCATGGTGTGATCTCCCATAGCTGATGAAGGCGGACACAATGCTTTGTTCTCATCTGGATTCTGCACGTTGTTGGTGAGTGTCTGGGTGCTTGCTAGGCTGGGTTTGCTGCCGAAACCATCTCTGGCTCCTCTTTTGTTGGGACTGGTTGTTGGGTTTGTTCTGACCCTCCCTGGGGTTAGCCCGGTGGTCTGCCCCTGCTTCACGTGGCTTGTGGGCTTCTCTGTCGACCCGCAGCTTGCCTCGGCCCGCATCCTCGCCCACCGAGGCTTCCCCTCGCAGGTCCCTCTCTGTCAGCGTGCACCTTGGCCGGATGTCCTGGAGGAAGACTACGTCAACTTAGGCCTTTCTCCCCCTGATGATGATTACGTTTTTGGCTGGACTCTCGACTTGTGGCCCGCCCATCTTTGCAGCCCCCTGGGCCTCCTCACCATGAAGACTGGGGCTCCAGCCGCACCTCAACTGGTGCTGTGGATTTCACATTGCAAACATCCTGAATGTCTGGTGCCCTTCGCGGCTTGCTCTGGACTTTTCCTACTGTCGTTTTGAGGCTAGATTGAGGAGGGCCTCGATTTATGCAGATTAACTGTGGGGCCCTTGCAGTATAGAGGAACTCCCACTGGACCTTGAGGCCCCTCCATCCTGGATATCCACCCTCATGAAAGGGTCTTGCTCAATCCAAAATGGTGCTACCTCTAAGAGTCTAGAAGGTTAGACACTGACATAGGACTCAGC
Source organism: Calotriton arnoldi (assembly GCA_963921515.1). Lineage (NCBI taxonomy): Eukaryota > Metazoa > Chordata > Amphibia > Caudata > Salamandridae > Calotriton > Calotriton arnoldi. The sequence goes on along the minus strand of CAWUFW010008578.1, from coordinate 527,062 downwards.
CTGTCCATCTATTCAAATGAAAGAAAGACTATCATAGTCAATGCACTAGGTGTCTACAAGGTGGTGGCCATCTTGGAGTGGTATGAAGCTGCTCACTAATTCTTCTTGGATGCCCAGAGTTGTACAATTTATGGACTGTCCAAATTTAGCTATACTCTCCTCTCATCACCACTTCTCAGGCCACTGATCACCCCAACTTGTGACAGTGCTGCTGTTTAATTGGCTACCTTCTTAGAACGGAGCCAGGAAAACCTTCCTCCAGCCACCCTTGATCTGCCCCATCCCTCCTCCTCCTCTCCTCCTTTCCCCATCCCTCCATGTGAGCTTTACGTACTCCTTGTCCCTCCCTTCTTACCAATCTGGACTTTTGGATCCATTAGCCATGGATCCCCTCTCTCGAACATCATTAGACTCCAAACTGGTTCCAGCTGGCTGTAATGCCTACACTACATATACCCCCCTAATGTATCTAAAAACACTTCCAAGGACTTTAAACATAGGTTTCTCAAATCTCACCTAGAAATCCTTATTTCTGACCCCTACTTCTGCACACAAAAAAGGAGCTACCATAAGTGACCTTATCTTCTACACTAAAAGACGAGCACAATGGAGGATAGCCCTTTACTCTCTGCTCCGGATCACTGCATCCACTAAAACTCCCCATGGTCTCAGACTCTCGGCAGTTCCCTCAAGCTCTTACCGAGCAGAGGCAACCATCTCCCTTTATAATAATGGGATTATTCGCATACAAGCATCTGAGCGCAACCTACAACTATGGATGAAACATTCTCACTTATTAAAAGCTATGTGATAAAAAAAGAAGACCTTCCCGAACCAAGCTCATCCTAACCCCATAGACAGCCCACAGGTACCCCTTGATGTATCCTCCCCAGCCCCCATTACTTAAATTGCTCCACCCCATCCCCTCCTCCCCCATCCTCCCTGTTCAGTTTACCCAACATCATGCTTGGTTCAACCTTCTTTTGTTGTCAAAATAGTCTGATCCCTCTCCACTCCTTTAGTGCAGAGATCACTGAAACACATTGCCTCATGACCAACTGCCTCATCCCATCACTGCCCTGACCTCTGAACATACACCCACTGTCACTACTGATACTCGTACGACACTCCCTTTGGCCCAAACAATGACACTTGCAAACACGGTACCCCCAAATATGACCAGCAGCTTGGCTCCTCTCTCATCAGCACTCCTTATCAACCAGATCAGGGGACCTACATCCCGCCCCTCAATCATGACTCAATACCTATCCCTCCTCCCAGGGCTCTCCCTGCCCAGCTGCTCCCTAACACCAGATGATGAAGCACCCCCTCTTCTCCTGGCACCTTGACACACATCTCGCCCTCCTGTTCCGACACCACACATAACGCCAAACTTACTGAGATCTCCCTGGAGCTTCATCAACTTAAGGCTGACATACAATGCATATTATCCATCACCTTCGAGCTAGCTAATTATTGTTGTCCCACCAGGCCACTATGTAAGAATAGACACTCGCCTTCCCAATCTAACAACAATCATGTAAGACGGATGTCACATCCCACATCCAATGGGGTCTCAACAACCTCAATGTCTCCCCATCAGACCTGGAGAACAACTACCTACCCCAACATCTTCACCCAGCCCGTCAGGGTGAAAGCTACTCTATTTGACAATTATATCTACTCCCTCCTTCTCTCATACAAATCTATACACTATGAAAACCCGAGGCAACTTGGGTCAAATTCAAACTATTCAGACCAATCCACACAGAGAACCTAGGTCCAATACAAGAGCAATAAACAATTCCAACCTCAAGCAAATTCCCATCACTCCGGATCCCTCTGCTGCCACCATACCCCATCTGAGATGTATGCTACTCAATTGCAGATCGGCATCTAAACACGAAGCGGATATTGCTGACCTTATCCTCACACGTGATCTAGACCTCATAGTTCTGACTGAGACATGGCTAAATGACTCCTCCACATCAACTCTCGATATTCTCATATCTCCAACTTGCGGCATCATCAGATTAGACAGACCAATCAGACCAGGTGGAGGTATCGCCTGTATGCACCGCAACAATCTCTTTGTGAAGCAAACTCAAAACATCACTCTCACCACGTGTGAATACCTTGGCATTAATATGTTGAGTAATGATAGACCTCGATGCAAATTGCATGCATTCTACCACCCTCCAGGAGATAACCTCCCATTCATTGAACAAATTATGGAAATCATTATGACCAACTCCAGCCTACACTGGGCCCAGATCTTCCTTGGTGATTCCAACCTCCACTGGAATGACCCAAGCGACCAAGCAGTGATTAGCCTAAAAACCTTCTTAGCTGACCTTAACCTGATCCAAATCTGTCCTAGTCCTACGCACAATTTGGGAGCGATCTTGGATCTGATCATCTCCAAGGCGAATTCCATTCAACATGAATCTATTGTTCCATGTGATTGGACACCACTGCATCACTTTCCATATCACTGAATCGGTGTCCTCAAAAATGGCACAAATTTAAAAAAACAGACACTGGAAAAGAAACATTCAAAACATAAACATGCACGAACTGACATCTATCAGCAACCACATTCTAACCCCACTGGAAGACATTTCAGATGTCCAGATCTTTACTGATCATTACAATAACTCAATGACAAACATTCTAGATGATATGGCACTAATCCAACTAAAAAAATGTCCACCATAGACTCCAAGCATTGGTTCAATGGTAGCGTAAACACCAAGAGACGCAATCTTAGACTAGCTGAACTATCATGGAGATTCTCCCCCTCTCTCGAACACCTCAAGCACCTGAGTTCTCTGAGAAGCATTTATAACAAATGCAGAAGTAGCACAAAAACAAACTTCTTTAACAAATAGCTGGACGACGCCAGGAACCGACCTAAAAAACTGTTTGAACTCGTCAAATTGCGATCTAACAGGCAGTGGATCTCCTCCCGGTGCTTTTACACATCAGCCTCCCCCCCCATCTCTTGGGGCCAGAGCGTCCAGGCTTCACCCCCAAAAAGAATGCCTCATGGAGCTCATTCAAATCAGTTGATGAAATTACTGTTCTAAAAATCCTGTCAACACTGAAACCTTCTAATCACTTCAGCGATCCACTTCCTCCGAATCTCTTCAGGGAGATTAAAACCTCTCTTCTCCCACTCTGGACCAAAATGGCAAATGCTTCATTACTTCAAGGCACTATACCAGACTCCTTCAAGTCTGGAATGATAACCCCCATTCTGAAAAAACCAACGGCGGATCACACTGATCTAAATAATTTCTGCCCTATCTCCATCAGCCCGACTCTTTCAAAGCTCCTTGAGAAATGTGTCCATACCCAGCTATGCAATTACATTGATCATTTCTATCTTTTAGACCAATACCAATCCGGCTTCTGTCAGGGACACAGCATGGAATCGGCCATTACTCACATAGTTCATGACGTTCTGCAAATGATTGATCAAAATGAATCCTAATCTAATCCTCCTTGACCTCTCATCAGCATTCAATATGGTCAAACATGACAGCCTTCTTGACTTACTGGAACGCAGGATGAGGCTTTCTGGTCCTGTCCTAGACTGGTTCCCCTCCTTCCTCCACAATAGATCCCAAAGAATAAAGATTAATCATTCCCTACCTAACCCCACACCTCTCACATTAGGTGTTCCGCAGAGTTCTAAGCTCTCACCCACTCTCTTTAACCTGTTCATGGAGCCATTAACTGAAATTCAGAAATCATCAAACGTCAATTATCAGATGTATGCTGATGACACCCAACTTTACATGAAAATCTCCTCCCTTGAAGATATTAGGTATCTTAACGCAACTCTACACAAAAACTCATAGTTGGTTGACCTGCAACCACCTCAAACTAAATACTATCAAAACAGAAGTCCTTTTGATTCCACCCCCTAAACAATTACTCGACATTGCTGAATGGATGAAACATTTAACAGCCCTCAATTGCATACCACACATTATCGACTCCACTAAATCATTGGGAATAACGCTTAACAAGAATTTGAACATGCAGGAGCACATCAGCTCAGCCATCGAGGAGATAACTTCCAAATGAGCATCTTAAGGAATATTAAACCCTTCCTCCCCTTCGATAACTTCAAGTCAGTTGTTCAAGCCCTAGTAATCTACAGGTTGGACTATGGAAATGTAACCCTTTGTGGCCTTCCAAGATCAAAGTTGGCCCCCCTTAGGGCCTCCCTTAACTCAGCTGCAAGGCTCATTACTGGATCTAAACACAACAATCCCATCACACCGGATTTGAAATCACTAAACTGGAGCCCTCTCGAGGCAGGAATTCAGTTAAAAATTGCCTGCATGACACACAAAGCCTTACACTCCAACACCCCAAGGTACATTGCCCCAAAACTGGAGCTATCTGGCGACGCTAGATCCTCAAGAAGCACCCTGTCCTTACTATTGAAACCAACAGATATTTAAGAAGAAGAAAACGTACAATCGGGCCTTCTCTGCCATTGCCCCAAGAATCTGGAATTCCCTACCTTCTGAAATCTGAGTGAACCCTTCACCGGCGTCTTTCAAAAAACAAGTGAAAGTGCTACTGAAGAACAGATGTCTGCTCTAGCTTACAGGACCTCTACTCCCTGGCACTGATAATGCACACTGGCTGCACTTGCGATCTGTCACCCGGCACTATGGTCTGTTATGGTTCTCTGTTTGGGACTACAGGGAGTTCTTCACCCCGCCTTGGTACTACTACTCCCTGTACTATTATTTTGACTGTTATTATTACTTATTATCGTCAGCTTAGCCTGTTTTTCTCACTCTGATCATTTGTAAAGCACTCTGATACCCTCTTGGGTCACATTCAAGCTATATACAACTCAAAATAAATAAATAAGGATCACTGCAGCCTAATGGAGGTAAAGGTTTGGGGCTCACAAAACTACTCATACACCCATATAGACACTCACACACCCATTCACAGTTCCATACAGCCACTGACTCACATACCCACTCACACACCCACTCACAGACCCATTCAGCCACTGTCACCCACTCACCAACCCATACAGCCACTCACACACCCACTCACAGACCCATATGGGCACTCACACACCCACTCTCACAGGTTACTGTTAGGAAATAAAATTAAAGAAACCTTCAAAATTCACAAAAAAAAAAAAAAAGTTTACAGGTGCATTATAGTTTGGAAATAACATTAAAAAACACTAAAAATCCACTGAAACAACAAAGGTTACAGGGACGTTATAGTTAGGAAACAGAATTAAGAAAACCTTAGAAATTCACTTAAAACAACAAAGGGTACAGGAACATTATGGTTAGACTCAGATTTTACATGCACAAAGTCATAAAAATGCAGTAGTTATAGTTACCCGAGCTCACTATAACTTACGCCCCCACAATGCACTGCTTATGACATCACACATTACATCACTCATGACATAGTCATGACATCACTGATGACATCTCAAATGACATCACTGATGACATCCACGGAACCACTCACACTCTGACTCACACCCATACAACCTCTCATACACCCACTAACACACCAATACAACCACTTATACACCCACTTATCTCCAGAGCCACTCACACACCCACTCACTCACACATGCAGTCACTCACACAGCCACTCACACACCCACACAACCCCTTACATACCCATTCACATATCCATACAAACACTCACACCTCTACTCACTCACCCATATAGCCACTCAACAGTCACTCTCCAATACAGCCACTCCCACACCCACTCAGTTAACCAAATACCCACTCAAACAGCCACTCACCCATACAGCCACTTACACACCCAGCCACTCACCCATACAGTCACTCATACAGCCACTGACTCACACATACAGCCACTCACACACCTGCTCACTTACCAATACAGCCACTCACAGACCCACTCAATCACCTATACAGTCTCTCACATACCAACTCACTCATCCACACACCACTTACACATCCACTCACTCACCTATACAGCTACTTACACAGCCACGTACTCATCCATACAGCTACTCAAAAACCCATTTTCTACCTGATGTAGCCAGTCACACACACACACACACACACACACATACACCCACTCACACACAGATACACACAGTTACACAGAAACTCACATAATCTATGTTTTAAAATAGAATCACTCATTAATAGTACACAAACTAAACTAATGTAACTTTTGTGCTACCTTAGTATATATGTTTAGCACTCATAAGCTTTTAGAAAACATTCAGAAGCACTAGATGATGTCATCAGTGATGTCATTTGTGATGTCACTGACCATCTCATGAGTGATGTAATATGCAAGGTCATAAGCAGTGCATTGCGGGGGCACAAGTTATAATTATCTCAGGTAACTATAACTGCTGAATTTCAATGGTTTTGTATGAGTGACTACAAATGTCCTAATATATACATATTAAAAATAATTATCATCCTAATTTCCTCATTACAACTATTACTATAGCAAACCAAAAGCACACATTTAATACAAAACAAGGCATTTACAATTCCCTTCTACAGCTTTGTGTCAGGATGTAGCACTTTGTGTGTGTTTATGTGACTGGGTGTGTAAGTGCCTTCGTGGGTCTGTGAGTGAGTATGTCAGTGTTTAAGTGGATATTAGAATAGCTCTGTAAGTGGCTCAGTTAGTGGGTGTAAGACTGTGAGTGGGTGTGAGTGTCTGCATAGGCAATAGAGTGGGAATGAGAGTGTCTGTCTATGTGTGTCACTCAGTGTGAGAGTGACTGTATGATTGTGTGTATAGGAGTATGAGTGGGTGTGAGAGTGTCTATGGGTATGAGAGTGGATGTAAGGGTATCTGTATGGGTGTCAAAGTGGGTGTGAGTGTCTGTATGGGTTTGCGAGTGGGTGTGAGAGTGTCTGTGTGTGTGACTGGGTGTGAGAGTGTCTATATGTCTGTCTGAGTGGGTGTAAGAGTGTCTGTATGGGTATTGGAGTGAGTGTGAGTGTCTGTGTATGTGAGTGGGTGTGCAAGTGTCTGTATGGGTGTGTGAGAGGGTGTGAGTGTCTGCATAGGTGTGTGAGTGGGTGCAAGAGTGTCTGTCTGTGTGTGTGACTGGGTATGAGAGTGTGTGTATGGCTGTTTGAATGGGTGTGAGACTTCTGTATGGGTATGTGAGTGGGTGGGAGAGTGTGTGTGAGTGGGTATGAGAGTGTCTGTACAGGTATGAGAGTGGGTATGAGAGTGTCTGTATGCGAGTCAGAATGAGTGTGATATATATATTTTCTTCCAGTCGTGGCTAGATCCACAGATCTGTTGCGGATTTACACGGGGCCACGCTGGGCCCCACGACGGGTTTGCAGACCTCACAGGTGGGCCAAAAAATGCTTTCTGGCATTTTACTGCCCATCAAACATGCTGGGGCCGACAAAAATGGGAAGTCCCAAGACACATTTTCCCTATGCAATTTCCCATAGGGATTTTGAACACAACTACAGCCTGAACCACTGAACGGAATTACAACAAATTTGGCAGAAAGCTAGATGTTGGTCCAGAAAGCATGCTTTTCGTGATTTTGTGTAAATCCGTTCAGTAGTTTCAGAGATATTTAAGTTTAAATATATAGATATCTGGGGGGGGCGCTAGAGGGCGCACAGCAAGATGGCCGCATTCTAGTGCTGCTCTGCCCGGCCGGGCACAAATCCGCCAAATATCTGCCTGAAATGCACGCATCTATCTCCAAAACAGGACTGAGAAGTGGGGTGACGTGTTTCTGCACAGAGCGGAGGGGAATTCTGCCACTTTCGCCAACTGCACGCGAAGGGCGCGGACATTTCGGCTTCTCAGCGGGCGCTCGTAAAATGGCGCCGACCGGGAGCTCCTGAGCCGAGGTATCTCTGAGGCGTCTGACGGCGACATCTGGATCCAGGCGAAACGCTGTGGTGCTCCTGGGTCACGGAGCGACTGGCTACGGCTCCTGCATAACGTGGTGAGGAGTGGAAATTTGGATGCGGCAGAGACGGAGCGGAGAGATCGCCTGACAGTTTCCCTGCTGGCCTGGAGTCTGGAGGGTGCCTGGCTGCTGATCGTGGCTCCTGGGCGACCGGTGGTGGTGAGTGGGGTGCAGCGCATGGCTGGGCCAGCGGCTGCGTAGGCGGGTGGAGGCTCTCGGCCGGCGCTGCGCTCTGCAAGCTATAGCTGGGCCCTGGGAAGCTGGACCGACTCGGGCTGCATGGAATGGGTGATCGCGCTGCCTGCTGCTGCTGTAGTTTGGAGTCTAACTGAATGCTGGAAGGTCACGCTCACATCATCCCAGCAGCTTTTGGCTCCTCTTGCTGTCCTTGTCACCGTGCGGCAGGAAACAGGGAAAAAGAAATAAAACAAGAAACTATACCCAGTAGAAGAAAAAGATCCTGCTTTCAGGGGTTACAGTGGCATTGTGGGGACTTATATGCGACGCTGTGACTGTGTGGAAGTGCGTTACTGACACTGTCTTTTCCCCCCGTCGCTCTCTTGACTGTCTTATCCGTCTCTCCCTGATATATGTGCACTGTGGCTATAAGGGCTGCCATTAAAGCTTGAGAGTCGTTAAGTGCTGGACTACTGCAGATTTAGGCGGCGGTAGGCCTCAGCTCTCTGCATTTGCGGCCTTGCCTGCAGACTGTCTGAGTTTTATATACAGAGGGAGCCTGCACATTGATCGGTAGCCTCATATCCCGCCCGCTGGGGGCTCTGTGAAGATTCATTCCTGGTCTCTGATTTGCCCCAAAGAGTGTGTGCGCATTCCTAGTTTCCAGCATGGGGAGAACAGACAAGTCACAGCCTCGCCTCACGTTTGAGGCTCGCAAACCTCCTAGGTCCTCACAGAAGGCCGCCTCGGACTCGGAGGCAGAAGCGCATGGGGATAGTCCCTCTATGCTGGAGGCCACATTGCTGGCGATGCAGCGCAGCCTACAATCCATAGAGGGCACGATGGTGGCTGTGAACCACCGACTGGATCATATGTCCGCACAACTTGAAAAACAAAATGCCCATATGGGGGAGGTTGAGCAACGTGTCTCGGCCACAGAAGATGGGCTCAGTGAGGTATCCGGTAAAACACTGAACATTGAGAAGGTGTTGTCCCTCATCCAGGCCAAGAATGAGGATTTGGAGGCGCGGTCCCGGCGCAATAACATCAGGTTGACAGGGCTGCCGGAGTCCACGAACGTAGGGAGAATGGAAACATATATTGAGACACTCATTAAAGATATTTTTGGCGCTGAACTAATGTCCCCCATGTTTATTGTAGAGCGTGCGCATCGTTCCCTAGCGGCAAGACCACCTCCTGGAGCCGCTCCCCGCCCTGTCATAGCACGACTTTTAAACTATAGGGACCGGGACAATGTGCTGCGTCTAGCTAGAGATAAAGGGACCATTGAGCATCAAGGAAATACACTAGCCTTTTTACCTAATTTTACAGTGGCTGTACAGGCTGCACGAAGGGAGTTCAGTGCGGTGAAGAAATTTTTACAAGCGGAAGTAGTGCCTTATGCCATGCTGTACCCCGCATGCCTGCGAGTAGGGCCGGATGGTGATTTCAAGATATTCGCTATTCCCAAAGCAGCCATGGACCATGCTAAACAACTGAAACGTAGACGGCGTGAGACCGCCACACCTCAGGATGAAGACGATTGATTTGTAACGATTTCTTTTGTGGTTGTTCTTGTTTAGTGTTTGCCGTACTTACTCAGGGAGGCCATGTGCAACTGCTCGTATGTGTGTATATATTGTTGGCGGGATTGCGCCAGGATGTATTGTATTCTCTATACTGTGTGATGCATAAACCAGTGTGTGCACCCTGGCATGGATCTAGACCTGCCCGGCCATCTCCTACTTAGTGGGAGGCTAGTAGCACTCTGCGTCCCCCACATTGGGTGTACACCACAGGACTATGGCTTTGTTATGGGTATGTTGGTGGGGGGGGTGTTATATCGGGATGGCTTTGGCGAGTTGGGGATGCTGAAGTGGGTGGGGGGCTTTGCTTGAGAGACGGCGGAACAAAAATGTGGCTGTGCTAAGCCTCAGATGTCCTGCAATTTGCTGGCATTTCAGACTTGCATTGTATGCGGCAGTGTACAGGTGTTACTTGATGGCATTGTGCGATTATGAGTAGCACAATTAAGTTCCTCACCTGGAATGTACGTGGGCTTAACACCCCCAAAAAGATCAGATCGGTATTTGCACACTTGGACCGCATGGGGGTGCAGGTGGCGTTATTGCAAGAAACTCATCTAACTAGTGACTCAGCGAAGAAAATAGGAACGCGTTGGGCAGGTGCTAAAGTGGCGTCATCTTATTCTACTTACTCCAGAGGTGTGTTGATTCTGGTGAAGAAAGGTGTTCCATTTACAGTGATTCGATCCGACTCAGATGAGCAGGGGCGAGTTGTACTCCTCCATGGGCGATTGGGTGGTATGAGTGTTCTACTGGTGAATGTGTACGGTCCAAACACGGATGACCCATCCTTTTATTCTGATGTGTGGCGTAGGATCTGTGCGTTTCCACCGGCTGCAGTTATATGGGGTGGAGATTTTAATGTTTGTCTGGACGCAACTGTGGATAGGGCTGGAAATAGTGAGGCGAGACCTAAACAAGCTGCGGAAGTGCTGCTGGGGTTACTAGAGGCAGGGAGCCTGCGTGATATTTGGCATCTTCGGCATCCCGCGGGTCAGGAGAGCACATTTGTATCTTCTGTCCACGGGTCCTGTTCCCGCATAGATTTTTGGCTCGTTTCGGAGATGGTTTGCACCTGGACGGTGGGGGTGAGTCATGGGGCTCACACGCTATCGGACCACTCCCCGGTTGTCCTTGACTTACAAGTTCCCACTTGTGAGCGACCGCCCTTCACATGGCGACTACAACCAACTGAGTTAACGGATATAGTGTTTAGGCAGACGATTGCAGATGCGATCAGGATTTTTTTTTAGAGAGAATGAGGGGTCAGTGGATAGCGCAGGAATGTTATGGGAGGCGTTTAAGGTAACCATTCGAGGGGCTTGCATAGGGGCACAGTCTGGTGTGCTACGTGATATCCGACGCCGAATTAAAAAATTGGCGTCTGACATCTCCATGCTGGAACGAGAGTATGAAACCAACCCTTCCCCAGCGAAATTGGCAGAAATACGAGTGCTTGTCACTGAACATAACGAAACAGTTGACCAGGAGTTATTGCACTGCTCCCGTCGGAAAACTGCTCGCTATTATGGAGAGGGAGGCCGTCCCAGCCGCTCATTAGCGCAAAAACTAGCAGTGCCGCGTAGTCAAGAGCACATACCCGAATTAATTGATACGGACGGGGTGGCTCATTATTCGACTCCTGAGATAAGTGATGCAATATTGCAATTCTACACCCGGCTATATGCTGCTAACTGCTCCCTACCACCTGCGGAGATTGACTCATATTTGGAAGATGTCGCATTGGGGTGGCTCTCGAATGCACATCGTGAATACCTTATGCAACCATTCGATGAGGAAGATGTGAAGTTAGCCATAATGTCCCTGCCGACCTGCAAGGCTGCCGGGATGGACGGGCTGCCTAGTGAGTTTTATAAGGCTTATGTGTCGGATCTCGCCCCTAGGCTTTTAGATGTGTACGCGGAGGCGTATGAGACGGGACGATTACCACCCACCTTAGGGAAGCCCTGCTTGTGACACTGTTGAAACCAGATAAACCTCCGAATTTGTGCGAGTCTTATAGGCCTCTCTCGCTCATTAATATAGACGCGAAGATACTGGCAAAAATGATTGCCACTAGAATACAACCGCTGGTCCCACTTCTGGTCTTGCCTGATCAGTCGGGGTTCGTCACCGCGCGCTCTACGACTCACAACTTGCGCACGGTTTTCTCCACCTTACATTATTTTGAACCTGACTTCCAGGCAGTTGCAGTGCTGTTAGATGCAGCCAAAGCTTTTGATTCCTTGCAGTGGCCTTACATGTTCACGGTCTTGACCAGGATGGGCTTTCCTCCATTTTTCCTGCAATGGCTTAGGGTGCTTTATAGCGATCCGGCTGCCCGGGTGCGAGTCAATGGGTGGGTGTCATCGTCGTTCCCTATTGAACGAGGCACGAGGCAGGGGTGCCCATTGTCACCAATGCTCTTTTCGCTTGCCCTTGAACCTCTGGCCTGTAAACTCCGACAAACGCATACAGCAGCTGCCTTACGTTTTCGGCAGAGGCCGCTTGTAGTCTCGCTATACGCGGATGATATGTTGCTTTATGTCCGCGAGCCTGCCGTGTTTTTACCTGAGCTGCTCAGGGAGTATGTTAAATTTGAAAGGTACTCGGGTCTTGGGATCAATTGGTCAAAGTCGGTGGTGTTCCCCCTGACGTCGCATACGAAGGAGGTGGAGTTGGATTACCCCTTGACCTGGACGTCAGACCCCGTGAAATATCTAGGAGTCTGGCTGCACAGGGATCCAGATGTGGTGATATCCGAGAATTATGGCCGCACGGTCACACGGATCACTGAACTGGCTGATCGTTGGGCACATCTACCACTCTCACTGGCAGATAGGATAGCGGTTGTGAAAATGGCCTTTCTACCTAAACTGCTTTATTTCTTTGTTAATATTCCGATAAAATTGAGTGTGACACTGTTCAAAACTCTTCAATCGTCGTTGCTGACATTTGTGTGGGGCGGTAAGAAACCACGATGCAGGTGGGACCTTCTAGTGCAGCCCTTTGACCGAGGGGGGTTTGAGGCCCCAGATCTTCGACTCTACTATCTGTGTGCACAGGCGCAATTTGCGCATTATTGGCACTTCCCCCAGTGGTTTCAGCCGCATGTTGCTATCGAAGCAGATGCAGTTCTTCCAACGCCGCTACAGGCGACGACACTGTCGGGCGGCGCGGGAGGTCCGCGGAATGAAATTAACCCTGTAATGTGCACGGCGTGGGCTTGGCGAATGTTGGCAAAACGGGCTAAATTGCCCTACTTGTATGCACCTTCGCTGCCGTTGGCCTCGCACCCGGATATTTCACGGGCACGGGAGAAACAGGCTTTACGTGCATTGGCTGATGAGGGTATCTCCCGGATGGGGGATTTGTACAAGAATGGCCAATTCAGGTCTTTACAAGATGCACAGAATGGTGGGGATCGTGGCTTTATGTTCGGCTGTACTTATGTCAGAGTGCGACAGGATATAAGGGCTGTCTATCCGGAATACCCGGCTGAACCCACTACTCTACGGGCATTGCAGGCGATGCTGGCGGGAGAAGGGTGTCGGGGATTAATAACTAGACTTTATAACGCTTCCCTGCGAGAACGAGAACAAGTTGATCACCCCTCTTGCCTTAGATGGCAGGCAGCATTGGGAGTCACCCTAGCGCCTGAAGTTTGGACGGCGTGCTGTGCCCTCACTGGTCGGCTCACGGCAAACTGCAACCTCAGAATAATTCACTTCAAATTTTTACATCAATTATATTATACCCCTGTGCAACTTTGTAAGTATGGCTTGCGAGAATCTGCTAATTGCGTGAGGTGTGGTAGGGCGGATGCAGATTTCATACATGTAGCATGGTTGTGTGCGGGAGTGTTTGCCTTCTGGACTGCGGTGGTAAAAATGCTTTCTGAGGTTGTGATGGAACCTGTGCAATGCACTCCAGAGATGTGTCTGCTTGGGCATGTTAAACGCCTTAAGCCTTGTAACAGACGTATAGTTGCAGTGTCTACTTTGTTTGCAAAGAGGGCTGTTGCGCAATGTTGGGGTGCTAAGGCCATTCCAACGGTACAGAAATGGCTTTGTAATCTGCTTTACTGTAGGGACCAGTTGCTGATGAGGAGGAGTTACCTGAGAAGTCTTGCCCCAAAGATTTCTGGGCCCCGCTTACTACATACCTGCTGTCTCGTCCAGACTTGCTGTAAATTTGTGGAAATGTCGCACTTTTCTCTTTTTTGCTATATCACCTATACTTCTGTGGGGAATTTGCCAGCTGCCTAAGTCACTGTTGTTACATAAATGTCCGCTGACGCCCCGTGGGCGCCCACTATCTGTTAGTATGAGTGGATTTAATGGAGGAATTCGTCAGCTGCCATCATTACTACTGTTTTGTATATGCCTGTCTATTGCTACATCGGTTTTCTTTGAATGCACTAGAATAATAGCCTCGTTCTGCCTGAGGGGGGGGGGGTGTGGGGCGGGGGGGTGGAGGGGGCTTGTTCAATATCATTTGTATGTATCAAATCTGCATCTTTTCGAAGTCATTGTATTTGCTGAAATTAATAAATAAAGTTTAAAAAAAAAAATATATAGATATCTGGGGATGCAAGTCCTTGCAGTGGACTTGTGGATCCTACTGAAATTTGATTGGCTGCGAACACGTCAACCAGGAAGTGTTGGCAGCCATCTTGGGACTCAGGTTGAAGTCAAGTCCAACAAAAAAAGTAAAAAATAAAAAAAAGGGTGCAGGGTAGGAATACCCTGACCTCCTAGATATGGTGGGGGGGTCCGACAGGGACCCGTCGTGGGTTAAAAGCATCTTTTGTTTAAATGTCAGTGAATTCGTGGGTGGATCCGCGGCAAAATACGAAAAAAAGATGTGAGGACTCCTGCACGTCTTTTAAAAGAAACCCCTGGGAGGGCCAAATCCCAGGGGCATCTTTTAAAAATATGCGGGGGTGCCCATGTGGCACCCTCACACTTCGGGGGCAGGTACCTCCCTGGGGCAAACAATAATAAACTGGCAGGGGCCTGCACGGTCCCCCCACAGCCCCACACCCCACCATATCCCTGGGCTATTTACTAAATTTGTGTGGGGGAGGCCTGTATGGCCTCTCCCGCAGCCCCGGGGATCGCCACCTCCCCGGGGCTAATGTAATGGAGGGCCTTGTGGACCACCCCGCCCCAGAGACCACCACCTCATTGGACTTTTAATTTTTGATATGGGGGGACCTCAAGGACCCCCTCAGGCCCTGGGAACCACCACCTCCCGGGGCCAAAGTGTTTTTTAAGAAATTGGAGGGCGTCAAGCCCTTCTCCTGTGCCGTTCTCGCCCCGGGGACCACCACCTCCCTGTGGCAGGCCCTTAATCAAGGAAGGAGGAGGGGCTGCGCAGCACCCCCTCCTGGAGCCATACATGGCCCTGGGGACCGCCATCCCCCTGGGCTGGCTCCTGCTATGTCCTGGTGTGCCCACCCCCAGAATATCGCTGTTTGCTATGGCTTGGTGGGAGCTTTACCACTCCCGCCAAGCCATAACAAACTGTGCTCTGTTTTGAGCAAACAAGAGCATTTTGCTCTCGCTTTCTCGAATCGGAGCAGAATTGCTTTTGCACACAGGGAGCTGCATGTTCATTCAGGGGCGTGTCATCGGACTTAAATTGGGGGAGGAGACCCACCGCAGCACGCTCTTTCTGTTGCAAGCCACTGAAGAAGAATTATTCGAAAGCGTCTGGCGTCACGAAAGGCTGCTTCATTTTACTGGCTGTATGAACTGAGCCCGTACCTGAAATAAAGGCTGGTAACCTTCATGGTTTTTCGAGTGCTTCTCTAAACGGGCTACCATTGAGCATCAATTGAAGGCGGCAGCCCAGCCGCAAAGAATGCACCACCCCGGGATTACAGGGGGGCAGGGGGGCCGCGGGGCAAGGATTCACCTACCTCAATGCGGAGAAGCCACGCAGGATTAAGGACTGAGTCATCAGCTGGGGCCCAATTCGGGCCTTATTGGCAGTAAATAGTGCATGAAAATAATATGGAAATAAAGGGCACTTCAACCCCCAGAATGCCACAGCACAGCCTCATTCGAGCTGCCCCATTCAGGGGCGTGTCATTGGACTTAAATTGGGGGAGGAGACCCACCGCAGCACGCTCTTTCTGTTGCAAGCCACTGAAGAAGAATTATTCGAAACGCGTCTGGCGTCACGAAAGGCTGCTTCATTTTACTGGCTGTATGAACTGAGCCCGTACCTGAAATAAAGGCTGGTAACCTTCGTAGTTTTTCGAGTGCTTCTCTAAACGGGCTACCATTGAGCATCAATTGAAGGCGGCAGCCCAGCCGCTGAGAATGCACCACCCCGGGATTACAGGGGGGCCGCAGGGCAAGGATTCACCTACCTCAATGCGGAGAAGCCACGCAGGATTAAGGACTGAGTCATCAGCTGGGGCCCAATTCGGGCATTATTGGCAGTAAATAGTGCATGAAAATAATATGGAAATAAAGGGCACTTCAACCCCCAGAATGCCGCAGCACAGCTTCATTCAAGCTGCCCCATTCAGGGGCGTGTCATCGGACTTAAATTGGGGGAGGAGACCCACCGCAGCACGCTCTTTCTGTTGCAAGCCACTGAAGAAGAATTATTCGAAACGCATTTGGCGTCACGAAAGGCTGCTTCATTTTACTGGCTGTATGAACTGAGCCCGTACCTGAAATAAAGGCTGGTAACCTTCCGTGGTTTTTCGAGTGCTTCTCTAAACGGGCTACCATTGAGCATCAATATATATATATATATATATATATATATATATATATATATATATATATATTCACTGAAAAAACCATAGGTTTTAGGGACAGTTATAGTTAGTTGGACATTGCACTCGTACAAAACCCGTGAAATTCCCCCGTTATAGTTAGTCCAGCTAACTATAACTCGCGCCCCGCAATGCACTGCTGATGACATCACATATTACATCACTCATGACATGGTCAGTGACATCACTGATGACATCACTGATGACATCTCAAATGACATCACTGATGACATCATCCAGTGACTGTGTGTTTCTGTAAAGTTTAAATATTTTTAATATATATAGGAAAAGACGTATTGAAGAATGAGTGGGTGTGTAAGTGTCTGTATGGATGATTTAGTAGGTGCGTGACTGACTGTATAAGTGAGTGATTTAACGTATCTTACTGAATGCATGGGTTAGTGACTAAACTGGGTGAATGTCTGTATCCGTCTGTCTGTTGCTGTGTAAGTGGCTGCATGTGTTTGTGAATAGCTACATGAGTGTCTATATGAGTTATTGAATGCTTGTCTGAGTATCTGTATGGGTGCCTGAGTGTTTGTGTGGGAGGGGTGTGTGCGACTCTGTGCATAGATGTGTGAGTGGGTGATTCACTGGGTGGATGGTTTCAAGAGTGCATCTGTGATAGACTGTATGGGTGGGTAAGTGTGTGTAAGAGTGTGTTAGTGAGTGAATGTATGTCCCAGTGGTACATGTGTGAGTAACTACATATGTGAAAGGCAGTATATATGTGTGTTGGAGTATATAAATAGCTATAAGCGAGAGTGAGTGATTGTGATAGTGGCTGTATGGATGAGTGTGTGCTTGTATCAGTGATTGTATAAGAGCGTAAGAATGTGCTAGTATTTGTATGAGTAAGTGAGCTGGTGTGTGTATAACTGTATAGGTGAGTAAATGGTAGTGTGTTTAATTATTTGCATGACTGACTAGGTGTGTGAGTACCTCTATGGATGAGTGGCGGTGTTTGAGTGTCTATATAGGAGTATGAGTGCATATGATAGTCCTGTACTGAGTGACCGTAAGTATGAGTGACTGTACGGGTGAGTGAGTGGATGTGTGCGTAGACCTAAGAATCAGTGAGTGGGTATGTAGTTATTGGTGTTGGAGTGTCTATGGTTTTGCGAATGGCAGTCTGTAATTTAGAGTGGGTGTATCAAAGGTTATATTAGGGTGTGAGGAGGTGCATCAGATTATCACGTGGATGATGTCATCAGTGATGTCATTTGAGATGTCATCAGTGATGTCATCAGTGATGTCACTGACCATGTCATGAGTGATGTAATATGTGACGTCATCAGCAGTGCATTGTGGGCGCGAGTTATAGTTAGCTGGACTAACTATAACGGGGGAATTTCACGGGTTTTGTACGAGTGCAATGTCCAACTAACTATAACTGTCCCTGAAACCTATGGTTTTTTCAGTGAATTTCAAAGGTTTTTTAAATGCTAATTTGTAACTATAACATGTCTGAAACCTATGGTTTTTTCAGTGAATTTCAAAGGTTTTGTAAATGACAATTTTTAAATGTATTAATTGTTATATAAATTTTTTCATACTAATTTACTACATTTTTAGAAACATTTTTTTTTACATATTTTATTTTTTAAATTACATTGTAATTATATTATACATTACATTACAAAAAATACTTTCTCAGAATGAATCACTTTAGTTTAAATACTTTGCACATAGGCAATAGACTTTTAAGTACAGTAGTTACAGTTGTTGCAATGGGCAACACATTTTCAAACACAATGCAACATTCAGCTCAATGTGAATTTCTAGTTAAATGCAATTAGTTACTTTATGGATTACTTTTCTAACCACAGGACTGGATCCTAGATTCAGTCCTGGGACATCTCCTGTAAACAGTTGAGTAAAAGCGTTTTGGTTACAGTCGTGATTTTTAAGGAATATTATTGTACTTTAAAAGTTGACACTTCGAAACGTTTTCTCATAGAATCACCAATGTTATCCTATGGAAGGAAATTCACTTAGAAGGTAAAAACTGTTATCGTTACTTTTTCTTACTCAGTGTTGGATCCTGGATCCAGCACTGGTGCATCTCCTGTAAACAGTTGAAAGAATGCGTTTAAGTCATACAGGCGATTTTTTAGGAATATTTGTAGTTTGTGAAAATCGACACTTTGAAACTTTTCTGCTGAAAACCAGACAATGGATTCCTATGGAAGAAAATATAAGTTACTGGTAAGTACGGTTAAAATTACTTTTCAGGGTCAGTGCTGGGCTAAAAGATGCAGCACTGGGTTCTCTCCTGATAACAGGTGAGTAAATTGGAATTCGTACTTTGGTTGATTTTAGAGGAATATTATAAAGTTCCAAAACTCCACACTTAGAAGAATTTCCAAGTGAAACCAGTCAATGTTAGCCTATGAAGGAAATTCAAGTTACCGGTAAGTACGGTTAAAATTACTTTTCAGGACCAGTACTGGGCTGAAAGATGCAGCACTGAGGTCTCTCCTGATAACAGGTGAGTAAATCAGAATTCGGATTTCGGCTGATTTTAGAGGAATATTTGTATGTTTCAAAAATCAACACTTAGAAACTTTTTCAACAAAAAGCAGGCAATGATATCCTATGGAAGGAAATTCAAGTTACTGGTAAGTACGGTTAAAATTACTTTTGAGGATCAGTACTGGGCTGAAAGATGCAGCACTGAGGTCTCTCCTGATAACAGGTGAGTAAATCGGAATTCGTATTTCGGCTGATTTTAGAGGAATATTGTAAAGTTCCAAAACTCCACACTTAGAAGAATTTCCAAGTGAAACCAGTCAATGTTAGCCTATGGAAGGAAATTCAAGTTACTGGTAAGTACGGTTAAAATTACTTTTCAGGACCAGTACTGGGCTGAAAGATACAGCACTGAGGTCTCTCCTTATAACAGGTGAGTAAATCGGAATTCGTATTTCGGCTGATTTTAGAGGAATATTTGTATGTTTCAAAAATCAACACTTAGAAACTTTTTCAACAAAAAGCAGGCAATGATATCCTATGGAAGGAAATTCAAGTTACTGGTAAGTACGGTTAAAATTACTTTTCAGCATTAGTACTGGGCTGAAAGATGCAGCACTGAGGTCTCTCCTGATAACAGGTGAGTAAATCGGAATTCGTAGTTCGGCAGATTTTAGAGGAATATTTGCACAATGGTGAAGGGAGGGGGCGGGGCCTGAGGTGACATCTGTGCAAACGCGCCCCGTGCCGCGTTTTAAGTTGGGGGATTAAGTCTCCTTGAATCATGAGGGTCCCTACGGGCAAACTAGCCCACCAGGAACCTCCAGTATGCGCCAGGGGGCTGCGTTGCAGAGACGTGTAGAGAGGCCACACCCCTTTTTACACCTCTCTGCAACGCAGCTCTGTGGCGCTTTCTGGATGTACCTGTTGGGCTAGTTGGCCCCCAGGGACCTTCAGGATTGAAGGGGATTTAATTCCCCATCTTAAAACGCGCCACGGGGCCTGTTTGCACACATGTCACCTGAAGCCCCGCCCCCTCCCTTCACCACTGTGCAAACGCGCCCCTTGGCGCGTTTTAAGTCGGGGGATTAACTCCCCTTGAATCCTGAGGGTCCCTGGGGTGCAACTAGCCCACCAGCTACCTCCATTAAGCGCCACAGAGCTGCGTTGCAGAGAGGTGTAAAAGGGGCGTGGCCTCTGTACACCTCTCTGCAAGGCAGCCCCCTGGCGCATACTGGAGGTTCCTGGTGGGCCAGTTGGCCCCAGGGACCCCAGTATTGAACGGGAATTACTTCCTCATCTGCAAACGCGCCAGGGGCGCGTTTGCAGAGTGGTGAAGGAAGGGGCGGGGCCTGCGGGCCCGATCGTTTTTTTTTTTTTTTTTTGTCCCTGAAGGGGGGCTGTGTGGCCCCCCTTCCTTTTTCCTGTTTTTGGGCCCTGGGGACCCCATCCCCCAGGGCCTTACCCTTTTTTATTGTAATTTTTCAGTGTGTTTGCCCACCGTGTTACTGTACATCTCGTTTCTGGCTTCTAAAGTGCTTAAACGCCTGCTTAGACCATGTTTGCTCTATATAAAATTGGAAAACAAAAAATGTGGGACAGTACAAGCCAGCATGATAAATACATAAGAGAACTTGAGAGGATGAGTGTAAAAGAAAATTATGCAAGTACAAAGCTATCCAATCACTGAAATCCATATAAACCACAGAGAATAATTTCATATTATGTTTTGTCCTTGTAATAGTCATCACTGACCAATTACCAAGCCACAGTCCTTTCTATATTAATACCCACCCATTTTATCATCAGTATTCATTTTCCTATCAGTCATTTTGGTTGAGAGGGCAGGGCAATTTATTTATTCGCGGAGCATTTTATTTCTACAAGAAACATCGCACTTAAGTAATAAAAAAATGGTACGTGGTCAACATGCATATATTGTGTACCCCATACAGTGTTCTGGTAATTCTGGATCACGGCCGAAAAGGCGTTAGCTCTTTGAAAGTAATGCAGTTTAACACACCTGCACAAAATAGGCACACAAAAACGGCTACCCTGGATCAGATGTCACCTGGAAACCTAGTTAGCATACCATCGTCACTATCAAAGAGCATGACCGGTTGGAAAATACAACTCTCTAATAACTTTGGGGGACTTAGCAATATAGAAATTGTGGTCACATTCGTGATCCGGGCACACTGAGAGCAGAAAAAAAAATCCGTGGACTAAAAAGTGCCTGCAAAAATAAAAAGCGCTACATAAAAAAGCATTCTTTACCTTACGGATAAGGGAGTATCCTTCTGCATTTGAAGCGTGTGAGTAAATAAACAAACCCACTTGAAACCCTTTGCTCTGGCGCAGGTGTAAACCACAGGACGTGTGCGCGATGGACACCGTGCATGGCGTGTGCCAAAGAGCACACAGCGAGGGATGACAGTGTCGTCGTCGCCGCATGCTATAAGACTGTTAGCAAATAACAGTCGAACCGTGTGTGTGCAACCGCAAATAAACATATAGTTTTTCCTATAAATCTGAACACAGACTATGTACGGGAGGCAGACGGGGAGGGGCTGCTGTAAACATTTAATTAAGTAGCAAGAGGGGAGGTGTACGACTCTACGCGGATTAATTCTGGAAAGCCATCAGAAGGGCGCCGGCAAATGAAGCATTTGACGATTTTACGGGGTGCGGGGACATGTTCAGCAGTCAGATTTACAATGCAGAAACAGGATGAGTAATGCCCCTTCCTGTTTCACAGACACACGGAAACAACAGCGTTTTATTGGGGGCGGAAGCACAGACCACATTGGTGACAGAGACAATAAGAAGTCAGTTTCTTTAGCTTATAGTAGTAACGTGCAAGGTGTTGTAAACACGTGCAGACGTATGCGATCGCTTTCGTGTTAAGCAAATTCGCTGTGCGGGCAGTGCACACCCCTAGCCCACACTATACACATTCCCCCGCCCTCCTCCCCTTCAGATGGAGTTGACAGCGCCCCCGGTTTGTGATTAACGAGGCTCGGGGGTGCCGGGCACCTGAAGCCTGTCGGGTTCGGTATTCATGACAGGTTTTATTGCAGAGCAAGTTACCGATCTCAAGTGCCCTGGTGCTGAAAGACCCCCCTAACCGACCCCGATTTTTTTTTTTTTTCGGCAGGATTCGCGCACCCTGAGCGCATCCTGCCGATTTTTAAAAAAAAAAATTTTTATTTTATGCCCAGGGGGTCCTTGTGGGACCCCTGAGCAAACCTAGGGGTCAGGGTGTTTCTACCCTGCCCCCTTTGTGCGCTTTGCGCACTTGTTTCTGTCCCTCGGTTCTACCGAGGGACAAAATGGCTGCCAACATTTCCTGAATCGGAATGTTGACAGCCAGCTGACAGCCAATTAACATGCAGCTCGTGATCGGGACGGTGCGCGCAGGGTGCGCTCAGGGTGCGCGAATCCTCCGTGCCCATAGATATATATGTACTTTTACTTTTGATTTTCTCAGCAACTACTGAACGGATTTACACCATTTAACAAAAAGGGTTCTTTCTGAACCAAGAACTACCTCTTTGCCAAATTTGGTGTAATTCCGTTCAGCAGTTCGGGCTGTAGCCGTGTCTAAAGTTTCCTATGGAAAATTGCATGGGGAAAACGCGCTTTGGGACCCCCCTTTTTTCTCAGCCCCCGCTTGACGAATCCCCCCGAGACTTTCAGGGTAGGAGCGGACCGGAGCGCCCCACAAAGTTTGAAAATTTTGCGAAGATACGTCAACCGGCAAGAGAGTTATTTCAAATAGAATGTCACGGATTTCCTATGGATAATAGGTTGTAACTATAACTATCTACTGGCGACCGCCAGTAGATAATATATATATATATATATATATATATATATATATATATACACACACACACATATAATCTCCGATCACCTCCCCTAAAGGAAAAAAAGTTGCACTCCCAAATCAGGCAAAATTCACTTTATTGAAGAAAACAGCAATCCCATGCACCCTCCTGTGGGCTGCCCCAGTGGCTTCTTGTTCCTGAGCATTATGGTACAAGTAGTTTAAACAGTCAATATTCACCAGCCTTATTCGTCCTTTTTTAGCTGCACTATCAACAGCTCATGGACCCTCTATACCGAAGTTAATCTGCAGCGGCAGCCATGCCCTTGAAGTTCTCGAGACAAACACAAGCACTGGTCCTTATTTGGGCAGTGGGCGCTCCATTAGCAAGGTGGTGCAAACAGAACGGCAGGATGAAGCCGCTAAAATCATCTCGGATCACTTCCCCTAAAGGAAAGTAAGTCCCAAATCAGACTAAGTTAACTTTATTGAAGAAAACGGCAATCTCGTGCACCCTACGCGTTTCGGTCACCATTGACCTTTTTCACAGGTGATCTATGGCAGTCATCTCCCTGTTTTTAACCACTCACAATTTTTTTTATATAAGTGACACCCTCCAGTGGGCTGCCCCGGTGGCTTCTTGTTCATGAGCATTATGGTACGAGTAGTTTAAACAGTCAATATTCACCCTCCAGTGGGCAGGGTCACCATGTGAAGACAGATTGATTGTTCTATACCCGCCTTTTTTATCCCATTGTAGCTGCACTTTCAACAGCTCATGGACCATCTATACCACAGTTAATCTGCATCTGCAGACATGCCCTTGAAGTCCTCAAGACAAACACAAAGCGCTGGTCCTTATTTGGCCAGAGGGCACTCCATTAGCGTGGTGGTGTGAACAGTGCAGCATGACCAAGCCACATATATATGATACCCTGGGCCAGTGTTTGCTCGGGAGGAGGGGCCACATGCCCCCATCCCAATATATTTTTTTTTGAAGAAAAGAATCACAGGCTCCCTCCAACACCCAGATTGGAGCTTCTTCCCTCCCCCCGCAGCCCCCAATAAAAAATACAAACATGGGTGTCCCGGGACACCCAAAATAGAAATAAACAAAATATATATATGAATAATAAATGAGCAGCAGGAACAGCTAATTTATTATTCACTGCTCCTTGAAAGGAGCTTCCCATAATGCCCTGCAAGGGCTTTTAAACATATTTCTTCAGCTTGGTGGTGCTCCTAGAAGGGGCCACCAAGCAATTTGTTAATGTTGCAGGGAGGGGCTGCAGGGAGTGCTGTGCCTCCCGCCCCCCAGCAACATTGAAGAAAAAATCAGTAAGCCTCCTGGGTCATCAAATCCATGACCCCGTGAGAGCTTACCATATTGATTAAGCACTCCTGACTGGAGCTCTGTGCTTTTCAGCTGTAGCGCAGAGCCCCCTTGTGGTCAGTTATATGGTTCGTTGAAAAATGTTTTAAAAAATACTCATACCGTTAAGGACCCCACTCTGAACTCTGTAATCGACCACCATGGCTCCGTTGTCTACCCTAAATCGCCTAAAGTTCTTTCAGTAACCTCCAGTCCAATGTCCACCTCATCTATACAGGACATATATTCTTCCTCCCCTACACACTCCCACACTCTTATTTGTCCCCATGGCACCCTAGTCACCCCAGGCAACCCAGCTAGGGAGATTAACTCACTGGTATCTACAGATCCACTGAGTAAGCATCCCACAGCGTTATTGGAACCAGAAGCCTTACCAGATAACGAGGTTCAGGGAGGCTCCTCTGCCAACCATAGCGTATCGAACAAACTTATGGTCCTATCATGGAATGTGGCAGGTCTCAAAAGCAAATTAGACTGCCCTGACTGGAGGGAGTTTGTGGATACCTGTGACATTTGCATGTTTCAGGAATCCTGGGCTACAGAGGAACCAACTCGCTTGGGATTTGTTTCATTTTATTTACCTGTTGTATCTAGGGGACGGGGTAGACCATCAGGTGGACTCTGTACATGTGTTGGATGTCATTTAGGTTGCACGATCACACCAGTCGCGCATTGCTCCCCAGATATTCTGTGCCTTATACTGACCTTTACCCCAGAGTTTAAAATAGCCTTAATTAACATCTATTCGAGGCCGGTGAGGACCGGACAAGAATCACCAACCATAGACCAACTTGACGGTCTGTTATCTGGCTGCTTGACTAACGCTTTTGTAGTGCTGGGAGGTGACCTGAACTGCCAATTTGAACCTATGAAAGATCTAATAGGTTCACCTGATACAGAGGAGGATGAGCTGTGGGCCATTCCTGAGACCAATATCTCTCCAATCAGGGCCTGTACACCTTTGGCTCTACAAATAAAAGCACTTACCTTAAAGTATTCCCTGCGAGCCTGTAACGGCCGTTTCAGCTCGGACTCTCCTGGGAGATTCACCTACAATAGAGTTGGACACCCCTCTATCTTAGATTATTTCTTAGTAGAGACCAGGTTGTGGGGCCTGGTTAAGGACTTCACTGTCAGGCCGCGCCATGACAGTGATCATAATGTTTTAATACTTGAACTGACGATGCCAACGATAGGGGCTCAATTGGCTGAAGCTTCTGCTATTGATCACAGACCGACACTCACTAATGGTAGGCGGAAAGTCAGGTGGGCATGGTTGGAAAAAACGCCCAACAAAATGGCTCTCCTATTTAAAGCCATTATACCCAAACTTGAGGCCATGTCAGAGCTCGTAAAGTCAGGAGGTATCGCTGTATCCCTTGCAGAAGTCGCAATGGTTAACGAGTCCACCACCATAAAGCTTGAGGAGGTGTTTTGGACAGCATGTGCAAGGGGTCGTGGGACGAAGCATACACAGACATGGTTTAATGGTAGTTGTCGGACGGCTAAAAAGGCATTGTTAGAGGCTATAAAATCCAAGTATAAGACTACAGTAAAATCAGCAAGGTCCCTCTATAAAACCACCATTGCATCTGCAAAAATGGCTTGGGAATCAGAACAATGGGAGAGTTTGAAACTGGCCCTGGAGGCCAAAGATATGAAAACATTTTGGAGTATTATTTCCACAGGCAGCAGCAAAGGAAGGGTGGCCATTGAGCCAAATATAGCTGCTGCTTGTTGGAAAGAGTATTTTTTGGCTCTTTATGCCCCATATGCTGTGGAGGCCAGCAGCCTGTCCCCAGTAAATCTGACTCCCTCGATCACTGAAATAGCTATCCCCGAGATCACTCTGGCAGAAGTCACAAAAGCCCTAAACCGAATAGTTCCCGGGAAAGCTGCAGGCCTGGACAAGATACCAGGGGATCTCTTTAGGGCGGAACCCAAGATTTGGGGTCCATACTTATGGGTGGTCTATAAAGCCATCCTACTGGGAATGGCCCTGCCTGTAACCTGGCTTGGTGCTGAGATCCTCCCGATATACAAAAAGGGATCACCTCTATTACCCAAAAATTATAGACAGATCAGTTTGATCGATGTTTCATAAAAAGTATTTGCCAGGATTATATTAGATCGTTTGCAATCCTGGCTGGAGGAATACAAGATCATGACCCCTTTGCAGGCCGGGTTCAGAGAAAAAACTTCAACAATAGATCAGATTTTCAGGCTCCAACTTCTTTATTGGAAATCAGTACATTCTGAAGGGGGTAGCCTGTATCTGATCTTTGTGGACCTCAAGAGTGCATTTGATCTGGTACCCAGAGATGCCCTGTGGGGGGTTTTGAGAGAACTTGGGCTACCCTACTATCTTTTAGACATCATGAGAAGGTTACATACTGGCAATTATGCCCAAATCCGGTACGGGAAAAATGGGGAACTCACGCCGCCCATCCCCATTAACAGGGGGGTTAGACAGGGATGTGTGCTCGCCCCTACCCTGTTCTGAATTTACATCAATGGACTGGCAAGTGCGCTGAGAGAGCTCAAGGATATAGACGCCCCCAAACTAGCGCACAAGCAAATTCCGGCCATGATGTTTGCAGACGATACTCTACTCCTCTCCAAATCTCCTATGGGAATTCAGAGAATTTTAGACCGGTTTTGTGAGTTTTGCAGGTCTAGGGGGCTGGAGATCAACATCCAAAAAACTAAATTTATGGTCTTCAACCCCAATAGATCAACCCGCCCTAACCCATGCATGAATGGTACCCCTCTCGAGCGGGTATCTACATTTGACTACCTGGGCCTTACACTTACTGAAAATATGGCCTGGGGGCCCCAAATAGCCAAGTCTAATCTTAAATTGACTCAGACTGCAGGTGGTCTGGCCAAGTTTTACAGAAAGTCGTTTCACAAGCCAGTAAGCCCAGTCATGAAGATTTATAAAACTCAGCTTAGGAGTGCTGCCTTATATGGGGCTGAACTCTGGGGGCATTCTCACCTTAGCCCTATCGATAAAACAGAGAACAACTTTCTTAGGCAGCTATTCGGCTTACCGGTGAGCTCCCCTCTGGTTCCACTGCGTATGGATCTTGGGGTGAGACCCATCGCAGAGGAAATTGGCTGCAGACTTTTACTTTTTTGGCGCCGCCTCTGGGTGACACCGGAATTGGCCGAATATAGATCCGAGCTCACAGAAATCTTGAGACTCCCTGGTGTAGGTAAGCTGTCATGGTTCGCTTATATTAGGGAAAGCCTCCGTTCCATTGGCAGAGATGACTTATGGGAAAATCCAGACACAGCCTGTTTGAGAACCCCACGTAAACAACTAGCTACCAGCTATAGGGCGCGCAAACTCGATAAACTCCGAGAAGATTCTACCACTGGATCTCTTTCATCAACATTTTTGGAAGGGAAGGTTACGTATAACATTGTGCCATGCCTAGATGAAATTCGACCGGCACTAGCCAGGAAACTGTATGTGCAGTTTCGGCATGGCTGCCTCCCTCTGCATTCCTCCACCAACAAATGGTCCAGTGGTATTACATTGGGGTGTCCTGCGTGTAGTGCGGAAGAGGAGTCTGAACTCCATGTATTCTTCTTTTGCCAGGGCTACCACAAAATTAGACACAGATGGTTGATCCAGTTGTGTAGGAACCTTGGCACAACACACTGTAAAGAAGCATTCAGGCTCCTAAAATATAATACTGAACTTTTTATTGTCTACTCGGTATCGTGTTTTTTAAGTTCCATGTGGTGGGCTAGGATGAACTTTCTTAAACTTTAACCATGGACTAAGCTATGTGATTAACCTTCTCACTGTTTTAAATCTCAAATGTATTTTTAATTCAAAATTGTTTTTATACTGACTTTTAACTTTTCTTAACTGTTTTAGCATTGTTTGCATTTATATGTGCTTGTTCTTTTATGGTGTATACACCGAAATAAAGAAAGTATGATGATGATTTTATTTTAATAAAGCTTTATTAATTTTTTATGGTAATCAATTTCATTAAATATTGAACTGAGTGGATTAATGAATTATACATCTCATTATAATTATTGGTCATTTTTTTGGCAATACATGTGCTTTATATATGTTAATATTCTGACCCCTTAATTAAGTCAATAGGCCCACGTTTTTATATTGTGGTGTTCTGAACCTTTAACATAGTTATCATCATCAATAAATCTTTATTCGGCCTAACCAGCCCTAAAAGAGTACAAAAAAGGGCATTCAGTGCATCAACAACAGCAGCATCGATTTCCAGCCTAGGACAAATGACCATACAATAACGTTACATACTTCACTAAAATTCATTCGCTGGGTCAAACGTGATGGCTTCAAATGCCAACACACAATAATGAAACAGACACTTAAAAACATCACAAAGGGAAACTATAACCCATGTCAATTCCTAAGTTAAGGTGCTTTTCTAGTGGCCTTTATGGCAGCTGAATAGACCTCCAAAATTTCGAAGTTGATTAAAATCCATAACCATCAAAAGTGCATATTACTTCAAATTCAATAAAAACAACCTAGTATCGATTCATAACACCATTAGAATTTACAAAAACATTAGCACATCATATAAACAGTTCTGAACAATATGTTATAAACAATTCATAAAATACCAGGGACATGCGACTCTTTGAATACGGTAGTTACGGTGAGACAACTCAGGGAATTCTTACTCAGAACGTTTCCTAATGGCCAAAGATACTTTTATATAATTGGCTACTGCAATACAAATATCAGGGGTAGCCAGTGAGTGCAAGAATTTAAAACTTCAACATGTGTACAAGGGCGAATTTTCTTTAACAGTGGGATAAAAATTAATCCTTGCCGTTTTACATAAAGTGCAGAATAAGATAAAGTGCTTTGGCTTGTAAGATTATCACATGGACAAGGTGAGAGATCATTCGCCCAACCACTCTGGCGTGGAAATGCCAGCAAAAAAGGCACATTACCTAACCGAAATCTAGTTAAATAAAATCTAATCTGCAGATTAGTGGTGAATGTTAAATAATATTGCAATGGGGCAGGGGACAAGTGCATGGGACTGATCCCATCTTGGTGAGGATAACGCATGTTTCCCCTTGAATGTAACACCTGTTTGAAAATGACTTTTGGCGTTCAATCGGATGCTTTCAGGACTATCATGGAAAAACCTTTGACACAGTCAGCAGCTCTGCCTTACTTAAAATGGCACCCCTAATATTTTTGTTTGAGTGCCTGGCCCTGCGCCCAACCCCCATCTGTGCATGGTTTATGCCCAGTGGGTGTTGGGCACCAGTGAGCTTTGGGCGCAGGGCCTGACCCGCAGCCAACCCCAGGCCGAATATGGCCAAAGGGCATACGCAACTTGGGGCTGACTGTCTGCGGGGGGTTAGGCGCACCCTTGCCATGCACTGCTAATTACTTCCCATATTACTCCACTCATGACATGTTCTATGACATCATTGATAACATCACTGCAACATTGATGACAAAACTGTGCATGGCGGGGGTGCAAGTTATAGTTACTTTAGGGCACTAGTTGTAGTTAGTTGAGATTACTATAACTGGTGAATTTCAGTGGTTTTGCTAGTTTAAAACTCATATTTTAACTAACATTTTCACTTAATTATAACGTCCTTTTACCTTTTTTTTTCAATGAATTTATGTGTGCGTGTGTGTTAAACAGGTGGGGCTAGCACTTGTGTACTTATGGTTATTTGGGAGTTTCTATAGAAAATGTATTTTTTTGTTTTGTTACTAACTCAGGAGGCATTCGACAAACCTGCACTTATCTTTCTAAAACAAAGTGCATCCACTTTTAGTTATTCATGGCAATTTTTGTGCTGATTTGCCAAGCAAGGGCCAGAAAAAAGAGGGGAGGCAAAAGCTAGATTTACCATTTTAAGTCACGTAGGATTCTTTGCTGGTTGATGCAGAAAAAAGAGCTGAACAGAATTACAGCAAACATGTTATGTCAGTATAAAACATTACTCTAGGAAATACCTTTGCTTGTTTTGGTCTAAATCCATTCAGTAAATTTTGAGAAATTAGGATTTCTAAAGCTTTCCAGCCTGGGCAGAAAGAAGATGCAGTAATAGCTTGACCATTAATTTGAGGATCCTCCTCTGAGTCAAACATCCACGGGGGCGTGCGAATCCTATTTAAAAAATAAAGCCACACCATTGGACTAGAGCGCTATTGCTCCTGTTGTCCACTATGGATTTGTGAATTCGGCTGTTAATTCACAAATCCACCCTGCTCTGATCAGCTGTCTGTCATAAAAATATTTCTGTTGCAGCCGCCATTACCCAACATGGTGCACCGAGCACCGTATTGCAAAAAATAATAACAAATAGGGTAAAAGAGGGCAGAGTGAGCTTATCCTGACCCCAAGCCCATTTTGGCATTAAAAATAATTGTGTTAAAAAACTAATTGCATTAAAAATAATATTACAAAATGACTTTTATTACTGAGTTTGCTTATGCTGTGCAGGACTTGTGAATCTTAGACCTTCCCTGGCTCCCACAGACCTACCTGGGGTTTCAGCATTTTCAAATCCGATACAGGATCTGCAAAACCTGAAAATACAATTTTAAAATCAATTTGGGGTACTACAACTGCACTGGGCCATCCCCCACTGCACATGGTCATTCTGTCAATGATATAATATTTCTCAAAGCCCAAACTGACATAATCAAACAAAGGAACATTCTAGAATGCCTACACTAGATGACCCCTTTAAATTCCATTTAGTATTTGTGTTCCCTTTCCTCTTACCTCACTACATCCAAGCTTTCACTAGTTCAATAGATCAGGGTCATCCATAAGGGTAGGGTCCTGCTCAAGTTTTAGGATCAACTCACATGAGAAACAGACTTTAGGGAACTGCATTTTATAGCTCTCAAATAGCAAAGGTATCCAATCAATCAACAATCTTTATTCAGTTATGTAAGAAACTGAATAAAAGAACACAAATACAAGACAGTTTAAATCACCCAAGAATTAAAATACAGCATGAAAACAGTAGCAGAAACTTCCGGTGAGAATACTGACATTGCTTTATATAGAAAATAGAATCTTCCTCAAACGGAGAGCACCAGATAGAAAATGAGCTAGGTTAAAAATGGTCAACATATCCGGTAATATTATTAGATAGAGCAGGGCAGATTAAACTTGGGCAACATATTTGTCTGCAATCAGTGGAACAATACAAAGATTCCTGAGTCTTTTATAAACAAGTGCAAAACATAGTACAATGCAACATGTCAGGGGCTGAGATATTATCAGAGCTGCATTGGATAAAATTGGAGCCAAATGAACTTCCTCAAGGGACTGCTAATAAGTGATGTATTAAATTCAGTCTGAATCGTGTTAAAAGGAATCGATGAAGATCAGACATATTATAAACAAGGATGGCTCAATTAATGTATGAACTAATAAATAGGCTTTAACTGACTTTTTGTCCTCAACCAATAATGTTCTCTCGCTTGCCCTCCAGGTCGCAAAGGCTCTCTGGTAACGTTTGTGCTACCTTAGTATGTATTTTTAGCACTCAAGCTTTTAGAAAACACTCAGAATCACTAGATGATGTCATCAGTTATGTCATTTGAGATGTCATCAGTGATGTCATTGACCATCTCAAGAGTGATGTAATATGCGAGGTCATAAGCAATGCATTGCGGGGGCATAAGTTATAGTTAGCTCAGGTAACTATAACTGCTGAAATTCAATGGTTTTGTATGAGTGATTACAAATTTCCTAATATATACATATTAAAATAATTATCATCCTGATTAATTTCCTAATTATACCTGTTACTATAGCAAACCAAAAGCACACATTTAACACAAAAAAAGGCATTTACAATTCCCTTCTACAGCTTTGTGTCAGAATGTAGCACTTTGTGTGTGTTTGTGATTGGGTGTGTAAGTCCCTGTGTGGGTCTGTGAGTGAGTATGTCAGTGTTTAAATGGATATTAGTGTAGCTCTGTAAGTGGCTCAGTTAGTGGGTGTGAGTGGGTGTTATGTCCGTATGGGCATCAGAGTGGGTGTGAGAGTGTCTGTCTGTGTGTAACTCAGTGTGAGAGTGACTGTATGAGTGTGTGTGTATAGGTGTATGAGTGGGTGTGAGAGTGTCTCTATGGGTGTGCGAGTGGGTCTGAGAGTGTCTGTGAGTGTGATTGGGTGTGAGAGTGTCTATATGTCTATCTGAGTGGGTGTGAGAGTGTCTGTATGGTATGTTAGTGAGTGTGAGAGTATATGTATGTGTGAGTGGGTGCGAGAGTATCTATCTGTATGTGTGACTGGGTATGAGAGTGTTTGTATGGCTGTTTGAATGGGTGTGAGACTTCTGTATGGGTATGTGAGTGGGTGGGAGAGTGTGTGTGTGAGTGGGTGTGAGTGTCTGTATAAGTATGAGAGTGGGTATGAGAGTATATGTATGTGTGTCAGAATGAGTGTGATATATATGTTTTTTCCAGTTGTGGCAAGAACCACAGATCTGTTACGGATTTACACGGGGGGCGATGCCGGACCCCACGACGGGTCTGCAGACCTCTTGGGTGGGCAAAAAAAAATGGTTTCTGTCATTTTACTGCCCATTAAACATGCTGGGGCCGAGAAAAATGGGAGGTCCCAAGACACATTTTCCCAATGCAATTTCCCATAGGGATTTTGAACACAACTACAGCCTGAACCACTGAACGGAATTACAACAAATTTAGCAGAAACTAGATGTTGGTCCAGAAAGCATGCTTTTTGTGATTTGGTGTAAATCCGTTCAGTAGTTTCAGAGATATTTAAGTTTAAAAAATATAGATATCTGGGGACGCGAGTCCTTGCAGTGGACTCGTGGATCCTACTGAAATTTGATTGGCTGCCAACACATCAACCAGAAGGTGTTGGCAGCCATCTTCGGACTCAGGTTGAAGTCAAGTACCACAAAAAAAGTAAAAAATAAAAAAAAGGGGGCAGGGTAAGAATACCCTGACCTCCCAGATATGGTGGGGGTGTCCGACAGGGACCCTGTCGGGTGTTAAAAGCATTTTTTTTTAAATTTTGCAGTTAATTTTTTGGGTGGATCTGCGGCAAAATAAATTAAAAAAAAGACTACGGACTCCTGCACATCTTTTAAAAGAAGCCCCAGGGTGGGCCAAATCCCAGGGGCATGTTTTTAAAAAATATGCGGGGCTGCCCATGTGGCACCCTCACACCTCGGGGGCAGGCACCTCCCTGGGGCAAACAATAAACTGGTGGGGGTCCATATGGTCCCCCCACAGCCCTGCACCCCACCACCTCCCTCTGGATATTTACTAAATTTGTGTTTGGGGAGGCCTATATGGTCTCCCCCACAGCCCCGGAGTTCGCCACCTCCCCAGGCCTAATGTAATGGAGAGCCTTGCGGACCACCCCTGCCCCAGAGACCACCACCTGCTTGGAATTTTAATTTTTGATACGGGGGGCCTCAAGGACCCCCCAGGCCCTGGGAATCACCACCTCCCAGGGTCAAAGTGTTTTTTAAGCAATTGGAGGGGGCCAAGCCCTCCTCCTGTGACGTTCTCGCCCCGATGACCACCACCTCCCCGGGGCAGGCCCTTAGTCAAGGAAGGAGGAGGGGCTGCGCAGCCCCCCCCTCCTGGAGCCATACATGGCCCTGGGGACCGCCATCCCCCTGGGCCAGCTCCTGCTATGTCCCGGCATGCCCACCCCCAGGATATCGCTGTTTGCTATAGCTTGGTGGGAGCTTTACCACTCCTGCCAAGCCATAGAAAACTGTGCTCTGTTTTGAGCAAACAAGAGCATTTTGCTCTCGCTTGCTCGAATTGGAGCACAATTGCTTTTGCACACAGGGAGCTGCATGTTGGCAGCTCCCTATGTGTATAGGCAATGCT
Source organism: Calotriton arnoldi (assembly GCA_963921515.1). Classification (NCBI taxonomy): domain Eukaryota; kingdom Metazoa; phylum Chordata; class Amphibia; order Caudata; family Salamandridae; genus Calotriton; species Calotriton arnoldi. The sequence goes on along the minus strand of CAWUFW010008578.1, from coordinate 492,960 downwards.
GTCTCCCGCAGGAGGCAGGAAGCCGGCAGGGACCGTGAGGGCCTTCAGGCTCCCCCGCAGTCCACATTAGAGGCCAGGCACCGGGGCTGAAAACAGCCTGGGAGGGGGGGCCTGGACGTCCCCATCCCATTATTGAATGTTTTTTTTAATTAATAAAAGGAGGCTGGGCCCCGGGGATCCTGGCTGAAATCAGCCCATGAGGGTGTCACTCGGCCCCCTCCTTTTTACTTTATCATTTTTTTTTTTTTTTTTAAATGGCCAGGCCCTGGGGGATGGGGTCCCCGGGTCGGAAATCGGCCTGGGGAGAGGGGCTGCGCTACCTCCTCCCCCATTCTAAATAGGCCGGACCCCGGGGATGGGGTCTCCGGGGCCAAAATTGGCCCAGGGAAGGGGGGCCATGTGGCCCCCCTCCATGAATAAAGAAAAACATTTTTTTTAAAAGACCGGCAAGATGCCGGAGGCCCGCCCCCTTTTCTCCACCACTCTGAAAACGTGCCTCCTGGCACACTGCTGGTTTGGGAATGAAGTCCCCTTGGGTCCAAAAGGTCCTTAGGGGCCAGCAAGCCCTCCTGATACCAGTAAGTCCCACACAGTGGGATTCCTGAGAGGTCTTCCGAGGCCATGCCCCCTTTTTCCACCACTCTGCAAACACTCCTCCTTGAGCACTGCTGGTTGGGTGATGAATTCACCTTGGATGCTGAGGATCCTTGGGGGCCAAAAAGCCCTCCTGTTACCTCCAGTAAGTCCCACACAGCCTGATTGCTGAGAGGACTCTGTAGGCCATGCCCCCTTTCTTCACCACTTTGCTAACACACCTCCTGGTGCACTGCTGGTTGGGGGATTAAGTCCCCTTGGCTCCAGAGGGTCCTTGGGGGGGGTCAACAAGCCCTCTTGTTACCTCCAATAAGTCCCACACAGCCTGATTGCTGGGAGGATTTCAGAGGCCACACCCCCTTTATCCACCACTCAAAAAACGCACCTCCAGGCACACTGCTGGTTGGGGGATGAAGTCCCCTTGGCTCCAGAGGGTGCTTGGGGGACAACTACCCCTCTTGTTACCTCCAGTAAGTCCCACACAGCGGTATTGCCCAGAGGTTATCGGAGGCCCTGCCCCCTTTCTCCACCACTCTGCAAGCGCGCCTCCTGGCACACTGCTGGTTGGAGGATAAAGTCCCCTTGGCTTCTGAGGGACTTTGGGGGCCAAGAAGCCCTCTTGTTACCTCTAGTAATTCCCTTACAGTGGGATTCCTGAAAGCTGGTCGGAGATACCGCCCCTTTTCTCCACCACTCTGCAAACACAGCTACTAGTTAAAAACCCATAGGAATTTGCTTAAAACACCAAAGGTTATAGGGACATTATAGTAAGGAAATAGAATTTGAATAGCCTTAAAAATTCACTGAAAAAAACATAGGTTACAGGGACATTATATTTAGGAAATATAATTAAAAAGACCTTAGAAATGTAATATGTGAGGACATAAGCAGTGCATTGTGGGGGCGAAAGTTATAGTTAGCTCAGGTAACTATAACTGCTGAATTTCACTGGTTTTGTACGAGCGGAATCTCAGCCTAACTAGAACGGCCCTGTAACCTTTTTTTTTTTTTCAGAGAGCATATATATATATATATATATATATATATATATATATATATATATATATATATATATATATATAACAAGGCCACTGTGCCGGCTGAAACGCGTCATGGCTGACGTGCTTTTGAATTAAAGAAAGTAACTGATCGCAATTGTTGTTGGCTCCGTTTGTGGTTCTGGAGAATCATATCAAGCGTTCTTTGAAAATATTATCTACTGGCGGTCGCCAGTAGATAGTTATAGTTACAACCTATTATCCATAGGAAATCCGCGACATTCTATTTGAAATAACTCTCTTGCCGGTTGACGTATCTTCGCAAAATTTTCAAACTTTATGGCCCGCTCCGGTCCGCTCCTACCCTGAAAGTCTCGGGGGATTCGCCAAGCGGGGCCGAGAAAAAGGGGGTCCCAAAACGCGTTTTCCCCATGCAATTTTCCATAGGAAACTTTAGACACGGCTACAGCTCGAACTGCTGAACGGAATTACACCAAATTTGGCAAAGAGGTAGTTCTTGTTTCAGAAAGAACCCTTTTGTTAAATGGTGTAAATCCGTTCAGTAGTTGCTGAGAAAATCAAAAGTAAAAGTTAGTGATATCTATGGCCGAGTAGGGTCCGCGTACCCTCAGCGCACCCTGCGCGCACCGTCCCGATCACGAGCTGCATGTTAATTGGCTGTCAGCTGGCTGTCAACATTCCGATTCAGGAAATGTTGGCAGCCATTTTGTCCCTCGGTAGAACCGAGGGACAGAAACAAGTGCGCAAAGCGCACAAAGGGGGCAGGGTAGAAACACCCTGAACCCCTAGGTTTGCTCAGGGGGTCCCACAAGGACCCCCTGGGCAAAAAAAAATATGTTTTTTAAAAATCGGCAGGATGCGCTCAGGGTGCGCGAATCCTGCCGGAAATCGAGCGCGGTCTCCCGCGCTTCGATTGTATTTTGCCCACGGGTGGCCCAAGTCCCGGGGGCATGGTGGGGGGATAATTTAATGTGTGGGGGCCTCAAAGGCTCTCCAAGCCCCGGGGACCGCCACCCCCCGGGGCTTTTTTTTAAATGGTGCGGGAGGGCTCTGAGCCCTCCCGCAGCCCCGGGGACCACCACCTCCCCGGGGCTTTTTTTATAAATTAAAAACCTGTGGGGGGGCTCCAGCCCCCCACACGCCCCAGGAACCGCCACCTCCCCGGGGCACTAAACATTTAAATATGGGGGTCCGTTACGGACCCCAGAGCCCCGGGGACCACCACCTCCCGGGGCTGTGAACTGAATGGGAGGGGGCTGCGCGGCCCCCCTCCTGGAGCCTGTGATGGCCCTGGGGACCGCCACCCCCAGGGCCGGCTCCTGCAGTGTCCCGGGTGCCTACCCCCAGGACACTGCTGTTTGCAATGACAGGACGGGAGCCTCGCGGCTCCCGTCCTGTCATTGCAAACTGCTTTGGATATTGGAAGAGAGAGCAGGAAACCTGCCTCTCTTCCAATATCCAAGCACATTGCTTTCCACATGGGGAGCTGCATCTTAGCAGCTCCCCATGTGGAAAAGCAATGCCGGCTCACAAGGGACGCGGGGAGCCGGCGGGACTGTGGGGGATTTGGGACCCCCCACAGTCCCCAACGGAGAGGGCCAGCCCCGGGGATGGGGTCCCCGGGGCAAGTAGTGGCTCGGGAGGGGGCCACGCGGCCCCCTCCCCAAATAATAAAAATAAATAAATTATAAAAAAAAGGAAAGGCCGGCCCCGGGGGATGGGGTCCCCGGGGCCTTAAATGGCCTGAGGAGGGGGGCCACGCAGCCCCCTCCAAAGAAAAACAAAAAATCGAGGCCATGCCCCGGGGATGGGGTCCCCGGGCCAATACAGGCCCAGGGAAGGGGGACCACGCGGCCCCCTTCCCGTTTTTTTAATAATATTTAATTTAAAAAAAGGGGTAAGGCCCTGGGGGATGAGGTCCCCAGGGCATAAAAACTGGAAAAAGGAAGGGGGGCCACACAGCCCCCCTTCAGGGGACCAAAAAAAAAAAAAACGATCGGGCCCGCAGGCCCCGCCCCTTCCTTCACCACTCTGCAAACGCGCCCCTGGCGCGTTTGCAGAGGGGGAACGATTCCCCTTGAATACTGGGGGTCCCTGGGGCCAACTAGCCCACCAGGAACCTCCAGTATGCGCCAGGGGGCTGCCTTGCAGAGAGGTGTACAGAGGCCACGCCCTTTTACACCTCTCTGCAACGCAGCTCTGTGGCGCTTTTGGAGGTATATGGTGGGCTAGTTGGACTCCGGGGACCTCAGGATTCAAGGGGACTTTATTCCCCAACTTAAAACGCGCCACGGGGCGCGTTTGCACAGTGGTGAAGGGAGGGGGCGGGGCTTCAGGTGACATGTGTGCAAACAGGCCCCGTGGCGCGTTTTAAGATGGGGAATTAAATCCCTTCAATCCTGAGGGTCCCTGGGGCCAACTAGCCCAACAGGTACATCCAGAAAGCGCCACAGAGCTGCGTTGCAGAGAGGTGTAAAAGGGGCGTGGCCTCTCTACACGTCTCTGCAACGCAGCCCCTGGCGCATACTGGAGGTTTCTGGTGGGCTAGTTGGCCCCTAGGGACCCTCTGGATTCAAGGGGACTTAATCCCCAACTTAAAACGCGCCATGGGGCGCGTTTGCACAGATGTCACCTCAGGCCCCGCCCCCTCCCTTCACCATTGTGCAAATATTCTTCTAAAATCATCCGAAATACGAATTCCGATTTACTCACCTGTTATAAGGAGAGACCTCAGTGCTGCATCTTTCAGCCCAGTACTGGTCCTGAAAAGTAATTTTAACCGTACTTACCAGTAACTTGAATTTCCTTCCATAGGATATCATTGCCTGCTTTTTGTTGAAAAAGTTTCTAAGTGTTGATTTTTGAAACATACAAATATTCCTCTAAAATCAGCCGAAATACGAATTCCGATTTACTCACCTGTTATAAGGAGAGACCTCAGTGCTGTATCTTTCAGCCCAGTACTGGTCCTGAAAAGTAATTTTAACCGTACTTACCAGTAACTTGAATTTCCTTCCATAGGCTAACATTGACTGCGTTTCACTTGGAAATGTCTTCTAAGTGTGGAGTTTTGGAAATTTACAAATATTCCTCTAAAATCAGCCGAAATACGAATTCCGATTTACTCACCTGTTATCAGGAGAGACCTCAGTGCTGCATCTTTCAGCCCAGTACTGGTCCTGAAAAGTAATTTTAACCGTACTTACCAGTAACTTGAATTTCCTTCCATAGGATAACATTGCCTGCTTTTCGCTTGGAAATGTTTCTAAGTGTTGAGTTTTGAAACTTTACAAATATTCCTCTAAAATCAGCCGAAATACGAATTCCGATTTACTCACCTGTTATAAGGAGAGACCTCAGTACTGTATCTTTCAGCCCAGTACTGATCCTCAAAAGTAATTTTAACCGTACTTACCAGTAACTTGAATTTCCTTCCATATGATATCATTGCCTGCTTTTTGCTGAAAAAGTTTCTAAGTGTGGAGTTTTGGAACTTTAAAATATTCCTCTAAAATCAGCCGAAATACGAATTCCGATTTACTCACCTGTTATCAGGAGAGACCTCAGTGCTGCATCTTTCAGCCCAGTACTAATCCTGAAAAAAAAATGTAACCGTACTTACCGGTAACTTGAATTTCCTTCATAGGCTAACATTGACTGGTTTCACTTGGAAATTCTTCTAAGTGTGGAGTTTTGGAACTTTATAATATTCCTCTAAAATCAACCAAAGTACGAATTCCAATTTACTCACCTGTTATCAGGAGAGAACCCAGTGCTGCATCTTTTAGCCCAGCACTGACCCTGAAAAGTAATTTTAACCGTACTTACCAGTAACTTATATTTTCTTCCATAGGAATCCATTGTCTGGTTTTCAGCAGAAAAGTTTCAAAGTGTCGATTTTCACAAACTACAAATATTCCAAAAAATCGCCTGTATGACTTAAACGCATTCTTTCAACTGTTTACAGGAGATGCACCAGTGCTGGATCCAGGATCCAACACTGAGTAAGAAAAAGTAACGATAACAGTTTTTACCTTCTAAGTGAATTTCCTTCCATAGGATAACATTGGTGATTCTATGAGAAAAAGTTTCTAAGTGTCAACTTTTAAAGTACAATAATATTCCTTAAAAATCACGACTGTAACCAAAACGCTTTTACTCAACTGTTTACAGGAGATGTTCCAGGACTGAATCTAGGATCCAGTCCTGTGGTTAGAAAAGTAATCCATAAAGTAACTAATTGCATTTAACTAGAAATTCACATTGAGCTGAATGTTGCATTGTGTTTGAAAATGTGTTGCCCATTGCAACAACTGTAACTACTGTACTTAAAAGTCTATTGCCTATGTGCAAAGTATTTAAACTAAAGTAATTCATTCTGAGAAAGTATTTTTTGTAATGTAATGTATAATGTAATTACAATGTAATTTAAAAAATAAAATATGTAAAAAAAAATTGTTTCTAAAAATGTAGTAAATCAGTATGAAAAAAATTTATATAACAATTAATACATTTAAAAATTGTCATTTACAAAACCTTTGAAATTCACTGAAAAAACCGTAGGTTTCAGACATGTTATAGTTACAAATTAGCATTTAAAAAACCTTTGAAATTCACTGAAAAAACCATAGGTTTTAGGGACAGTTATAGTTAGTTGGACATTGCACTCGTACAAAACCCGTGAAATTCCCCCGTTATAGTTAGTCCAGCTAACTATAACTCGTGCCCCGCAATGCACTGCTGATGACGTCACATATTACATCACTCATGACATGGTCAGTGACATCACTGATGACATCCTCAAATGACATCACTGATGACATCATCCATGTGATAATTTCATGCATCTTCTCACACCCTAATATAACCTTTGATGCACCCACTCTAAATTACAGACTGCCATTCGCAAAACCATAGACACTCCAAAACCAATAACTACATACCCACTCACTGATTCTTAGGTCTACGCACACATCCACTCACTAACCCGTACAGTCACTCATACTTACGGTCACTCAGTACAGGACTATCATATGCACTCATACTCCTATATAGACACTCAAACACCGCCACTCATCCATAGAGGTACTCACACACCTAGTCAGTCATGCAAATAATTAAACACACTACCATTTACTCACCTATACAGTTATACACACACCAGCTCACTTACTCATACAAATACTAGCACATTCTTACGCTCTTATACAATCACTGATACAAGCACACACTCATCCATACAGCCACTATCACAATCACTCACTCTCGCTTATAGCTATTTATATACTCCAACACACATATATACTGCCTTTCATATATGTAGTTACTCACACATGTACCACTGGGACATACATTCACTCACTAACACACTCTTACACACACTTACCCACCCATGCAGTCTATCACAGATGCACTCTTGAAACCATCCACCCAGTGAATCACCCACTCACACATCTATGCACAGAGTCGCACACACCCCTCCCACACAAACACTCAGGCACCCATACAGATACTCACACAAGCATTCAATAACTCATATAGACACTCATGTAGCTATTCACAAACACATGCAGCCACTTACACAGCAACAGACAGACGGATACAGACATTCACCCAGTTTAGTCACTAACCCATGCATTCAGTAAGATACGTTAAATCACTCACTTATACAGTCAGTCACGCACCTACTAAATCATCCATACAGACACTTACACACCCACTCATTCTTCAATACGTCTTTTCCTATATATATTAAAAATATTTAAACTTTACAGAAACACACAGTCACTGGATGATGTCATCAGTGATGTCATTTGATATTTGCACAATGGTGAAGGGAGGGGGCGGGCCTGAGGTGACATCTGTGCAAACGCGCCCCGTGGCGCGTTTTAAGTTGGGGGATTAAGTCCCCTTGAATCCAGAGGGTCCCTAGGGGCCAACTAGCCCACCAGAAACCTCCAGTATGCGCCAGGGCTGCGTTGCAGAGACGTGTAGAGAGGCCACGCCCCTTTTTACACCTCTCTGCAACGCAGCTCTGTGGCGCTTTCTGGATGTACCTGTTGGGCTAGTTGGCCCCCAGGGACCCTCAGGATTGAAGGGGATTTAATTCCCCATCTTAAAACGCGCCACGGGCCTGTTTGCACACATGTCACCTGAAGCCCCGCCCCTCCCTTCACCACTGTGCAAACGCGCCCCGTGGCGCGTTTTAAGTTGGGGAATTAAGTCCCCTTGAATCCTGAGGGTCCCCGGAGTCCAACTAGCCCACCATATACCTCCAAAGCGCCACAGAGCTGCGTTGCAGTGAGGTGTAAAAAGGGGCGTGGCCTCTGTACACCTCTCTGCAAGGCAGCTCCCTGGCGCATACTGGAGGTTCCTGGTGGGCTAGTTGGCCCCCAGGGACCCCCAGTATTCAAGGGGAATTCGCTTCTCTCTGCAAACGCGCCAGGGGGCGCGTTTGCAGAGTGGTGAAGGAAGGGGCGGGGCCTGCGGGCCCGATCGTTTTTTTTTTTTTCCGTTTTTTTTTTGTCCTCTGAAGGGGGCTGTGTGGCCCCCTTCCTTTTTCCAGTTTTTATGCCCTGGGGACCCCATCCCCCAGGGCCTTACCCCTTTTTAAATTAAATATTATTAAAAACGGGAAGGGGGCCGCGTGGTCCCCCTTCCCTGGGCCTGTATTGGCCCCGGGGACCCCATCCCCGGGCATGGCCTCGATTTTTAGTTTTTCTTTGGAGGGGGCTGCGTGGCCCCCTCCTCAGGCTATTTGAGGCCCCGGGGACCCCATCCCCGGGGCCGGCCTTTCCTTCTTTTTTAAAATTTTTATTTTTTTTTATTTGGGGAGGGGGCCGAGGGACAAAATGGCTGCCAACATTTCCTGAATTGGAATGTTGACAGCCAGCTGACAGCCAATTAACATGCAGCTCGTGATCGGGACGGTGCGCGCAGGGTGCGCTGAGGGTACGCGGACCCTACTCGGCCATAGATATCACTAACTTTTACTTTTGATTTTCTCAGCAACTACTGAACGGATTTACACCATTTAACAAAAAGGGTTCTTTCTGAAACAAGAACTACCTCTTTGCCAAATTTGGTGTAATTCCGTTCAGCAGTTCGGGCTGTAGCCGTGTCTAAAGTTTCCTATGGAAAATTGCATGGGGAAAACGCGTTTTGGGACCCCCCTTTTTCTCGGCCCCCGCTTGACGAATCCCCCGAGACTTTCAGGGTAGGAGCGGAGCGGGCCATAAAGTTTGAAAATTTTGCGAAGATACGTCAACCGGCAAGAGAGTTATTTCAAATAGAATGTCGCGGATTTCCTATGGATAATAGGTTGTAACTATAACTATCTACTGGCGACCGCCAGTAGATAATATACACACACATACATATAATCTCCGATCACCTCCCCTAAAGGAAAGTAAGTTGCACTCTCAAATCAGGCTAAATTCACTTTATTGAAGAAAACAGCAATCTCATGCACCCTCCTGTGGTCTGCCCCAGTGGCTTCTTGTTCCTGAGCATTATGGTACAAGTAGTTTAAACAGTCAATATTCACCAGCCTTTTTCGTCCTTTTTTAGCTGCACTTTCAACAGCTCATGGACCCTCTATACCGAAGTTAATCTGCAGCGGCAGCCATGTCCTTGCAGCTCGTATGCACACGCTGTAAGTGTTCTGTGACAGTTCATCATGTAATTGGAGCACAGACGCTAGTAAAGTCTCAAAGTCTTTTCTTTGTCTTTTATTCAAACAAACAAAAAGTCCAGCCAACACGTGTTTCGTCACTTGGGGATTACCCCCTGACTTCTTCAGGGCTGGAATTGATACAATAGGTATCGTATAAACAACAATACAAATAATACGGGAAACAGTATGGTGAACAATATCACCTCATTGTTGAAAAGGTGAGCACAAATCACTTTAATCGTGCAAACCCTACATATATCTGAAAACCGAACAAAGTGACTATGGAATCCTAAGATTCGTGGAATGATCACATAAATAAAATGTAAAATTGTTAGCAAAAGTGAAGCGTGAGGTGTGTCATGTGTTCTTATTATACACCGTACAACCCACATGAAAAAGACTCCATTATAGACCGAGGTAAGAAAGTACTAAAACACCTACTGAAGATGGTGAACATAATAATAGTCCATAGTGCCTATGTAAAAGGAGGTTCTACCCGTTTAGGTCTTCGTATTTATGTCGAGTAATCTAAAATCAAAACATTATGGGCAATAAGGTCAATTCCCAAGCCAAAAAATCATATCTATAAACAAGGAGGACCAGAGGTCATAAGAACTGTATAAAATTAAGATTTCCCTCACCACTCCGCCGGTTGTAATTCCGACCCGGCTGGTCAATTATGTCAGAATCCTTGATATTCCATTCAAAAAACAACTCCAACGGTCGTGAATAAAACCTGAAGGAGTGAAATCATTATAGGTCGCAGTCAATATATGCCCCACAAGCTTCAACATTACTCTCCATGATTATCGCAAGGGCCTCTTGCCCCTTACCTTGGTATTAAATGGTCGGTGGTATACTCCGTGCCGATATGTGGAATAGGACGTGTAAAGCCAGCAAAAATATTAGCTCGATCTGTCAATACAGATAGAATCCCCATTAGAATGAAAACTAACTAATATAAAGGTCCGATAAACAATGTACAAATCAATTGTACGTGATTCTCCTTACCTAAAGCGAGTACGCTAGGAGTCGCGATCGGCACCGGGTATGCGTTCTGTGCCGGATGCGGACAGGAACGCCACCCGGAAGTGAATAAATACAGAACGAGGGATCTAAAAGGCTAGAGCGTAACGCTCCAACACTATGTATTCAAACGTCAATGCTTTATTGGCAAGCGTCTATAGTGGTATAATAGAAAGAAAGAGACCCATTATTCCGCATAATCTTTGATGTGGTCAAATCTCCTACTAAAGGACGTATATCGCTGCTCAAATGAATATATTACTGTCACGTTAAGAATGTGTAATCGTCTACGTGGTATAATTCACTGAATGTAAGCTTACAAAAATATCAGTCGTATTGTGTCACTACCACGGTATTGTGTAAGATCGTCTGTATTCACCCAATTCGTGAAGGTCAAAATCAAACGAGAAAAGCGTGTTTGCACTGGCCGCTATCGTAAAAAGTGACATGCGTAGGGAGACGTGTGACCGCATGCAACAGTCCATTATGAATCATATTGGTCCACACATAGAGTATAGTTCCTGGTGTCAGAACACTATTAGTTAGAACAAATAAGGTCATATTCATGTACACACAGTAATTGTTATTTCATTGGTGTGTTCTATACCACTGAATCAATACGTATAAAAACAAAATATAATAAAGCGCCTATAGTTGAAACTTATAAACCCCTATTCATTATATGCATCTGATAAAAGGACATATACTGCTTAACACTCCTGTAGAGACATATGTGTCTAATGACAGAACCTATTAGTAACATATAAAACAGAGAATAAGACACCATAGTTTGTGTGCACCCTCATTCAGCATTGTTTGTAAACAGATCATACCATTGTAGATTGTTGATAAACTTGTCAGTGCATGCACAGAGAAACAAATTGCAACTGTGATGACAAACGTGTTACCATAATCATAGGCTCAGTCTTCTCAATCTTAATCTCCCAAGAAGTATTGCATCTCATGGTCACAGTTTAGTCCCAGTTCCACCGTTCTGAGACGCATAATCCACGTCGCCTCGGTGCGTCTGAGTCTCAGTTCTCTATTCCCTCCCCTGAGATTCGGTTCCACAACGTCGATACCATAGAACGTGAAGCGCTTGTGTGGTCCCTGAGAAGGACTATCTACGGCGTGTAGCGCCATAGGATATCTTGCATCCTGTTGTTGTAGAGCCCTAGCATGTTCCCCAATCCTTTCTCTGAGGGGTCTGATAGTACTGCCCACGTATTGTCGTTTGCACTCGCATTCGATGATATACACAACGTATCTAGTGTTGCAGTTGATGTTAAAGATGATTGAATATTTCTTGTCATTATGCCCTGTGAATTCCTTAGTGTTGTGTTTGGCCCATCTGCAAGTCCCGCAGGAGCCACATTTATAAAATCCTATGGTCCGGTGGGTAAGCCATGTGGAGTCTCCCTGAGCGCGTGGAACTGTGGGGCTAAGTCTAGACCTGAGGGTCCTACCCCTTCTGTATGTAATCTGTGGTGTTGAGGCGATATGATCATCTAGTGACCTATCTGATTTCAGGATTCCCCAATGTTTGGTCATGCTTCTCATTAAGACGTTGCTCAAATCGTTAAAATCAGTTACCTGTCTCACCGGTTGTTTCTGTTGTTGTGTACGTGCTTTGTCTCTCAGTGTTTCTTCCTTTTGTATTCTTTTAATCCTACTCTCTGCTCTCCCAATTGTATGTGGTGTATAACCTCGTCATAAATCTAGACTTAATTTCTGATAAACATGTTTTAAACTCTCCCTCTTCGCTGCAGTTTCTCCTGGCCCTCATGAATTCTCCGTAAGGGATGGCCTGTATCTGATGTGCAGGATGTGCACTACCCGCGTGTAGGATTGAGTTGCATGCAGTCTCTTTGCGGAACAACCGACTGTGTAGCTTGTTCTCTTTAATGTACAGCTCTATGTCTAGAAATGTGATGCTGACCTTGCTGTATTCTTGTGTGAACCTAATCTCAAAGGTGTTAGTGTTGAGATAGGCGCAAAACTGCCCTAGTTTGTCTTGGGTGCCTGACCAGAGTAAGAGGCAGTCATCGATGTAGCGACCCCAAAAAATAATGGAATCATTCCATGGTGCCCCTTTACAGCCCCAAATCCACTTCTTCTAAGCTGCCCATGAATAGATTGGCAAATGAGGGTGAACATTTTGAGCCTATCGCTACACCCCGTTTTTGTTTATACCATTGTTTCTCAAATATGAAAACATTGTTCTGTTAAATCAAATCCATCATGGTTATAAGCATGTTGGTATGTTGCCACTGTGTAGCTGGTCTATTATGTAAATGTCGTTGTACCGCCTGTAACCCCAAATCTGGCTTAATACTTGTGTACAGGGACACTACATCCAAAGTAGCTAAGATCATATCCTGTTGCCACTGAAGGTCTGTCAAAATTCTAAGAATGTGCTTGGTGCCTCGGATATATGAGGGGAGATTCTGTACAAGGGGTCCGAGAAACAGATTCATATATTCCGCGAGTCTCTCAGTCGGTCCCCCTATACCCGAGACTATCGGTCTGCCTGGTGGAAATGGAAGGTGTTTGTGAACTTTAGGTAGAGTGTACAAACACGGAAATGTCGGTCTGTACACTTTCATATACATGTGCTCGTCATTATCAATTAAACCCATTGTGTGCCATTCCTTAAGATGGTTGTTGATCTTAATCGTCAAAGGTCCTATCGGGTTGGATGTTAGTCAATCATAGCATGCTTCTTCACTCAACTGAGTCAGGATCTCTAGATTATAGTCATCCTTGTTCATAATCACGACATTACCTCCTTTGTCTGCCTCTCCGATCATGATGTCCCCGTCTGCAGTTAGTGTTTTGAGTGCCAGACGTTCCCCTCTAATCAGATTGTCTCGGTGTCTATGTCTCTTGCCCTCTCTCTTGTGATCAAATTTGTCAATGTCATCAAGTACCATTTTGTAAAAAGTGTCAATGGAGTTGCCTCCTGGGAGAATAGGCGTCCACTTTGATTTATTTTTCAGACCACTCGCTATGGTGTAGTCTGTGTCCACATTAAGTTCATCTAAGAGACTCTCCATGTTCTGTGGTGACTGTTCCAAGTCTGTTAATGACAAGAGTAGTTGTGTATCATACACATCTTGTATGCTTAGTACATCAGACAATTTGCCCGTCGGAATATTTTTAATGCCTTTATTTACAGTAGGGTTACAGCTACAGTTTTTTTAACTTAAGACACCTCACAAACTTGAATAGGTCAATTTTAAGTCTACATATGTCTCCTTGTTCCTTAGGATTAAAGCTTAAACCCTTTCTAAGCAAGGAAATCATGTCATCAGTGAGTGCTCTTGAGGAGAGATTAATGACCTCCACCTCCCCTCCTGTACAGCCTATTTGTTCTTCCCGTCTCCTGATCTCAGTTTTCTCTTGTAATCTTCTTTGTCCTGACCTTTTGCCTCTACGGGTCTTATATCTTGATCCCCAAGTTTGGGTTGCGTTCTGTTGCCTTTCCGAATCCTCTGTACCTCCCTTAAAAAGAAGAGTTAGCCTGTCTAGCTGCGCCCAATGTGCCTGTGTTGATATCCGCCTCACTATCGCTAGTCTGGGGGGCACTAAGAGAAGTTGAACTAGAGGAGATTGAGATGGTTTCAAGTCTCATTGGTTTGTCCCTGTCCTGACCTGTCTGTATGAGTTGATCATATTTCTTAGCGAATGTGAAGATTCTGCCCTCCTTGTAGTCTATCTCATCTCAACTTTCTTGCTTTCCTTTCTTTAATGTCATTTTGGTGTTTCTGCGGAATGTTGTTCAAAATGACAATTTGCTTCCTTGATATCCAACTCCCTGATTTCTCTTTCTAAGGTTGCGATCTCCAACTGGAGTTTTGAAACTTTACGATCCGCATCCTCAATAAGAATACCCATCAGTGTGTTTGAATTGGCCGTCAAAGCATCTTCCCATTGTTTCAACAGATCTTCATCAAGGTCATCATATGTGGGGAAGATCTGTGACCTGGAGACCTCTAGGAACCCTGTTAAGTCTCAAGTATTGTTTTAAAGTGGCCCCATCCCACCATTTCGAATTTTCATTTTTCTTGTGTCTCTCTAGTCTCAAGAATTTTTCTCTAAGTCCCTCTCTACGTTGACGCAGTAATAGTTGTGTTTCCTTGGCTAAGTTTTCAAAAAGCTCTTCAGCTACCTTGTCTCTATCCATTGTAATCCGTAGGAAGTGAATAAACAAAATTTGACAATATCTCACGCTGCGGCTGCCCTTCCTGAAAAGTTAGGTGCTTGGTGATGTGGGGTGTTAGTTGCATAGGAAGTGATGGTGCCTGTCAATATCTGCGTACCTATTGTATCATTTCCAGCCCTGAAGAAGTCGGGGGTAATCCCCAAGTGACGAAACACGTGTTGGCTCGACTTTTTGTTTGTTTGAATAAAAGACAAAGAAAAGACTTCATGAGACTTTACTAGCATCTGTGCTCCAATTACACGATGAACTGTCACAGAACACTTACAGCGTGTGCATAGGATCTTGTGTTACAGTGACGTGTAGGATTCTTGGATCCTTCACAATTTAGGGGTTGCAGGGTGTTTTCCCCTACTTCTTGCACCACACAATCTATCAAACCTACATAGTACACGCAGATATTGACAGGCGCCATCACTTCCTATACAACTAACACCCCACATCACCAAGCACATGTCCTTGAAGCTCTCAAGACAAACACAAACACTGGTCCTTATTTGGGCAGTGGGCGCTCCATTAGCAAGGTGGTGCGAACAGAATGGCAGGATGAGCCGCTAAAATCATCTCTGATCACTTCCCCAAAAGGAAAGTAAGTCCTACTCCCAAATCAGACTAAGTTCACTTTATGGAAGAAAACGGCAATCTCGTGCACCCTGCGTGTTTCGGTCACCATTGACCTTTTTCACAGGTGATGTATGGCAGTCCTCTCCCTGTTTTTAACCACTCGCAATTTCTTTATATGTGACACCCTCCAGTGGGCTGCCCCATTGGCTTCTTGTTCCTGAGCATTATGGTACGTTTAGTTTAAACAGTCAATATTCACCCTCCAGTGGGCAGGGTCACCATGTGCCGATAGATTGATTGTTCTATACCAGCCTTTTTTGTCCCGTTGTAGCTGCACTTTCAACAGCTCATGGAGACAAACACAAAGCGCTGGTCCTTATTTGGCCAGAGGGCACTCCATTAGCGTTGTGGTGTGAACAGTGCAGCAGGACCAAGCCACATATATATGATCCCATGGGCCAGTGTTGGCTCGGGAGTAGCGGCCACATGCCCCCATCCCAATATATATATATTTTTTAAAGAAAAGAATTGCAGGCTCCCTCCAACACCCAGATTGGGTGCTGGCAGGGAAGTTGGCAGGGCTA
The DNA here is from genome assembly GCA_963921515.1 of Calotriton arnoldi. Classification (NCBI taxonomy): domain Eukaryota; kingdom Metazoa; phylum Chordata; class Amphibia; order Caudata; family Salamandridae; genus Calotriton; species Calotriton arnoldi. The sequence goes on along the minus strand of CAWUFW010008578.1, from coordinate 477,276 downwards.
TGGTGGCCCTTGGGCTTCTCCTCCCCTGCAGCGCCCAACAAAAAATACAAATATGGGTGTCCCCGGACACCCAAAATAGAAATAAAAAAAATATATATATGAATAATAAATGAGCAGCAGGAGCAGCTCATTTATTATTCACTGCTCCTTGAAAGGAGCTTACCATAATGCCCTGCAAAGGCTTTTAAACATATTTCTTCAACCTTGTGGTGCTCCTAGAAGGGGCCACCAAGCAATTTGTTAATGTTGTGGGGAGGAGCTGCAGGGAGTGCTGCGCCTCCTCCCCCCCCAGCATCATTGAAGAAAAAATCAGTAAGCCTCCTAGGTCTTCAAATCCATGACTCCGTGAGAGATTACCATATATATTTAGCACTTATGACTGGAGCGCTGTGCTTTTCAGCTGTAGTGCAGAGCCCCCTTGTGGTCAGTTCTATGGTTGCTTGAAAAATGTTTAAAAAAATACTCAAGGAAGTACTGATTTTATTTTAATAAAGCTTAATTAATTTTGATGACAATCAATTTCATTAAACATTGAACTGAGTGGATTAATGAATTATACATTTCATTATAATTATTGGTCATTTTTTGACAATACATGTGCTTTATATATGTTGATATTCTGACCCCTTCATTAAGTCAATAAGCCCACATTTTTATATTGTGGTGTTCTGAACCTTTGACACAGTCAACAGCTCTGCCTTACTTAAAATGGCACCCCTAATATTTTAGTTTGAGTGCCTGGCCCTGCGCCCGACACCCTGCTGTGCATGGTTTATGCCCAGTGGGTGTTGGGCACCAGTGAGCTTTGGGCGCAGGGCCTGACCTGCAGCCAACCCCAGGCCGAATATGGCCAAAGGGCATGCGCAACTTGGGGCTGACTGCCTGCGGGGGGGGTTAGGCGCACCCTTGCCATGCACTGCTAATTACTTCCCATATTACTCCACTCATGACATGTTCTATGACATCATTGATAACATCACTGCAACATTGATGACAAAACTGTGCATGGCGGGGGCGCAAGTTATAGTTACTTTAGGGCACTAGTTGTAGTTAGTTGAGATTACTATAACTGCTGAATTTCAGTGGTTTTGTTAGTTTAAAACTCATATTTTAACTAACATTTTCACTTAATTATAACGTCCTTTTACCTTTTTTTTTCAATGAATTTATGTGTGCGTGTGTGTGTGTTAAACAGGTGGGGCTAGCACTTGTGTACTTATGGTTATTTGGGAGTTTCTATAGAAAATGTATTTTTTTGTTTTGTTACTAACTCAGGAGTCATTCGACAAACCTGCACTTATCTTTCTAAAACAAAGTGCATCCACTTTTAGTTCTTCATGGCAATTTTTGTGCTGATTTGCCAAGCAAGGGCCAGAAAAAAGAGGGGAGGCAAAAGCTACATTTCCCATTTTAACTCACGTAGGATTCTTTGCTGGTCGATGCAGAAAAAAGAGCTGAACAGAATTACAGCAAACATGTTATGTCAGTATAAAACATTACTCTAGGAAATACCTTTGCTTGTTTTGGTCTAAATCCACTTAGTACATTTTGAGAAGTTAGGATTTTTAAAGCTTTCCAGCCTGGGCAGAAAGAAGTTGCAGTAATAGCTTGACCATTAATTTGAGGATCCTTCTCTGAGTCAAACATCCACGGGGGGCTTGCGAATCCTATTTAAAAAATAAAGCCACACCATTGGACTAGAGCGCTTTAGCTCCTGTTGTCCACTGTGGATTTGTGAATTCGGCTGTTAATTCACAAATCTACCCTGCACTGATCAGCTGTCTGTCATAAAAATATTTCTGTTGCAGCCGCCATTACCCAACATGGTGCACTGAGCACCGTATTGCAAAAAATAATAACAAATAGGGTAAAAGAGGGCAGAGTGAGCTTCTCCTGACCCCAAGCCCATTTTGGCATTAAAAATAATTGTGTTAAAAAAACTAATTGCATTAAAAATAGTATTCAAAAAAACTTTCTTTTATCACTGGGTTTGCTTATGCTGTGCAGGATTTGTGAATCTTAGACCTTCCCTGGCTCCCACAGACCTACCTGGGGTTTCAGAATTTTCAAATCCGATACAGGATCTGCAAAACCTGAAAATACAATTTTAAAATCAATTTCGGGTACTACAACTACACTGGGCCTTCCCCCCCACTGCACATGGTCATTCTGTCAATTATATAATATTTCTCAAAGCCCAAACTGACATAATCAAACAAAGGAACATTCTAGAATGCCTACACTAGATGACCCCTTTAAATTCCAATTAGTATTTTTGTTCCCTTTACTATTACCTCACTACGTCCAAGAGTTCACCAGTTCAATAGATCAGGGTCATCCATAAGGGTAGGGTCCTGCCCAAGTTTTAGGATCAACTCACATGAGGGACAGACTTTAGGGACCTGCATTTTATTGCTCTGAAATAGCAAAGGTACCCAATCAATCAACAATCTTTATTCAGTTTTGCTAAGAAACCATAAAAGAACACAAATACAAGACAGTTAAAATCAGCCAAGAATTCAAATACAGCATGAAAACAGTAGCAGAAACTTCCTGTGAGAATAGTGACATTGCTTTATATAAAAAATAGAATCTTCCTCAAACGGAGAGCACCAGATGGAAAAAGAGCTAGGTTAAAAATGGTCAACATATCCGGTAATAATATTAGATAGAGCAGGGCAGGTTGAACTTGGGCAAAATATTTGTCTGCAATTAGTGGAACAATAAAAAGATTTCTGAGTCTTTTATAAAAAGTGCAAAACATAGTACAATGCAACATGTCAGGGGCCGAGATATTATCAGAGCTGCATGGGATAAAAGTGATGCCAAATGAACTTCCTCAAGGGACTGCTAATAAGTGATGTATTAAATTCAGTCTGAATCGTGTTAAAAGGAATCGATGAAGATCAGACATATTATAAACAAGGATGGTTCAATTAACAATGTCTGAACTAAGAAATAGGCTTTAACTGACGTTTTGTCCTTAACCAATAATGTTCTCTCGCTTGCCCTCCAGGTCACAAATGCTCTCTGGGTCCAAGAGTAATCCTCCACAACTAGTGACTCTGGGTGATTGAAAAACTCAGGTCGGCCCAACTTAATAAAATAGACTTTAATATAACTAATCCATTGGATACTGGTGGCTCAATCTAAAGCTAAACAATCTTTTAGTATTAAATGATTAAAATACTTAGCAGGACAAACCCATGCCGAAATCCAAAGGAGTAAGGGCCGCAACATCAATGCGTCCTCTAGATAGTCAATCGCTTGTTCCTCATGAATAATGAAGGAGGCTACACTCTGGGGGAGGAAAAGGAGTTTTCTTAAAAACTTTTTAAAAAGTGCCCAAACAATGTTATTTCACAAAATGTGCTAAATATACCAATACTTGGCGTTACAACATTATTTGATTTACATGTACAATTTAAACAATTGTTAAGTATAGAGCTCTGACGCTGCATTTCTGTGGTATTAGGTAATAGTCATGCACATTTTCTAGGTATGTGGACGGTAGTAGGTGAATTCATAGAAAAACGAAAACATAGAAACCACATTGGAGGAAACCAATTTTAAGGAAAGACAATTTTAAGGAAATACAAAAAATCGAAAATTAAAGAAAACATTTTGCATTTTAAAGGAAAGATCATTTTTTAAAAAATCCATTATTACATTATACTTGGTTGGAGTCTAGGACTACTGCGGGTTTTTGGGCTCAGGGATGGATCATGTTTAGGGTGATCCATCCCATGTTTAGGGTGATGAGGGGGTTCTTAGAGGTCAGGAATAATTGGCGGGTGGACATAGAATGGGGTTTTTACGGTTCAGAGAGGAGTGCAGGAGTGGTGAGGGCTTTTTAGGGTTCACGGATGAGTGGTGTTTAGGTTTGTGATGTGTTTTTAGGTTTCAGGGATGGGTGGAGTGTATGTGTCAAGAGGTTTTAGGGTTCATGGATGGGCAGAGTTTCGGGCTGGTGAGGGTTTTTAAGGTTCAATTATGGGTAGCGGCTGGGGTAGTGAAGAGTTTTTAGGGTTCAGGATGTGGCTGAGTTTAGGGTGGTGAGGGGTTTTATGGATTCAGGGATGGGTGGAGTTTAGACACAGAAAGGGGTTTTAAGGGTTCAGGGATGAGTAGTTTAGGGTGATAAGTTCTTATGGATCATGGCTGGCTGGTGTTTAAGGGGGGGTGAGGGTTTTTTTTAGAGTTCAAGGAAAGGTGGAGTTTGGGTGTGCTGAGGTTTTTAAGGGGTAAGAGATGGGTGGCGTTTATGCCTAGAAAGGAGTTTTAGGGTTCAGGAATGGGTGGGGTTAAGAGTAGTGAGTGATTATAGGGTCCAGGGATGGTGTATTTTTGGGGTAGAAAGGGCTTTTAGGCTTCAGGGATGTGATGTTTAGGTGTCGTGAGGGGTTTTAGAGGGCAGGGATTGATGGTGTTTAGGGGTTGTGAGGGGTCAGCAATGGATGCTGTTTACGGGTGGTGATGGGTCAAAGAATTAAAAGCATCCGAAGTAATTGTCTGACAATGTAGACTATATAAATATGAAATAATGTTCCCTGAAGCAAAGCAATAAAATAAATATCTCCGACAAAAATGTTTCTGAAATTAAGACATGCAACCATTGCATTTACATATAATAAACAAGCATTCAAAAACCAATTTCGACCAAAAAGACTTTCTATGAATTGGTTTCTATGAAACGTAATTTCCATTAATTCTGAAAATTTCAATTAAACAGTTTAGATAAAATGGTTTCTCAGTAATGGTATTATATGAAATCATTTTTCTATTAAAATCACATACAACCATGTGGACAGAGGGTGGTTTTATATCAAAACGACAATTTATTGATGAAGGAACATATTCGTTTAGATTCCCAAAAACTCAACGCAAAAAATGTATGTAGTTATTTTCCCAATGGCACAATTAAATCGGTCTATTTTCTTTTCCAATATAATAACTTAAATTATTATGCGTGTGCTGGAGTGGGAATCGGTGTCAAATTAAAGATTTTGGTTTACCATCATCCGGGCTAATTTCCGCTCTTTCTACTGAGGCAATAGATCTTTGCCGTTGTTTTAGAGAAGATCAGGAGCTGTACATCATATAGATTATAATTTATAATCAGTCACTGAGTTATTTCCAGTCAATAAAGAGAGTTTGGCATGAGATAAAGAGTTTTAATAATTCAATCTTTTAGTAAATCATCTTTATTAAGGTTACACATTAATGCATCTTAATCTCAATAATCAAAGATGAACTGAAATCAATAATCAATATTAGTCAATAAAAATCATAATAAAATGCATTAAAGCACATTCCATAAAGGAAAGAAACCATATTCTAGAAATCCGGGAAAAAGGTGTCAGGTTAGAACTCATAAAGAGTTCTAGTTTGAGAGAGAGAGAAAACAAAATAAAGCTTCAGTGTCAAAGTCAGCTCAATAGATCAAGAAATATATCAAAGTAGAACTTTCCATAAAGAGAGGTTCAAGAAACTCAGTATAGTCTCAAGCAATATGAAAAAATGGCATAAGGGTCTGGTAGTAAAAGACTCTGCAAAAGTCTCTGCAGAGCGTGTCTAGGAAAGTGTCTGGGTAAAAGAAGTCTGGGTCTGCTCTAGGAACACGCAGTATTATAGACAACACACTTTATCATTGTTGCAGCTTGTGGTTTTCTTCTTTCTTCAGTCTGCCAATCATCTTTCGATGCTCTTGTAGGAACAGGATCACTCCTCGTCTTCTCACAGAAAGCACAATGACTTCTACATTGCAGCTTTCAATGTCGCTTACTTCTTATCATCTAGTGGTTACATCTTGTCTATTCGTAATACTTTTCTTGATTAAAACTACTTTCCCATAAGGGATTTTCATCTCTATATCATCCTAAATAAAACATTTGCATTTGTTAGCAGTGATTATTGTATAAAAGGTGTAATTTGCTGAAATAGATGAAAACATTTAAGCAACTATTATTCATTATGAAAAACACGTTCATGGAAAAGTCAAGAAATAAACATTTTATGCACATTTAACATTTCTAGTCATGTCCACTTGTCAGGCAATGTTGCTTCAGCCTTTTGAGGCCTAGTACTAGCAAATATGGTTGCCGACTATATTTTACGCATTTGAACACATTTTACTTTTCATTAAAGCTTGCACATTAATTCTGTATATTATTATAAACTGTATTATTTTCTCATTATTTTTAAAATGTTACTTCAAATCCCCCCCTCTGATGGTTATCTAACCATCACACTTTCTTCACAAATGAATCTTTAGAGTTCACTCTTATCCTTATTTGAGTCTTTTCTCTTTATTTTCAAACTCTGATATTGATTTATATTCTTGTATTCTTGATTGATGCAATTATTTAATTCTAATTCGCTCTCTGTCCATTTCCAACTCTGGTCTTTCTTCTATTAAAATAATATCTACAACTTTTGTAAAAAGCAAACAAGATCAGTAAACAACACCCTACTATTAATATTGCCACAAATATATCCTTAAGAATTCCTCCTCCGTGGTTACAAACCAATTACCAAAAATAGAAACTCCTTTACCTACATTTTCTAAAACACTAGGTTTCTCTAATGGTTCTAATACAGGTTTCAGATCGGAAATGTTCTTTGTGAATTCTAGAATGTTCATACCTTCATCAGGTATGTATGAGTAGCAATGCTGAGCTTTCAGCATCTTGCAGATTCCACCTTTCTCTGCAAGCAAAATGTCTAATGCTAGGCGATTTTGTAACACCATAGATCTAATAGCCATTAATTCTGTATTTACCACTAATAAAGCTCCAGAAGTACTGGTTGCTAATTAGTCCACAAATGTTGAAAGCTTTCTAATTTTCTCATCATTTAAAACAACTCTCACTGGTAGTTTGATTGCTCCAAAAATGTCTCCAGCTAGTTGTGTTCCATCACCTATACTACTTGTATGTCTGTGTGATGATGTCATTGTTAGTGCATCTATACTCTATACATGATACATCTTAGGAAACAGCAAAGCTAAATAGCAGATACTCTCCCAATCAGCAGGCAATTGAAAATGAACTTCCTGTCCACAAACGAAATAAACTCCTTGTAAAATTTGCCATGTACAACCCATAATTTCAGATATGTGTTCACAACTACTAATCTCTACGGGCCAGATGTACGACCCTATTTTGCATGCGCCAACGGGTTTGTGACCCGTTTGCGCATGCAGAATCTAATAGTGCCATGTACAATCCCCATTTAGCGAGTCGCAATTTTTTTGCGACTTGCTAAATAGGAATTGCGAGTCGCTATTAGGAATGGGCGTTCCAAGGGCGTCCCTTCCTAATAGCGAGTCAGAGGCCTATGTAAGAAGTTTTGCGACCGCAATTGCAGTCGCAAAACACTAGCAATTTACCGCCCTGTTCAAGAGGGTAGTAAAGCACTCGCAAATGAGAAGGGGTCCCCATGGGACCCCTTCCCCTTTGTGAATGCAGGGGAAAATATTTTTTAGGGGCAGGCAGTGGTCCCAGGGACCACTACCTGCCCTTAAAAAATGAAACTAAAACATTTCATTTTTCTGTTTTTTAAATGCATCCCGTTTTCCTTTAAGGAAAAGGGGCTGCATTTAAAAAAAAAAGTGCTTTATTTAAAACCAGTCCCAGACATGGAGGTCTGCTGAGCCCAGCAGGCCACCATACCTGGGAGGGCCAGCTATTCCTAATGGGGTTGCAAATTGCGAGTACCTCATTAATATGCGTGAGGCATGCAATTTGCGACCCCACTAGGAATCGCTAACAGTGTCTCAGACACTGTTGTACATGTCATTTAGCGACTCGCAAATTGCGACTCGCAATTGAGCGCAATTTGTGAGTCGCTAAATGACATGGTCGTACATCTGGACCTACGTGTCTATTTCTAATTTGGTTTCTTCTTTTGTAAACACTTACTTTTACCTTTTGTCTCCTGTCTAATTTTATTTTTGGATAGATCATTTTCTTTTAAATTCATCTTTTTTCCAAATATATTTCAAAATTTCTTCCCTGTTTTTACTATGTGAAATGTTTGTACTCCTTCCCTTTAATGTAATAATGAATACTTTCTCAAAGGGTCTCATTAGGCAGGTTTAATAGTTTTTGTATGCCTTAACACTCTCTATAGGCATGGATGGTCTAAAGTAATGCCAAGCTGTATCCATTTCTTTTGCTTGTGGGTGTAAATGTATGTTCTTCTATAATGGTACTCTTGAAAGTACCAAGTCATAATTTGAAAAAAATATTCAAAGTGTTCTCACCAATATACTAAGCTAAGCAAAATACTACATGTGATTGCATATGACAAAGGTATGTGGTGATAGGTCACCTCCTCTGCAGCTGAGGAAGGTAAGTGGGCACATAAATAATAATCATTTGTGGCTAGTGCTTGTTTGTAGTCTTTAACTAACCTAGAATAAATGTTAGTAGAGTAATCTTCTTTCATGTAGCTCACAACTGATGCCTTCAATTTTGTCTCATCTATTGTGTGTGCAGATGTTGCAGTTTCAGGTCTAGACTTAGGCTTCTCTATCTCTGGTGTCAAATAAAACCCTAGTAATGTTGGTTTTATGACTAACAGTGTTACTAGAAATGTAATACTCATAATAATCTTGCACCTAGCTCTGTGCTCTGTTTAGGAAACGCATGTTTGTCTGTAATCAGATCGGTAAGCAAAATATATCAGCAATAATTCAACAGTTCAGTTCTGATTTTCTTAAAGCAGCGTCTTGTGTTTTTCTTTTGTTTACAGTAGTCTTTGTATAGTCATCCCTATCTCTACTCTGTCTTCTTCTAAATGTGTCATCCCTTCTCTTCTACAGAAACCTTGGGCCTAGGGAAATCTTCTTTTAAAACAAACACAAATTATTTCAGTCTTTTGCACTCTCTCATTTAATAATGTCTCTCAAACTTCAGTTTCTTTTCAGAAATCTTTTTCACGTAGCTTAGTCACAAATGTGTTTTTAGTGTGATGTCATAAGGGCTCAAACAATTCTGATCTCAGATTAAGCAAGTCTTCCTCTGGCACATTTAACACCTGATTCATGTACTATTTCTATTCAGGTGCAGAATAACTTTGACAAGGCACTCTTGCTCTTTACAACCTTTCTGTCTGTTGATCTTCTTCTGTGTCACTTATACCTCTTCGACTCTGTCTCTTCATCAGTTGTTGGCGATATGCAATCAACTGACGCACTTGATCTCAATTTCCTTTAACCATAGTACTGGGGCCATTCAGCATTGTGGGTGACTCCTCTTGATCCAGTACTTGTTCCTTCACCTGGATCATGTGTTGGTTACGAGTCTGGTGACTTAGTGGACTAATGCATCTACAGTAGGGGCCTGTGTTTGACCTCATGGTCAGAGGTTCAAATCCCAGCAGGTCCACTCAGCCTTTCATCCATCTGAGGTCGATAAAATGAGCGCCATTGAGTTGGGTAACAATAAACATCTGTTATTCAGCGCCAAGAAACCCTTCTGGGTGAAAGTGTGCTTTACAAATACACATGTTATGTTCTGGTGTGGTCTCAGGTTGGGATCTTGTCTCTTTCTTTTTCTTCTTCTTCTGAGACTTCAATGCCACTGTGTGAAATCTCAGGAACCTGGATTAGTGCGACTGTTTGTCGTTCTTCATCCCTTTTTCCTTCTTACTGTTGTGTCTCTTGCAATTATGCAGCTTGAGATGATTCTGTCACCAGTGCTTTTGGTTCTGGACATAGACCACTATTTCTTCATATGGGCTTCTTACTCTGAGTGTGCGATGCATACACTCAGTTTGGTACTCCGACACACTTAACAGCAGTGTTTGTGATGAGAATCACCTGAAAGGGGCCTTCCCATCTCGTTTCCAAACAAGACTTTTGCATGTGCTTCTTGACTAACACCCTGTCACTGGGACTGTGGTTGTGGCACTGTTCCTGATACGGTTTTAAGGTAGCAGGTTCAAACTTGTGAGAGACAGAACGCACCAAATCAGCCAATCTCATGCAGTAAGCGAGTATCATGTCATCTGTGATGTACAAAAGTGCACTCACAGGTACAGCAGGCAGCCTCATTGTACGCTACATCACTATCTCGTGAAGAGATAACCCCGTCTTCCTGTCAGGAATACTTTGGAAACTCATCAACACCAAAGGCAAAGCATCTGGCCATTTCAGTGATGTGGAGGCAGACATTTTTGACAATCTGGAATTTATGTTCCATTTAGCTGTTCAATAGCTCCAGAGGCTTCTGCTCAGTAACTACAGTGTAATCTCTGCTTGATTTGTATTGCAGCAAAAATCATTCTTAGGACCTCATTGTTGAAATGAGCCCCACGATCTGACTCCAGAGAAACCTAGGTATCAGCTCTCACAACAGCAATTTAGCTAGACTGAGACTGTCACTTTTCTGTGTTGGGGAGGTTTCCACCCAACGAGAGAAAATGAGCACTATAATCAGGACGTATCACCTGTTACAAACAGGCATCTGGATAAAGTCCATTTGCATTCTGTTGAAGGGGCCACCTGATTTCCCTTAGTGACTTAGCGTTAACTGGTGTTCTTTTTTGTCCTACATTCATCAGTTGACATGTCACAAAACAATGGCACACTTCTTCTGCAAGCATCCTAAATCTGGGATTAAACCAATTCTGCCTGAATAATCTCACCATTGCATCTCCTCCTAGATGTGTTGGGCCATGGAAATGTCAAGTCATGAGAAACAATGTCTGGCAACACTGGCCTTCAATCTTCTGACATCCAAATGTCATTTGCATTTTTCTCACATTCTGTTCTGATCCAAACCTGCTGTTCTGCTTCTAAAATATCTTCCTGCAATCTTTTGAGTTCTTTCAACGTATCAGCTTCTGACATCGAGAAAACAGTGGCCTCTTCAGATTCATTTGTGTAAGCCCCGTTAAATGTGCAGGCCACAAGAGCACAATACCATGCAACTTTGTCCGTTTCCAACTGTGACATATCCATTGCCACTTCTGTGAGCTGCACATTTAACAACTGCAACCTCTGTAGGCATTTGAAATGCCTCAAGCAGTTTTCTTACATGTGCCCCATTTCTAATAGGGGTCCAGATGAGGTCATGAAACCTCTTTGTGAACATAACTAACATCATGACCACACCAAAGCCATATTAACTATGTGTAAATATAGTCACTCTCAATTGGGTTGTTAGACTGCAAGCTCTTGTAAGGGCAATTCATTGTGCAACTTGTGCTGAGGTAACACCTTGAAGCCATGAAGCTTCCACAACCTCTTGAATTGCACAGACAGCGTAAGCTGCTCTCAAGGTACCTTCATTATTTCTCAGACATGAGTCGTCAACAACAATTACATAATCAGGCTCAATCAAAGGTCCATTTTTGTGTGGCCTTGGCTTGGTGCATAAATCCATGACATCTAGACAATTATGGTCAACTTCGACTCCATTGGAGTCCTCATTTACAGGTAACAGAGTTGACGGATTTAAAATCTGACTTGTTTTAAAATAATATTCTCAGCGGCCAGGATATGCTGCTCGTACTTTGTAAGTCTGCTGTTTGTCATGTACTGGGTTTTTGTTCCGGTGAGCAATATTTCTACAGAATGTGGGACCATAATAGTTAAAGAATGTCCCATCACTATGTTCCCACATCTCTCTATACTGACACCGACCACAGCTATCGATTTAAAGCAGCTGGGCAGTCCTACGTCTACAGTGTCAAGGGTAGTTGAAAAATAAGCCACAGGTCTTCATGAACCTCAATGCATCTGAGTAAGCACTAAGAGGGCACAGGCCTCCCTCTCACTGCAAAACAATTTGAACATCTTACTGTAATCAGGCATTCCTAGTGCCGGGGCGCAACAGAGACTTTCTCTCGGCTCTAGGAAAGCTTTTAAGCACTCATTGTCCTGTGGAAGAGGATCACGCACATCTTTGTGTGTCAACCTTAGTAAGCGCTTCGCCACTAGGGAAAAGTTCGGTATCCACTGTCTACAGTAGCCAACCATTTCCAAGAACATTCTGGGTGGATTCATCTGAAGGATAGTCTCCAATCTCTCTGGTGACTCCTTTCTCAATGATATGTCCCAAGTATTGGACTTAGTTTTTGACATTATTGTAGTTTACCTGGTGGCACTTTATGTCCATTCCCAGCCAGGTGATTTAACAATGCAATTGCCTGCAAGTTTCTTGTGTATTTGATGCCACAAGCAGGTCATCGATGTACTGCATGAAAACAAATCTGTAAGGCATCTGCAGAGATTCAAGATATTTTTTTCAAGATCTGATTAAATATGGATGGGCTCTCTGTATACATTGTGGAACTTGGCACAATGCCAAAACTCTCTCTCTGAACACAAAAGAGAACAAGAACAGGCTGTCCTCATGCAATGGAACAGAGAAGAAAGCCTGACATAAGTCCACAACAGTAAACCAGCCTGGAAACGCATGGTGACTAGATTCGGTACCAGAGGACAATACGGAACAACAGTACTGTTAATCTTTTGAAGGTCTTGCACAATCTGGTATTTGCCACTTGGTTTCTGTAAACCCATGATTGGAGAGTTGCAAGGGCTTCCAACAATTTCTTTTAAAATCCCTTTCGCAGCAGGTCTTCAATTACTGGTGTTATTCCTGCATTGGATTTTGGGTCAAATTTTATGGTTGTGTTCTTGTATACACAGCATTTGGTTTCTCTGTAATTTTGTCTGGTTGTACACCTTTAATTAATTAGTCTGATATCTTTCCCTGTAAAGTCCCATACTTCTGGGTTCACTGTTTCTTTTAAATCAGGAGGTACGTCATCTACAGTTCTCACTGAATACAATCCCACAGCGGTTTCTTTTCGGGTCATTTTGAATGCAACATACTCATCATATGTTTGGAACTCGACACCACCTGGTGTACAGTAAATAGTGCAATTTAACTTACACACTAAATCTCTCTCTAACAGGTTTACAGTGTTAGAATCACACACTACAAATTGATGGTTTTCCCCAAATGAACCAATTTTTACATGGACCATTTCTGAAATTGGGTTTGTTGTCCGTTTATTTGTAACTCCTACAACTTGGATCTTCTTTCCCAAGAGGGATAGGTCTGGTATTCAGGATTTCACAGTTTCCTTTGTCCTGTTCTCCAGAGTCTGGAAGGCTGACTCATCTTCCGACTGATCCCCATGTCTCTGGTGTACTGGAATCCTGGCAACAGTGTAAGAAAGCAGAGTAACTCCTTCAACAGTGCAAACCCTGGAAGTCTTTTTACTCTAGTGCCTCTGAATAAAGCAAGGCAGAGTGGTCCTCAGCCATGAAGTACATGTTTCTCCTAACATTATCGCCATTGGCCATGAACAAAGATCTTTCTTGTGTCTGCTTCCTGCTCTCCTGCTTTCACCACTACTAGAAAGGAACATCAGCCGAAGCACACAGGTAAGTACTGCGGACTGTCCCTAAATCCCTTCCTGGTAACAGGAGCTACACCCAATATCTGCAGCCCCGACACATGTTTTTAGATTTGTTTATATTACGTTTGGTGGTTCTGACTGCCGTCAGTTAGGCCTCTCCACATAGTTCTGACTATCTCTTGTGTCTCAGTTGTTTTATCTTGGGCAAGGATGTGGAATGGATCACATTTGGCTGTGTAGCGCTCTGGGGGCATGAAAATAGTAAGTGTGCAGGTCTGAGACATGAATTATTAGGTTGAACCTGTACATTTCTAAAGGGATAAACTGGTTAAGTTTCTTTTGTGGTGTTTTTATAAGATGAATGGTTTTTGTAAAAGAGTAAAATACTGAAATTTAGGACATCGTTTCCTCTGCAAGTTCTTCTAAATGCAATGCATGTTACTGTGCCCTGTAGTTGTTGCTGCTAATGAGAGTGCAGCATATACGAGAAGCATCAGTGCAAATCAGAAGGTTGCATGCGTTGTGTTACTGGAAACTGTCTAGGCCTACTCCTAGTAGTAAGAAGTTTAGACTGTGTAGTCCATGCACTCTATTTCAAGTTACAAAAAGACAGAAGCACTCATGCACACTTTTGTGACCTGATTTTTTGTATCAGTTCTCATGAGCAAAATGTTTGCATCACCAGTGGCAGTGGGAGAGTGAGGTAAGCTTAATCGGCATCAGCGGAGATAAGAAGCTCAGTTTGCAATATTGTTGGGAACCGCTGTGACCTGTTTCAAGCATTTTGCCTTAAACTATAAAAGCACTGATGCGGGGACATTGGCTGAATGCTGTCACTAATGGTGGCTTGATAAACAAGCATTCATCTTGAGCGTCTGGTTGTGCCAAATCAAACAGCATCTTGATGCCATCACTGATTTCTAATGCATCCTGCGATGTAACGAAATGAGACGGCTGCCCAAAGGTGTTGGGCCCCCAAATCTTGCAACGACAGATGGCTACGGCACATGCAGGGGACAGGATATGGAGATGGACTTGGGCCCATGGTGGCTGCTGCACTCATGCCTTGCACGATTCCTGAGATGAGCGGCGGTGTAGCCCAATTCTGGAGAGTGGTGGACATAGGGCTCCAGAAGGAAAGTTTGTATGAGACTGTCAGAGGCTGACAGGTGGTGGCACAGTAAATAGGTTTGACCTCAGAGGAGGGTAGACACCGGTGCACACGGTCACGAGTCTGAGATCGAGGCCTATATAGTTAAGAACCGGATATGAGAATATTTGGGCAGCTGTGAGACGAAGCTTGCAACGGTGGGCCCCAGATGACGCTGCAAGGCAGTGGGGGGCACGAGTCAGGAGTGAACCCATTTTAGCACTTCGGAATGAGACCCCCACCTCTGGGCCTTGGACCTGGATAGTAAGTGGAAACGTTCGTGGGACCCAAGGATGCAAAGCTGTGGAGGTACAAACTCTCCATATATGTGTTGGTTCTGGGACTGAATGAGGTAAGGTACAGGTTGGATTGAGTGGAGGGGGACTTGGGAGCATCCTGAAGGTTGAACAATTTTAGAGCAAACTAGTCATCACTGCTCGGAAGGTGCCAACTAGTTCTTTACTGTACATCATCTCAGGGCTGATACTTGGGTTTGTGGGGCCCGGGCAAATAGGAACATATGAGGCCCCTCTAAGATGGGACATCACAGGAAGTCACATCACAGGAAGGGGCATCAATTGAACATTAATGTTCAGGAATTATTGAAGCAGCTTTGCAAGAAACTAATCACCTAGTGTGGATATCGCTAAAATGGCTAAAAATATAAATAATCTTTTTAAAAAAAGTATATATATTTTAAAGATTTATTACATGGAGATACATTACATTAATAAAACTGGCTAAGAAAGCTAGCCTAGGTCTCTCCAAAACGGATATGATTGCTACAATGCTCACTAATTGTTTCCAGATTAGGACATGATTAAAATTCCTAGTCAGATTGTCCCAGAACTATACAGCGGGACTTCAAATGACTCCCCAGCCCTCCCTTTATGCTAGTGAAGTTTAAGATAAGGCATTTGTTTTTCAGCAGGCATGGGGGATCAACATATACATGCTAGATCGGGTGAGTGACTTGCAAGAACTGCAGCAAACAACAGAAAGCACAGATTCCAAAAGATAAGAAGAAGAGGAGACAGCAGAAAGTCATACACAGATGGGGTGGCTAATATATTCGCAGGCAAAAGCACCAAAGGCTGGCCCACACCTACATACTGAGCACCTAAATATAGCAATTAGTCTCAAACTCCATTATTAAGAGATGCAAAGAGTTGAACTAACAAATATATACAGAAGAGATAGTGAAAAGGGGAAACCGGTGGTGGCCAGGGAACAAAAGACTGGCAAAGCTATACTGGGAGACAGTTACTAAAGAAATACATTAAAGCAACAAACCTGGACTTCCTGTAGTAGAAGATGTGCAGCTTACAGCTATACGGAAATGACATGTAGCAATGTGGAATTGGTAGGTTGGGGGAGGTGTTGCTTGACTTGCAAAATAGTGCTAAAGTAAGACCAGAGACTTACAGTTTAAAGGAAATTAGGTCACATGTCCTTATTATCTGAGAAGACACTTGCCAAATTGCAGAGGGACCAGAACCATGGCACTCTACTCATTTAGCTTAAGAAGAAATAACCAAATTGTGCCTGCAAGACCATTTCCATCATCCACAGGTTACTCCAGTCACTCCCCAGGTACTTAACCAAACACATTTAGGCTTCCAACCTCCAATGCAAGATATGCCTCCCTGAACCTACTGGCTACCTACTCACATAGGCTCAGTGTTTGGCAGATCACTCCATGTGCATTGATGTTCTCTATGGAATTCCCCCTCTCTTCTCAGCTGCCCTACACCCCACAGCCCCATCTTCTGTACACTCCCTTCTTCCTCCTAGTTCCCACAGTAGGCCAATTCTAACCGTGCTCCTGAAAAGCAGCCATTTCCCCAGGCCTTACAGTTGCTCCCCGAGGTTTGGGATTATTTGTTGTGGGAGAAGGCGCACATCATACAGTGCTTGCCCAGGCTGGCCCATTGTCATTCTGCATATGACAATGAGCAGGCTGGCTACATGAGTACGGTCAGATTGACTCTGTGCAAACCAACCCTAAGGTTGTAGCATCCTTTTGGGTTGTGCACCAGCGACCAAGCCAGCCCAAGTAAGGAGCCCAGTTAATCGACAGTAATAAAAGTGGCCCGGCCATAGGCATGTCAGTTAAATGCGAATTCTCTGTGTTTCCTACTTGAATCTAGCCCCTTACTTGTACCTCACAGCACTCAAGTCTTGCAGGGTGGACTACTGTCCATTATCACTTTGCAGGACACTTTGCACACACACACATATATGTAAGACGTTTGTTGGGTATTGGGTAACTGGTAGTCACAGAACACATTTTTTTGTTTCATTCCATTACCACCTGGTCTACATCAGTCTCTTTTAAAAGACATAGCTAGGCTTACTGGATAAGGTGCTTATCGGGTATGATTAAAGTGACACTGTATTTGACCTCCAATACCTTTATCACCTCTGGGAGTAAGCTTTGACTGCTTATTATTGCCACCATTAGAGAGACAAGTTTCTAAAAAGAATAACTCTTAAATAAAATGAAATAGTCAGTTCTAAAACAACAGATATCGTAAACAACGGTATCCTCCACCAATGCAGTCAATTAATCACCTATTGCCCCTGAACCAAAGAAAAGGTCTCACAATATACTTCGGCTTTTTAACTTTTACAGAAACATATTGTGGGACATTTGATAAAAAGGTAGCAAAGAGATGTCAGAAGATGCAGATACATTTTTTAGCCTGCAGAAGGTTTTTGAGCAGAGACACAACAACAGCTTGTTTATTTTTTTCCACTGGTGGAACATATGAGGAGGCAGGCAGGATATTGCAAAGGGAGTTCAGCACAGGAGCTATGATCTCTAGATCTCCAGTCAGGACATGGGCAGGAAAGGGTCCCACTGGGAGTGAGATTTAATAGAAAGGTCAAGAGGGCTAATAGAGTACATAGAGAGCAGGCTGAAATTCAGCAGACACATCGAGGATGGTTCAAGATCACAACCCTTTGTGAAAGATGACACATTCATTGCAAAACTGAGACATTTTCTTTTTACATTTTTAACAGGAAAATAAAGAGATAGGGAATTACAAACTTTGGCAGAAGGCTCAACAGACTTAGCAGCATAAACTGGTTCAACAACATTTTTATCTCTTCTCCAGCCTCTTTCCTTTTTTGCTCATTCTGCCCACTTACATCCCTGCTTGGCCACATTTTCTAGGCAATTGCTTTTTTTCACCAACCTCCATTTTTTTAATATCGCACATCAGTGCACATTAAAATACGTGAAGTCAGGGTGTTTGCTGTACAACACCTCTTGTGTTTGATGTAATAGACTATAATTTTGCTGCATGTCTACTAAGAATGTAACCCACACATAGGGTACTCATGAACCCTGACATGCTTCCTAGCCAGGGCCACAGGATTTATATGATGTTGCCACATCTTCCACATAATTGTGGATTTGCCGCATAAGCAATCTGCAGCTTTTAACAATAACTAATTTTGTTTTTAGCTCGAACGGATCAAACGTTGCTAAAAACACAGCAACACTTGTTGCTGCACAGTGGAAAACTCTTCACAAAGGTTAACTGGTCATTTTTCTGTTGCTTATTGCTGTATTTGGGTGAATGATAAAATCATGAGATAACACTATCACAAAATGTGCTGCATTCTGCCACATAATTTTCCTTTTCCTGCCACATACGTTAGTAAACCCTGTCACCTAATTTGGTCCTTTGTTGCCATATAACTGCAGTGGCTCTGCTCTTAGTTCACTAATACCATGGTCATCAGGGCTGTTGCAGCAATGTTTCTCAGTTCATGTTTAAAAACTCTCACTTTAACTAAATACATTTCAATCCAGTGATATAATCCCATGTACTAAAGTAAAACCCTTCTGTGTGTAAAAGAAATGTGCTTTTTTTTAATTTTAATTTTGATGATGCCTGTCTCCCTTTCCTCCATCCCAGGTGATGGGACACGAGTCTTTGTTTTGTTGGGAGTCCTGCAGGACACACTGCTTTACATTCACAGAGGGGCAGGGCTCACTTCACACCTAACGTCCCTTCAAGTACCCATCTAATCGCTGTTATGCAGATGCACCGATTAGATTTCTGAAGCCCTTTCAGCCCATGGCTGTGAGGCCCAGGGGAGGGGGGCCCCCTACCCTGGGCCATGAAGCGCTGCACCACTGCTGCTCCTTGGGCCTCGTAACACTGTAGTTTTTCGAAAGGCAGTGTGGGGCCCCTTAGTTGTGAACAGGAGCGGGGCCTTTGGCAGCTGCCCACACTGCCCATGCCTAGTGTCAGCCATGCGTCATCTCTCTGAAAAACAGATGTAGCAACGCTGCAAATGCAGTCATTAATTTACCAGAAGACACCACATGGAGGGCCAATGGTTGAACTACCTGCCAGAGATTAACTTCGAGATGAGTTGCCTGCACTTCAGAATGAATATCTGAGCCTTTATTGCGGTGTCATAGAAGTAGACGCCATACAAAGGGGGGAAGATTGGATGCAGTCCTATTGCCTGCTCACAACATCAGAAAACATTGGAACCATATGTTTTGTACACAAAAATATAGGTGATGGGGAACCCCCGACATCAGACAACTCTGGGGGTGACACAACACAAAGCCCGCAATGACTGATGTCTTTGTTGCCGTGATGGAGCAGAGGAATGGACTGGAACACAAAATGGGCACTATGACTGTAAATGTTTACTCTTTCTACTCTGTACAAAAGGGAGCTGTGTAGAAGGCAGTTGTCATTCAAATTTAGTAGGAAGAAGATAGAGGGTTACTCTAGGTGCAACAATATCCCCATTACTGGAATTCCAGACAGCACCAGATACTAGAGCATTTAATCCTTTGTAGAGGGCTTGATCCTAAAATGCCTCCATCAGTGAGCACACACTACCCCAATTCCCATGCCCCATCCAGGTTTCCCTTCAAGCATGTAAATAATAGAAAAACTCCCACTTGACCTCTGTTGCTTTGTTTTTAGCTGATGTCAGCTTTACTGGGTCATCTTCTGTTACACAAATATATCCAAGCATTAATTATTATTTAGACTTAATTTATTTTCTTTATCCATGAAAATAAATTAAGTCCATGAATGGATAAAGAAAATAAATTAAGTCTAAATAATAACTAATGCTTGGATATATTTGTGTAACAGAAGATGACCCAGTAAAGCTGACATCAGCTAAAAACAAAGCAACAGAGGTCAAGTGGGAGTTTTTCTATTATTTAATTGTTGTTTTCCCCTTACTCCCAGACCTGCAGACTCATTTCTAGAGGGGGCGCCTTTCTCAATTATTCCCTTCAAGCGTGACCATTGCTCGGATAGAGATATGATCCCACAGGTAGAGAAATCCTGCAGCCAGCTGTAGGGTGAAGGCAGCTACATGGATATATCTGTGATTTTTCAGATTACTTGGGATTGGCGTACTCCCCTGTGTGTATATGCATATGGTACAAGAATATAACTAGTATTGCACTGAGTTGTGGTTTTAATGTCTGGGTGACAAGTGTCTTGCCAATTGGGGTGGTGGGCGTTTTTACCATTATTACAAAAGACAGTGGACCCTCTTGGCCCACTCTGGGTTTAAAACTGCTCCTGGGGGATGGACGGGGCTAATCTTATAAAAAGATCACTGGCATTCAATCTACAAAACACCTGTACTGATTCAATGGGTTGTTACGGAGAAGCTATGGGTGAGTGGGACAACAAGTAAATAGTGCTGCTGTCAGTGTACTTGGCACCTAGGCTGCACCCACACATGTTGGAAACAGTGGAGATGGTCTTATTACAAATCCCATAGGCTAAGTGGGAAGCAGTATGGATTCTGGGAGGGTGTGGAGTAGGGCATTAGCACCATCATGATCAGAGAGTACAAGGGCTTGAACAGCAGTTCTAAAGTCATTTTCAGGCAGGGATGGGTTTACTTTCTTCAGTAGAGAAAGCTGGTAGAAGACCATGTTGGTTTTCTTGGCATTCAATGAAACTTGGGGTTCAAATCAGTATGCATTCACATCATTGAGCCAGTTCTGGACTAGTTGCTGCCTGTTGTTCTTGGTGAAGAATATGAATTCTCTCTTGGTGGATTGGAGTTTTAGGCAGGTGCTGGACATTCAAGTCTAAATGGGGCGTGGGAAGTGTTTGAGGTATTATATGTCTGGGGTGTAAGAGAGTTTCAAGTACAGTTGTGTGCCGGCAGCGTTTTGGTGGATTTTGATGGAGCTGTCAATGGGCAGAGTCCCAAGAGGCTCCATTTAGAGCATAGGCACTGGAAGTAGGGGAGTGGAGGGTGCTGCAGCACCCCCAAAACAAACCATGCTGGAGTACATCTATTGGCAAAGCAACAGTGTGTTACACTGAAGGCAACACACTGCAGGTGCAGTTTGGGCTGGAGAAAAGGGCTGTGAAGGGACCAGAAAGATAGGTATGGTAGGAAGTCTCAATGTCAAATCATCATCCAGAGAAATGCACAACAGTAAGGCATTACTTAAGGAGGTGGACCTTCAGATATTGCATGGAGCTAAGGAGGTATAGATCTTGTAGGATACAGGTAGTGACTGAGTTGCAGACCTGTGTGGTGTACCAGATGAAGGCATGCCATCTTCTTATCTTCTGTCTAGCAATAGGGCTGCTGCAGATGAGTTCAGAGAGCTTGATCTTGTTTGCCAGGTTGGTGAAGTACTCAAGTTCACAGCATTTCAAGGTGGTGTACCCACTCTTTGAAGGAGATACAAGCAGCCACTGGGCCCCATGAAGAGCTTTAACGCTAGGTGATATTCTGTCAAAATGTCTATGAGATTATCATGTGTTTTGATGATATATTGTGCATACCTGATGCTTGCACTCTAATGCTAAAGTTGATAGAGGATGTGCTTTCACTTGCAATGATTGAGAGCCTCATTTTTAGCAATGCACGGATAGTTCGATTCATTGATCCAGGTAGTGTGGGGCTCCTTATGCACTCACTTCCAAAAAGTCCTCTGCTTTCTGGTGTTTCTTTGTGGAAAAGTAATTGCCCACCCCTCCAAAAATTACATCTTAACCTGTTCTAATGTTGGGTTGGGTTAGAGTGACGGTGTGGAGACTGAGGCAAGCACAACAAGCAGAAATGTGGTGCAACTTAATGAGAATTGGAATCTATGGCAACTTGCGTTCACCTCTAGAATGACATGGAAATCAGGAGGCTAGTAGCAAGGGGTGCTGTTCCTTCTAATATGGATCAGAGCTGGTCCTCATTTGCTAGCATAACATGAACTTTAAATGTATCTGGTCTGTATAGGGAAGAAGAACATGACCCATCCATGCATATATGTTTTGGTGAAAGGACTTTACTTGACATTGATTATGATAAAACTGTTGATGTAATTGATACATGCAAATCTCTAAGCTCTAAACCCGACTGCTACTCAGATCTTTTACTTAGTGCCAGTAATGACCCAGCTGATCTCTGGCATTGTAAGTGCTACATTTAATGGCTGTTAATCTTATGATATTATTGTCACTGCTCACAGAAATAGAGAAAAGACAAATCATATAAATTGTTATCTTCTTACTACCTTGAACCCTTCAGCAAAACATTCCTCAAGAGTATTTCTTCAGCATCTCATGTCAGGAGCTGACAAGCATGATAAACATTTTAACTGAGACTGCAATCTATATGAACATGGGGACAACACAGTTTGGTGCTACAAACTATTGTTCCCGGATGGGCAATTAAAGCCATGGCAGTGTCACCGCATTGTGTATTCAATGACTTTACCACCATTTTTGACAATGTTAATTGTTCACTCATAAACCAGTATGTTAATTGGATGCCACCCAAAGGCTGGTATTTATTGCTAGTGAGGCATGGTCTGAAACCTGGTTTGTGGTGAGTAGCAACCAAAGTAACGTGAGTACCGCACATGATTATGCCCACTTGTATCATATGCAGTATTGTGAACTTGCTGAGCTGGTATTTATTTCCCTCCCCATTTGTAAAAAATACATTTCTGCTGTAAGAAATTGGGTTATTAGTTGAGAGGGATGTGAGCCCTACTCAAGTAATAAACACAATCCTTGCTAGGGTTAACCACAAAAGTCGCTAAACCTGTGCTTAATTCTCTAGTAGCATAGCACAAAACAGTCAGGCTTAACTTAGAGGCAATAGGACAAGCATTTATGCAGCACTTAAACAGTAATAAAGTAAAAACGCAACACAAGAAACAAATCCCAAAGCAATTTAGAAAATATAGAGTAAAATGTAATACATAAAATGACATCAATACAACGAAAATCAGTAGAACCAGAGTAATGAGTTTTTAAGGTTTCTAGCAGAAATAGTGCAGAAAGCACCAAGCACCAAGTTATCTGGTCGTGCAGACTGGGACAAAGTCACAGGTTTAGGCTGACCACAATGGAGCGTGAGAATGTAGAGGACCAAGTTCAACCTGCTGGGAGTTGAACCATTTTGTTGTTGGTGCAGGGGCTGCATGGAGCTCTGAGGCAAGGTCCTGCATCCGTCCGTGCTGCACTGAATCAGTTCCAGTGAAGCCGCAGGTCTGCACGGTGCTGCGATTTGAGGTCCAGCGTTGGACTGCGCCATGCTGTGTCAGCTCTGGTGAAGCCTCCACAGAAACTGTGAGGTGATGCAATGTAAGGTCCTGCGTTGGTCCGCACCACAAAATCGTCGATTCTGGTGAAGCTGCCCATCAGTAGCTGCATGAATTTGCGATGCAAGGTCCTGTGTCGCTGCATCAGATCCCGTAAAAACTTCAGTTACTCAAGGAGCAGTACACTCTGACTCCAGCCGAGGGTCCAGGACCTTGAAAACAGCACTTGGAGGGTCAGGACTTACTCCCACAGAGGCCAACAGAGGGGAACAAGTCAGGTCCAGTTGGGTCTGGTCAGCTTGGAAGCAGAAAAGGCCTCTGGAAGCTGGTTGTGTCCCTGTAGCTCAAACAGGAGGTCAGCCAACTGACTCTTGGAGTTTCTTCTGGGGAGCCTGAGTTCAAAGTCCAGTCTTTCTTCTACAGACAGCAGGGCGATCTTTCTTCGGAATCTTCCAGAGGTCCAGAAGTGTTCTGATGAGAGATTCTGAAGGTGCCACTTTTTTACCTGGTACCAGCCTCTCTGTTAGGGAATTAACTGGCCTTCCCTCAAAACTGGTTCTTGTCAGTTCTTCCTCATCCCCTGGTCTTGGCTCCAAACTGTCTGGAGTGACAGAGGCAAGGACAGGACTGATGTCAAGCCCCTTTGTGTGTGCTGCAGGCAGGACCCTTTGAAGTGTAATCATGGCAGAGCACAACTCCTCCCCAGCCATCCTGTCAGGAAGACCCTTTCCCTCCACACCTAGGCCTCCTTTGTCTCAATGTCTGGAAGCAGCACACAACCCACAACAAAAAAGCCATTCACAGTCATGTGACCCTGGACACTGATAGAAAGGCACATTTAGTTTAGGCTGTAAAATGTCAACTTTCTAAAAATTGTAATTTCAGAATAGTAACCTAAAGCCCAACTTTATCATTAATGAATATTTTAAATTCCAATTCATTTGAGTGTACACAGTATTTCTCTATCTGGTCCCAATATGAAATGTTCACGTATTAAGTGTAATAAGGTACTCAGTGTTAGGTCTATGGGAGAGATGGCCTTACAGAAGTGAAAAACAATTTTAGGAGCTGTTCACTGTCAGGACACGCAAAACTTAAACCCACGTCTTACTTTTAAATGCCATGCACTCTGCACCCTCCCTGTGAGCCTTTAGGGCCTACCTTAAGGGTGACTTATAAGTATTAAAAAAGAAGGTTTAGGCTTGGCAGAAAGGTTTATTTCCCATTTGGAAATGGC
Organism: Calotriton arnoldi; assembly: GCA_963921515.1. Taxonomy (NCBI): domain Eukaryota; kingdom Metazoa; phylum Chordata; class Amphibia; order Caudata; family Salamandridae; genus Calotriton; species Calotriton arnoldi. Next base: position 452,931 of record CAWUFW010008578.1, on the reverse strand, counting down.
AGTTTAAAACTGCCCTACAGCCTGCAGTGGCAGGCCTGAGACATGTTTTACAGGGCTACTTTAGTGGATGACACAATGAGAGCTGCAGTCCATGTGTAGCATTTACTTTACATGTCCTGGGTACATGTGGTACCATTTACTAGGGACGCAATTAAATGCGCCAATCATGAGTAAACCAATTGTAGCATGTATTATGGAGAGAGCAGCCCGTTGCTACTGGTTAGCAGGGGGAAAGTGCACAGAGTGCTAATGCCAACAAAAATGAGTTCAGCAAAAAAAGACAAAACGTCTGGGGAATACCATGCCAAGGATGACAGGTCTAACCCAGCCAGCGTGCTTCATCACTATAAGTAAGTTTCGGCAGAAATTGGCTGCGCTCCCCCCTGCCTGCCGAAAAAGATATTGATTTGTTCTTTTCTATTGTTACAGCCCCATCTTATGTCAATGATGTATTCTTCCTTTTGGTGAGTTAGAAGCACTTTTCCCGGCGCTACGGTAACACGCTCTGCAAACTTTTAAGTGCTTTAAATATTAGGTTTTGTTCTCATTTTATATGACTCATTTTAGATGACAAATGCATCCATAGAAGTACCTGTTCCCTCTTCTGGTCGGCAAGTCCACTTGACACTTTTGCTCATTTGTGCATGTCCATATATTATGGTTCCATTGAACCATTTTCTAAGCGCTGATCCCCTTGAGTGTTTATTTATTTGAAGAGTTTTATATAGCGCTGGCTAGACCCGGAGGTATCAGAGTGCTTTACATGATGATCATAGAGTTACAAGTTACACATTACATCCATTACAAGAGCATAGTAAAACACAGGAAAAAGAAAAACAATGTTACGGTATTTCGTCGGAGGGAGGGGGAGGAAGGAGACACAGCAGGAAGATGGGGAGAACAGGGAGAACTGTGCCCAATGTCCGGCTGGGTAGGTGACAGACGAGGGGATGAACCAGGGCCGATCTCCTCTATAGCTGTCCAGCAGCTCCACCGGGCATCAGCCACGTTGCTCAGGACTCCGCGGCCAGGAAAAACAAGAATAGCAGAGCGCTTTACATAAGGATTTGTGAGGTTACATGGTTACAAACAGTTACTGGAGCATGGCAATACATACGCAAAAAAGACAAACAAACAGCAATGTTACATTGGTACATGATACAAAACGAATGTGGCATGGGAGGAAGAGGGGTGAGGTAAGGGATCAGAGGTAGGGGTAGAGACGAGGAGAACTATGTCCAAGGTCCGGCTGGGTAGGTGACGGCCAAGGGGGTGACCCAGAGTCGATCTCCTCTATAGCTGTCTAGGCAGCTCCACCGGACATCGGCCATGTTGATCGGTCTCTTTGCGCTTAGGAGTTCGTGTAAAATTTAGTTCGTGGGGGAGGCTCAGCCTCCCTCTTTTCTTGCATTCTCTGCTGCTGTGATTGGGTAGTGAGTTGATTATTTAAAGTTCGCCAAGGGCACTTAGCTGATCCCCATATTCGGTTAGACATGCACAGGGACTTCACACAAGACGTCTCTCGTCTCCTCCACTCCCTCACCCCTAGACCCTCTGCAGTCCTCCTGGCCCTTGCAGACCATTCACCTTTTACCCAAGCAGAGTGTTTTATTGATAACATATAGACCCAGCTGAAGCAAATCACCTTATTTACAAAGAGCTACATTTGTTTGATTCGTGTAAGGAGGAACAGGTTGAAGGTCTGAAGGAAGTTGCAAGAAGGCACTCAGGTGTTTTTTTTTTTTTTCTAGTGTCAGCTATCTGCACTCGCGCCATCAGCAGCCTCCCCTTCTCGGTCCAGCCCCATTCCTCATCCCCTTGATGATCAGGATGGTGCCCACGATTACACCAATGATCCCCACGGCTAGACCCAGGGCGCACACCACAGTCTGTGCCTCTTCAGATGGTTTCTGGGGCACTTGGGCACATCTCTGCTGCATCGAGGCAGATCGATCCGCCGGGGGGCAGTGCCTCGAAGACCCCCTCGTAAGCTCTCTGGATCTGCACCGTGCCGGCCGCCATTACAGGGTCAGGCACGTCAGGCAAATCCCCGGAGCGCTGCCAATCCCTGTTTGCAGCCCCGGGCCAGATGCCTCCCGCCGCTCCCCGGCACTGTTGGCCGAAATGCACGTTATCCCGCCTCACCAGCTGACCAGGCAATGTCCTCCTGCATTGCGGGGGCTCTCCCCGGCGTTCCCCGGCTCCGCGCTCTCTTCTGCGGGAACCCGCGACCCGTTCACCACACCCGCGGGGGTCTAGAAGCGGGGCGGGCTCCCCCGCGGTCATCAGGCCACAACGGGAGGGCGCCCCGTCAATCGCGGGCTCTCAGTGCTCCGAGACTGGCGGCCGCCATTTTGTGCCGATCCACGGCCACGCTCCCGGGGGGGGGAGTTGTTTAAACAGAGCAGCACATAGATGTGTGTATTTTTCTACAATTCATTTCAACTAACCTACTGCAGTGTATTTACATTTTGTAAATTAGACTCAGCATCCCTTTGTGAGAACTCTTTCACGTGATAAATTCACAGAGCGCGCAGGTATGAATACCCCTTACTATCTACGTAAGTAAACTGGAAGTGAACTTTTTCTCTTATGCGCACGTCCACTACATGGTTCCTCAAGCTAAGCTTCTTTATAGATGCAGGTGAGACTTCCCTGAACACTAGGGTCTTGTTACCCGTTGAACCACATTGTCCAACGCCATCAAATTCTTTTGGAATGTGGACCCTCATGCGCACTCATCCATATCACCATGTGGATGCACCATCCGAAACACATCTATTCTTTTTACAGCCCTTAATCGAGGACACAAGCCTTATTTGATTGACTGACTCAGCCCTGTCTGTGAGATATCTTGTCACACTACCCTGGTAGGCCTTAGGTTTTTAAACCCCTTTACATACAAGTTCACGATGCAGCCCTTTTGAACCTGGTGTATTTAATTGCAGCTTCTTATATGCAGTCCTTTGAGGGTTTCCCCATGAAATAGTGATTGATATATCTTCGGTTGTGGAACTCTTTGCCCCAATCTTTTATTATGTAAACTTGGTATTTTATGTATACCTATGTATATATTTAACAATCACAAATTGATACATGATTCCTTTATTTGTAGGTCTCTCCTGTATATTACTCTGTCCTGATGATGACCCAGTTCTAAATAACTGTGCTGAGAGGTCGAAACATCAATATTAACATATGTGGCCAGGTTTAAAAATTTTATTGTGGGTTTTGACACTCATATTATGAGTGCCTTTCATAACATCATATTGTCCCAATCAGTTGCATGTATATATTCTTGTATATAGCAAAAGGGCACTCTTTATTCACTATATATAACACTTTCACTGCGCCCTCACTTGCTAGGAGCACCTTGTTCTTTGAGAAATGTAAATTCTGTTATACTGTTGAGATCCGTTTTTGTTTTGTGAACAGGATTTGGCAAAATAAATGCACTTAAGACATAACTAAAACTGACTCTTAGAGGAGTTTTTTGTGATACTAGTGCCGTGGAAGTCAAAGGCTACACCTCCCCGTAAGAGACAACTTTTTAGAAGTAAAGGTCTAACAACTGCTCTTTTCAGTGTAGATGAATTTGGCTTCTGTGACCATAGTCCTGGTGCCCTTTCGTTGGCTTTGACCTCAATAAATAAGTGTGCTGGAGAGAACCACTGAGATATTGGTAGCATTTATGGTGTCAATCTTGGTATATGCCAATGGCACTTTCAGAGAGGGTCATGCAGACTACCAGGAGTTATCACTTATTTGTGAACAACATGAAAAAGTCAAAGATGAGGACTGCTGTCAAGCAAAGATACAGCAGAGGGTGGGTCCTAAGAGAATTGAGGTTAAAGAGTGAGCATACTCTTTGATTCCAGAGTTTCCCAGCAGATGCTTCATAATACATGGAAAAGGTAAGCGTTAACCTTGATGGACAAATTACTAAGGTGCGATAGGAAGTTAGTGCTTGATTACTGAAACCTATAAAAAAAGGCATATATACTCAAAACTAGAACCTGTATTTTTCTATGGTGCTGCAGTATGGTTACTTTATTTCCCAAGATTGCTTTTGCAATGCCAAAGGATCTATATGGAGAAGGACCCTATGAAAGGTATGCAGCACTTATTGTACCACCCACTTAAGTAGCACTTTAAACATGTCTCAGGCCTGCCATTGCAGTCTATGAGTGCAGTATTTAACTGCTATTTTGACTTGGCAAAAAAAAGCTTTTGCCAGGCCCAAACCTTCCTTTTTAATACATATAAGTCACCCCTAGGGTAGGCCCTAAACAGCCCTAAGGGCAGGGTGCAATGAATTTCAAAAGTAGGACACATAATTTTAAGTTACCTTATCAAATTTAATAAGATGTAATGTGCAAAGGAAAGCAGCTAACCAGTCATGTTTGGTGTCTTTAGAATTGTAATGAAAAATCCTAACTTATGGTAAAGTAGGATTTTAAATTACAATTTAGAAAATGCCACTTTTAGAAAGTTTACATTTTCCTGTCTGAACCATTTAGTGCCTGTAACCTGTCTCTGGGTCACATGACTGGGTGTAATAGGCAGTTTGGCTTTGTGTATTCCTCCTAGACAGTCACACACAATAGAGAGCTTAGATGTGCCTGGATGGGCCATCACTGGCAGGATGGGAGGGAGGAGCTGGGCACATCCCTACTTACATTTGAATAGCCCTACTTCCAGACAAAAGATCTGCATACCCCCTGTAGTTAGTCTGGAGCCAGGACAGGAAAGGCAGAATGCCTTGGGACTTCAAAGAGAATTTTTAGAAGCTTCTCGCACCTCCCTGAGTAAGTACACCAGGTTTAAATATTGGACCTCAGACACCAACTCTTCAGTACACGTCTGGACCTGTGGATACTCTGCCAGGAAGAAGGACTACTGTGATCCTGATCTCAAGCCTCAGTGTCACAACAGGCTTCCAACAATCTTGCACCTGCACCTGGAAGCTGCCATCGCTGTGTCTACCCTGCCAATTGGTGCCACTCCAGTCCTGGACCCTGGCACTTAAGGTGCTCTTCCAGCCTCTGTAGATTCAGTGGATCCAGTGGAACAGACGCATCTCCTCTGCTGGGCGGTGCAACGTCGAGCAGAACAGATGCATCATCGCTGCTGCGTAACTGTCATAAAGACCCTTATTGCCTCCACAGCTTCTTCGGAACTGCCACTGCGCGGCACATCCTTAGTGCAGGCCCTTGCATCCGTCATCGCCGGCACTTCGATGGCGGACTCCGCATTGCAGTCTCACAGCTCCTCGGAACCAATGCATCACCTTGACTGTGCGACACATCCTTGATGCCAGACTACGCATCACAAGCCCTAGACGAGATCCTAGATGAGGATGCAGGTCCTTGCACCGCAGCCTCACAGCAACTCAGAACGGACGCATCACTTCGGCTCCGTAACGCATCTTCGACGCAGATCCTCGCAGCGCTCCGCGAACAGTACTTTGTTCAGTGGGCCTAACTGGGTCCCTGTAGCTGGCCTGCGTTCCATTGCGGTCAGCCTTAACTTGTGACTTTGTCCCGGTCCGGTGCAACCAGATCTCCACAGTTGGCAATTTGTGGTTTTTGGTACTATTTTCACTAAAATCTTTAAATTTGCATATCTCCAGTTCTACTGATTGAATTTGTTGTTTGTCATTTTGATCTTGTTTTATTTATTAAAACGTACTCTATTTTTCTACATCTGTCGTAGAACCCTTTGGTGGTGGTGTTTTCACTGTGTTACTGTTTGAAGTGTTGCGCAAATACTTTACACATTGCCCATGAGTTAAGGCTGACTTCTCTGTATCAAGCTACCCGAGGGTTGAGCACAGGTTGAGCACAGGTTAATTTAGGGTTTGCTTGTGACTCCACCCTGAGAAGAATTGTGCTTGCTGCTTCAGAAGGCTTCACCACCCCCCCCCCAACCAGTAACCCAATTTCTTATAGTTTTGAATAGTGTCAACATTAGCCTAGCACTGCCCTTTTTACCGGCAATTGCACTTATATGACTGAGCTCTCCACTTCTCTCCCTGTCTTCGGCTGAATTACTTGCTAGATCATCACACTGTTAAGAGAAAAGGAGGCATATGCATACTCCATTCCAGAACAATATCCTTCAGATGGTATGAGGTCATTTTGCCTAACGCCTTGAACATTTTTGAGCAGCTTTAATGGCATTTCTAAAGCACGCCGATTTGCATTGACTTCCTTTAGTCCAAAGGTTTTAATTTAAAACACTTTAGCCATCATTAGTGTGACCTGGAATTTGACCTGGTACAGTCCCGGAAATTACTGACTCTGGAGATCCGGATTCAGGGAATTGGCACAGAAAGTCTGATTTCCAAAAGTTACTCCTCAAAAACATGTTCAGGTGGGGATTAAATATATTCCATGTTTTTGAGGAGTAACATTTGGAAATCAGACATTCTGTGCCAATTCCCTGAGGTGAAGTGAAGCACCCGAGACATGCAGTATTCTTGCAAAACTTGAAATTCCAATTTGTCCGTACCAGACATAATGGAATCCACTGTGTTCTTCAAGAATCTCAAATCCCATCCCCCTTTGTTTATCAATACCTATACTTGAGCTACATACTTGGCCAGACTGGCCATTCTAACATTCTGGTATTTCCCTGGTAGACTGCAGGTTAGGGAGCTGTTCTCAGAGCAGGATGAGCTGTCATGACCCAACCATGCTCTCCTATCCTCTTTTAGTTGCTGCCGCCTACACCGCAGGGCTGGATTTTTGCAAGGGCTAATTTTGGTTTCCAGACCAGCCCTGTCTATAAAACATACCTTTGTATTCCATAGTATAAAAAGAAAGGAACAGATGGAGAGCTTTTTTCAGTTTTGGCAATAGCCTTGTGGAACTCACTTCCTGAACTCATCAGTTTTACTGAGAACTATCGAAATGCAGGCGAAATTTAAAAAGCCATCCTTTCTGTTGACTCTGGTAAGGGCTCCTAATCCGATCTCTAGCTCCAAGATGCCTAAAGAGGAATGTTGCACTTCAAACAAACCAAAATCTAATTCGATCAAACTCCTAAAGCAACTGATACAGATTAGGCTGAATCACACCACAGTGGTTCTTTGAGGACTTGTGCCACAGATGCTTTGCGCAAAAAGGCGGCATTTGGAAGGATAATTTCGACACATCCATATTCAAAGAGATCCAATACTTGGAATTTTACTACTACAAAGTGCATTTACAAACACAGAAAATTTGCCAGTATTAGAGTTTCCACAACCATAAATGCAGGAGAAGGGGCATAATTGAGGGTGTTTCTCAGAATGGTTTTGTTAGACCTGGCATTTTTGGTGTGGTTTCCCCTAACCTTTTGCCTTCTGACCCCCAGTTTTTGACTATTTTTGCTGGTTATAGAACTTTTTCACTGCTGGCCAGTGCTAAAGTGTATGTGCTCTGTATTTAAAATATGATAACAATTGGTTTATCCCTGATTGGCATATTTGACTTACCTATAAGTCCCTAGTACAGTGCACTACATGTGCCCAGGGCCTATGCATCAAATGCTACTGGTGGGTGTGCAGCAATGATTGTGCCACCCACATATGTAGCCCTTTAAACATGTCTCAGGCCTGCCACTGCAGAGCCTGTATGTGCAGTTCTAAACTGCCATATCGACCTGGCAAGTTAACCTACTTGCCAGGCCCAAACATTCCTTTTAATTATACATAGGTCAACCCTAGAGTAGGCCCTGGACAGCCCATGGGCAGGATGCAGTGTACTTAAATGGTAGGACATGTACTTTTAAGTTTTACATGTCCTGGTAGTGAAATAATCTTAAATTCGTGTATCACTACTGCAAGGCATATCTCTCCCATAGGATAACATTGGAACTGCCTTGTAACATTTTATAAGTGTAGCTTCCAATTGGGAAATAATAGGAAATCCAAATTTGGTGTCTCTGGACTCACGATTTAAAAACACATCTTTTAGTGAAGTTGGTTTTCAGATTGCAGTTCTGAAAATTTCAATGTTAGAAAGTTTTTTTTAACACAAATTGACAACCGAATATTACCCCAGGGAACTGAGTAATGAGTTAACAGACAAAATGTTCCTGGAGGAATTCAATTAGTTGGTCTCTCAATCCAACAGTATAATTAATATACAGAAAACATAATCGAATCATAACCAAAAAATGAGATTTTTAGCTTACTGGTCTAAAAAAACTGTTCTTATTTAGTTCTTGCAGTTTTATATAGATCATACAAAAACATATATAATTCAGGGACAACAATACAATTTCGAAAATATTAATGCAACACACTGTCACACCCCACATGATCAAACCAATAATTACAGAATGATTCTAACCAGAAGATCACTGGGGAGCGATAAATCCACCTGACAACATGTTTATAAACCTTGAGTCCAGTTAAGTATCCTCTTCTTTACTCCAAAAATCATGAGGACTGATAAACAAAATAATACTGAAAAGGAGGTTAGAGAGGATGAACCGTCAACGTTTCGGTCTCTTATGGCCAAGCAGTCCACAAAACCATCATCAGGACACAGTGTAGATCTGCCCAAACTGGGACAATCCCTGAATGGTCTGACAAAATAAAACAATAATCGATACAAATGAATAGTACGCCAAACAACATCATGTGCACCGCTTGCCCACAAGCTAACATCTCTATAAGTGACTATCGCTTAAAACAAAATGGGCCACCTATTTTAAAACCAAAAAGTGCTCAACTCAAACGAGCCAAAACTGCCTATGGCCACACCAAAAGTGACTATAAATTCATTAAAAACATGCCATCTTTAAAAACACCAAATGGTACTGGGTTCAAAACACTACACTGTGCCTCCGAATGCCCACATCAAACATAGAGGTCCACTGTGTCAAGTACCCATTTCACATTCAACCACATTGGTGTGTCAAGAAGATGCATCTCGCCTAGATGTTGACCACCAAACTGAGAAATAAAAATGTAAAAGTATGTCAAGCATCTGAAAGAAATTACACCCAAGGGCATATAAACGAAAAACTGACATTCTTACCAATGCTCAATGAGTAATCTATCCTGCAGGGTAAAGTAATCTGTAAATACAAACCAAGATCTATGTAGACATAAATTACCACAAAATTACTATGTGTAAAAATCCTTATGCTCATGTAGGTTGCAGCACTTACTTTCCACTTGCACATGCACACGTCCCCCTAACTCGCATCGGGATCACCTCCAAAAGTTGCAATCAACAGCACTGCAACTGAGAATGCTATAAATGCATGTGAGGCGGACATGCCCAGCGAAGGTAATGTGGTACGCACCAACATGAAAGAGTCATCTTTTATTGGCACAGGCCATCACTGTCACTGTTTCAAGAAGAACCTACCTATAGCATTACACTGAGAATGGGGCACACACTCTCAGTATAAGACACATCATCTAAGCGCTAATACAATGTGCATTCCCACCATCACAAGTAAATAAAAGAAAGTGCTGTCATGAATAAATTAATTCAGAGTGCAGCTACCTCCTCAGTGCTGTATGTATCAAAGCTTTAAAGACTTACTAGGCTCAGGGAGAAAGGGTGTCAGTCTGTAACTATAAGGCACACCCAGAGTCAATCAGCATAGAAGAAGGACCACAAACACTCGTCACTTCAAAACAGTGGTCCCATCTGCACTATAGTGAGAGAAAAAAAAGTAGCTCAACTGCATTAAAGAGACCGGCCAATGTAGCTGGCATTAAACAATATAAGATTAGAGGTACAGCGGACCACTAAAAGCTAAACAGATCAACCGCTTAAACGCTTACTAAGCTCTAGGAGATCCAAACCAAACTGCAGCTTCACGGCACAGGCGGAGTCATAAACAGAAAGGGGGGACCACAGACACCTGGCTCTTCCTACCGATTGTACAATCTGCGCCATATTGAGGAGGAACACTAATGCAATAAATTCAGAGGAAATAAAATAGTCAAAGAGCCTATATTGAAGAGCAACACTAATGTAATTAATTCAAAGTGAATATAGTAATCAAGGTGCCTATGAGGACTAACAAAATTACGTCCCGGGGGATATAAAAGATTCTCAGTAACAAAGTATTAGACCTCACATAAACACATGCCCTACGTCTCCAAATGAGTGTATAACTAACTTTAGACTCATTCCAGTGTACACTTAATGAAAAATCAACAATCAAGAAACACTAAAAGCACACCAATAATCAAACAATTGCATGGCACAATATCACAGCCTAAATATAACCAACAACAAGTTGTAAAAATGTCACCACATTCAAAGCAGGGACAATGAAATGTCAAAGCAAGATCTAATTCTTATTTGGATCTCTTACTAAATGTAAATCAGACAATATCATATACTCATGTACATGAAAAAAGCAAATCAGATGCTAACCACAGTAATGGATCATATTCTTACAAGATGACCAAAACATGCCATTCAACCTGTTGGCTAAGTCCCTTCTTAACCATATTGACCAACCAAATCCACCTATTCTCCTTTATTGTGAGCAAGCGATCCACATCATGTCTTCTCCTGGAGCACTTCACAACTTCCAGAACAAACCATTTCATTGCATTAGGGGCATGTGACATAGTCTTGTAATGGTCAACCAAAGGAGTATTGATGACATTACATCGAATTCTAGATTGATGCTGTATGATACGTTTCCTCACATCTTGTGTGGTTTTGCCAATGTACAATGCACAAGGACATTCAATACAGTAAATAAAAAATGTTGTCCCAAAGTTGGAAAAATGTTTCAGTTCCCATGTTCTTTCATTCAAAACACATGATTTCATGACAGTTGTGGTTGAACATGCTGTGCAATTGCCACATGGATAATGTCCACAAGTAGGGGTTAGCCCCCACATCTGACTGACTGTGATTGGTTCTGGTTCAGCACATGCTATGACCAATCGATCTTTAAGATCTCTAGCTCTTTTAAATGAGAACAAATGTTTCTCCCATTTGGTGTGTAGCATGTCTAATAAATGCCCATTTTTAGGATGATCTCTTTAATCCTATTGGACTCCATACCAAACATAGTCACACATGCCAAACGGGACTGATTCTGTCTCTCTTTTACTCTTCACAATGAATCATGATCAAAATACCATGTCTGTTTTAGAGCTCTTTTGACCAACCGATAAGGGTAACTTCTGGTGACCAATTTAGAAAGTAGTACCTTTGCCTCCGCAAAATATTCATCCTTTTTGGTCCAGTTATGCCTAATCCTTAAAAATTGCCCAAAGGTAAGGTTATCTCGCAAGTTCCTAGGATGGTGACTTGTATATTTCAACAGAGTATTTCTTGCTGTATGTTTAGTATGGAGGCTTATATAAAGGCAGCCTTTCTCGTTGGTGATCTTCAGATGCAGAAAATTAATCAAATTGTTATATTCGAGAGTGAACTTTAAATTGGCATTCTGGTTATTTAACCACTCATGGAACTCAAGCAATTAGTCAGTGGACCCCAGCCAAATTAACAAAATGCCATCTATGTATCGTAGACACTTCTTTATGTTAATCTCATACAGGTTGGTACTAGTATAAATAGTTCTCTCTTCAAAAGCATCAACATTCAAATTAGCTATGTCTGGGGCAAAAATGGCACCCCTCGCAATTCCTTTTCTTTGGGCATAAAAGTCCTTATTAAAAATAAAATAGTTGTGTTCCAAAGCTATCTTAGCACAATCCTTAATGAAACTGGTCGGTTTATTATGATGCCTATGTCTGATTTCAAGAGTAGACTCTATAACTTCCAACGCTTCTGATTGTGGGATGTTCGTCTATAGACTTTCGATGTCCATTGTAACAAGAATGTTACAGTCAGCATCGAATGTCTCACCTTCAATTTGTGTAATTACTATAAGACTATCTCTGGTATAGTCTGGTAGTCACAGGAACATAAAGTTTTATGAAGTCTACGTATTCTGTAAGTGGCTGTAAAATGGATAGAAACCCTGCAACAATCGGTCTCCCTGGTGGTCTTTTATCATCTTTATGTATCTTAGGTAGCGTATAAATTGCTGGTATGGTATAATCATCTTTGTTCAAATAATCAAATTATTTTTTACTCAGTCACATAGCAATCAAATCTGACACGGTTAGTGTAAGGATTTCTTTCTTGATAAAGTCGAGTTTCTTGAGAGTTTCTTATAATGCAAAGGATTCTGTAGCTGCCTCAACACCTCGTTGTCATAGTCTAGTTTATCTTGAACTATGATCCCCCCCACCCTTATCTGCGGGTTTTACTACAATATTCCTACATTTTGGCAAAGTGGTTAGAGCTTCACTTTTTGATTTAGTAAAGTTGTAATTCACATATTTGAGCTGTTTGAACAACAACTCTATTTCTGTCAAGAAAACATTTTCAAATGTTGTAATCTCTTTAGGCACGTATTTGATGGCGGGTAAAAAGTGGACGGACAATGTAGGCCTGTAGTGTCATGTGCTTTAGTATCAGGTGCATAAGAGAAAAAAAACATCTTTTAGTGAAGTTGGTTTTTGGATTGCAGTGCTGAAAATGCCACTGTTTGAAGGTTCCCGGGCTCACTGTGCCACTGGATTCAAGCTACCCTGGCTGATGAGGGGTGAAACCCCGAAACCGGTCCTAGGATGCTTGTTACTGGTCCAGGGAGGACCTGGCTTGGCAGTTCGGTCTGGACTGTTCCCATGAGGCACAGGGTCAAGACTGATTTGCATATGGCCAGGTCTAAACTGGGGTGGCATGGTGAGCAAAAGAATGCTGGATTTAACCCAGATCTCTTGACTGGGGGTGAATGTTTTGATTTGTTCTGCATTCCGTCCATCAATTGTATGTCTTTTACTGTTTGAAAGTTGGCATTTTCTTACTTAATATCATTTGGTGCCTTCTGCCTGTCTCTGGAATACACATCTGGGGTGGGTGGCAGCTGGCTTTCTGCATTCCCTCCAGACAGTCACACACAAAGGAAGGGAAGGCGTGCCTGAGTTGTCATATGCTTGTTGATGGGTCTTCCTCAGCAGGATGTGGGGGAGAAGCTGACACTTCTACCTGAAAGGGCTGTATCCTGTCCCCACAAAAAGTGTTGCATACCCCCCTGTAGTGAGTCTGGAGCCAGGGAAGGGCAGGGTCTTGCGCACTACAAAGACCTGTCTTTGAAGTCTCCCTACTTCAAGGGCTGAAATGGGTATAAGTACTGGTCCTCTGACACCATGTATTCAGAACACTGCTGGAACTAAGGACATTCTGCCCGGAAGAAGAGATGCTGTGCTGTAGGTGAGACTGCCATTTTGCTACCTGCTTTGCTATGTAGGACAGCTGCCTGCTGCTTCTTGCCTGAAAGTGAGAAGGACTGTACCTGCTCTCCAAGGGCTTGTTGTCTTGCCTCCTGTTGCTGAAGTCTCAGGGGCAGCAAAGACTTTACCTTTCATCTTCACCTCAGCACCTGGACTTAGTTGCTATAAGTCTTGCTTTGCCAAGTGGTGCCAATCCAGTCCAGGACCCTTGGATGTGAGTTTAAAGTGATGCATCTGTAGGTACCTGTCCTTCGATATCTCTGCGCAGATCAGACACCGACCTATCGCCTGCCACAACATCGGGATCGACGCATCGCCGCTGCGAGGTCTGGACCTGGCATACTGCACTAAGCACCACCGCAGCACCTCCGGAATCACCGCTTCAGGGATCACGCATCACCACCAGCGCGTAGAAAAGATCAACACATCGTCTCCAGTGTGAATTGATCCAGCACATTGCCCTTGCATTCCAGACTTGGCGTTTCGTCCATGGAAACGAGGCCTCGCCACTACTGTATTTCATTCTGCGACAAGGATTAAGGTACTTTGCTCAGTGGACCCTCCATGGGTCCTGTAACCAGCCTGCGTTCTGTCGCGGGCGGCCTGAACTCTTGACTTTATCCCGGTCCAGCGGGACCTACAGTAATCCCAAAGCGCTATTTACTTCTAAGCGCTGTTTTTCACTTATTCTTTTAAAAAATTGTATCTTGACTTGTACTTATTGAATTTTTGTTATTTTGGTCTTGTTTTATTCAGAATATAATAATCTATTTTTCTAAACTGGTGTGGAGTCTTTTTGTGGTGTTTTCACTGTGTTACTGTCTGTGTGTGTGTGCACTAATACTTTACACATTGCCTCTTTAGATTTTCCTGATAGCTCTGTGCCAAGCTAGCAGAGGGTGACCACAGATGATCCTTCAGTGCAGGCTTCTCCAACAAGTAGCTCGTGAGCTATTGGTAGCTTTCCAGCTACTTGCAAGTAGTTCTCCAGTGTGAATCCAGTCTACTAAATTATAAACATTTTACTTGGTTCAATTAATGCATGTATCCCAAAAATAACAAGGTGATATTTAATTTTTCAATTGTGCGTCATTGGGGAGACCTATTACTAATATTATTACATTATATATATATTATATACATTATATATTAACCATAGATAGGCATTCCAAATTGATAAAGCCTTTTTCACAATTACTGCTGGCCACCTTGCCTGATGCAATGAGGTGATCACTGCTGCTAATCTTGCTTGGGATCGTCACTACTGTAATCTTGTCTGACGGGGTCACTATTACCATACTAATAATATTAGTAGCTCTGGATGATTTTTATTTACTATAAGTAGCTCTTATTACAGAAAACGTTAGAGACGCCTGCTTTAGTGTGTACCTCACTTACCAACCAGAAATCTGATTTCTAACAGGTTTCTTTAGGAGCAGAGAGAAAAATACTTTTATTTGACTTCTTTAAGATCATAAAAGGGTGGAGCAAACCACCAGGGTACATAACACGTGAAAACAATCGATCAAGTTAAAATTACAAAAAGAAGCACATGAAGATGCATTTGTGTAAAATAAAACAAACTTCTGGGGACATTGATTAAAACTCCAGGGTATTATAAAGTGCAAGTGCTGAGAAGATATGAGCAGCTTGATCTCGAATAGATAAACAAAGCAATTCTGTGTTGTAAAGTTCGCTTCAGCACTCGTTCTTGTCAAGTTCTTTTGCCGCTATATTCCAAAGTTTTATTGCCTTGCAGGACAGTTGGACTGACGAGCCTCCGAGGCACTTTATGACAGCCGCTCTGCAGGTCCTTAATTGTTCTCTCATTTGTTCCCGCAGGAGGGTTTTCCTAGTGTCTAGTAGCGCAGGACAAATGCATAGAAAATGTAGTAGCGACTCATCTCCATGCCCGCAGAGACGGCATTCCTTCGTCGTCCAGGTCTGTTTCCATTTTGGAGTGAGGTCTTTCGAGGGGAATGATCCCAGCCTCAGTAGGGTAAAATTCTGCTTCTTTTGGTATGAGAAATGTTCTGACAAGTACGGTTGAGGTTTCAGCGTTTTGTAAGAAGACATCACAGCCCAAGCATGATTTTTGTGGGCCAGGGTGGCTTTGTCTATTAGCAGCGATTGTTGCTTGGTGGCTTTGTTTACTGCGTGTTTAAACCCAGAGTAGGTCAATATTGTGAGCCAAGCCGCGTCTAACTTTAGTGCAAAAAGCGATTCTTTTAGGACTAGGAAAACAGATTTGCTTAGCCTAGATTGTTTTTCGATCTCCTGCCAGCAATGATGGGCTAAGGAGTTGTCTTCTGCTGCCCTCATCCTCCAATAGTATTTGACCAGAGCTCCTTGTCTTGCAGGTATCTGATTTTTTTAGTCCGTATTCTAGTCTTATCTGTGCTTGTGAAATAGGACGTGGGATTAAAAACAATTTCTTAAAAAGGCTGGATGGAGCTGTGTTTAAAACTGTCGAGTCCTTTAAGTTTGTCATTTCCGATCCGTACGCGATGGATGGCCGGAATTTTGCTGCAACAACTTTTAGCAGGTGGTTTGTTGAACAACTGCTGAGTTTTTTCTGCAAGATTTTAAATGCAAATAGCAGTTGTTTGGCTTTTATTAGCCCTAGGTCCAGATGTTGCTTAAAATTAAGGTGGCGGTCTAGATGGAACCCCAGATATTTGTATGTGTCCACCTGGGACAAAGATTTATCGTTAAAACGTCCAGATGAATTTGGGGCGTTTTTTGTGGGGGCTGGAAAAGCACACAACCTTCGATTTTTGATGGTTGATTACCAATTGAGCTGAGGTGGTATGTGCCGCTAGTTGGCAAATCAGCCACTGCAGACCTCGAGGCGTTTGAGATAGTAGGACGATATCATCTGCATATTGGAGACTTACTGTTGGGATTTAACCCAATTTTGGCGGATCGCCTTGTGATAGGCGAAGATTTTTCTCTAAGTCGGCTGTGTAGATGTTGAATAAACAGGGGGCCAACAAGCAGCCCTGTTTTAAGCTGTTGCTTGTTGGAATTTTGTTTGTTAAGCTTCACCGGTCTCCTTTTTTTAATTGAACCCATGTTTGTGAGTAGAGGTTGATGATTGCCTTTAGTAGATTGGTGGGGACTCCCCATGCTTTCATTTTCGCCCATAGCTTAGTTCTCGGCACTTTGTCGAAGGCTGCTTTGAGGTCTACAAAGCACGCATAAAGGACTTTTGATTTTGCCATGGCTTGGTTGGCCAGAAGGGTGACTGCGGATATATTCTTTAAAGTGCCCATCCCTGCCTGAAATCCTGTCTGTGTATTCGGAATGAGATTTGTCTGGCTGACCCAATCCTCCAGGTCTGCCAGCAGGTTAGATGTGTGGATTTTAGCCTCAACATCGATGAGTGCTATCAATCTGTAGTTGGTTGGATCGGAGCGTACCCCTGATTTATATATGGGTTGTAGAATGCTTCCTCGCCAGGAGTCGGGGATGGTGCTGGACTCTAGGACGTGTGTGAACAATGGAGTGAGATGGCTGGACCAGAAGGATGGATCTTGTCTAAATAATGCGTTTGGCAGGCCGTTTGGCCCTGGTGCACCGTCTGATCTCAGATTTTTTATGATGTTCAGTACCTGCCTTTGCGTGATCTATGGGAGATGTTCCGATGGTTCAGTCCTTGTTGTCTCCCGAGCATCTGGTTGAGGTTTGTCCTCTTTTTCATTCTTCCAATGGTAGAATGAATTTATGGATTGTAGTGTGTCGATTTTGGTCGCTATTTTCTTGACCACTATTGGTTTTTGGGCCGTGTGGCATGTCTCACTGGCGTCTTTCCCGTCGCTTTTGCAGGTTTAAAGGTGTTTAGCTGTCCTACAGGTGAGAAGGTGTTATAAGTTGCTTCGATGTGGGCTCGCCATGTGTGTTCTGTGATATCTGAGTTGAAGTGTTGGTTGTTGCCGTTTGCTAAGAGATTGATGTTTTTCCCAAAAAGTTTGGAGTCTTTTTGCTTACTGGCTTGGAGAAGTGTCATCCAAAATTGTTCATGGAATCCTTGCTTGGCCTCCTTGATTTCCTTTTTTATATCTTTTTTCATTCTAGCTATTGACGTAAGGGTCTGCTGTGACAGTTCTGGGCCCTGGGTTCGCAGTAGTCTTAATTGTTTGTTCAGATTTTATTTTTTTGTCCTCAGGTTGTTGGTGTACCAAGCTGCCCCCGTTGGTCTGTGGGCTTTATGACCGTTAGCTCGGTTGGAGTATGTTTTATTTAATTCGTTGATAAACGACTCCCAGGCCTCTATGCGAAGCAGTTCTGTTTCCTTTGACCCCAATAATTTGAAGCATGTCTCCATGATGGTGTCTATGTTGCTCTTGTTCCAAATGAGTTGTTTTAGATTGTAGGGTTGGATTGATAGTGACAGAGCCTTGGTCTGGTCTGACCTTATTAGGGTTGCGTTTAGCGTGAAAGTTTGGGGATGATGGTCACTTTTTGCTCTTTCGGGAAGTCGGGAATAGGAGGAAGAAGGTCAGGATCTGTCAAGGTATAGTCGATGGTTGTGCCTGTTTTGTTTGTCACTCTGGTGAATGCTGCGGGACAATCCAACTGCCCTCGTCCATTTAGCGTGTACAACGAGAGGTCCTCCAGGCGAGCTGCGCATCTCTTACCCTGGGTGTACCGTCTGCTTGTGTTGCATTATCTTGCCTGTATAAGGCCTGATGCGTTTTTTTCTTTGCCTTGCAGTAGGTTCATATTAAAGTCCCCGGACAATATTATGCTGGCTTGTGGATGAGTGAGTTTTAATGTTTCAAGTGCTGCAGTCAGTAGCTCAATTCTTGGGCCCTTTTGTTTGGTAGCGGGTGGATGTATATGTTTAAGATTAACAAGCTGGTTGAGGGCGAGGCATCGAGTTTGGTGCATTGCATTCAAGGAGAATGGAGGTCGATGGCAGCGACTTTCCATGTAATGTCTGTCAAGATGAAGGTTGAAAGACCACCTTTTGCCCTTCCGTACTTTACATCCTTAGTGGCTGGGTTGAGGTATTCTTTGTAACCTACTATTGGTGAGTTTTTAGTCTGCCATGTTTCTTGTAATAGTAATATATCGTGCTGTAGGATGAATTCTACGAAGTCAGCATCTTCGAGTTTTGCGCAAAGGCCGTTCACGTTCCATGAACAGATCTTGCAGCCCGGGGTTGATTTGGAGTCCCTGCGAGATTTTAATCATGCGACTCCGTTATTTGTTGTTAAGGCGATCGTCCGCGGGTTGTCCACGGGTTTGGCAGCTTCAGGTTGTGCGATTGTGATCGTGATTTTCCTTGTTGTTTGACCATCACCGTTTGTTGTTCTCGGCATGTCCGGGCCTTTTGCACCTTTTAGTATGCCCACTGTCTGATGGAGTTGTTGTAGTGGACTTGGGTAACGGAGACTTTGCCTTTTTTAGCTCAATGCCCCATTTGGAGAAGGACTCCTTGTGCCGCCAGATTTGCTTAACGAAGGAGTGATCCGTCCAGGTTGCTATTGTGATTTGGATTGGGTTTAAATTCTAAGCTTCCCAGATCGCTGGTTTTGGTGTGACTCAGAGTTGGAAGAGCCTTAAGTAATTTTAATAGTGCGCTTCTATTTAGGATGTTGTGCGCTCCCTTCGAGACTTAGTGTGGAACTAGCTCTATCTTTTTATGGCCTCTACAGGGAGGGTCGATGAGTTGTACTTTGGCTCGGTCACTAGGGGACTCTATTGTGACCTCAACGGGCTCTGAGAGATCTGAGTTTGGGTTTGAATGGTGTTGTGTTCTACTTTGTTCGGTATCTCGGCGGTTCGTGGCAGGTTTGGCCTCCTCGCCACCTAAGTTGTATGCTCTTGTCTTGGCTTCTTTTTTGCTACACCTCTCTTCCGAGACAGCTAACCTGTTGCTGTCAGCCTCCTGTGGGTTGACTGTGCTGGCTTTGGGCATTTTGCCCCGAGGTGTTTGTGTTATGTTAGTTTTTTGGTTGACCTGGGTGGTTGGTTTAATTCACGCCATTTCAAGGGGTTGAATATGCTGTATAATTTCTTTGTTGAGGTTTTTGCGCTTTTTGTTGTTTCGGGCTTCTTAGGACTGCAGCCTCTTTTATGAATGAGGTGAGGTGGTCCTGGGTACAAGCGGGGTTACTGTTAATTTGTTCTATGTTGCCCTTATCTGTTTTTGTGTCACTCTCAATTGTCGGTGTAAATGCATTTGGCCCCTGTCCATTTGATTTGCTTTTCCTTGCTTTCGTCAAGCGTTTTCTTTCCCTCTTCGTCAGGGAAGTTGTCGATTGTTTCTGTTTGGGGCTTGCTCCTGCTGTCGAATGCAAACGGTGTTGGTTTGGCGATGCGTCTGGTGCACCTGCTTGACAGCGATCGCTCCGGGCGACGAGTGTAGGTGAGCTTGCCTGCGCTGGAGCATTCTGGGTCTCCTTTTCTCTAGGACTTTGACCCCTGGGGGTCTGGAGGCTCTCACAGTCTTCTCCCCTGAATGCGACTTGTTCGGGGGCTTTTGTCAATTTGGTCTTTGATGGAGGCTCCCTGACTACCCCCAGCAGTTCTGACATTAAAGTTGGTACCACCGCTAATTTGTCAATAATTTGGGGGCAGTGGCATGTATGATAGGTAGTGTCCCGATCATGCTGGACCTTTGCGATCCTCGCGTTGAGAGTATGCAGCTTTTGTTCTATCCCCTGAACGTGGTTGGCTAAGATGTTTAGGAGTTCGACTTGGGTGTCTAGCTTGTCAGCGTGATATATCATTGCCTTTCCAATGGTTTCCATGGTGTTTAGCAAGTGGGGCCATGCAGCTGATGTTGAGAAGCTGATTGATGCTTCCAGCTGGGGACAGTCTGGTTGATCTGGTGGATCTGATTGGTCCGATTGGATGTTAATCCTGCTTAGTTGTTCGTCTTTGTGTGGAGTCGGGGATACAGTCGTGGAGGCTGGTGTGGACTTTTCAACCTCAGTTTGCGAGCACCCGCTTAGTTTGTGTTGAAGTGGTTCCTGGCCAGATTGCTGTGCCGTTTCATATGGAACTGGTGATAGGGCAGAGGTGTCGGGGTCTTGGGCACAGGCTTTAGCGAGGTCCAGCTGTTCCAGAGATAAGAAGGCTGCAGAAGACGTGGGAGAGTGAGCATGTTCGAAGGGGCTTAGGATGTTATTATGTAGGTGCGTTGAGTCATCCTCAGTTTTTTGTGTTGATATTTACAGTTGCTGGTGGTCTGGGAGGGGCATTTGGCTGATTAGTAGGTCCCAACTTGGGTCAGGCTGGGTGTGGACTAGAGCCTCGACAAGCTGATTGTGGTGCCTTTGATGGTGCCTTTGGCGGATGGCAGGTGAATTTGGGACTCGAGATATTGATAGATCCTGGTTTGTTGTTTGCGAGCTTGAGGATTCTCTAATGGGGGAGAAGAGAACGTTTATTCCCGTGCCCTGGTTATCTTTGTTTTTATTATTACAACTGCAGCAGCCGCGAGAGAGGTTCTTATTGCATTCGCATTGGGTATCTGTGTTGTTGCTTTGATTGGCGTCCTTGTGGTCCGCATTACTTTTTAGCTCTCAGGAGAGGGTCTGCGACATACTTTTAGGAAGTCTGTGATCAGAGCCCGTTTGCTGGCTTTGAAGCCTGAATGGTGCGTGGCGGGTACTGTCGGCTCTCCTTCCTTGCCGCCTTCTAGCTCTCCTTCTAGGTCTATGTTCGGGTTGATCTCCGTGGCAGGGACCTGCCTGCCTGCACTATTCATGGCAGTTGTGGCGGTTGTGGAGATTGTGATGGTTGATGGCCTAGACGGCTCCCTATTTTTAGGTTTTCTGATTCTAAGTGAGACCATGACTCTGACTCTGAACAAGGTAGTTTATGTGTGTGGTCCATGCCTGATCGTCCCCCCTTTTCCTTCTTGGGCCTGACTTGTGTTTTCTTTTCTTCTCCGCCTCTGGTACTCCCTGACCTCATGCCAGGGATCTTTAGGTCAACCTTGATAGCTTGTGAGTGTAGGCTGGGGCCCTGTCTGGGGCCCTGAGAGCCCGGTTCGCTGCCACTGCTACCCTTTGCAAGGGCTGGCATGGGCTGACCCGAGCTGCTGTTTTTGGCTGTTTTAGGCTGTCCGGGCCTGGGTGGCCAGTGGAAGGTTGTAAGCGAGGGCTGGTTTTCCAGGATTTTCTCTTTTTTTTTTTATTTGTCTTTATATATTTGTATATATATATATTTTTTTCCCTTTGTGTTTTTTTTTCTTTCCCCCGTTCCTTGTTCCTGCTTCCTCCAAAAAAAGGAAGGAAACCCCTGAGGGTGGCTGAGCCGAGGCACTATGGCACTGGGTGCTGGAAGTGAAGCGCTGGGGGTGAAGCTGCTGATCGGGGGCAAGCGGGGCTTACGAGGCGGTTCAGCAGGCTGCACCCAGCCTGGCTGGGCCGCAGGAGTGCCAAGGGTACGCACTTACTGCGGCCGCCCACTAATGGCGGCCGCGCTTGCCTCTCACCTCGACTCCGTGATCCTCCTCGACTCCTGCGGGACCGCCTGCGGTACTGCCCGCCGTAGATCATGGCCGCGATTGACGGTCCCCCCGGGGGAAGTCTGGGAATCAAGAATCGGTGGCAGTAGGTGAACAAGCGGACACTTCCTCGGCTGCCTCGGCTCGGCGCGTCACATCACTCACACAGCATTGTGGAACCGGAACAATCTGACCAGAGCAAGGAGGACGTATTAGCTAGTAGGAGCAGTTAAACTCCCAGGTTCACATAGCTCTTGCAGCTAATTTACCAACTTGAAAATGCACACATGTATGTTGCTGTCAAAGGTAGGAGTTTTTGACTTTTAGTGTGTTAACAGCATCAAGGTAACAGCTCCATCTTTCACGGGGGTGTAGGCTAAAAGATATGAGATTTCTCCCTGGGTACAAATATAAAGACAATAAAGTGCAACACAAATTTTCAACTTGATTTACTCATTCTCACTCAATTTTCCATCACATGAAAATTTCACATTGGTAAATTTTGCACGCTTGAATACTTTTGGAAACTTCAACTGTTTTAGATTTTCAGGAGTTACTCCTGGGATACTTTGCGAATCCCATAAAAGTCAGAAATTTGCTTCTAACAAAGGAGCACTCGTTGGGGGGAAATTGTACAACGTTTCCTAGTAACTTTCTGAATCGGCCCATGTGAGCAGAAGGGATACTCAAACTGATAAAATAGCCAATTAAATTCAAATGGTACTCACAGTTAATGCTGGCTACTAGTGAACAACATCACAATGACTGATAAGCTTTCTTTGCAGCCATATGTTACAGAAAGCTGTGAGGTACTGACTATCAGTGCTGCATTGTAAAGCCACTCCTCAAAAACTGATACCTATTAATCATTGAAAACAGATTTTTATTTCCTGAAAATTGGAAAAGTACATAAGTGACAATAGTATTGTAAAAAGTACCTTGACCTGGAAAAGCATCAACCATTGTGTCTCTTTCTTTCTACAGTTTTTTGCTACTATGGAGTACGGTAATTATCATGTATCCCACTAGCCTGGCTGTGATCACCTTGACATTTTCAAACTATGTTCTGCAACCTGTGTTCCCAGACTGTATCCCACCTTACAATGCTTCGAGAGTACTTTCCATTGTCTGCTTATGTAAGTATTGATTATGTATGTTATCCTTTTAGTAACAACAGAAAGAGATGTGAGGCTAAACAGTTACCACAATTGGTGGTTGACATCAATAAATTTGATAGTTGCATTAACTTTAAAATGGCCTGTTCCTTCAAGTTGGCATGGTAACATTGTGGCTAAATCATCAATGTGAGGAGGCCCTGAGTGACCTCTCTTTCCCAAATTGCCAAATACCTCGTATGTGCATTGTAGAGGGGAGTATCATGTTAACATTTACATTAACATAAAACAAAATGGAAAACGTGAATTTGAAAAATATTGTCAATTTCTTACCTTCTGCACATTAATAGTCCTTGTAGGAAAGAGTTTGCAAATTATCTCCACAGATGCTACTGATATGTTTATGTATTTTCACCCCTTCCACGTTGCTTTCATCCTCTCCACACTGATCATATCAGCTCACTTGTACTTCCTTCTGTATTGCTGAATATGTGTTTCCAGCCCAAAATATTGAAAGAAAAATGTTATGCCTCTTGCAAATATACACAAGCCCTACCATTTTCCACAGCAGTCAGGGGACAATTGTCTTAATAGCAGTGCCAGAAGAGGTGCACATGGATGGTAGGTCCTAGAAAGACCTTAGTAGGGCCTTAAGCTGCCCTTTTTGTATTTACATAAAGTAGCCACATGGAACAGTATTTATACCGCTATGCATGTGGAGCACCAGCTACTACTTCTATGGCACATGCTGCTACAGCTGTCACCACAAAGACTACACTCTAAAAATCGTCCAACTTTTATCAGTCTAATAGTGGGTGTGGTTATGATGGTGACCCTGCCCCTTTTCGGGTAACACTACACCCCATGAACTCCTGATACGGACCTCCATGACCTGTCCTAGAAGTGATGTCACCTACGAGCCAAGACCTGGAAGTCCCACCCCAGAAGTGATATCATCCATGAACCTGCCAGAAGCTTGCTCAGGAAGTAACTCGGTAGGTATTGATGTTGTATGAAGTGGCTTGACAGGCAGTGATGTATTAGGTGCCCCCACCATCTAAATCTCAAGGGGTCCAATTACAGTTGCCCTTCAACATATTCCAAACATACAGTGTGTAAGAATTGACTTAGTTGGTGAGTCAAGCAACTAGTTCCCAAGAGTTCAAACCACACTCACACATCAACCCAACCTGCATGCAATGCACAGGAAGTGATGTAGCTGGTGAGCCCAATATCCTGGTCCAAAGAGGTTAAGCAACACTCATTTAACCCTTCCCGCAATGCAGAAGAAGTATTCCAAATGGTGACCCAATATCTGAGTCCCAAGTGGTCAAACCACACTATCTCTTCAAACCTTCTGAGCATTCAACCTGCAGGAAGTGATGTAACTGGTGACCCTAACTTCCAGGTTCCAAGGAGGTCAAACCACACTTATCCTTCAACCCTTCCCATAATGCTATGTGCAGTAAGTAATGGAACTGGTGACCCAACATCCTGTCAAGCCACCCTCACACTTTCCACCAGGCAAATCACAGGGAGTGACACTGAAGAAAGTGACACAGAGGAGTACCATAATATAGTAAAGTGCACCAATACCACAAGAATATAACCCTGCACCATGTCATAAAATATGTGTGAATATGCCCTGCCCTGTTTTGCAAACTGCAAGAAACTCATTTAGAAAGTGGTTTATATTGTTTTTCAATTCTGAACAATCAATGATTAAAAGGAAAAGGAAGCAGAAACATTAAATTGTATTATTTGGAAAAGTTAAAAGTTTTTAAGCACAGGTTTGAAAAATGATTCATTTTGGTACAGAAAGGAAGAAGAATACAAACAAACACATACAAACACACACTTGCACACACACATATATATATAAATATGAACTTTCTGAAAAACTGACCTTGCAATAGTGGAGCTGCAGTTTGTTGACCGGGTGCCACCAGATTCGGTGTTCGGAAAGGAGAACGCCAAAGGGAGACATATATATATATATATATATATATATATATATATATATATATATTCACTGCAAAAACCAAAGGTTAAAGGGACGTTATAGTTGGGTGAAAATCGCAGTTAAAACATTCAGTTTTAAACAAACAAAACCACGGAAATTCACCAGTTACAGTTATCTTAAGTACCTCTAACTCATTCCCTGGGGGAACTATAATCCCCTACCCCACCATGCACAGTGTTGTCATCAATGATGTAATTTCAGATGCTGCAGTAATGTTATTACTGGTGTCATAGAACATGTCATGAGTGATGTAATATGGAACGTAATTAGCAGTGCATGGCAAGGGTGCCAAAACTCACGAAACTGCAGTGTACTTTTTCCCTTCTGCTACAGTGTTATACAGTTGTACAAATAAAGTATTGCAGGGCTCTGGAGACTCTAGAAGGCCCATGTTCTTCAAACAACAAGTTTTTAATTTTCATAACATCTATAGTTGCTCATGTTCCCACAAGGTTCTCACATCAATGTGGTGGTTGGAAACCACGTGTATTTACCAAAGCCCGTTGAGGCAGCTGCTCAAAGTTAATACCCTACTGGGTGATAAATTAACTGCGCCTCTAGCACTGGATGTATCAGTGGTAAAAACAAGTGTTGGTACTCCATCTATATAGGATATCCATTTGTGAAATACAGGCCCACCTGATGTTTTGTGCCTTCTACAGCATGCTAAATAAACATTTCTTTCTTTTTAGAATTGTATGTCAGACACTGAACTATTAGTATAGAATAATGGTTTTGTTTGCTATTCAAACTGGGTGGTACTAGGTCTATGCTTTCTGGTTTCCAAAACATATGCTTGGTAGAGCCTCATAGATTGAAAAAAATTACACATTCAAAGGAGTCTATGTAGTGGATGCATTTTACCATTGTGGATATTCAGATGCAGAATATTATCTTATCATTTGTGAGATTCCTTCTCTTAACAGGTGAAAAACTTTTCTTAAGATCAAAACTTATTCTTGGCAATACCCTTGTACCTCTGCCGGGAAACCAAAGATTGTCTCTAGGTTTTCATAGTACTATTTCATAAAACCATATTTCTTACTAGTGCCTGCAAATCTGAACTGCATAGTTCAAGAAAGGGAATGGAACCCACGTAGTTTTGATTCTCTCAAGTCTTTAAACAAATGTGGCAAAATGGGCATTATCTTCCCCAGATAAAGGCAACAGTAGTGCACTCAGATTCCTTGTGACTAAGATATGATCAAGTGTCATAATTCACCTTTCCTTGTCTAACTTTGACTGTTGCCCTTGGTCGCTTTGCTGTTGGTTAGAAGTTCTAAAAGTGTAATCATTCTATTACTACATAAAAAAAATTAAAAAAATTTAAGTTTTAACAAAGTGTGGCAAATGACCATTAGAAAATGGAAAAGCAAAAGCCTTTGGAAGTGTACTTATGTATCACAGGTACACAGTAGAAGATCATTGTACTTTATAAATTGAGGTATCAACATGTGCAGCATCCATTTTCATATCTGAGATATAAGTTCTGTTTCAATGTATTTAGTAGAAAGCTAAAGCAAGATGAAGTAGCTTTCATGAACCGTTGCATGGTAGGCTAATAGTGTGTAGTCCCTAACATTCTTGCTATATCAATGAAACCTTTCATGCAGTGCAAAAACTCAAATTTTTCATCGGATGCTAGGGGGTGACCAAGGATGTTATTGGGTCTTTGCACCAGATGCCCTTGGGTGCAATTTATATCAACCACAATACACTTTTCAATTTTTGTGGTTTTTGGGTCAAGATCATAAGTGGTCACATATCAAATTGATAATTCCTTACAGAAAAGAGAATTACACAGTTCATCCCTTTGTACTTGTGATCTATCCTGATGTAGCACCCACATCAACCAATTTTGTTTGGTGAGGCCATGAATTAGGCCTGCGCTTGCAATCTGTCGATGTTTGATTACACATTTTTATGACTAACAGAATACATTACATTGATGGCATTACACATTTTTTTCCCTAAGTCCACTAAACACCCATCTGACACATTTTGCAGTTCATGTTGCACAGATGACCAGAGTCAACTTTGTAGATATGGTCACAGCATTGATATAAATATTTAGCCCTTAGAAAACACTACACGTTGAAGATTCTGTAGAAGCGTTTTTGTCATGTAGAGCATAAACAGTCTTTAATGTAGTCCTGTTGCTGGTCGTACAGTACTGCTTCCCCCGCTACAGTATGCAGTTTTAATGGTCACATCTAAGTAATTTTCAAACAAATAAAATTCCCTGAAACCTAGCAATTAGTTGTGATGCATTTCAAGATTATCATGGACTTGTTTTGCCATAATGGATGTCGTGGAGTTTGGCATCTTACTTCATTAGAACAATATTGTGATGAATAAGTTGGTCTCAATGTGGTTAAACTTTGTTGAAAGGAGAGCTTTTCCAAATTTTGTTTAGTCCGGCCTATCTCTCCTGACAAACTGAAGCCACAATTCTCAAAGATTGTATGACACAATCACGCTTTCCTTTCCCACACATTCCTTAGCAACACAGGCGGAACAATGAATGTGCCTGAACCACTTATTCCATTTACAACGCAAGTTGTTACAACGACTTGCCTTAGGGGGGTGCTGGACTTTGGAATAGTATAATTTACTATTCCAACTCCAGTCCCTGCAACAGCAGGGAAAGCGCTGGAATTTAAAGTCCAATGCCGCTATACCTAACGCATGTCGTTGTAAAGACTTGCGTTGCAAATGGAATGCGTGGTTCAGACGCGTTTGTTGTTTTACCCGCCTTGCAAAGGCAACGCGTTGTGGTATTTGCTGTTTCCCGTAAAATACATCTCTTGTAGAATGTCTTGTATATAAAGGACTGTCAAATCTTGCCAGGTGACAAAGAGTTGAAAAATAGAATGTGAGAACTGAAAAATAGTGTGTGGAAGTTGAGAAATAGAGAGAGAGAGAGAGAGAGAGTGTGTGTGTACACACAAATTGCTACTTCATGTCAAGGAGAAATATGCATTACATCTTGCAAATAGACTGCATAATCATATCATTAAGGTAAACTATAATTTTTCACTTGCAGTACTCAGATTTGCATGGCCTGGGTTTTGGAAGCTGTTATCTAGACCTTTTCAGGGCATTGATGCACTGGGCAGTTCATACAGGTCCATAAACCTGGTACTTTGGGGGCATTTACAAACCTCTTCTCAGCCCATACCCACCCTGTAAATGGTTGCAGATTACCCCTGAGCGAGAAAAGGACACCCCCAAAATTGGTGGAGGTGTAAGAGAAATAGTTTCTACATATGGGTAAATATTTTCTGCATGGATTAAAAAGCATGTGCAAATGCCCTTTTGGCAAGCATTTTCACAATAATTGTCCACTATATATGTTTGCACTTTGGTAACTGCTTATGATTGAGTGTTGAAAGCTATGGCTGTAAAAGTGTCCCACGCGTTCCAGAAATTCTTTGAGGATTCAAGAATTGCAAAAACCCATACAAAAATTCAGGTGCAACTCTGCAAGTCTCACTTTCAGTTTTTTGTAAATCAGAACCCAAAACGCAATGTTTCCACTTATCCAAATGAATGGGTGCAGAATCTTTGCAACATCAAAGGACTCTCCCATGCCTCCATTCCAACCCGGAGAGTGATTCAATGCAACCACTGTTATAAACATCATACCCTTGATTGATGTTGACCTGAAGACATACGTTTCATGCTGAGTAGTATTTAATTCTCTCTTTGATTCTCCTCTTATCAGATTCCCAGCAAAGGTCTCCACTTCTTTTTTAATAACACATTTCATTTTTAATTTTTCTGATTTTACAAGGTTGCATGATTCTATAGGATCTGCCAGTGTTGTGAGTGGGTAACAAAACAGAATGCTCCTTTGGCACTGTAGCATGCACAAATCTCAATACTTTTTGTAAGCTTTGAATTTTTTAGAACATTTTACCAATGTACCATGAAATGCATATGCAATGTACTTGTGCATTGACTAAGTATACATTTTCAGCAACTGAGGTGTTGTTTGGGGTTCCCCAAGCATCTATCCTCACACCTACTCTTTTTACCTCATACCTTGAGTCACTAAGTATGATCCTTAGCCAGGCAGGCGTGTCCTCCGATCAATATTCGGACGACACACAACTTTACCTCAAATCCTCCACCATCTCAGATACCAGCCCACTTATGCCTCAGTTCAATCGAAAGCTGGATGTCATCACCATTTCTCCATTTCTCCTAATTATTTCAATAAGGCTGAATGTTTACCGCTCTCACCGTTCACCCCACCAAGGGGCAAGCTGGATGCCAATCTTTTTGATTCCCCGAAAATGGATGGCTTCCCCCCTACCTGCAAACCAACCATTACATCTTTGGACTTTAGATTTCTCACTCATTCTTACTCCTCACATTAACAATGTGGCCAAGACCAGCATTTCTTTATCACTATTGTGTCAAAAAAATAGATACATCATTCCCAAAAGATCAAATGAAAACTTCAGTTCTTGTCTTAGTGATATGTAGGCTAGACTTTGGAACTTTTGTTCTGCCAGGTATCTCTCAATGATATCCTGCCCCACTAAAGGCAGTACATCATTCAGCAACTAGGCTAGCAATGTATTCAAGAAAGATCAGCAACATCTCCCCATACTATGTGACCTATACTGGTTACCACTAAAAGTGAGGATGAATCTAAATCTGTGCTGACTGTCCTACAATGCAATAAGGGCTAAGAATCCCACTTACACCTCTTTTTCTCATATCAGAGACCAAAGAAATCTCCTTAGCGGAAATGAATTGGGAATTGAAGTCTCCAAATTCTGAAAGGCTTACAACTAAAACAGATCTTGTTCAGGGGCTGCAACATTAGTGTGGAACAACAAATTTCAGAACTCGGACAACCCTCATCAAGTTCTTGAAATAACTAAAGACACACGTATTCCTTCTCTCCACAACAAATTCTTCCTGATCTCCCACTCGATTTGGATCCCTACCCCTTGTTTGTTCACTGAGTTACAAAGCTACCAAAGAGACTAACTTCCATAGAGAATAACTTTTATTCATTTTATATTTATTTTGCCATTTTTCTCCACTTTGCTTACTCTGCTGCTGCCTATGCTGTCCCTACTCTGTGTTTGGTTGTGACTTGCAATAATGGTGTCTGCATTTGAAGCTGTATATGTGCAATGGGATTGCACCTGGGCAGTAGGCGTTAGAGCTGGGCACTGGTGCTATGTTTGGTACTTGGAGGCTGGGCCTAATCACGCAGCGGTGTGCCTAGACATGGTATTGTGCCTGTTCATTCGGTGCTGTGCTTTGGGATATGATCACTCTCTGAGTGGAAGATGGCTGCAGTTGTGACACAGCAAGGATGAACACATGGAATATCAAGACAAGTGGCATATAATGCCAGTACCCAAGTTAAAAAATAAAATAGACCTTTTTCTGCTTTAGCAAACTTTACAAGTTCTATTATTGATCTTGCACTTATTGTTACTTTTTTCACTGATTAGTTGGGCAGTGAGCTGAGTGTGGAAGAAGCAAGCCTATGCAAATCCTGCCATGTGAATAGTTCTGTGGTATATAGCCAGTTTGTTTAATGCTCCATCTGGAAACATTTGTCACATTTTTCTACTTAAATTGCATACACTTCACCCTGCTCTATTGAATATGCTTCTTCTCCATGCAGTACTTCTGACCTGGGTGAACAGCTCCAGCGTTCGATGGGCTACTCGCATTCAAGATATATTCACAGCCGGAAAGCTATTGGCCCTCGCCCTCATCATCGCTGTGGGACTGATGCAGATCTTTAAAGGTACTACTAACACACACAACTAGGACCTTTGCTCTGTTCATATAGTACATTATAATTCTTTTATTTCTACCATTAGATTTTCTCTTTGTTTTTACAAAATGAAAGATATTTACTGGTAAGATTACTGAATACTGAAGCTTGGCTAAAGAAGAGGTAGTATAGATTTTTTTAAATAAAATTAATAAACAACTTTATTTTAAGCCCTGGCTACAAAGTTAGGAAAGATGCAAGGACATCACTTAATTGCTACATTCAGCTGCTTATTTACAAAACGTTTTCTGAGTAGTTACTTACTAATCTTTGTATATGAACTACACCTAAATAGTCAGGCCTTATTCATAAAGAATTTTCTGTCACTTACTGATAAAAGTCAAGAGTAAGATATGCTTACTTAAGGGAAAAATGTGGTATGATCCATTCACAAAGATTAGTCAATTAGTAAGCAATTCATACTGCTTTATATTGGAAGCATGGTGGCACAGTGGGTTTGCTGCGCAACCACTGGATGCCATCAGGTGCAGTAAAGTCCTTTTAATGGTTATCCCAGGAAGCATTGTGCAGTGAGGCCTCAGCACACAGGATAGACTGTTCCACTTACAAAGAACATACTTAGCCATGATCACAAGGGGAAAGGCCCCAGGTCTGGTTCAACAACAGATGGTGAGGGTGTATGGTCTCTGAGGTGGTGAAGCTCTTTCAGATTGGCAGGGCAGCATCAAGTCTCCACAAGGAGAATGAGGCAAGCTCCACAACCTCTAGCTCGCTTAAGGGGGGGGCACTCCCAGGTGAAGGAGCAGTTCCTCAGGCAAATCCTCAATGGAACAGGGATATGCCCAAAGGCTACTTGAAATCTTCCTTCTTGCTCCTTATGCTGGTGGCAGGGTACAATGGGGTCATGTTCCTCTCTCTCGGGGTGACATAGGGAGAGCATTGAATGCACTTCTCTTGATGATGGAGATTTTGAGTTCTTGTGCCACACTTCTCTCTTCAGTGGCCCTTGTGGCTGCACCTGATGTAGATGGGCCTGTAGTTGTTGAGCAAATGCAAATCAGGTTCTCAGCATTTAGAACAGTCTGCTTCCTTCTCCTTTAGGTCACAAAAGGGCCAACCTGCATTCACAAACAGTGACCGCTGGGTCAGGTCAACCAGCCAGTGAGAGCAGATGTAATATTTGAAATTGTGGAAGGAACCAATTTGGATCATTACTTCTATATCCAGGTATAGTTTGGTCTATGAGTAACAAAGATTCCATACAATTCTCAGTGGATCAGATTCCATGGTATTAGAGATATCCAGCACATAATATGCATCTTTCTTATACAGTCCTCCAACCAAACACTGGCTGTTGCGTGGATTCACGTCTCTTCAGTTCTCTTCTTCAGCTGACAACAGGGGGCAGGGATGAGGCTACACTTGGATTTGTGACACCCATATTTAGAGAAACATATTTTGACACCATGGTATGGATTCCAAACCTGTACAAAGAGGAGCATGTGCTGTCTGAGGTTGCAATCTGACAAAAGCAGCTACTTTCCTTGGCAATCTGCTAGATGTAAAGGAGGGGATTCCAGCTTGGCCTAGTGGATGTTCCTATGACAGAACTATGCCAGGCCAAGCATTCTCTTAACGGAGAAGGTGGTCTATGTTATGCAACACAGGCTCTCGACTTTTAGGGGCAGCAAGCATTACACACAGTTATACTATGCACCCCATATGAAGGGATGGCCCTGACAAAGTTAGCCATATGTTTCCATGATTTTACTGTATTGTATTACTGTTTGTATACCACTTTACATAATCCTTATGAGACCTAAAGAAATTTCCTGGGTTGTCTAAATACAAAATAAATGACTCACCAGATCACCCAAGGAACATGTTCGAGGCCAAGCTGTCACCCAAGAGAGAAAGAGATCTGTATTATATAACCCAAAATGGGGGCTTTTAAAAAAACAAACAAATGTAAGTGGGGGTGGGTGGGGTGTGTGTGTGTGTTTTTTTTTTTTTACTATCCTTGTGGGGACTTGGGTGTGATAACACACTCACGCTGTGGGGACTTGATTGCACTGTGGGGACTTGAACCCAGGCCCCACAAGGCAATGTCTTCAAAAGGATAAAAGAAAATGGCTTCAGGAACATCTGTGTCAATTTTTACAACTTTAAAAAAAATTGCCTTGTGGGGACCTGTGTTTCATCAAGTGTGTTTATATTTGTGCTCAGCTCTGCCCCTGTAGGCAGGAGGCGGTACTGCAGTCTTAAACACACTTTGCATTTAAACACACTTTGCTAACCAGAAACACTCTAGCAGCAGAAAGGTCAGACATTTCAAAGGAAAAGCTGCATAAACCTATTCATGCAAAGATTTTTCATGCAAATTAACCTTTTCTCTATTTAATAAAATAAAACTTTTTTTTACATGAAGTATTTATTTAGCCTTTTTGCATTTGAATGTTATTAGTTTTATAAATATTGCTAAAAGCAATTTGGGTCAGTTTCGAATTCCAGCATACTTCACTAATGCCGTTTGATTCTGAACTGAAATTAAAGAATGATAGTGCACTATGCTGCGATACAATATAAACTAGTTTTATCATTTTTGGCAACTAACTTAGAGGCATCAATGCTTATTGTTACATTTTAAAGCTTGTACCAGGAATCCAGAGTCTTTATGTTGCTTTGCCTTTGTAATTTTAGGGTTTTGGGTGGATAGTGGTAAACGGCAGGCAGGGTAATTTTAGGGTCTAGGGATGGTAAGGGTATTTTTAGGGTTTAAGGGTGGGTAGTGGTAAAAGGCAGTAGGGGGGTTTAGGGATGGATGATGGTAAAGGGTGTAAAGGTTAATTTTAGGGTTTAAAGTGGGTAGTGGTAAAGGGTGTTAAGAGTAAATTTAAGGTTTAGGGGTGGGTAGTGGTAGAGGACGGTAAGATTCAATTTAGGGTTATGGGGTGCGTAGTGGTAAAGCTTGGGAAGGGCAATTTTAGGGTTTGGGGATAGGTAGTGGTAAATGGTGTTTAAAGTAATATTTGGGTTTAGGGGTGGTAAGGGTATTTGTAAGGCTTAAGGGTGGTTAGTGGTAAAGGGTGGTAGGGGTAATTTGGGGGTTTGGGGTGACTAATGGCACAGTGTATAAAGGGAAATTTTAGGGTTTGAGGTGGTAAGGTGTGTTAAGAGTAATTTTAGGGTTATGAGTGGGTAGTGGTAAAGTGTGGGAAGGGTAATTTTAGGGTTTAGGGTAGGTAGTGGTAAATGGTGTTTAGAGTAATTTTAGAGTTTATTTATATTACCACATACAGGCATGCCACTGGTGGTGAATCTAGAATGGTGTGTGTGTTCCTACGTGGGTTCACTGCTCTCTCCAGTGGAGCCACAAAGTTAACAACAGATGGCATAGTTTGTACTGAACTATGGTTGGGTGTGCATAATAGCATAAAAGCTCAGGGGACAATTGAAGGGGCCGAATCGCAACTTGGCCTTGAGTCAGTCACTTCTAAGTTCAGCCCACTACGCAAAGTTAATTAATGGACAAGGCTAAGAACAGGGATTAGGTGGCTTTGAAGATGGTACATTATTCTGAGATGGGGAGGGGAGCAAAGGTCAGTGCAAAGGTAAACCATAATTGAGCAAAGCAGGCTGTACAATTGTGGAATTTAATACCTTTACCAAATGCAATTCAATGTGCTTAACTTGCTCAAGAAGAGACTGGACCACTTTTTCAAACTTTGCATCTAATTTAAAATGCAACTCATCAAAAATGGACATTTATCTAATGTTTTGGTGAAAGTTGCAGCTTTCCTCTCATACTTAGCTGTTGGTTAATTTTGAGTTGAGGGTATTAACAGCAGAAATTAAACAAGAGGAAATATCCATCATGAGAGAAGTAAGATTTCCATTACAGTGAAGAGCTGAGGGTGTCCCATTTATAATACTTAATATAATAAACAACTAAAGAGTGTACCTTTTCAAAGGGCGAAGAGCAAAAATGCAGAATCCCACTAGGTTCTATAGAAAGCCCTCACTCACCAACCTAGTTGGTGACATGCTTCATCATAGGGCCCCACCGGGAGGGCCGAATGCCACCCCGGTGTGCTGCAACGCCAGAGTTACTGCGGAGCTGGAAAAATGGTAATTTAATACAAAAGTGAGAGTGAGTTAAAAATGTCTGAATTGTGTCAAAAATATGTTTTTATTAATTTGCCAATCAGACATGGTTAAAAAATAAAGTGTTGGACAAAGAACTGAATAAATTGTTCAGCTATGTCCCCTGAGAATTGGTCAACATGTTTCTGCCTTTGTGTAGGTAATTATTCAGGCATTCGTCAGGACCGAAAGTGAAATAAATTGAACCCCGGCGGTATGGACGCTCTAAGGCCCACCCTAACCTGAGGATATCGATGTAAAACATTTTTTGGGACTATGATAGTCATATGATCCTCGTGATTGAGAGGAACCGAGTTTATTATCCGGTGTAGGAGGTCAGCGGGGTCCGGCCACACGAGGGTCCATGCAGGTTCCAAGCGGGTGCCTGGCATTGAAGGCGGTGTGGCATTTTGCCACCACTCCCCTCCCGAGACCCATGGTGTAAGCAGCTGCTACACCGGATAATAAACTCTGTTCCTCTCAATCACGAGGATCAGATGACTATCATAGTCAAAAAAAAATTTTTACATCGATAACCTCAGGTTAGGGTGGGCCTTAGAGCGTCCATACCGCCGGGGTTCAATTTATTTCACTTTCGGTCCTGACGAATGCCTGAATAATTACCTACACATAGGCAGAAACATGTTGACCAATTCTCAGGGGACATAGCTGAACAATTTATTCAGTTCTTTGTCCAACACTTTATTTTTAACCATGTCTGATTGGCAAATTAATAAAACATATTTTTGACACAATTCAGACATTTTTAACTCACTCTCACTTTTGTATTAAATTACCATTTTTCCAGCTCCGCAGTAACTCTGGCGTTGCAGCACACCGGTGGCATTCGGCCTCTCCGGTGGGGCCCTATGATGAAGCATGTCACCAACTAGGTTGGTGAGTGAGGGCTTTCTATAGAACCTAGTGGGATTCTGCATTTTTGCTCTTCGCCTTTGAAAAGGTACACTTTTAGTTGTTTATTATATATTGCCTAGGGGACCAAGAGTGCTCCTTAATCCTATTTCCCTCTCTCTTTCGTTGATTTTCCATTTATAATACTTGCATGATTTATGCCATCAATAGAAAGGTGGCATGCAGGAAGCTCGATTTCTTTTAATAGGACACCCACTGCACACTCTAAAAAACAGTAAATTGTGGCACATTTAGTTGTTGTGGTGGAGCTCATGGTGCCGTGGCCCAACCTAGCCCATTACGGCCGTGGACGGGCACAGACGGACCTGCTCTACAGAAGTGCACTATAAAGCTCTGTTGTGCAAGGCCCCAGCTTCTCAGTAAGCAGTGCAGTATGGCCCATGTAGTCCTCATTGACCCCTAAAACACTCGCAGCATCCCACACAGCAGGAAACAGAAGCTTACTTTAAAGCGCTGTGGTGCAAGGCCACACGTCCTCCAGGAAGCAGTGCAGTATGGCCCCTGTAGTTCTCCTTAGCCCTTAAAACATTGTTACTGTGTCCCGAGCAAAAGGAAACAGAAGTGCTCTTTAAAGCACCATAGTGCTAGGCCCCGCCTAACCATGAAGCAATGCAGTATGGTCCCTATAGTCGCCTGTGGCATCCACAACACTGTCACAGCATTGTGCATAATGAGAAACAGAAGAATGTTTCAAAACACTGTGATGCAAGGCCCCTCGTCCTCCTCCAGGAAGCAGTGCAGTATGGCCCTGGTAGTCCTCCTCTGCCTCTGCAACACTGCCACAACATCTCAGGCAGTGGAAAACAGGGGCGTGCTTTAAAGTGATGTGGTGCAAGTCCCAGCCTTCTCAAGTAAACAGTGCAATATGGCCCCTGTGGTCCTCCTCAGACTCCAAAGCACTGTCACAGTGTCCTATGCAGGGGGAAACAGATGCACGCTTTAAAGTGCAGTGATGCAAGGCCCCACGTCCTCCTCCAAGAAACAGAGCAGTATAGCCTCTGTAGTCCTCCTCAGTCCCCACAACACTGACATAGTGTCCCACACAGCAGGAAACACAAGTACGCTTTAAAGCACTGTGATGCAAGGCCGCTCCTCTTTCAGGAAACAGTGCAGTATGGCCACTGTAGTCGTCTGCAGTCCCCACAACACTGTCACATGGTCCCCATTTTTAATTCAGCTCCTGACCTGATACATGAAACCTAGTACTTGTAGGTAAAAGATGTCTGAACCATCTGCACTTCTCATCTGGTCCTTGCCAGCATTCGTCTGGATATGGGTAGCTATCTAGCTCTCAATTTCTCTTAGGGTCCTGCCGCAAGTCCAGCTATTGTGTGTACACCAGTGTTTTCCAAACTGAGGGTCATGATCCACTTGATGTCTAGCGAGCTAATGTTTGGTGGTTTAAGAAAGTCAGAGCAGTAAAAACAGTAGCCTTTAAATTCTGTGTTTAACTTATCACCCTTGCAGGTAACGCAAAGACAAAAATTTAAGGCTGCTTTATTCTTCTAACATGAGGATTGGTGTTTACTTTTCTTTCTCTGACTGCACCCTTTGTCACTGGATTCAAGCTAGCCTGGCTGATGAGGGCTGTTAGCCCGAAACCGGTCCCAGGATGCTTGTTTCCGGTCCAGGGAAGACATGGCTTGGCAGTTCGGGCTGGACTGTTCCCATGAGGCACAGGGTCAAGACTGTTTTGCATATAGCTATGTCTGAACTGGGGTGGCGAAGTGAGCTAAAGAACGATGATGCATTCAACCCAGATCTGTGACTGGGGGTGAGTGTCTGAAAAGTTTTAGCGCTCCGTCCATCATCTCCTTGTGTTTGCTTTGTTCGCCCTAAGTTGGCAGGGTATGCCCAGATGTGGGTCCCTTGCTCACTTTGCCACTGGATTCAAGCTAGCCTGGCTGATGGGGGCTGTTAGCCTGAAACCGGTCCCAGGATGCTTGTTTCCGGTCCAGGGAAGACATTGCTTGACAGCTCGGGCTGGACTGTTGCCATAAGGCACAGGGTCAAGACTGATTTGCATATAGCTATGTTTGGACTGGGGTGGCGAAGTGAGCTAAAGAACGATGATGGATTCAACCCAGATCTGTGACTGGGGGGGTGAGTGTCTGAAACGTTTCAGCGCTCCGTCCATTATCTCCTTGTGTTTGCTTTGTTCGCCCTAAGTTGGCAGTGTATGCCCAGACGTGGGTCCCTTGCTCACTTTGCCACTGGATTCAAGCTAGCCTGGCTGATGAGGGCTGTTAGCCCGAAACCGGTCCCAGGATGCTTGTTTCTGGTCCAGGGAAGACATGGCTTGGCAGTTCGGGCTGGACTGTTCCCATGAGGCACATGGTCAAGAGTGATTTGCATATAGCTATGTCTGAACTGGGGTGGCGAAGTGAGCTAAAGAACGATGATGAATTCAACCCAGATCTGTGACTGGGGGTGAGTGTCTGAAAAGTTTCAGCGCTCCGTCCATCATCTCCTTGTGTTTGCTCTGACTGCAAAGTGAAAGGAGTTTTTAAAGTGAATTATGTGACAATGTAGAATGTTGTTTTTTGCAATACACAACAAAATGTAAATACCTGTAAATGAACTGTATACATCCAGCAGTTAGGAAAGCAGAAATTAAGCACTGTATTGTAATTATGAAGTGTGCGGGAAACAGAGATTTTAATAGGATTAAAACAAATCAGGACACTTACTTGGCCATGCTCAAATGATTCACAGAAACCCGATTCCCACACAGTATCATTTGTGTGTATATGGTTTTATCAGTAAAACTGTATGTGTGTGCAAATTTAGTGGTCATTTCAATGGAAAATGGGCTGTCTGTAAATGACAACATGCTACTATAAGATGCTTTAGTTACATTCAAGAATCACCCTTCCTCCTATCCATTTAAGTTAGATGAGTGTCCTGGAAGGTGTGGTGCTTTTTATAGCCTTCCCCACCAGTAAATCTCAGTACCTCAGATTTGGAATTCTTCAGGTATGATAAATTGCCCTCATGATGATTCTGTCCCCCAAAATTGTGCATAAAAAATTAATTACGCAAAATGCAAATCTGTCATTTCATGCTATATTTTAGTTTGAAATGTGTCCTCACGCATAGACATATGATGTGTAAATATGCAAAGTGAAATAATGGTGTCATATTGGCAAATTTGCACAACAAGCATAATGTGAAAATCCAGAAATTACAGGAATTATGCCACTGTAATTTAACTTTCGCCCAAAGCTAGCCTAATTTCCGTGCTGTTTTGAGAGCTGTAGGCCCCACCAGTGATAGTGTTTAATTGAAGTAGCAAGGTTGTGCTGAGCCCTAATGCAAGCAGAGAAAATAGGTCTACCAATCCTTGCTATGGTGGTAAATAAATAGTAACAATTAGAGTGTAGTGAGCCCCTGGTCCATTAGGTCAATTCACCTGCTGTACTATTGATAGTAAGCCCTGTGTGTTTCTTTAAGAATTCCAAAAAGCCTTCTACTGCCAACATTAAACTACATTTCTGGCTTTATTACACTCAAGGTTCAATTATTTTGCTTTAAACACTGGGTTCCCAATATTTATTCAATGTAAAGTTCAAGCCAGCATATACAGCAAGTGTGAATCTGCCTATAGCTACTACATTTTCTTCTAGGGAGGTCAGAAACAGTTGTTCCGGTCTAGAAACCTTTTTCCTGCACTGGTAAGCAGCTGAAATGCATCACAAATATGTAGCAACATGTAATTTGCTGGTGCCGTTTCTCTCCATAGAATCATACTTTAAAGAAATGATTTGGTTAATTGTACCAAATCGTTTGGTTTGTTTCCCTAATCCTATTTGTTTAAAAATATTCAACTTAGATTGCCAAAGAATTAACGGTAGTGGAATTTGTTACATATTTCATGTATTCATTTACTGGTTGCAATGAACTGAACACTTTGCAATTTCAAATCGTAGGTTTTGGCCGATCATTGGGTGTGTACAATTGTCACATACATGTAAATTCCGTGGACGCTGAAGTAAATACAGTGCCGACATAATGTTAAACATATGTAGAACCCCAACTCTTTTTTTTGCCGAATGCTCCTTTCCGTTGCACTTTCAAGTGCAAAACCAAAACGTGCTTTTAAGGGATGGGGGTTGGGGAGAGGTGCTCCTTTCATTCCACAGCGCGAGGTTCAGCGCTTTGAATGTGACCTCTGTCTCCAGGCCGAGAAGTCAAAGGATGTAATTTGCATACATTCACACCTGAATGCCGGTCACTTAAGGTGCTTCCATAGAAACCTTTGTATTGTTAATGCAGCGCTTCTGCTCCAACAGCTACTGACGGCAGTGTGTCTTTGTATGTCTTTATTTTGTAAAAGCCTACTTGCAGGACCCACTTATGTCCTTGTTTAGTAACAGTAATTTGTTTGTACTTCGTGTCACAGCTTTATTTTTTGTCGTATTAAAGAGAAAACAGGAAACCAGGGGAAATTCCAAACATTCTGAAATGTTTTCTTTACGTTTTTCTGAACTGGGCAGCCAAAGCCTTTCTCATTTTTTAGCCGGGAAGAGATAGAAGAGGAAATGCTGCTTTCCGTTCGGGTGGGACAGCTGTGCTTATTGTGAAATGTGACACAACCACAAGAATCTCAAGAAGACACTAAAAACGCCA
Organism: Calotriton arnoldi; assembly: GCA_963921515.1. Classification (NCBI taxonomy): domain Eukaryota; kingdom Metazoa; phylum Chordata; class Amphibia; order Caudata; family Salamandridae; genus Calotriton; species Calotriton arnoldi. Next base: position 412,563 of record CAWUFW010008578.1, on the reverse strand, counting down.
TGGTTTGGGTCAGTGGGGCAGCCTTCAACCCCCATGCAGTGCATTGAGCACACATTCCACTGGGTGTCAAAGTCCAGGGAAACTGGCAAAAACTTCAATTATGATACAAGTGCATCGTACTCAAATGATGTGATGATGTCTGCAGGCCATGATACTAGAGTATCTCTGCAAGAGCACTGTCTGTATCTCATTCCTGGACTAGCATAGTGTAGATCCAAAAAGGTACACTGTGAAAAAAATAGCACACACGAATATGACCGTTACTAAAACATCAGCTCTATATAAGCACATGATGCAAATGAGTTTGAAATGATGCTTTGCTTTATCCTGCACTGGGGGTAGGCCAGAACGATAATTTACTAGGCTGAGAGCCAGACTACACTGGGGGATCACTGATGGGTTAAGTCCTGATCCGTGCAATGTAATTAGGTTCGGTAATGGTGGCCCCTAAAACGTGATCTGTTTGATTTGGGCTGTGCACGTCATGGTAAGGAATATTATCATTATCATAGCTAAAACCTAATTTTTTTTTCACATACCAAACAGTGTCTTTTTGCTGCAGCTACTCTGCCATAAAGCATGCACCTGGGTGAAATTTAAATTACACTGGCATAATTCACAAAAATGTGGGAATTTCAGGCCACACTTCTTGCTTGAAATTCCCAAAATGATGCCATTACGCCACTTTGCAAAATTATACACCGTTCATGGTAAGCATTTACTGCAAATGGCGCAATTTGTTGTAAAAAAAACTACTACAAAAGGACAGGAACAGCAGAACACAAGTGGGTGTTTGCGGAGCTCATGTTTCAATGCTATCCTGGTCCAAAAATTGATGGAAGGATGCATTACATGCTAAAATATAATGCAAAATGATGGATATTTTCACGTGGTTTTGTTATAATTCCATGCACTTCCACAACAGCAAGTTATGCAAATGTTACACACTCCTAATAAACATATATTTGTCCAATGCATAGATAGTTCGTAGGAATATGTTTGTTCCTGTGTCTTTTCCACCTTCAACACTGCACATGGCGTTGCACAAACAAAGATATGCTACACTGACAAAGTGAGTTTTCTTGGCTTTTAAAGGAATTACATGGGTTTTCTGAATCTTCTTTAACACATAAGGCCTAGTTACATATTGCACTGTAATGGTGGAGTGGATACTCTGCACCTGTAAACACAGTGAGGCAACAAGCTGCCAATGCCATGCAATTACAAGTTCATGACTACAGTATGGTGAATAATTTGTAAACCCATTTATTCAGGTGGAAATTCTGCATAGAATTTCAAGTTCTATTTGGAATAATGCTCACATTTAGCACCTGCTCTGATGGGGCATGCAGGGACAGTGAGGAATTGGGGAAGGGAACGGGGGAAAGGGAACAAATGGGTTGTCAACATTACCTGCTCCCCTAAGTGCAATAGGATGGGCTAATTTGGGTGGGGCTTGAGGGGTGAGGTGAGGATAGTCTTGCAGTTCAGCCTCATTTTTCTTTGTACCAGACAGACATTCTGGTGGGTTAATTCACTACGGGTAAATTTGGGTCTTGTGTTCCTATACTTGTGTTCCTGCAGCAAGAAAATCTGAGTCTGAAAACACGAGGCCAGTTACAATTGGGTAGAACAGTATTTTACCCTTCACTGCTGAACTTATATTAAGGGCTATACAATAGGTGCAGCATAGATCATCAAGAGTCCTAGATAATCTTAGTTATTTTAACAGGTATAGAACAAGCAACATCACTAGCTTCCAAAAATACAGAGAACAATAAAGTTTTAGACATTAGTGTTGCAAGTGTCATTTCACTTACAGGACAGGTACAACACAAATGCAGTATTCTCTCACAGGAAACATCCATTACAATGCATGTCACTACAACGCATGCCATTACAACGCATACCATTACAACTCATGCCATTACAACACATTATAAGGTAAGTAATGGAGATTTTTTAGTTTTAGGGTGGGTATGGGTTTTGGGGTAGATGGGAATTGTAATTTTTACACCTACGCTATCCAACACTTTCCCTACTGTTGCACTCACTGGAGTGGGAGTAGCAATTTTTACCCCTACACTATCCAACACTTACCCTACTGTTGCACTCACTGAAGTGGGAATAGTAATTTTTACCCCTACACTATCCAACCCTTACCCTACTGTTGCCCTAAAAGTATTATGCGTTGTAATGGTATGCGTTGTAAAGGTATGCTTTGTTATGGAATGCGTTGTAATGGTAGTTTTAAAAAATGAGTTGTAATGGCATGTGTTGTAAAATCATGCGATGAAATGGTAGTTGCGATGTAAAAACTGCGTTGTAAAAGCATGCGTTGTAATTGCTTGCGTTGTAATGTCATATATTCTTCTCTCACGTGTACAGAACAGGGGATTGTAAATAGACTGTCCATTTCCCTCACACATATATAATAGGTACTATTCAGTTTACACCAATGCATGCTCCAAACACACTGAACAGTTGTAGCACCATTGGTAGAACTGCAAACTTCTTTCTTGTATAGACAGAATATGTACAGCACAGGTTAAAGAAGTGCTACTTCTTTCACACACAAAACAAGTACAAAGCTTGGGCAGTGGCAGTGCAAGCTTAGTTATACTCAGCACAGCAAGCTTTTCTCTCTATGTCTCTCACAGTACATGCAGGAAAAGTCCATGTTTATCTCATACACACCCGGAACACTATCTACAAATGATAGTAGATAGGGATTTGCACCAAAACCCATGGGTGGTTCCATGGGAATGCCACTATACCACCCATGGAATGCTCCCTTACTACAAGGTAGCGCAAAGTGGCATGGAGTGCTACTTTGCATTACTTTTGGCAACTTTTCAACAGAAATCGGGACTTGAACTGGAAAGTAAATTCCAACACAACACTTTGCACCACATCTGCATCACTTTTGTATGAGGATGAAATGGGGCGGTGATCTCCCTGTGGTAAAGTATAATGAAAATGTAAAAAGTTTATCAAGGTTTAAAAAAATTAATAAAGTATTTTTATGTTAGAAATTAATATACGTTAATTATATATATATATATTTTAAATTTAGAGCAATATAAAAAATTCATATCGCTATCAACTTAATTTTGAATTAATAGCTCCCTCGTCATGCGTTACTTACCTCACATATTACATCACTTATGAAATGTTCTGTGACATCATTGATAACATCAATGATGGATGACATGTGAAATGACATAATTGGTGCCAAAATTCTGCATGACGAAGTGTGAGTTACAGTTTCTTTAGTTAACTATTTCAGTTTGAATTTCAGTGTTTTTAGAGTTTATACATCACTTTAACCTTTGTTTTTTACTGTGAGTATACACACATATCTGACCTTTGCTTTGATCTAGCTGATGTTTCCCTTGCTTTGGATGCAGTTGCCAGAAGCAGGGCACCAGGACCAGTTGGTATTCCGGTAGACAAATTTCTGCAGGATAGAGCAAACTGGTGCTGGTATAGCCTCTCTCTGTCAAACGCTATTGCACGCAGAGCCCCAATACCTGACTCCTGAAAGGAAGATGAGGTCATCCCAATATATAAAAAAGGTGATAGATCGCTCCAGTGTAATTACAGGCCAATCAGTCTGATCGACTGCATACAAACATTTTTGCTCGTCTAGTTTTGGGCAAAATACAGGAGTGGACTATAGATAATGACATCATAATTCCAGGCAGGTTTTCGAAAAAAATATCCATGATGGACCAGGTTTTTCGCTTTCTCCTTCTGTATTGGAGGACTGTGGAGATCGGTGGGGGCAGTATTTATGTTGCTTTTGTCGATCTCAAATCATCTTTTGACTTGGTCCCATGCAAAAAAGCTATGGCAAGTGCTGGGCGACATGGGCATTCCTAAGAACCTCCTGAGTTTACGGATTCGTATACATGAGGAAAAATATGCCTAGGTTCACTGGGGTAGCCAGGGCCAAGTATCTGACTGGTTCCTCATTAATAAAGGAGTCTGCCAAGGCTGCGTTCTGGCGCTACCTTGTTTTCCCTATTTCTTAATGATATTGTTAATTTTTCTTTCTAGTTCACAAACTAATGTCCCTTCTCTGGCTGGTACAAAGACACCTATACTGCCATTTGCGGACAACACCTTATTGATCTCTAAGACACTCCAGCACACATTATCCAGTTTCAAGGAATTTTGCTCTGCTCATATCTAGAGATCAATTCTGTTAAGACTATTTTTAGGTCCTTTAAAAAACATAAGTCATTCAGAGGCAGATTAGAGCTGTGGGGTACACCACTCTAGAGGGTAGATGTTATCAATTATTTAAGTGTTACTCTATCTTCCAACCTCTCATGGAAACCCCAGGTGGAACTACTGACGCTTAAACATAGGCAAACCCATTGCACCAGTGCTTCAGATTTATGATGCCAAAGCAGTTAGTTTAGTTCTATATGGATCAGAACTTTGGGGATTTTCAAACTTACCTTCCCTGACTAGATCCGAAAATAGGTTTGTGAGAAACTTAGCCTGGCTGCCACCGAGTACCTCATTGAAGCCCCTGATGATTGACATGAGTAGGAACACTCTAGCAGCTAGAACTAGACTCCGCTCATTTCTATTTTGGAGACTGATATGGCAAAAATCTGAACTTGCCCAGTGCACCATGGCCCTAAAGGATGTGATGGAGGTTGACAGATTTCATAAAATCGAATGGCATAGGCAAATTAAAAAGTTATTAACAGCTATAGGTCTGAGATTTCTTTGGGACAATCCACTTTCTAAACCATCATTGGCGGCCAAGGCGTTAAAAAAACAATATTGGCACTGGGTTGGCAAATATATGGTTAAAGCAAGTGTCCGTTCATCATTGATGGGGAGATTCTTAGACTTCAAGTGCAGCAGCCTCTTGGAACCTTATTGGGATGTCATCACTGTCCCTCTAGACAGGAAACTATATTTTCAATTTAGGGTTGGCACATTGCCCCTTAAACATTTACACATATCTGGGCCCCAAATGAAGATGTGTTATGTCCTACATACAAAAACTCTCGAGAATCCATCTGCCACGTCCTGTTTGTCGGTTTGGGATATGCTGGTTCATGCCAGAAATAGATCAAATACATCTATAGGCAAATACGAACCCGAAGCACTTATACTGACCTCGGAATTCTTAGCGGGGACCACGCCTATTTTATGCATCTGCTGTAGCAAAGTTCCTTGGCCAGATGGGGATAATTAGAATGAGGGCTCTGGTTGCTGTATAGAATTAATCTTAAATTATTTGATCATGAATCATCTTTTCTTTTAAAATAATCAAATGCCGAACTAAAATTAGTACAACCTTATGGCCCAAGCTCTGAAGATATAGCCGCAAGCAACCTCTCACTTCTGTAATGGCAAAATGTATTTTGATTGTACTGATACTGCACTTTAGTTTCTAAAGCTGGTGCAACGAAATGTCAAACTGTACTTTTTGAAATTTGTACTCGTTTCTTTCTTACCTCCTCTTCATCAATAAGTCCACATTGCGTTTTTACCCTATTCTGAGAAGGTAACACAAAAATATTAAATGTACATGCATCTCAGATAGATGTGTTATCCTTATTCTTTTTTATTGCTGTACTAATATTAATTTCATTATACCATGGTCACACAATTTAGGATCAGGCCACGGGAAATGATGTCATTCGGGGAAGCGTCTTTCTCGCTTTGAATGTGATTCTATTATTCTACTCTGGTATACTGCGATGGCATTGCTCTCTGACCTGTATGAACTAGTTTTAATCTGTGTGGCTAATTTTAATATAATCTTGCAAATATTTTATCTGCTTGCTTTTATGACATGAAATTGTCGAAATAAAGCTAATTTGAGTTGAGTGTATATATATATATCAAAAGAAAACCCTTTCAGGCATAGAGTGACGCATAAATTATGCAAAAAAAGAAGCAGAGAACTCTGGGTAGTTCTCAAGTTTAGGTGGAAAGCAGCTCCAGTATAGAGCACTCTCAACACCAGCGACACTCAAAGTTTGCTCACCTCAAATGTCTGCTTTTCTATCAAAGTCTTTAAGCGTAGGATTAGCACAGTGCCATCCACACCGAGATAGAAAGGGACAAAGGGGCTCATTACGTTGGCGGGCGGACCAGAGTCCGCCCGCCATCGTTGCGTTGTGTGGGACCAGCCGCCAGTCTTGCGGCAGTCCCAGGTACCCCCAAGTGCACCCCCCCCAAACACAGATGGAGCCCGCAACGGGCCCCCGAAGTCAATCTCCGCCAGCCTTTGAATGGCGGGTGAACCGCCATTCAAGGCTGGCGGAGAGGAGGCATCCTAATATGGCAGACGGTGCCTGCTAGGCACCACCACCATTCTGGGAATGCTTTCCGGGTCCGCCAGGCAATCGGAACGATTGCCTGTGGCGGACCGTCCGCCAGCAAACCGCCTGCCATCATAATATGGCAGGCGGAGAATGGCTGCAATTTGGCGGTGAATCCGCCACCGGCAGGCTGCCGGTGGCAGATTCACCGCTATCATAATGAGCCCCATAGTCTTTTACCATTTCCACAGCAAAGTCTTTAAGCATAGGATTAGCACAGTGCTATCAATGCCGAGCTGTTAAAATGGCCAAAGCCTTTTACCACTTCAGGCACAGTATTACAGCTTTGGATTGGTAAAATACCATCCAAGCCAACCTGAAATGAATAAAAGCAACCCCTGGCACGTGTTTCGCTCTCATTAGAGCTCTTCAGAGAGGTATAGCTTTGTCCAGACACAAGGGAGCACCCAGTATAAGTCAAAAGAAAACCCTTTTAGGCATAGAGTGGTGCATACATTATGCAAAAAAAGAAGCAGAGAACTCTGGGTAGTTCTCAAGTTTAGGTGGAAAGCAGCTCCAGTATAGAGTACTTTCAACACCAGCGACACTCAAAATTTGCTCACCTCAAATGTCTGCTTTTCTATCAAAGTCTTTAAGTGTAGGATTAGCACAGTGCCATCCACGCCGAAATAGAAAGGGATAAAGTCTTTTACCATTTCCACAGCAAAGTCTTTAAGCATAGGATTAGCACAGTGCTATCCATGCCGAGCTGTTAAAATGGCCAAAGACTTTTACCACTCCAGGTACAGTATTACAGCTTTGGATTGGTAAAAAACCATCCAAGCCAACCTGAAATGAATAAAAGCAACCACTGACACGTGTTTCGCTCTCATTAGAGCTCTTCAGAGAGGTATAGCTTTGTCCAGACACAAGGGAGCACCCAGTATAAGTCAAAAGAAAACCCTTTCAGGCATAGAGTGACGCATGAAAGGGTTTAGGGTGGGTATGGGTTTTATGGGTTTCAATGGAATTTTTAGCGTTTAGGATGGGTGTGGTATTTTTGGTGGCAAGGGATTTTGTAGGGTTTATGGTGTGTATGGGTTTTTGAGTCACAAGGGAATTTTTAAGGTTTTAGGTTCGTGTGGGTTTTTGTGGGGCAAGGGAAATCTTATGGTTTAGGGCGAGTATGAGTTTTTGGGTGATAAGGAATTTAAGGGTGTAGGGTGGTTATGGGTGATTGGGTTGTAAGGTTTGCCTTAGGGTTTAGGGTAGGTATGGGTTTTTGGGTGGCAAGGGAATTTTCAGGGTTTAGGGTGAGTATAGGTTTTTAGGTGATAAGGGCTTCTTAGGGTTTAGGGTGGGTATGGGTTCTTTGGTTGGCAAGGGAATATTTAGGGTTTAAGGTGGGTGTGGGTATTTGGGTGGTAAGGGATTTTTTAGGGTTTAGGGTAGGTATGGGTTTTTGGGTGGCAAGGGAATTTCTAGGGTTTACGGTGGGCATGGGTTTTGGGTGGCAAGGGAACATTTAGGGTTTAGGGCTGGTATGGGTTTTTTAGGTGGTAATGAATCATTTAAGGTTTAGTGTTTGTATGGGTATTTGGGTCACAAGGGATTTTTTAGGATGGGTATGGGTTTTTGGGTGGCAAGTGAATTTTTGGGGTTTAGGTGGGTGTAGGTTTTTGAGTGGTAAGGGATTTTTAGGGTTTAGGGGGAATTGGTTTTATGGGTTTCAATGGAATTTTTTGTGTTTATGATGGGTGTGGTATTTTTGGTGGCAAGGGATTTTGTAGGGTTTATGGTGTGTATGGGTTTTTAAATCACAAGGGGATTTTTAGGGTTTAGGGTTGGTGTGGGTTTTTGTGCGGCAAGGGAATTTTTAGGGTTTAGGGTGAGTATAGGTTTTTAGGTGCTAAGGGATTTTTAGGGTTTATGGTGGGTATGGGTTTTTTGGTTGGCAAGGGGATATTTAGGGTTTATGGTGGGTGTGGGTATTTGGGTGGTAAGGGATTTTTTAGGGTTTAGGGTAGGTATGGATTTTTGGGTGGCACTGGAAATTTTAGGGTTTAGGGTGGGTGTGGGTTTTTAGGTGCAAGTGACTTTTTAGGGTTTAGTGTGGGTATATGTTTTTGGGTGGCAAGGGAATTTTCAGCATTAGGATGGGTGTGGGTTTTTAAGTGGCAAAGGAATTTTTAATGTTTAGAGTGGGTGTGGAGTTTTGGCGGGCAAGGTAAATTCATGGTTTTGGGTGGGTATGGGTTTTTGGATGATGAGGGAATTTTTAGGGATTAGAGAGGATGTGTGTTTTTGGGTGGTAAGGTACTTTTCGGGTTTAGGTTGGGTATAGTTATTTGGGTGGCCAGTGAATTTTTATGGGGTTAGGGTGGGTATGGGTTTTTGGGAGGTGAGGGATTTTTTAAGGGTAGGGTAGGTATGGGTTTTTGGGTGGTAAGGGAATTTTTAGGGTCTAGAGTGGGTATCGTTTTTTTGGGTGGTAAGGGAATGTTTAGGGCTTAGGGTGGGTATGGGTCTTTGGGTGGCAAGGGATTTGTTAGGGTTTAGGGTGGCAAGGGAATTTTTATTTTTAGGGTGGGTATGGGTTTTTGATTGGCAAGGGATTTTTAGGGTTTAGGGTGGGTATGTTTTTTGGGTGGCAAGGTAAATTTTAAGGTTTAGGGTGGGAGTGGATTTTTGGGGGCAAGGGATATGTTAGGGTTTTGGGTGGGTATGGGTTTTGGGTGATAAGGTAATTTTTAGGGTTTAGAGTGGGTATGGATTTTTGGGTGGTAAGGGAGTTTTTAGGGTTTCGGGTGGGTATGGGTTTTTGGGTGGTAATGAATCGTTTATGTGTAGTGTTTGTATGGGTTTTTGGGTGGCAAGGGATTTTTCAGGATGGGTATGGGTTTTTGGGAGGCAAGTGAATTTTTAGGGTTTAGGGTGGGTGTAGGTTTTTGAGTGGTAAGGGATATTGTAGATTTTACAGTGTGTATGGGTTTTTGGGTCGCAAGGGAATTTTTAACGTTTAGGGTGGGTGTGGGTATTTGGGTGGAAAGGGATTTTTTAGGATTTAGGGTGGGCATGGGGTTTGGGTGGCAAGGAAAAATTTTGGGATTAGGTCTGGTATGGGTTTTTTTGGTGGTAATGAATCATTTAAGGTTCAGTGTTTGTATGGGTATTTGGGTCACAAGTGATTTTTTATGGTGGGTGTGGGTTTTTGGGTGGCAAGTGAATTCTTGGGGTTTAGGTGGGTGTAGGCTTTTGAGTGGTAAGGGATTTTTAGGGGGGAATGGGTTTTATGGGTTTCAATGGAATTTTTAGCGTTTAGGAGGGGTGCCGTATTTTTGGTGGCAAGGGATTTTGTAGGATTTATGGTGTGTATGGGTTTTTGAGTCACAAGGGGATTTTTAGGGTTTAGGGTTGGTGTGGGTTTTTGTGCGGCAAGGGAATTTTTAGGGTTTAGGGTGAGTATAGGTTTTTAGGTGATAAGGGCTTTTTAGGGTTTAGGGTGGGTATGGTTGTTTTGGTTGGCAAGTGAATATTTAGGGGCAGATTTACAAGCCCCTTGCGCCACTTTTGCGTCACTTTTAAAACATGGGAAAAGTGACGCAAAAGTGGTGCAAGGGGCTTGTAAATCTGCCCCTTAGTTTTTAGTGTGGGTATTTGGGTGGTAAGGGATTTTTTAGGATTTAGGGTAGGTATGGATTTTTGGGTAGCAAGGGAAATGTTAGGGTTTAGGGTGGGTATGGGTTTTTAGGTGCAAGGGAATTTTTAGGGTTTAGTGTGGGTATAGGTTTTTGGGTGGCAAGGGAAATTTCAGCATTTAGGATGGGTGTGGCAAAGGAATTTTTAATGTTTAGAGTGGGTGTGGATTTTTGGGGGCACGGTAAATTCATGGTTTGGGGTGGGTATGGGTTTTTGGATGATAAGGGAATTTTTAGGGATTAGAGTGGATGTGTGTTTTTTGGGTGGTAAGGTATTTTTCGGGTTTAGGTTGGGTATGTTTTTTTGGGTGGCCAGTGAATTTTTATGGGGTTAGGGTGGGCTTGGGTTTTTGGGAGGTGAGGGATTTTTTAATGGTAGGGTTTTTGGGTGGTAAGGGAATTTTTGGGGTTAGGGTCGCAAGGAATTCTAGAGGTGTAGCGTGGGTATCGTTTTCTTGGGTGGTAAGGGAATGTTTAGGGCTTAGGGTGGGTATGGGTCTTTAGGTGGCAAGGGATTTTTTAGGGTTTAGGGTGGCAAGGGATTTTTTATTTTTAGGGTGGGTATGGGTTTTTGATTGGCAAGGGATTTTTTAGGGTTTAGGGTGGGTATGGTTTTTTGGGTGGCAAGGGAAATGTTATGGTTTTGGGTGTGTATGGGTTTATGGGTGATAAGGGAATTTTTAGGGTTTAGGCTGGGTATGGATTTTTGGGTGCTAAGGGATTTCTTAGGGTAGAGACTGGGTATGGGTTTTTGGGTGGTAATGAATCCTTTTAGTGTAGTGTTTGTATGGGTTTTTGGGTGGCAAGGGATTTTTCAGGGTGGGTATGGGTTTTTGGGAGGCAAGTTAATTTTTACGGTTTAGGGTGGGTGTAGGTATTTGACTGGTAAGGGATTTTTCAGCATTTGGGATGGGTGTGGGTTTTTAAGTGGAAAAGGAATTTTTTAATTTTTTTATAATTCTTTTTATTAAACATACATCGGTTCAAATAAACAATACAGAGGATTAGCCAGTTTGTATATCGTAATAAGCATAGGAGGATAGGTGTTATATCATTACATACGAGAGGAATTTCACGGGTTGGGGGGGTCATCTTGTTCAATACAATGAGGCAGTACACAGATCTCTCCACGGTAGATATTCCAAGGACCCCAGACACGGGACCACTTTTTGGGGCATCCCCTGGCCAAATACACTGTCTACTCTCTAAACATGCACCAATCAAGGTCCCTTTCCCAGGCTTCTAGTGTGGGTGGGTGGGCTGCGCCCCATAGTTGGGCAATATTTCTTTTAGCAAGCATGAACCCTAGTGTAGCCCACTGTGTCTGGTGAGTGTTCAGGTCTGTGGGTTCCCATATATTCAGGAGGCACCGTCGCGCCTCTGGGCGAAGACAGACATGGAGCACTGCGTTGATTGTGTCATGTATCTTGAGCCAGAAAGCACTGACATTCCTACATTCCCAAATGATGTGCATGAATGTTCCCATATGGCCACAGCGCCGTTTGCATTCCCCATTGTCTGACCTCCCCATGTGTATCAAGCGGGGCCCTGTGATGTATATTCTATGGAGGATCTTAAGCTGCACCAACCTAAGGCGCGCTGGAATAGCAACCACTCTGGGGGAGGACACTGCCATTTGCCAATCCTCATCATCCATCTCAACCCCATCTTGCATCCATTTCTCCCGCAGTGCCTGGAGGGGATCTGTCATATTATTGATTAATTTCTTATAAATTAAGGAAATAGTTTTTTCGGGTAAGTGGCCGTCTAAAATTCTGTCTTCTAAGGGGGAGGCCTCGGGAGGAGCAATCCCCTTAGGCAGAGAAGACTGGATAGAGTGTAGGACCTGTACATACCGGAAGTATTCAGTGTCTGCCAGCTCGTATTCCGTCTGCAGTGTAGTGAAGGACTTGACCCCTCCTGCTCCCCAAATGTCTTTAATATATGAAATGCCAATAAGGTCCCACCTGTCGAACCCCTTTGATCTCCATAGACTACCCAGTTTTTCAGAGTCCCAAAGTGGGGTGGCTAAAGTCAGTCTTTGTCCCCATCCAAGAGAGTTGGTGGCGTCATGCCAAATTTGAACGGAGTGTTTGGTGGGGACAGTTAAAGCGTATCGTGTAGGCCGGGAATATAATGCCCTATTGTAGGTGCCACCTGGAAGAAGCCATTTATCCATGGCATAGCCGGGATCGTCAATACGACCATATGTGCCATGGTTGACGGCTGCTAAATGTGCTGCCCAGTAGTATTTTTTTAATATCTGGGAGGCTGATGCCTCCGTCATACCAGTTTAACGTCAGCTTATTCAGGGCGATTCGAGGTTTACCGCCCCACAGTAGGTCCCTCTGTAGGCCCTCAATCTCCTTAAAGTAACGCGCAGGGTCAAGGGTGTTCTGTAGGGCGTAGAGAACCTAGGCAAGGACATCATTTTGAACAGGGTGGCCCTGCCCAATAGAGAAAGGGGAAGCGCTTTCCAACTGGCAATATCTTTTTTAAGCTTACGGAGGGGGGGCAGAAGGTTTTGGGCATAGCGGACTGAGGGATCAAGAGAGATAAAAATCCCCAGATACTTAAAGCCGACAGTGTTAATTTGTATTGAGCAGTTTCTCGGAGGGATGGGTGGATCCCCCCCTAAGAACGAATAATAGGGATTTACCCCAGTTGACGGTGAATCCAGAGAATCTGCCAAATACTGCAAGAATATCCAGCACCACTATCAGGGATTTCCTAGGGGAGGCCAAATAAAGCAATATGTCATCCGCATAGAGTGAGATGCGGTCCTCCCAGCCAGGGGACCACCGCAATCCGCGTATCCTAGGATCCCATCGGATCCAGGCTGCTAGGGGTTCTAGGGCAAGGGCGAAAAGGAGAGGCGAAAGCGGGCAACCTTGACGGGTACCCCGACTAAGTCGGAATGTAGCTGACAATTTATTATTCACTACCACCTGAGCTAGGGGTTCATTATATAAGATACGTACCCATTTGATGTAGGTCGGGCCGAATCCCATCTTTGCCAAAACTGCCCAGAGGTATGGCCATTCAATAGTGTCAAACACCATGGTCGCGTCCAGGGACACGATCACTGCTGGCTCTTGGAGGGTATGTGCTCTGTCTATTACTCCATGGACTCTACACAGATTCAAGGCTGTATTTCTGTGTGGCATAAAGCCGGATTGGTCTGGATGCACTAGTCCACTGATTACTTTGACCAGGCGATTGGCCAAGAGCTTGGCCAGGATTTTTGGTTCGGCGTTCAGAAAGGAAATTGGCCTATATGAGGCACAATCTGTCTTAGGTTTTCCTTCTTTATGAATGGTAACTATGGTGGCTATCCTCTGTTCCCTAGGCAACGTTCCCACTTCCCTGGATTCCTCAAACATAGATTTTAGGTAGGGTGCGAGTTTATCAGGTCGCAATTTGTATAGTTCGATGGGGAGGCCATTAGGACTGAGGGCTTTCCCCGAGTTTAAGGATCGGATCGCTTGCGCTATCTCATCCGTTGTCAAGTCACCATCTATAAAGTTACGATCTTCCAGGGAAAGGCTGGGGAGTTTGATGTCTCTCGATAATTCTTGAGAGTCCTCCTCAGAGTGTGATGTCACTGTTGTGTAAACTGTCTGGAAATGACTGGCAAATCTGTCAACTATTTCTTGTGGCTCAGTAACCGAGATGTCGTCTTCCACCCTGAGTTCCGGGACCAGTCTGCTCGCCCACTCCCTTCTGTCTAGCCACGCTATGAGTTTCCCTGCTTTATCTCCCAGATCGTAAATCCTGCCCAGTCGCTCTCTACCCAAAGTTTTGGCCCTATCAGTAACCAGGGCCTTATAGTCGTGTTGTTTCAGGCTAAGTAAATGGAGTTACTCTGGTGTCACCCCAGATTCCAGGTCACCCTCCAATCTATAAATTTCGGCTTCGATGTCTAGGACTTTTTTGTTTATCTTTTTTTGAGCCAGAGATCAATGACAGAGCCTGCCCCCGAAGTACAGTCTTGAATGCTTCCCATAGGGACTGGAATGAGGACACAGCCCCCACATTATCAGAAAAGTAATCGTCCATGGTCTTGATAAGGTTTTTCCGTATTGTTGGATCACGAAGGTACCAAGGATTAATTGGGGCCAATCTTCCCACCGTGCTCTGGTTGAGGACCATGTGGACCCATACTGGCGAGTGATCTGAGATGCCTCTGGCTAAGTGCCTGATTTCGTGTATGTATGTGACGTGTGCCGCTGGCACTAGACAGTAGTCTAAACGGGAGAGGCTGTGGTGTGCCCCAGAGTGGAAGGTGTGTTGTATCTGGTCTGGGTGATAGGTTCTCCAACCATCAGCCAGTCCCATGGCTTCGAGCAAGTCAGGCAACCAGCGAGAAGAGGACCCCATCTCCCGTGGGGATATCTGTCCAGTGTGCCAGAGACCACTGCATTAAAGTCACCCCCGAGGACTAAAAGGCCGTCTGGAATAGTGAGTAGGACCGCGCCCAGGTCTGCGAATGTGGTGCCCTGTAGGCCTGGAGGGACGTATATGGACATGAAAGTGACGGGACGGCCCTCCCACATACCCGAGATTCCAACATATCTGCCCCGATCATCTGTCCTTGTGGAACTTATAGCAAGGGGGAGCGTGTTTTTCACCATGATACCCACACCTCGGGAGCCGGAGGTAAACCCCGCATGTGCCACCATTTTGTATCCCCCTCTGTGCATTGCCTTACATAGATTTATGATCAGGTGTGTCTCCTGGAGCAGGACTATGTGCGGTGCCAGTCGTTTAATGTATTGGAGAACTACACTGCGCTTGATTTTGTCCCCTAGCCCGTTGACATTCCAACTCAATATTTTAACATTTCTGTCCCCCATAGCACTTGTCATTCAATTCGTAAGCGTCAGCATCCTCTGTAATAGACTCAAAATCAAATACCGATGTAAAAAACATAACAAGAAAGAAACACAATTTCCCCACCCAACAACCCCCTACCCTGCACTCTGGGCTTGAAACTGCCCATAGAAAACTTGCAGAGTGCCTGTCGCCCTGAAATAGAACTAATAGCGGAAAATGTAAGGACGTGGCATCCCGTTTTCCTATCCCCCCCCCAATGAAAGACCATAAAGTCCCCTAGGTGAGTCACACACCACAGTTCTGGGTGGGAGCCATCAGGAGGGGAAGACCCCCCCAAGGCCCGGCCGCCCCGCAGTCCGTTACCTGTCCCGGCCCGACCCAATAATCAGTCCATACTTGGGAGTCATCATGTCCAGTTCGGCCCAGTCAGCCGTGAGCCGGGGAGGCAGCCTCACCTCCAGCATTGCGATCTCGTGCAGCCCGTTCCATCCGATATTCAAGCCAGTCAGCCGCTTCCTCTGGTTGTTCGAAGAACCAGGTTCTTCCTTCCGCTGCCAATCGTAGACGTGCTGGGAATAACATGGAGTATTTTAGTCCCTTTTCTCTTCGTTTCTGTTTTACCATGAGGAATGACAGTCGCTGCCGCTGCACTCGTTGGGTGAAATCTGGGAAAAAGGAGATGTCTGCGTTCTCATATCGGAGTGTGGTCCCGTTTCTAGCATTCTGAAGGATTACGTCTCTGTCCCGGAAATTTTGTACTCTCGCCAATATTGGGCGCGGGGGGGCTCCCGGCTTTGGACGACCTCCAGGGACTCTATGTGCCCTTTCAACAACAAAGAACTTACTGAGGCCTTTGGGCTGTAGGTGTTGTAAGATAAGTTCCTTCACAAAAAGATCAGGGGTCTGTCCCTCAGATTTTTCCGGTACGCCAAGGTTGCCAAGGTTGTTGCGGCGTAGGCGCCCCTCATAATCATCCAGTTTGAGCTCAGTAGCTTTGCGAAATGATTGCATGTCCTGAAGTTCACCTTGAAGCTGGGTGACGTCGCCCACCAGACTAGAAGCAGTGAGGTCCACCTGTTTAACTTTTTCATTAAGTTTGGTGAGGTCGGCTCGGATCAGGTTGACCTCGATAGCAATGGTGTCCATTTTATGTTCCAGTGAGGTGTGAACATTGGTGATTGCTTTCATAACGTCTTTTAAGGACAGCTCCTGTTCTTCTCCTCCAAGCTCACCGGCGGAGCCACCCCCAGATTGCTGGCACTGGAGCATGTCCTTAGGGAGGGTGTAGCGGTCAAGCCTATTGGAGTGCACTGATTTCAGTCCCCTCGTACCTGCGGCTTTGCTCTTTTCCATCGCCATCTTGAAGTACCGTCAATATCTTACAAAATCGTGAGCTGCTGTTTCCGGTGTCAGCCGTCGGCCTATACAGCGTGAAGGCGAGACCCAGTCTCCCTATGTCTGACACCAGGTGAATCGCAAACAGGAGTGCACTGAGTGGCAAATGTAGCGCTACACGATCCCCAAAAGTTCAACCTTCCATGTAGGTGAGAGCCAAAGTGGACGGATCTGGGCACATCCGACACTGCCTGGACGTCATTCACCGCCACTCACAATGCCAGCGCATCCCACAGATGAGTAGGAGGCAAGACCGAGCCGCTCGGGTGATCTCCAGCCTCACAAGAAGGATTGCTGGGGCCTTAGTCTGTTCGTGGCTCCCGCCGCCTGCACACTTCACCGCGTCTCAGTGAAAATGGGGGAAGGGTCAGCACCTTGCCTCCATCAGAGCACCTGCGAGGTCCACAGGTCAGTCCTGTAAGGTGTAGTTAACTGGGGGGGAGGGGCCCGCCACTGCCGCCACACCTCGGGGGCCCCCTTCACCTCACCTCACTCCCGATGTGCTCCCAAGTCGTTGCTGCCGCCGGTCCCGCACCTCGAGCGCAACTCATGGGCCGGCCGCTGAACGCGTTCTCTCTAGGTCCCTGGAGCTGCCGTCGATGCCGCTTCTGGAACGGGTAAAGCTCTGGGGACTCCGTCGGATATCAGCTCTGTATGTGACTGACAACAGGGGTGCGTCGCGCTCCGCACGCTGATTGCGTAGGCCGCGCTAGGCACTCCCTTCGGCAGCAGGTCTCCAAAATTGAGCTCCCGGCTCCAAGGCCCGTGTAGGCCCGCCACTGACGGGACCCAGAACTTCGGGCTCAGGCGGTTTGTGGAGGCGGGAGTCGGCAGACGACCTCCCGCTTGCTACCGGGTGTGTTCCCCAGCCCCGGGGAGTCGGATATTAGTGCAGGATAGACGGAAGGGGGATAGGGTTTACGGAGCTAAAAGGCGGCCATCTCGCTCCGGGTCTTGGCCACGCCCCGGCAAAGGAATTTTTAAGGTTTAGAGTGGGTGTGGATTTTTGGGGGAAGAGAAATTTATGGTTTTGGGTGGGTATGGGTTTTTGGATGATAAGTGAATTTTTAAGGATTAGAGTGGATGTGTGTTTTTGGGTAGTAAGGTACTTTTTTGGGTTTAGCTTGGGTATAGTATTTTGGGTGGCCAGTGAATTTTTATGGGTTTAGGGTGGGTAAGGGTTTTTGGGAGGCGAGGGATTTTTTAAGGTTAGGGTAGGTATGGGTTTTTGGGTGGTAAGGGATTTTTGGGGGTAGGGTCGCAAGGAATTTTTAGGGTTTAGCGTGAGTTTTGTTTTTTTGGGTAGTAAAGGAATGTTTAGGGGTTAGGGTGGGTATGGGTTTTTGGGTGGCAAGGGATTTTTATTTTTTGGGTGGTTATGGGTTTCTGATTGACAAGGGATTTTTTAGGGTTTAGGGTGGGTATGTTTTTTTGGGTGGCAAGGGAATTTTTAAGGTTTAGGGTGGGTGGGTTTTTGGGGGCAAGGGAAATGTTATGGTTTCAGGTGGGTATGGATTTTTGGGTGGTAAGGAATTTTTTAGGGTTTAGGCTGGGTATGGGTTTTTGGGTGGTAATGAATCGTTTAGGTGTAGTGTTTGTATGGGTTTTTAGGTGGCAAGGGATTTTTCAGGGTGTGCATGGGTTTTTGGGAGGCAAGTGAATTTTTAGGGTTTACAGTGGGTGTAGATTTTTGAGCGGTAAGAGATTTTTTAGGGTTTAGGGTGGGTATGGGTTTTATGGGTGGCAAGGGAATTTTTAGTGTTTAGGGTGGGTGTGAGATTTTTGGTGGCAAGGGATATTGTAGAATTTACAGTGTGTATGGGTTTTTGGGTCGCAAGGGTTTTTAAGGTTTAGGATGGGTGTGGGTATTTGGGTGGAAAGGGATTTTTTGGGATTTAGGGTGGGCATGGGTTTTTGGTGGCAAGGGAACATTTAGGGGTTAGGACTGGTATGGGTGTTTTAGGTGGTAATGAATCATTTAAGGTTTAGTGTTTGTATGGGAATGTGGGTCACAAGGGATTTTTTATGTGGGTGCAGGTTTTTGAGGGGACCTGGGGATGTCTATGATCTCACACATTCTCTTTGGCATCCGTGGCAATATTATAGTCACACACCATCTCTGTAGGGACCTCGACATCTCTATAATCACACACTATCTCTGTGGGGACCTGGGCATGTCTATAATCACACACTATCTCTGTGGGGACCTCGACATCTCTAAAATCACACACTATATCTGTGGGGGCCTGGGCATGTCTATAATCACACACTATCTCTGTGGGGACCTCGACATCTCTATAATCACACACTATCTCTGTGGGGAGCTGGGCATCTCTATAATCACACACTATCTCTGTGGGGACCTGGGCATGTCTATAATCACACTCATTCTCTTTGGCGACAATGTTAATACTATAGTCACACACCATCTCTGTGGGGACTTGAGCATTCCTATAATTACGTGCAAGCTCTGTTTTGGCTTGAGCATCATCAGCTTCGCATTCTCTGTATGGGGCTTTGTGAATACTGAAAAGTAGTAAAGTTAGACTTTGGGTCTAAGCTTACATTTGTGAAACTGAAAAGTAGAAAAGTTAGATTTTTTATCTAAGTTTACCTTTGTGAACCGGGCCCTATTTTAATGAGGACTTAAACACAATCATCTTCATGCACTATCTCTGTGGGGACTTAAACATCGCTATAATAACACACTATCTTTGTGGGGGCTTGAAAAAAACTATAATAAAACACTATCTTTGTGGAGACTTGAACATTACTATAAAAACATACCATCTCTGTTGGGACTCGAGCATTCCTGTAACTAAACGCAAGCTCTGTTTTAACTTGAAGCACCAGGGGGTGCCATGAGGCACAGGGTCAAGACTGATTTGCATATAGCTGGGTCTGAACTGGGGTGGCGAAGTGAGCTAAAGAACGATGATGGATTCAACCCAGATCTATGACTGGGGGTGAGTGATTGAAAAGTTTCAGCACCCGTCCATCATCTCCTTGTGTTTGCTTTGTTCACCCTAAGTTGGCAGGGTATGCCCAGACGTGGGTCCCTTGCTCACTTTGCCACTGGATTCAAGCAAGCCTGGCTGATGAGGGGGTGTTACCCCAAAACCGGTCCCAGGATGCTCGTTTCCAATCAAGGGAAGACCTGGCTTGGCAGTTCGGGCTGGACTGTTCCCATGAGGCACAGGGTCAAGACTGATTTGCATATAGCTGGGTCTGCACTGGGGTGGCGAAGTGAGCTAAAGAACGATGATGGATTTAACCCAGATCTGTGACTGGGGGTGAGTGACTGAAAAGTTTCAGCACTCCGTCCATCATCTCCTTGTGTTTGCTTCGACTTGAACATAATCAGCTTCACATTCTTTGTATGGGGCTTTGTGAATATTGAAAAGTAGTAAAGTTAGACTTTTGGTCTAAATTTACCTTCGTGAATACTGAAAAGTAGTAAAGTTAGACTTTTTGTCTAAGTTTACCTTTGTGAATTGGGCCCTATTTTAATGAGGACTTAAACACGATCACCTTCATGCACTAGCTCTGTGGGGACTTGAACATCGCTATAATAACACACTATCTTTGTGGGGACTTGAACATCACTATAATAACACACTCTGTGGGGACTTGAACATCTCTATAACACACTATCTCTGTGGGGACTTAAACATCATTATAATAACATACCATCTAGCCATGTGCCTTCGACTGTATTCATTCACAAATAGTGTTACGGACTAGGTCCCCACAAGGATGGTAGCACGTGTTCAAGTCCCCACAAGTATGGTGCTGTGCACACGAATAAATAACAATATATTTCCAAATTTGAAGCAAGATCCTGTATCGTGAATTTTTCCATAACATTTTTCTGTTATTAGTGTATTTTAAAAACATTGGGAAAGGTTAGTCCCCACAATGCAGGCATTCACACATAGTCCCCACAAGGATTGGGGGGGGAGGGGGGGGGTGTGTGCGTATGTATGTATGTATATATATATATATATATATATATATATATATATATATATATATATATATATAACCTGCTGGCGGTCACCAGTAGATAGTTAAGACCTAGTTTCCATAGACAAAGTGTTTCTTTGTTTTGATAATAACTTTGGCGTGCTTGATGAATCTTTACAAAATTTTCAAAACTAGTTTGCCACTCATTTCAGCTGCTGTCTTGAAAGTTTCAGTTTGAGTCGTCAATCGAGGGCCGAGAATAAGGGGGGGGGGCCCAAATCTCATTTTCCCCATGCAATTTCCCATAGGGATTTTAGACATGACTAAAGCCCGAATCGCTGAACAGAATTACACCAAATTTGGCAGAAAGCTAAATCTTGGTCCAGAAAGATCTCTTTTTATAATTTGGTGTGAATCTGTTCAGTAGTTTTCGAGTTATTAAAGGAAAAATATTTATAGATATATAGAGGCGCAAATCCACCTCGGCAGATCCGCGAATCCATGCGCCACTAGCAGTGCCATGATTGGCTGGCTGAAACCTGAGAGGAAAGATGCAGCTGCCATTTTATATATCAGGACACGGTCCCAGGCCAGGAAATAAAAGTGGAAATGGATAGAAGAGGTCAGGGTAGAGATACCCTGACACCATGGGTGTGGTAGAGGGGTAGGTGAGGAACCCCTGATGGGTAGGAAATTGCCGACAAACTTTTTTCTTTACACCCACGAGGATCCATGGATCCAGAGGCCAATGAAAAAAATACACCCACTCACAGACCCACTAACACACTCCCTCACACCCCATACTATTACTCACAAACCCACTCAGACTCATGCAGCCACACACAGAGAAGTGTGGCTCAATGGTTAGAGCGGCAGACCCTGATGCAGAGATCTGGCCCGGGACCAGGGTTCAATTCCCGCCTCGGCGGGTCTTGGGCTCAATTTCCTCGGACCTGATAATTCTCGCCTCGGAGCCTATTCTAATCATGGGTCCCACTCTGCAACTCTGGGCAATAGCTTGCTTAATCTCCACAACGGCCCCAACAGCGCTGGGATGCCTGGCTTCACCCTGGGGGTGCCCAGGAGTGGACATTTCACAGGGAAAAGCCAGGAAGGGTTCCACAGCGGTATGCGTACAGCGCCAGGACACCCCTTTGGGGGTATAAGTGCGCTTTACAAGTACAAATTTCATTTCATTTCATTTCATTTCACACACACCCGCTCACGCAGCCACAAAACCACTCACACACCAACTCACAGACCCATACAGCCCCTCACACACCCATAACCACTCACTCACAGACCCATACAGCGCCACACACACACTCACAGACCCATACAGCCACCCACACACCCACTCATACACGCATACTACAGCCCGGGGTGGGGGCCCACGGGTTGGCTGTCTTTGGGGAGTTGGCCACATGGCCAGGCCTTGTGGTCAAACCCCCGCTGAACGTGCCGTGCACAGCAGCGGTTGGTTTAACATATGGTAATTAAATATTACTTTACATTAAAAAGACCATCGAAATTCACTGAAAAAAAACAAAAGTTACAGGGACGTTAAAGTTAGGAAATAGAATTAAAAACAACGTAGAAATTCGCTAAAAAAACAAAGGTTACAGGGACGTTATAGTTAGGTTCAGATTTTACACGCACAAAACCATAGGCGCACAGGCCTGGGGCCTTTTCAAGGCTTTCAGCTATTTCTGTTCAGGGTCAAATACCCTTGATTGTCTAAGAAGTCAATTGAAAGTCCCGATTGTAAGACAGTAAAATCTGTAAAGGAAGAAAGTTGTGCCACTTAATACCCCTTACAAGGTCTTACGAAGGATGTAGTTCCAGTTTCATCTCTGCTCAGTCTGTCTAACATGGAGAGAAGTTGAGTCACCTGTGGCCTGGGACACTGTAGTCCTTACAGTCTTACAATCGGGTCTTTCAATTGATTCCTTTGACAATCAAGGTTATTTGACCGTGACAAGTGTCCACTTTCTCAGTAGGAACTGTTCTATGTCGGGATGGTGCCAGATCGATCCCTCGCACCTCCTCAGGATATGTTGGCCTATAGACCTACTAGCTCACAGTACCACCATAAGTACCCCTAAACCTGGCAAGGTAAAAAATGGTTTGGACAACCTCAGAACATGACAACCCCGACTCCCCAAGGAATCATAACCGATCTAGAACCTTTTCGCTTAGTCACTCATTCTCACTCAGAGAGACACACAAAGGGGCGTCTTCAATATTTATTGAACCATTGTGATTCTTGTATAAAATATATGAGCTGCATGATTAATAGGCAGAAGCAGATAAAAGTGATTAGCAATATAAGGACAGTGAAAAGAATGAATGATTCCACCATTGTGCTAACACATTGTATATATGCTGGCAAATAAGTACTGGGACATAGTGTACTCCTACTATGTGCTCCCTAACCTAGCTGCCTAGGGTGGGTGTTCCACCAAGAATCCCCTACTGGATGATCTAGGCTCCATTACCTGAAGGCACGGTATGTAGGTCCCTGTCTTGGTCACAAGTTGGACATCCCACCTTGCAGAGGGTAAACAGGAATCAGCTGGGCTGAGACTCAGACACAGCGACGACCTCGCAATGACACCAGAGTGCTCCTCTAATTTGAGCACGGAAATGCGTGTGTATTTAAAATAAAATCATCCATGCTTCCCTGTCGAGGCTTCAGCAGGGCCAAAATTGATTATTGTCTTTGTGATAGCCATTTCGCCTCATGGACGAATAACAAACAACAACATTTGTACAATGTGTGTTTAGGCCTTGTACTCAATGTTCAAGGTGTCATGATAGTGCACTTACGAAGTGAAATTGTAAGCAATATGGTTTCAGAGAAACTAATCCTGCACTGTCACACAAGCAGATGTGTGTCATTGTGTAGAAAAGAAGGCGACTTAAGAAATGTATACATGTAAAATGGCAGTTTCTTCCTGGGCCCACCTTAGCCACGTGACAAGTGTACCTGAAAGCCTGTTGGCTGTTCTTGCACCAAATGAACATAGAATACTTTACCAGAAACTGGATTTCCACCATTTTCTCTTTTCTATGCACTATGATGAATCCAGTAATTCTTGCATAG
The DNA here is from genome assembly GCA_963921515.1 of Calotriton arnoldi. Classification (NCBI taxonomy): domain Eukaryota; kingdom Metazoa; phylum Chordata; class Amphibia; order Caudata; family Salamandridae; genus Calotriton; species Calotriton arnoldi. The sequence goes on along the minus strand of CAWUFW010008578.1, from coordinate 389,263 downwards.
AATTATATAAGAGTGTGTGTTCTACGCTATTTGGCAACTAGATACATAAGATTCAACAAAAAAGGGGGAGGAAGAGGATTTCTGGGTTCGTCCTCCTCAACGCTACACTTATTAATACAAAAAAGAGAGAGAGAACCCAGCGGGGCGACACTTAAAAAAACTCTCCATGGGAAAGAAAACTGCTCCAAGTATAGCAGGCTTATATGTACACAATTTAGAAACACACAAAATCCTCAACCCGACTAATCCTTTTCTACAACACATCAAACTGTGGAAAAGGTATATTGACAACATCTTGCTGATCTGGGAGGGTAATGAAACAACAGCAAAGACTTTCCTAACTTGGCTCAACAAACAGAATGAATTTCTGAAATTCACCTGCACCTTGAGCAAAGAGGAGTTGGTGTTTCTGGATCTTAAAATAGTGGCTGATGAAGGGACATTAAAAATCAACACACATGAAAAACCCAGTGCAAAGATTTGTCTTTTATTATATGACAGTTTTCACCCTAGGCACGTGAAGGAAAACTTACCCTTCGGACATTCCCTAAGGTTTAGGAGGAACTGCTCAGAAATCAGTGACTCTAAAAAGCAGGCCATTCACCTTACCAACAAATTGATGGCTAGGAACTATCCTAAAAAGATTGTATCCCAAGCAAGGAAATGTGCATTGAATAACAACAGGGATGCTCTCTCGTCAGAAACAAAACAACCATGAAGAGAGACCAATTTGCATCACTACATACAGCATAGCGTCCAATCTAGTAACAAAAATCATCCAGAAACATTGGCGCATACTCAATAGTGGTAGCTTGTCAATGCCAAGACCCATGTTCTCCCATAAGAGAGGAAAGAGCCTGAAAGACATGTTGGTCCATACCCACCCACGTATGAGGAATAGCAGGGCAAAGATCCCACAGAATGCCATGACGTCACCTATAGGTCACTACCCCTGTGGGAACTGCAGTGTGTGCCACCTGGCTAAAGTCACGGAAACTGTGGTTTTCAACAATGAGATGACCTGGCAACTCCGGAATTTGACCAATTGCAACACACAAAGAGTGGTATACCTTATAACCTGCCCCTGCAACTTACACTATGTGGGCATGACGACAAGGACGATTAAAACTAGAATCTGCCAACATCGAAGCAACCTGAGGTATCGCTGAGCAATAACAAAAATGTCGTCCCACTACCTCGAAATGAGTCACACAGCACGGAATTACAAGTGGGTTGTCCTGGAATACATAAGGGACATTGAAAACTCAGAAAGAAGGCTTTTTATAAGAGAGAAACGATGGGTATTTAAACTTAAATCGCACACCCATGGCCTCAACGAAAATATCCCAAGGAGCCAGTTCCTCCAGTGAGTAGTTCTGTTAAGCTTCATATCCAAATTGAGTTAATTCACTATCAGATTTTACACAAGTAGCCAGACACACACACACACACCGGTGTATTAATAGAGCAAACAAAGAGATCGGGTCTCCTAGAATGACGTATGTTTTTATAATCATAGATTAGTTGTGATAATCATTGATTATTCCCAGACCTCTATGACTCCCTTTTGCTATATAGTACCCCATGGCCCCCAGTGACTGCTCGTTTTCCTTGGACTATCCATTTAGTGAGTTGGTTTTGACATCTTGAGTCATGCTATATAGTATATATAAAAATAACCCCAATAGACCCCGAGCATGTAGCCATGTGTACCTCAGCAGTGCTTATCGAAAGATACATCGGTGTAACTATGAATCTTGTATACAATCCTTTTCGTACTAAATAGTAACCTAATGGAAGCTAACAACTGTTCCATTTTTGTCGGCCATTTTGAAAGACCAATTATGGTCTAGTTGCATGTTTGGAACGTACACGGGAGCGTCACACTACATCCCAACACATAACACCCGGGCAGAACGCGCATCGGCAAGATGCAGTCCCCGGGAGAGCAGCACAGGTACACCGGCCGAGGGTCAGCCTTGAAGAAGTAAGTGTTTTGCGTATCGGAAAGGGAGGATGAGTGCCCTTCCGCTTGACAGTCTTGACCATACGAGCACCATTCTGCAGCTTTCTTACCAGCTTTAAGGGAGCCCACTGAATCACATAGTCAGTCAATCTTCCTTTTTTCCTTCCTTAGGGTGTGACTACAGGCCACCCTCCCCTCCAGAGAGACCATGACATGATATTACAACGTCATATATGTATGTGTTTTCTGTTTGTAAACATTCCGTTTTGTAATGTAATATACATGTGATTTACCTAAATTACCAAACTATGCTCCATAGTGGGTTTTTCAACCGCACCTCTTGATAATTGGTTGTGGGCATTGTTCAATTCGAACAACATGTGAAGTGTTCATTTACTTTTGCTGTGAAATTGCTCTTTTGCACGTGAGGTGTTTTTCACGAACGCATAAGAAATTAACTATAGTCAGCCTTAGGCTGATATTTTTAAACTCTCCTTTTATGTTTTCACAGACAAGCAGTGAAAGAACACCATTTGGTGATATATGTATGTATGTTTTGTTAATCTGATGGCATGCAATTTAACGCGTTCCTATTAAGGAACCCATAGGAGTGGTGCCAAAGGAACTAGGTTCCTATGGTCCTGATGAAGAGCCAATAGGGGCAAGGCTCAAAACATGTTGACCCTGAAAAACGTAGGCACAATATAACCTACTTTTTTCAAACCAACCCCTGATCTGTAACCATATTGACTAGAGGCAGGAATAAAGTAGATAGACCTACTAGTCAGGTATTTTTTATTTAGTTTAGGACTTTCCTCCACTCCCTCCTATAACATCTTCTTTATCATTTTATATAATACCATTAAGTGCTCCCCCGTAATCGTAGATCGCAGCATGCCCGATCCGCAGCGGATTGGGAAGGACCCAATGATGAAGCATGCCACCCAAGGGCAACCCTGGTGGGTGAGGGTTTTTATAAGAAAAACAAGGTTTTTTTTGTCCCATGGAGAGTTTTTTGAAGTGTCTCCCCGCTGGGTTCTCTTTTTTGTATTAACTAGATACATAAAACATGAGAGATTATCAGTTGTGTGAAGTTTTATCCCCGAATTTTGAAAAAGTGTTTGCAATATATGGTATGGGGTTGGGGCCCTGCCCTCAAGGAGTTCCATGCATATCCTAATGAGTCACTTTAAAATGCCATTATTTGAGTATTAGGTCCTGAAAGACCCCTATCACACTTGTTATAACATCTATGACTTCAACTTTGACCTAAACTATCACCTCAACACAGTCACTGGGCTAAGATGAAAATAAAGAAGATTTCCAGTAATAATCAACAGGAAGATCACAGACTTGGGCCTTTAGTCCTGCTACACAGTAGAGGAGACAGGATAAGGATACTACTCAACCACCTAATATACTTATAAATAGAGCCCCACTGGGGCCCTTTTGAGACCAATCAGTCACAACCAATGGTGGACCTCTGAATGATGATATTAATTCTGTTCCTACAAGCTCCTGTCAGGTCATCACAGGGAGCAGACAATAGGGAAGCTGCTGGGATGAATGAAGAAACTGTAATTTCAGGGGAAGATATGTTGAGAGACTATGGTCTCAATCATTTAAAGGTTTACAAGCTACTCACAAAGCTAATGGAGTAGAGGTCAGTGTTGAGGTGCTTTAACAACAAAGGGAACATTTCAAACTGAGAGAGCTAAAGAGTTACCAACTGCTTCCGGATTTCATCACAAAGATGCTTATCCAAATGGTAATGACAATCAAAAAGAGTTTTCTTCTATAGCCTCTAAATTTAGCATGATCCAGCAATCCGTGGCACACATTGTTAGTAAGGTGGAGGGATTTAAGGGGCAGCTACAGAAGCTCAAAGTTGGTTATAAAAAGTTAGATTAGTACATGAGGAAGCAAGAAACCACTATAATGAAAAAAGAAAGTAATATGAAACCTATGAAGACTCGGATGGAAAACTTAGAATATTGAGCATGGAGAAATAACCTACAATTTCTGGGGAATGTGGAGGGGCAGGGAGCAGCAAAGACGTGATCACATTTATGGCAGACTTAATTCAGATCAACTTATTCCCAAATGATGACTCAGTTAACTGAAAGACTGAGATCTAAATGACTCATTGAGTGCCAGCTAGTATATATAAACCAGTAAAAATCTTGGTGTTCTTTCAGTAGTCCTTGGCAGGGAGAGATCCTAATTTCCATTTACATGACGAGCAGGCAAGTCCCATTAGAGGTAAAAGAACTGAACTTTATGATCTTTAACAATAATGAGAACTTGGCAATAAAAAGACATTAGAACATTTGAGATAGTGGAGAAAAGAGAATGTCAACTTGCATGGCTACAATAAATACAAGAGGCCTGTTTGTGAATTAAGGAGATCACTTGTAATAACTCAATGGCACCAACAATATATTGGGTGTTTTGAAGATCTATTAGAAAGTTTTAAAGGCAGTAAGGGTCATCTCTGAGAGTTTCATAACTGATACCTCACACAACTGGGTCATCTGAAGAATATTTTTTTTTTACTGCCGCCATAAAGGAAGAAATGCATATGACCCTAATTAAACAAGCAAATGGGAAGGTAATTTCTACAGAAATGTATACATGTTTCTGGAGAGGTTTATCCCTCTGTTTGATACTTTATTTAATAAGATTTTGCCCTTGGCTGTAGCTCACCATTCATGGTATTCTGCATTGATTATAGTTTTTAAAAAGCCGGTAAAAGATCCACATCAATATTTCGCTTACCACTCCTAATCTTTACTGAAATGTGATTCTAGGATTTGTGCTAAGATTTTGGCTTATAGGCTTAGTTAACACATGAGTTAACATATGAGGTGTAGTTAATTCATGAGGATCAGTAAGGAAATGTTCCAAAGCATCAGTGACTATACCCATGTACACTCTAGTCCATGTGTTCAATAAGACTTCAGAAAGTGGAACACCCTATTCCTGACTTAAATTGACTAGATGCATGCTATGAAAGTTGTAGCTCTCCTTCAGTTCAACTTTCCTTTTCAGGACTTCCCAATATACATCAAACTTAAATTCTTGAATAAAATACAGAAAGAAATATCTAAATTTGTTATGACTTTGAAATCTTCTTGCCTAGCCCGTAAACCTCTATGGAGATCACTGCTAAAAGTAGATTGAGCTCTCCCTGATGCCAAACTCTGCTATCAAGCCTCACAAATTAAGGTTACAAAGTTTTTATTGAGTGAATTTGAAAATGAAGTGTTTGCTATAATAAATAGGGTTATATATTGTCAGGTCTCAATACACTTTGGGACACAGGAGGTGGCACATGGGACAGTGAAAAATAAGCATTTGTACCCGAAAGACTAGATTTCCCTCTCGCACGCACAGCCACAGCCACTATAGGACCAGCACAATCAGGCATATTGCCAGATCAGTAGTGGCAAACTGGGTATTTCCCATCCACCTGTATAGAGTTCCCTTGTCTGGCAACAGCAGTTGTTGCCATGCTTCGCAAATTACTACAGTTTGCACTCAGCTTGTTTTGCCCCATAACTTTAGTTGTTTTCTCCCTCATTCGGTTCTCTTGTTCTCTTACCTACTGATAGTGGTTCCCGTCTTGCTACCATCTTGCCAGTTTGTCTCCTTGTCCAGACAGACTCTCTGCTAGTGCAGCGTGGGCTTTTCACCTTCGGCTCCTCAGCAGGGTCTACAGTATCTTGGGGGCTAGTTACACCAGTCCCTTTTCTTGCACCAGGTAAGTCCCACATTTTGTGCCCTTTGCGTCTAACTCCTATCCTATTTCGTCACCTCAAGGGTAATTGTGTTCTGTCTCCCATTGGTGAAGTCTGTGATGTTCATACTTGCGCCCTGAAGTGCTGTGCCTCCAAAATTCATTCCAGGTTTTCCAAACATCAGCCTACAGGAGTGTGTGTTTCTCTCACCCTCCTTACCACCTTTGCACCTTAGCCTTGGTCTTCAGTAGAATCCTTGTCGCAGTGCAAGTGGCTAAGTTGTTCCAAGGGGGAGACTGAGAGATTGGCCTCAACATCCACATTACTGAATAACTGTATCTGTGACAAATTGCCAGAACTATTTAAAATGTTGTCGGAAGCCAGTCCCCTGCAGGCAATGGCACATGTGATCCATAAGATTCAAAATGATCTTGAAGTTTTTCATTCACTTCATGCATTCATCTTAGAGAAAATAAATCAGGCTATCAACCTTCCTAATGGATTCAGGTGAGGAGGATTGAACCCTACTACTTTTCCTAGTATCAATACCACCTCAGATACTGGAGGGCATAATTCAACAACAAGTCAGGCATGAGCTGCAGCTTATGTAGTTTCAATTTTGGTGCCACCCTAAGAATTCACTGGGAATCCATATCCCCTCCAAGCGTTAATGGCTTATAGTAATTTGCACTTTATGCAAAACCTCAACAATTTGCAACTGATCAGGCTAAGGTAAATTTTATGTTATCTTACACAGGCAAGGATGCTTTAGCCTGCACAACTCCCATCATTTTAACCTAAAGCCTCGTTTGATGAACTTTGGAACATTAGTGCAGCAGTTTACAGCAATTTTCAGTAAGAGTCAGACAAGGGCAGCCATACATGCTGCTTTACTTCCTATGACAAGGCAAGGAGAATCGGGCATCTTATATTATCTGTTTCCAGCAGGTAATTACTGAGGTAACCTAGACAGATGAATCTGCAGTAGCCATCATCTATTAAGGCCACTGTGAGGGATTAAAGGAGGCACTTTCATTAGTAGTAAATTAGACCAACGGCCACTGCTGCGCTTATTGATCTGCAATTGCAAATATGTGTCCAAAAAACTCAGAGAAAGCAGGAAAGTTGTTGGATTCCAGCAAAGATATCTATCACTGTCTCTGACAAAGCCATGCAATTGGCAATATTTGTAGAGCTTTATCTTCAGAGAAGAATCAAAGAAAAAAGAAAGGCCTTTGCATTTATTGTGGAAACAAAGGAAATTTTGTTAAAGAATGTTCCAGTCACAACAGGAAACTCAAGGATTCAACTATAAAGGAAGTTCCCCTGTCGAATCCTCACCATATTCCCAAGTTCGCCCACATCAGTAGAGAATTTGGGAGAAGGCATTTCCCACTCCCGGTACAGATTCTTACCAGCCAAGTTCTACTTTCCAGCTTGGCTCTCATCGACTGTGGTGCTTCAGGATGTTTTATGGACCATAGATTCTATGAAAGCACTGACTCCGGGGAAGACTGCTTGGAAACTCCATATTAGGATTGGTTTTGAACAATGGATATTTTGAGACCATTTAATTTGACCTCATTGAAACTCTATCTTTTGACATTGTGCTGGGTACAATTCGGCTATAAAAACATAAGCCTTTTATTGATTGGCAATAATAGATCATCAAATTTTCATCCCAAGATTGCCATAGGGGCTGCTCTCCTTTGAACGTATTAACGTGTACTTCTTTATCATGTTGGACAGCATCAAAGGGGAAAGAGCAATGTAAGATGCCAGACGCATATGAGGATTTCCATGATGATTTAGAGAAAGGGGAGTGGTTCAACTGCCCCCGTTACATCATCCTTATGATAGCCCTATTGGTTTAATCCCCAGAGCAAAGATTCCTCATGGGCAGACATATCTATTAACAGTACGATAAGATACTTGAAGAATATTTAACCTAAAATCTACAGAAGGGGTCAATTCGCCATTCCGCTTCTCCTGCGGAAGCCCCGATTTTCTTCATTCCTGCCCCGAGGGGTGACTTCAGACCACGTATGGACTATGGAGGACTTAATGCCATCACAATCAGAAATAGGTATCCCTTACCATTGATATCCATATTATTATATCAGATCAAGCCAGCCAAGATCTTTTCTAAGACTGATCTTCGTAAAGCCTACAATTTAGTGAGGATACAACCAGGAGGTAAATGCAAAATGGCGGTCAACACAAGATACAGGCATTTGGAGTATGCAATGATGCCTCTTGTCTGTGCAAGGTATCTGCGGATTTCCAGAACTGTATAAATAACATTTTTGAGACCTACTCTACACATACATCATTACATAACCTGATATCATCTTGATCTTTTCAAAGAATCTAGAAAAACATCATACCTATGTCAAGGAAGTACTAACAAGTTTAAGTGAACATTTGCTTTTGGAGAGTAAGAAAAATGTGTGTATGCAATGCTTGAAGTCATATTCCTGGGGTTCTGTATCTCACCAAAAGGAATACCTGTGGATTTGGAAAAGGTTAAGGCAGAACATGATTGACCCCCACCTTGAACCATTAAAGAAGTTCAATGGGACTTGGGGTTCTCCAATTGTGATAGGTATTTTATAAAAGACTTTTCTGAGATTTACATCCGATTTCAAAGCACAACCAGCAGTAGGTTCCTTGTCAATGTGCAGGGAACAAGAGATGGTCTTTGTGGCTGTTAAAGAATCATTTGCAACTGCACCCATCCTCAGATATATGGATTGCAATTTACCCTTAATCACGCAAACAGATGCCTCCTCCTTTAATATCATGGTCATTCTGTCAAAGAAAAATCTGAAATCTGATGAAATTCACCCAGTGGCATATAATTCCCTAGCTTTACAATCAGTGGATGTCAACTCCCCCATTTATGACAGAGAACTCTTAGCAATATAGGAAGCCCTCTCACATAGGGGACTTAACTTAAAATAAACTCAGCATTATGTTATCATCTGGAGTGACCACAAGAACTTGGAGTTTCTTAAATCAATGAAATGCATGAATTCTAGACATGCCAGGTGATCTCTTTTTTTTTCTAGGTTTGACGATGAGGTTAGTTACAGACTAGGAATCAAACATGGGAAAGGGGATCAGTAGCCCTCCAGCCATTTTGGCCACTCAGATCAATTCATCAGAAACTGATCAAAGGTTTATGAAACAACTTTTACAAAGTTGTCTGAAACAACAGGTTTCCAAAGATCTCTACAAAAGAAAAGAACAGAATAAACCATTATGTCATGATCAAAGTATTATTCTTATCCCTGTCAGAGATTTCTAACAAAACATTTTCAAGAGAGGATCTTATCCCCCTGTAGCATAAAATCCAGGGATGAGAAAGCCTCAAGACGTGATTGCTCATTATTTTTGGTGACAATCTCCAAGAAAAGATATAGGGTCAAAACTGTCAAGGAGGATCCCATCTGCCCAATTTTGAGTCGGGTGGACGGCCAGGTTTATACCGATGGAGTACATTTTACTCAGTCGGCATAAACCTTCCTCGTTCAACCCAAGGGAGTATGGCCCGGAGGAAACACTGTCTGTCGGAGGTAAGTCATCTGACTGTCTGCCCTATATAGAGTGGGCTGTCGGATAGCTTTCTTTTACTGTCCATTCCTGGCGGTGATGGGCAGAAAAAATAAACAAAATTACCCCTGCACCATGGTAGAAAACTCCCATGGTGTTCGGGCCATTAGATTATACTTCTCCAAAAACAAACGCTTTGGGAGTTTGTTTTTAGAAAAAAGAAAACTTTTCAAAGTTCATTGTACATGTCCATCATTGATGACGGACGCACACCAAACTTGTGTGACAGAAATTCATACAAACCCATGGAGTTCACTGCAGGGTTGGCGTTGAACTCTAACTTTGGCAGACAGAGTACAGGCATGGTGTGTCACAGGGTACCGTCACCCTGTCTGTCAACCTCTAAATCAAACCCTCAGACTACTCTGTTAAACAGTGTTTGTTAAGCACACAAGCTAATCCATCCAGAATTAAACCCGGGGGACTATTACAGTCACTTCCTACCCCCAACAACTTTAGTGCCAAATTTCCATTGATTTTGTGACAGATATACTTCCATCAGAAGGGAAAACTGTGCTTCTAGTTGTGGTTGGGTATTTTACTCAGAGAGGCCATTTCATTCCCCTAGACAAGATGCCTACTGCCCCTGCTTTGGCTATAACTTTCCTGAATGAAATAGTAAGGTTGCATGGATCACCTTCTGTTTTCACACTAAATAAGGGACCCCAGTTTATTGCCAAATTCTGGAAGGCCTTTCATACAAATCTGGGGGTAATATATTGCATGTTGACAAGCTTACATCCTCAGACTGATGGGCAGATTGAGAGGTTGAATAAGACCCTGGAGCAGTCTTTAAGATGCTTCCTAATGAATCATGCAGAACAATAACACACTGTATACATCACAAGGATATTCCTTTTTTGTTTCTCTGGGCCATTTGTTTATATTTTTGATGCTGGTGATGAAAATTGCCACACGCTGCTTTTTTGTTTTTCAAATTCTTTGTTTATTCTCTATGATTAGACTGTAATCTGAAGACATGGGATGGTTTAGAGTTTAGTTCTGGGTATTATTATGAGGGCTTTTACCCAAAGAGAGAATACTAGCACTTGGTTTGCTGCTATAAGGAAAAAAGGTTAGGAGGCAGTAGGAGATAACCCCACTCTGACCTATGGTTTTCCAAAACAGAGAAAAGGAAATTAATTGGTTTGTTAATCTTTAGGGAATATTTTATAATCTATATTTAAATTAGGCACTCAGTGGAACACGTTGTTATTTTTGATTTAAATTCCCTGATTTAGAGCTCACAGTTTATACTTTTTATTTCTCACTAAGCTGTACTGGGTGTGCATTTCCAGTATGGCAAGAGTTGCTGAGCTAATTTCCTTTACTTTCCCCACCTGTGTTTCTTTTTGTTTAGCCTACACTGTACAGTTGCTCGAGACAAGACTTTGTCCTTCTGAGATCAGTTGATGTATCCTCCTTACAATGGGCTTGTCACAGTCACACTGCAGATGCACAGCTGGCGTGCCGAAAACACAAGTGAGGAAAGCTAGTTTGAGCCGTCTATAACCCACCATTTCCAGCACCAGCTACCCTGCCTGTTATTGCTCCTATTCACTAACAAGTAGACTCCACAATGCCTTTGGCTCTGATCCTTCAGCAAGCAGAATCCTCTACATATGCAAGGCCTTTGCCTTCCGCGATTAGAAATCTCTCTCCCCGCTTGTGGAACATCCTCGGCACCCTGCACTGCTCTCTAATAAATGCCTAGTATATGGTCAAATCGAAACTAAATACAAATCTGCAAGTTGGATTTAGTTCATTCCTTAACAAATAATGGATGCACAAAGCCTCTAATCCTGACCTACCAGCCACTTCTCACCATGTTTACAAGGTCATGAGCAGCCCGTTTACCAGTCCCAAAGTCAGAGGAGAAGCCATTATATTTAGAGACTGTCTCTCAGTCTCTTGTCTCACACTTGATTATTTCACATTCGCCAAATTGCTCAGCTTTAAAATCTGCATATCCCATCTTGTGCTCTCACTGGGATCCTGGTGTTCCACCCACTCTAAAATCTACTGCAATTAACATAACAAATCCAAAATCTAGTCTGGTACTCTTGAGACTCCGCCAACACCACAATGGACCTTTTTAAATAGTTAGTTCTTTATGAAAGCCAATACCACCAGAAAGAGCAGTATTGGCTCCAATTCCGCAACACAGGTGTTTGTAACAAAAGTATGTGAATACAGCACTGAGCCTTCTAATGGTCCTACTACTCAGAGACCATAAATCCAAGAAAGAAAATATATGCAAAAAGGGAGCGCTTAGGAAGTCCAGCAATATTCAATTTGAAAATTAAAAATTCAATTGGTGCAAAGTCTTTCCAAATTCTTAACACACAAAATATGGTCTTCTTATACATTTAATAACGCGGGAGCCATGGTATTGTGTTTCAAACCAAATTTTCCTTATTCTTTATAACTTCCAACAGCAGCCCAACCAACACTTTTCGTCCCCAGCATGGGACTTCATCAGGACTGAAAGTAAATAAAATATACATTTGTATACATATATATGTACAGAAAGAAGGAAAAAACAATGCAATATATACATATCCCCAATGTGCCAACACATATGTACAAAAAAATGCATTTAAAAACATACAGTGGCTCCCTACACCCACACCGAAAAGAAAAAACATTAACACGTGCATATATCACCAAACATATATATTATATACTGGTACTGACCCTATATTAATAGGTCTATGTTCTTTACATCATCACTAGTATTTGGGAGAATGTACCTTGTCTACAATCAATGACATAAGATAATGGAGAAACCCTGCGCTTACCTCCAGACATGTGTATTGTAAAGCTGTAGGTTCTTAGGTTTATGTCTAGTGCATCCTCACTAGCATATGATAAATGGTGCATCTTCTCTGTATTAAAAGGCATTCCATTCTCCTCTATTGACTAAGAGATTGATGTGAAGATCATTGCTTTATACTGGATTGTTTCTTATCTATCGTACCATGCTCAAACAATCAACCAATTATCCTTGTACCATTTAGATTATCTTTTAAGGTCCTTGGGCAAGGTGACCCTCAGGATTCCTGCATGAGCTCAACTCTTTTTAATGTTTGTCTGCCCACTTGCTAATCTGAAGCATTCCTATGATTTCTCTACGATTACTATATGGACACCACCGAACTTATTTGCTGCTTGTTAGACCTGGTACCATTGGCGTGAGTCTCCCTTCCACTTTTTTTTCTGATTGCCTCCTCTGTTTTTGATCTGTTTGCTGGTTTTAGATGCTTTGGGCACTGTGCCACTGCTATTCAGTGCCACAGTGCAAGTGCTCCCTATGTTAAATTGATGTATTGATTAGTGACTCCATGATTGGATCATTTGATTTACTTGTCAGACCCTAGTATAGTGCACCAGGTGTGCCCAGGGCATGTAAATCAAATGCTGCTGGTGGGCTTGCAGCACTGGTTGTGCCACCCACAGAAGCAGCTTGTAAAGTGTGTCTCAGGCCTGCCATTGCAGAGCCTGTGTGCAGTCTGTGACTGCCATGTCGACTTGGCAAGTGCACCCACTTGCCAGTCCCTAAACCTTCCCTTATCTTCATATCAGACACCCCTAAGGTAGGCCCAAGGGCAGGGTGCATTGTAAGTATAAGGTAGGACATGCCCTGGTGTGTGTGGTACGTCCTAATAGTGAATTACAGCCATTTTCGTTTTTCACTATTGCAAGGCTACCTGTTCTCCATAGGCCAGAATGGGCAGTTTGATTATAACATCTTATAATCCTAACTGACCCAGGGAACATGATAGAAAAACGAATTTAGTATGCCTGAACTCAGGATGATAAAATACATCTTTTAGTAAAGTTGATTTTAACATTCTGTGTTTGAAAATACCACTTTTAGAAAGTAGGTATTTTCTTGCCTAACTGTCCAAGCCTGCCTCTGCTAGGTTGTGTATTGTGTGTCTGGCTTTGTGAGTGACAGGGGCTGGGGGATTCCAGGAGACAGGGTGAGTCAGCACAGGGCTGAATAGACCTATCTGCATGTAGAGTAGTGGGAGGAGTTGCACCTGGGTCTGAATAGGGCTGTGCCTGCCTTCCACAATGCTGGCTCCACCTCCTGCGGTGTGTCTGATGTCCCTGGCCACTCTGTCAAAGGAAAGAAGGAGTCCTGTAAACAAAGTGCTCCAGGACTGCACAGAACTGGTTTTGGCTAGGCAAAGGCCCCTCTGCCTTCAGAGGACAAAGGATTTTGCAGTATAAATATTGGGGCCCTGACCCCAGAACTTTAGATCACTTTTGGAACAACAAGATGAACCTCTGCCAAGGAGAAGAACCAAAGGAAGCTGTAGGAGTTGGACGCCCCCCTGCCAGTGTGCTGTGTTGCTGGGTTGGCCTACAGTGGTGTCTTCAGTGCCAAGGAGAGGAGAAGGAACTTTTAAAGAACTTTCATCATCTTGCAGAATATTAATCCAAGGGCTTGAACTTGTGCTTGCCTCCTGCTGAAGTCTCAGGGACAAAAGACTTCACCACCAGCTCCCCTCTGAATTTCCTTGCTGGGAATTCTGTCTGCAGAAGCCTGCGTGTCGCTGGGAGCTGGAAGCGGGACTCCATGAGAAGAAGCGTGTCGCAGTCGCAGCTGTTGCCGTCGCATCGCAGGAGAAGCGTGTCGCCGGTGCAGAGGTCGCCGCCGCATCACCAGAGAAGCGAGCCTTCGTCAAAGCTGTTACCCGATGCATCACCGGAGAAGCGTGTCGCCACCGCAAGGGTCGCCGTCGCATCACTGGAGAAGCGTGTCGCAGGGCCTGTCGCGGCTCCAAAGTTACAGAGTCGCCGCACGGCCGCCGGGCGTGCACGCATCGTCTTCATGTCGTCGCATCAAGGGCGCCATCTTATCGCATCGCACCGGATCGTCGCATCGCATCAAAGCGCCATCGTGCCGCATCGCAACCGGAACGCAGTCCGAGAATCAAGGCATCACCTCCTCTCCGGTAAGGAACAAGACGCATCCCTACTCTGCGCAAGCATTGAGGCGAGACGCATCGTCTCCCCGAAGCGAGGAACCGACGCATCTCCATCCCTGCGAACCTTTTGTTTGTTTTGCGTTACGCATCCAGGTACTTTTGTGAGAACTTTGTCGCACTTACCATCAACTTGAACTAAGTTACTTCTACCATCTTTAAGTCAATTTTGAGTACAGTATTGTGGATTTTTGTCGTTTGTGGTCTTGTGTTAAGTCTATATAAAGAATACTTATTTTTATAAAACCTGTGTGGTGTCCAACTGTAGTTTTCACAAATGCTTAACACACTGCCTCGGAGATAAGCCTGTCAAGCTCGTGCCAAGCTACCAAGGGGGTGAGCAGGGGTTATCCAGTAGTGTAACTCCTTTTCCCTGACGTAGAAGCAAGGGTCCCTATTTGGTCAAAGGTACCTACCTCTGCCAACTAGAGACCCCCAGTTCTAACACTGCTCATTGAAGATATATTATTTGTCAGATATTGTTGGAAACAGGCAATAAAAAAAGAACAAAGAACTGAGAGAAACATTCCTTGACTGGAGCCAAGGCAGGAGGCAACTCAAGGAAAGACAGCTTGAGATCTGCAGCCTTCCAACTTCAGCACCAGCACAGCAGCCCTGCCCATCAACTGTCCTGTGGGACAGATCTGGCCAAACTCTCCATTTCACCTTTATAACTCACTGTGCACTTTGGACCCTCTTCTGCAGCGCATACCCTCCTGCACACAGGGGCCGTCCTGACTGATGTCCCGTTATATTCCATATAGGTACCCCAATATAGGCTCAGGTAACATCCTAACCTTTCACCTATATTCTTCCCTACATTACACACATAACAGTTCTTAGGGACTGACCTTTTACCTAGATATGACACAGAACGCGGGATTTTCCCTGGTAAAAGCCTCATACGTTATGCATGAGGATCCTTGGAAACTCAGCAGGACTACCATCTCCTGTATAATAACTATGTATAAAGTTCATTCCCGACGTCATCCTAAGTCCGACAAGTGGCACAGCAAGGTAGATCCCCCGGGGAGACCTTTGGGTATATAAACATCACATCTTGCTGAGACAAGCAGAGGAGATCAGGACTTTCCTGCCGACACACTGACGCAAGACGCTGAGGTTCCTGCATGCAGATACTTCAGCTTGCAGTGGTCTAACATCCCTTGCGGGGTGTCCAACTCGAGACCAAGACGGGGTTCCATAGTCTCTCACTTCAGGTAATGGGGTTGACTTTATCCTAGAGGGATTCTTGGCTCAACACCTACATACATGCTAGGTACACTTAGGTACATCTAGTCAGGATTGCATCGTAGGAGTACGTATTTTATTGTCATGTATTTTATATACTTGCATGTATTCATGGTTATAGCAAAATGGTAGAAATCTACCATACTTTTACTTTCTTAGTGCTGCTAATCATTTATATCTGTTTCTATCTAGTGGTTGTTTCAGCACACCTATTTTACACTAGAATAACGACTGTTCAATAAATGCTTATTGAAAAACGTCCATACCATTTATTCTGTGTATCTCTCTGAGACTAAGTGAGCACGAGTGACTGAGCGAAAAGTAGTACACTGTTTCCATGATCCTGAGGGATCAGGGTTGTCATGTTCGATAGTTGCCAAGAACTATTCTCTCCTTGGTAAGAGGAGTTTCTAGTGGCACTGTGAGCTAGCTGGTACACAGGCCAACATACCCGGTGGGGGTGTCTAGAATCAGTCTGACACCAATCCTACTGTGTATGTTGTCTAAACGCGCAGATCCTATATAGGTTTTATAGGAACTACACGACAGTCCCATCTGCATCCACCTCCCATTCTGCTCAGCCTTAACCAAGGTCCATCATGCTTTTATTCCATCTCATCCTGTGCTACTTCTCACACTCAGAGCATGTGGACTGCACATTGTTTGGGTGAGAAGTGTGTTGGTTTTACTGTGTGGAAGCTTGAAGGGGTGTACTGGGGCATTGGCTTGGCTGCTGGTATTGGGGTAATGATCTGTCCTAGGAAGAGATGGTTTTGAGTGGGACTATCATATTCTTGCTTCTTGGCTCTCCACAGAAGTCCAGCGGTACCAAATACCACAGGTTAAATCTCATACTGAATGACTGCAACATGGGCACAGCTCTTTGGGCCTAGGACCCAGCCCTTGTTCCTTTCACTTTGCCATCTTACTTTCCAAAGCACCCAACCACCCCTCTAGAGTGCAATGTATCTGGTCCTCTCCCCTACTATCTCTACCCCATCCAATGCATTCCACTGACCCATCTGCTGGCCACATTGGTTGCTACCCTGCCTGAGCTCTATGTTCTCTACCCCATCTCTGTTTTACCTTACACCTCTTCCTCATTAGTGCCCTCCATCCCACAGAGAAGGCTATGCTGATCGTGCTTCATGCATCCTCTGCAATCTCCACTCTCTCAATGTCCCTATACTTATCCTTGTTTCCTCCTCAAGTTTAGTCTTGTTGTCTTTGCTCTTGATAGTGTTGGTTGTAAGTGGGATTGATGATGTGGATGCTGGAATCTTTTAGGCTGTTTTTTGCCTTCCTCACCTTATTTTCCCATGCAACTAATCCACCTCTACTATGGTGGCCCTGTTCCACACAAGTCCACTCCACAGAGCTTTTCACTACCCGAATCACTCCTACCTTATCCCTTTTAATGCCCTCTGAAGTCAGATCCATCTCATCAGCTAAGTCTTGTGCTCCAAACAGTCTAGCTCTCGACCACTCATTCCCTATCCTCTCTCCCACAATCTTGTCTTTTTCTGGCCCCTTACCTTCGTCATGGGGCACGTGACAAGTGTTAATCTGGGCTGTCTCCTTTCATACTCAACGTCATTCTCTCTCTGTCCCATTTTACCTGTACACTTGTACTGACCGCTAGTCAGCTGTTTATGCTGTTTGATTCCATTCTCCCATAGACAATCATAAACATAATAATGAAACTTGTTGAGTTGTCCAGTCTATGTCCATCTCAAGAATTATGAAAAAGCTGTCTACCCAATTTCAGAAGTTTTTTGTTAAGAGGACTAAGTAGAAACGCTTTCCATCACCTGCCTGGGCAGTCCTTATCATATTGAAAGCGCCTAATATTTCTTTCTCCGACCCTTTTTTGGTTTTCCTTTATTTTCCTGCTAAAAATCAATTTGAAGACTCATGGCCATAATGAGCTTAACCATAGCCGATCATTAAGGGTTAGATGTACTAATGTGTAATATAATTAGGCTATCCGGTTTTAGGTTTAAACCTATAATAACTGATAAAACCCCACCGAAAGGGAAATAGCCCTCACCAGTGTAAACATATAAACACTGAAAAAACACCAGCACAACCACAAACTAAATGCCATTCATAGCAAGGAAAAGGAGAGTGAAAGAGTCATTTTTATTTCTTCCTGAAAGGGCCAATACAATGTAACTTTGCTTTACAAGGTAGCAGCAAAAAAGACTGGGCTAACACTATTTGCTTGAGTATTGTTGTTTAGGGATGTCACTAAAATATTGTTTCTTCTTCCTTTTGCTTTTTTTCAGTTTTGTGGTCTTTGGTCTAAAGATGAGGGGTTTAGAAGCATGGTTTAGGTCTTGTTTAATTATTTTATAAACTGGAAATAAATTCTTGTTGATAAGGAATCACATTTTATGATTAAGGCTCCCAGTTTTCCGTTTTTGCAGATTTCTACAGATAAATACAGACAGAAAACAATGTTTCCTGTCTGTATTGTTTTTTAAAAAAGGGAATACTACAGAAAATAGTGCTTTTTTTGAGTGGTTCTCCATGAATTCCAGGTCACCAGCTGAGTAGATAGACAGCACATGGAGTTGGAAAACATGATGAAATTTCCTTAAATACAGGCACATATTGATATATATTTTTTTATATTATGTTAATATTTACCTGTGGGTGTAGTGTTTTGATATATTTGGCTGCTTTACTTGCTAAAACAAGACAGGCATTGAGTGCATGGTTATCAATTAAATAAATGTGGGAATACACCATTTTATGACTCCATTTTCTCTAAAAACACAAAATAAATATGGATAGACACCAATGGACTAGGCAAAAAATAAATATGGAAAAATACAGACAGAAATATTGAAAAATAAATACCATAAAACCGGGAGCCCTATTTATGATTTGGTAAATTAAATGTACTATTGAGTACATGTTACAAATAGCAATTTTTTAAGATTTGTGTTCCTAAAATAAAGATTTGCTAAAAGGGATTCATTAACGTTTGCAAAATGTGAATGTAAGATACATGGGGCCAGATGTACTAAGGTTCCGCTTGCATTTCTTAAACAGTGACACCATAGGAATCGCTATTTAAGAAATGCAAAAGGATATGTACAAACTGTGCGATTCCCTAATAGCGATTCCAACAGATTAGGAATTGCTATTAGGGAATCGCAAATAGGAAATGCCATTGCATTCCTGCCTATGGGCGAAATAGGAAATGGTTTGCATTTCCTAACTTGCGATTTCCTAATAAGAAATCACAATTTAAGAAATGCAAAGCCAAGGGTGCATCTGGGCTTAAGGCCCCCCTGGAGGCACCCTGAATTTCCTAGTGCACATGTAAGTGCACATATTCCCCAGGGGCATATGTGAGCTTCATGTCACAATAAAAAATGAGTGCATTTTTAATGCATTTTTTTTTGCACATGGTTACCATCATCTTGTAGTTGATGGTAATTGTATTTCCTAAATGCCCAATTCGCATTTAGGAAATGCTTTGTACATATGTTTTAGGAATCACAAATAGGTAATCCCAATTTGCGATTCCTAAATCATGGTCTCAGTTTGCAAATTCTACCTTGTAGAAATTACGACCGGTTTTGTCCCTTTGGACATCGGAAAAGGCTATTCAGCATTTCTTAATGGGCCAAAATGGCCATTCGGCCCGTTAAGAAATGCTAAGTGACTTCGTACATCTGGGCCACAGTGAGGACATAAGAATCAGGAACTACATTGTTGAACTCACATTGAAAAGCATAGGACCTGGCAGGAAATAAGATCTGGGCATTCCATCTACTTGATTCCCTAAAATGGTAATTTAGGAAGGTCAGCAGGACCACTCAGGATGATAAAAAAATGAAAAGTTGTGATGAAGAAATTGAAATCCTTGTGGAGGAATGTGTGGGCAATAATGTACATCTTTTTCGGAAAGCTTCTTTAACTTCAGAACCCACCAAAAAAAGAATCCGGAGCAGAATCCAAGAGCGCATTAATGCTGTGGGGTAATAAACAGTGTGGCAGTAATAAGAAAGAGGTGGTATGACCTTTGCTCCAGAACAAAGGAGAAGCTTGCATATCACAGGAAGGAACCTGCTGGAGCTAGAGGGGTCCCATCCACACAGCCACCACCCACACCTTTGGATAAGGCAATAGAAAGTACTTTATCATCATAGACTATATCTGGACTTCTATGTACACATCTCAGCCTCCTCAGGCAACCCCCAAATGCACAATGTATTTTTTTAAAATAATAAATGTGTTTATTAGAAGTGTTGCATGTAGTTCAATAATTGGTTCCATTTATCTAAAATCTGTTTTGCATGGTGAGATACCTTGTTATACCTTTCAAAGTTGAAACACACATCACACATAGAAATCATTTTAAATATGTCCATATGACATATAAACACAAATGTAATTATTTTCTACTATCCTTACATCCTTGCACTACAGATATTGAGGCAAACATATCAGAGGGCCATGAGGAAACAAATCAGGATGAGGTAGAGAATCAGAATAGTGCCATCATTGATATTCATACACCAATGGACATTACAAGTCCTGCTACAGTTTATGAAAGAAAAGTGCATCCCAGAAGACAAACAGCTAGCTCACCTACATATGTACGTACATCTACATAACATAAAACAAACTTCTATATCCAAAGACTAATAAGGTAAAGGTTACTACCAATAAGAGTATGCCCGGCTGACGCCTGATGAGCCAGGTGCAACATCAGCTAGAGATTAATTTGTGCATCTAGTAAGATAATTTAAATGAAACCATGGAATATGTGGGGCAATTCATGGGAAGACTCAGTAACAGAAGAAAAGATATCTCTATATAGTTTGTAGAATGGCAAACTATTTAAGAATGTTGAAAAATTGGTTAAAGCTGCTCCTGTGGACATATTGGTTGTGCTGTCTGGCTTTGGGTGTGTAGTGCTTTTTTTAGTGCTGGCACTGATTGCATGACACTATATCAAGAAAAACAATATGACATACACAAATATTGCCACACAATAACAAAAGCTTAAAGGGGCACTGTAATTAGGTGAAAATATCAGCTAAAAATACTATATATATATATATATATATATAATCTACTGGCGGTCGCCAGTAGATAGTTATAGTTACAACCTATTATCCATAGGAAATCCGCGACATTCTATTTGAAATAACTCTCTTGCCGGTTGACGTATCTTCGCGAAATTTTCAAACTTTGTGGCCCGCTCCGGTCCGCTCCTACCCTGAAAGTCTCGGGGGATTCGTCAAGCGGGGGCCGAGAAAAAAGGGGGTCCCAAAACGCGTTTTCCCCATGCATTTTTCCATAGGAAACTTTAGACACGGCTACAGCTCGAACTGCTGAACGGAATTACACCAAATTTGGCAAAGAGGTAGTTCTTGGTTCAGAAAGAACCCTTTTGTTAAATGGTGTAAATCCGTTCAGTAGTTGCTGAGAAAATGAAAAGTAAAAAGATAGTGATATCTATGGGCACGGAGGATTCGCGCACCCTCAGCGCACCCTGCGCGCACCGTCCCGATCACGAGCTGAATGTTAATTGGTTGTCAGCTGGCTGTCAACATTCCGATTCAGGAAATGTTGGCAGCCATTTTGTCCCTCGGTAGAACCGAGGGACAGAAACAAGTGCGCAAAGCGCACAAAGGGGGCAGGGTAGAAACACCCTGACCCCTAGGTTTGCTCAGGGGTCCCACAAGGACCCCTGGGCAAAAAAAAAAATTTTTTAAAAATCGGCAGGATGCGCCCAGGGTGCGCGAATCCTGCCGAAAAAAATCGAAGCGCGGTCTCCCGCGCTCGATAGTTAATTGGCCCTCGGGTGGCCCAAGTCCCGGGGGCATGGTGGGGGTGGGGATAACTTAATGTGTGGGGGCCTCAAAGGGCCCCCCAAGCCCCGGGACCGCCACCCCCGGGGCTTTTATAAAATGGTGCGGGAGGGCTCTGAGCCCTCCCGCAGCCCCGGGGACCACCACCTCCCGGGGCTTTTTAAATTAATTTAACAACCTGTGTGGGGGGCTCCAGCCCCCCACACACGCTCCCGGGCACTAACAAATTAAAATGGGGGTCCGTTTTGGACCCCCGAAGCACCGGGTACCACCACCTCCCGGGGCTGTGCTGATGTAGGGAGGGGGCCGCGCGGCCCCCTCCTGGAGCCCTTGATGGCTCCTGGGGACCGCCACCCCCAGGGCCGGCTTCCTGCAGTGTCCCGGGGTGCCTACCCCCGGGACACTGTAGTTTGCTATGGCAGGACGGGAGCCTCGCGGCCCCGTCCTGCCATAGCAAACTGCTTTGGATATTGGAAGAGAGAGCAGGGAAACCTGCTCTCTCTTCCAATATCCAAGCACATTGCTTTTCCACATGGGGAGCAGCATGTCAGCTGCTCCCCATGTGGAAAGCAATGTCGGCTCCCAAGGGACGTGGGGAGCCGGCGGGACTGTGGGGGATTGGGGACCCCCCACAGTCCCCAACGGAGAGGGCCAGCCCTGGGGGATGGGGTCCCCAGGGCAAGTAGTGGCTCAGGATGGGGGCCACGCGGCCCCCTCCCCAAAAAAGAAAAATAAAAAAAATGGAAAGGCCGGCCCCGGGGGATGGGGTCCCCGGGGCCTTAAATGGCCAGAGGAGGGGGGCCACGCAGCCCCCTCCAAAGAATAAAAATAAAAAGGCCATGCCCCGGGGGATGGAGTCCCCGGGCCAATACAGGCCCAGGGAAGGGGGGCCACGCGGCCTCCTTCCTGTTTTTTTTTTTAATTAAAAATTAAAAAAGGGGTAAGGCCCTGGGGATGACCCCAGGGCATAAAAACAGGAAAAAGGAAGGGGGCCACACAGCTCCCCTTCAGGGGACAAAAAAATAATTTTTAAAAACGATCGGGCCCGCAGGCCCCGCCCCTTCCTTCACCACTTGCAAACGCGCCCTGGCGCGTTTGCAGAGGGGAACGATCCCCTTGAATACTGGGGGTCCTGAGGGCCAACTAGCCCACCAGGAACCTCCAATATGCGCCAGGGGCTGCGTTGCAGAGACGTGTAGAGAGGCCACACCCCTTTTACACCTCTCTGCAACGCAGCTCTGTGGTGCTTTTTGGAGGTATATGGTGGGCTAGTTGGACTCCGGGGACCCTCAGGATTCAAGGGGACTTAATCCCCAACTTAAAACGCGCCACGGGGCGCGTTTGCACAGTGGTGAAGGGAGGGGGCGGGGCTTCAGGTGACATGTGTGCAAACAGGCCCCGTGGCGCGTTTTAAGATGGGGAATTAAATCCCCTTCAATCCGGAGGGTCCCTGGGGGCAACTAGCCCAACAGGTACATCCAGAAAGCGCCACGGAGCTGCGTTGCAGAGAGGTGTAAAAGGGGTGTGGCCTCTCTACACGTCTCTGCAACGCAGCCCCTGGTGCATATTGGAGGTTCTTGGTGGGCTAGTTGGCCCCTAGGGACCCTCAGGATTCAAGGGGACTTAATCCCCCAACTTAAAACGCGCCACGGGGCGCGTTTGCACAGATGTCACCTCAGGCCCCGCCCCTCCCTTCACCATTGTGCAAATATTCCTCTAAAATCAGCCGAAATACGAATTCCGATTTACTCACCTGTTATCAGGAGAGACCTCAGTGCTGTATCTTTCAGCCCAGTACTGGTCCTGAAAAGTAATTTTAACCGTACTTACCAGTAACTTGAATTTCCTTCCATAGGCTAACATTGACTGGTTTCACTTGGAAATTCTTCTAAGTGTGGAGTTTTGGAACTTTAAAATATTCCTCTAAAATCAGCCGAAATACGAATTCCGATTTACTCACCTGTTATCAGGAGAGACCTCAGTGCTGCATCTTTCAGCCCAGTACTGGTCCTGAAAAGTAATTTTAACCGTACTTACCGGTAACTTGAATTTCCTTCATAGGCTAACATTGACTGGTTTCACTTGGAAATTCTTCTAAGTGTGGAGTTTTGGAACTTTAAAATATTCCTCTAAAATCAGCCGAAATACGAATTCCGATTTACTCACCTGTTATCAGGAGAGACCTCAGTGCTGCATCTTTCAGCCCAGTACTGATCCTCAAAAGTAATTTTAACCGTACTTACCAGTAACTTGAATTTCCTTCCATAGGATATCATTGCCTGCTTTTTGCTGAAAAAGTTTCTAAGTGTTGATTTTTGAAACATACAAATATTCCTCTAAAATCAGCCGAAATCCGAATTCTGATTTACTCACCTGTTATCAGGAGAGACCTCAGTGCTGCATCTTTCAGCCCAGTACTGGTCCTGAAAAGTAATTTTAACCGTACTTACCAGTAACTTGAATTTCCTTCCATAGGCTAACATTGACTGGTTTCACTTGGAAATTCTTCTAAGTGTGGAGTTTTGGAACTTAAAAATATTCCTCTAAAATCAGCCGAAATACGAATTCCGATTTACTCACCTGTTATCAGGAGAGACCTCAGAGCTGCATCTTTCAGCCCAGTACTGATCCTCAAAAGTAATTTTAACCGTACTTACCGGTAACTTGAATTTCCTTCATAGGCTAAGATTGACTGGTTTTCAGCAAAAAGTTTCAAAGTGTTGATTTTCACAAACTACAAATATTCCTTAAAAATCGCCTGTATGACTTAAACGCATTCTTTCAACTGTTTACAGGAGATGCACCAGTGCTGGATCCAGGATCCAACACTGAGTAAGAAAAAGTAACGATAACAGTTTTTACCTGCTAAGTGAATTTCCTTCCATAGGATAACATTGGTGATTCTATGAGAAAAAGTTTCTAAGTGTCAACTTTTAAAATACAATAATATTCCTTAAAAATCACGACTGTAACCAAAACGCTTTTACTCAACTGTTTACAGGAGATGTACCAGGACTGAATCTAGGATCCAGTCCTGTGGTTACAAAAGTAATCCATAAAGTAACTAATTGCATTTAACTAGAAATTCACATTGAGCTGAATGTTGCATTGTGTTTGAAAATGTGTTGCCCATTGCAACAACTGTAACTACTGTACTTAAAAGTCTATTGCCTATCTGCAAAGTATTTAAACTAAAGTAATTCATTCTGAGAAAGTATTTTTGTAATGTAATGTATAATGTAATTACAATGTAATTTAAAAAATAAAATATGTAAAAAAAAATTGTTTCTAAAAATGTAGTAAATCAGTATGAAAAAAATTAATATAACAATTAATACATTTAAAAATTGTCATTTACAAAACCTTTGAAATTCACTGAAAAACCGTAGGTTTCAGGCACGTTATAGTTAGAAATTAGCATTTAAAAACCTTTGAAATTCACTGAAAAAACCATAGGTTTCAGACACGTTATAGTTACAAATTAGCATTTAAAAAACCTTTGAAATTCACTGAAAAAAACCATAGGTTTCAGACACGTTATAGTTACAAATTAGCATTTAAAAACCTTTGAAATTCACTGAAAAAACCATAGGTTTTAGGGACAGTTATAGTTACTTGGACATTGCACTCGTACAAAACCCGTGAAATTCCCCGTTATAGTTAGTTCAGCTAACTATAACTCGCGCCCGCAATGCACTGCTGATGACGTCACATATTACATCACTCATGACATGGTCAGTGACATCACTGATGACATCACTGATGACATCTCAAATGACATCACTGATGACATCATCCACGTGATAATCTGATGCACCTCCTCACACCCTAATATAACCTTTGATACACCCACTCTAAATTACAGACTGCCATTCGCAAAACCATAGACACTCCAACACCAATAACTACATACCCACTCACTGATTCTTAGGTCTACACACACACATCCACTCACTCACCCGTACAGTCACTCATACTTACGGTCACTCAGTACAGGACTATCATATGCACTCTTACTCCTATATAGACACTCAAACAACGCCACTCATCCATAGAGATACTCACACACCTAGTCAGTCATGCAAATAATTAAACACACTGCCATTTACTCACCTATACAGTTATACACACACCAGCTCACTTACTCATACAAATAGTAGCACATTGTTACGCTCTTATACAATTACTGATACAAGCACACACTCATCCATACATCCACTATCACAATCACTCACTCTTGCTTATAGCTATTTATATACTCCAACACACATATATACTGCCTTTCACATATGTAGTTACTCACACATGTACCACTGGGACATACATTCACTCACTAACACACTCTTACACACACTTACCCACCCATACAGTCTATCACAGATGCACTCTTGAAACCATCCACCCAGTGAATCACCCACTCACACATCTATGCACAGAGTGGCACACACCCCTCCCACACAAACACTCAGGCACCCATACAGATACTCAGACAAGCATTCAATAACTCATATAGACACTCATGTAGCTATTCACAAACACATGCAGCCACTTACACAGCAACAGACAGACGGATACAGACATTCATCCAGTTTAGTCACTAACCCATGCATTCAGTAAGATACGTTAAATCACTCACTTATACAGTCAGTCACGCACCTACTAAATCATCCATACAGACACTTACACACCCACTCATTCTTCAATACGTCTTTTCCTATATATATTAAAAATATTTAAACTTTACAGAAACACACAGTCACTGGATGATGTCATCAGTGATGTCATTTGAGATGTCATCAGTGATGTCATCAGTGATGTCACTGACCATGTCATGAGTGATGTAATATGTGACGTCATCAGCAGTGCATTGCGGGGGCGCGAGTTATAGTTAGCTGTAACGGGGGAATTTCACGGGTTTTGTACGAGTGCAATGTCCAAGTAACTATAACTGTCCCTAAAACCTATGGTTTTTTCAGTGAATATATATATATATACACACACACATTCATTCACTGAAAAAAATCAAAGGTTAAAGGGACATTATTTAGTTGAAAAGGTCAGCTAAAACATACAATTTTAAGCAAGCAATGCAACTGAAATTCACCAGTTATAGTGATCTCAAGTAACAGTAACTCGTGCCCTCAAGTAACTATAACTCGCTCCCCCTGCACAGTTATGTCATCAATGATGTTATTTCAGATATTGAGTTGATGTTAACAATGGTGTAATAAGGCATGTCATGAGTGATGCAATATGTGAGGTACTGCAGATCCACGGATTCTCATATTTAAATAAAAAATGCATATTTTTTATGCTATAAAAACCCACGGATGAAATATTAGAAACAGCAAAATACATCAAATCCCAACAAAGGAAAGCTGTTATTAAATTATAGAGGATATTATGGATAGTAAGGGGAACACCACCAGTGGGAAACACAATGGTAATGCACAAAATATTATTCAAACCCACTCTATGGCAGGGCTACCATTAAAGATGAAATAGTTGAAAAAGTTAGGGAACAGAACCATCTCCCTAATAATACTGAAATAGAAGTCAGAAATATTTTAGAAGCCCTAGAAAAGGCCAGTACGGGCACACAAGAGCCAACATGCACGATATTCAAAAATATTATACTAAACATTCCTGAACAAGCAACAGGCCAACTCCCTTGTATACCAACCCTAAAAATATTGTTTGCCAGAACACATATAACAGTCAAGGAAACAGCAGTAGTACTTAGAAATATGAAGATATAGACATACCCCACATTTACTAACAACACATAAAAAATAAACCTTTTTATTATATGACAACTACACTAATGACAAAAAAATCATCATGTACGCTACCAATAATATATATTAAACATACACATTCTATATATATATATATATATATATATATATATATAAATATACATACACATATTATCTACTGGCGGTCGCCAGTAGATAGTTATAGTTAGGACCTATTTTCCATAGGAAATCCACAACATTCTATTTGAAATAACGTTGGCTCTGATTGACGAATCTTCGCGAAACCTTTCAACTTGTTGGGGCGCTCCGGTCCGCTCCTATCCTGAAAGTCTCGGGGTGATTCGTCAAGCAATGTCCGAGAAAAAAGGGGGGTCCCAAAACGTGTTTTCCCCATTCATTTTTCCATAGGAACCTTTCATCGCAGCTACAGCCCGAACTGCTGAACGGAATTACACCAAATTTGGCAAAGAGGTAGCCCTTGGTTCAGTGTCGTGCCTTTTGCTTAAATGGTGTAAATCCGTTCAGTAGTTCCTGAGAAAATCAAAAGTAAAATCACATATATATCTGGGCGGAGCCTAACCACACATGTCATTGTGAGATCTGATTGGCTGTCAGCACTTCATCCTGGAATTGCTGGCAGCCATCTTGAGACCAATATACATGATAGTACCCCATTGAAATGCATTGTAGTGAATCAAAGATTTTGAGGGTTACCAAAAGGAGAACTATAAAGGGTGATAACAGACTTTAGTTACATTAGAATTCATTTGTTGATGGTACCATATTAATTTCAGGAATTGTGGTGTGTTCTAAGGTGATTTTACCCTGTGAAAAACCTTCTGCTGGGATATCATGAATCATGTTTGAGAGAAAACTATTTTCACATGCTTGTCCCATACAGTTTTGGAAGGTGCTCCAGAAGCTAAAATGAAAGCATATTTTCTGTAAATTCACATTATCTTTCTCAGTCATGTGAGAATGAAGTCTGACATTCTCAGTAAAACATGTACATCCAACAAGGGCAGAGACTGTCAGTTGATTCCTTTGTGTTCTACTGCAGCTTCCCAGAGTGTTCTATAGAACAACTAGAGCGCTAACAGCCTTACTTATGACAAAAGTATGGCACACCTGAAGCCATCTTGATTGGAATAAACCGGTAACACTTAAAACATTTAATTTAAAAAGGAACAAAATGAGGGGGTTCTTTTTGAAATAGAAATTATGGTTAGTGCTTCAGAAAGAAAAATTAGGGCATGTTTTAAGTGAGATCTCAAATCCTCTTCTATTTCTTTAGAAAATTCTGACATGCAGACTGAAACAATCACTTTCAATACCAGCAGCAGACTTCCAGTTAACTCACTGGTGAGCAGTAGCTTTACTACAGTGATCTAATGAGCAACTAGAGTGCTAACATTCTGAATTTATGGCAAATATGAGACACATCTGAATGCCTTCTTGATGGATTCAAAGTAAAAAACTGAAAGCATTTCCTACTGAGGAGACTGCAGTAAATGAGGAAATTAGGAAACTTCATAACAAAGAAGTCTTCCAAGATGGCCACCAGTGAAAAAAGAGCCCAAATGTAGCACAAATATTACCCAGATGTAGCCCACATTTAGCTCCAATGACAAAAGTGTGCAAAACACTTTTTATTTTTAGTTTTTTGTAGTTTTATGTAGTGCAGACTGGTCAGGTATTGGAGCGTTGCATCTTAAAACATGACCCCCTACACTACAAAAACACCACTGCACTACCCTAAAACCTAAAACACTACCCCCAGCACGACCCCCTACACTACACAAGCACCACTGCACTATCCTAAGCCCTAAAACACTACCCCCAGCATGACCCCCTACACTACACAAACACCACTGCACTACCCTAAACCCTAAAACACTACCCCCAGTACGACCCCCTACACTACCCAAACACCACTGCACTACCCTAAATCATGACCCACTACACAAACACCACTGCACTGCCCTAAATCCTAAAACACTACCCCCAGCACGACCCCCTACACTACCCAAACACCACTGCACTACCCTAAAACATGACCCCCTACACTACACAAACACATCTGCACTACTCTAAACCCTAAAACACTACCCCCAGCATGACCCCCTACACTACACAAGCACCATTGCACTACCCTAAACCCTAAAACACTACCCCCAGCACGACCCCCTACACTGCCCGAACACCACTGCACTGCCCTAAACCCTGAAACACCAGCCCCTGCACGACCCCCTACACTGCCCGAACACCACTGCACTGCCCTATACCCTGAAACACCACCCCTAGCATGACCCCCTACACTGCCCGAACACCACTGCACTGCCCTAAACCCTGAAACACCACCCCCTTCACGACCCCCTCACTGCCCGAACACCACTGCACTGCCCTTAACCCTGAAACACCACCCCCAGCACGACCCCCTACACTGCCCGAACACCACTGCACTGCCCTAAACCCTGAAACACTACCCTCAGCAGACCCCCTACACTGCCCGAACACCACTGCACTGCCCTAAACCCTGAAACATCACCCCCAGCAAGACCCCCTACACTGCCCGAACACCACTGCTCTGCCCAAAACCCTGTAACACCAGCCCCAGCACGACCCCCTACACTGCCCGAACACCACTGCACTGCCCTAAACCCTGAAACACCAGCCCCAGCACGACCCCCTACACTGCCCGAACACCACTGCACTGCCCTAAACCCTGAAACACCAGCCCCAGCACGACCGCCACACTGCCCGAACACCACTGCACTGCCCTAAACCCTGAAACACCAGCCCCAGCATGACCCCCTACACTGCCCGAACACCACTGCACTGCCCTAAACCCTGAAACACCACCCCTGCACGACCCCCTACACTGCCCGAACACCACTGCACTGATCTAAACCCTGAAACACCACCCCCAGCACGACCCCCTACACTGCCTGAACACCACTGCACTGCCCTAAACCCTGAAACACCACCCCTGCATGACCCCCTACACTGCCCAAACACTACTGCACTGCCCTAAACCCTGAAACACCACCCCAGCAGGACCCCCTACACTGCACCGAACACCACAGCACTGCCCTAAACCCTGAAACACTACCCCCAGAAAGACCCCCTACACTGCCCGAACACCACTGCACTGCCCTAAACCCTGAAACACCAGCCCCAGCACAACCCCCTACACTGCCCGAACACCACTGCCCTAAACCCTGAAACACCACCCCCAGCAAGACCCCCTACACTGCCCGAACACCACTGCAGCGCCCTAAACCCTGAAACACCAACCCCAGCACGACCCCCTACACTGCCCGAACACCACTGCTCTGCCCAAAACCCTGAAACACCAGCCCCAGCACGACCCCCTACACTGCCCGAACACCACTGCACTGCCCTAAACCCTGAAACACTACCCCCAGCAAGACCCCCTACAATGCCCGAACACAACTGCACTGCCCTAAACCCTGAAACATCACCCCCAGCAAGACCCCTACACTGCCCGAACACCACTGCACTGCCCTAAACCCTGAAACACCAGCCCCAGCACGACCCCCTACACTGCCCGAACACCACTGCACTGCCCAAAACCCTGAAACACAAGCCCCAGCACGACCCCTACACTGCCCGAACACCACTGCCCCTAAACCCTGAAACACCACCCCCAGCAAGACCCCCTACACTGCCCGAACACCACTGCACTGCCCTAAACCCTGAAACACCAGCCCCAGCACGACCCCCTACACTGCCCGAACACCACTGCACTGCCCTAAACCCTGAAACACCACCCCCAGCACGACCCCTACACTGCCCGAACACCACTGCACTGCCCTAAACCCTGAAACACCAGCCCCAGCACGACCCCCTACACTGCCCGAACACCACTGCACTGCCCTAAACCCTGAAACACCAGCCCCAGCACGACCCCTACACTGCCCGAACACCACTGTACTGCCCTAAACCCTGAAACACCAGCCCCAACATGACCCCCTACATGGCCCGAACACCACTGCACTGCCCTAAACCCTGAAACACCACCCCCAGCACGACCCCCTACACTGCCCGAACACAACTGCACTGCCCTAAACCCTGAAACACCACACCCTGCACCACCCCCTACACTGCCCGAACACCACTGCACTGCTCCTAAACCCTGAAACACCACCCCTGCACCGCCCCTACACTGCCCAAACACCACTGCACTGCCCTAAACCCTGAAACACCACCCCCAGCACGACCCCCTATACTGCCCGAACACCACTGCACTGCCCCAAACCCTGAAACACCACCCCAGCATGACCCCCTACACTGGCCGAACCCCACTGCCCTAAACCCTGAATTACCACCCCCTGCACCACCCCCTACACTGCCCGAACACCACTGCACTGCCCTAAACCCTAAAACTCCACCCCCAGCACGACTCCCTACACTGCCCAAACACCACTGCACTGCCCTAAACCCTGAAACACCACCCCCAGCACGACCTCCTACACTACCCGAACACGACTGCACTGCCCTAAACCCTCAAACACTCCCCCAGCACGACCCCCTACACTACCCGAACACCACTGCACTGCCCTAAACCCTAAAACACTCCCCCAGCACGACCCCTACACTACCCGAACACCACTGCACTGCCCTAAACCCTAAAACACTCCCCCAGCACGACCCCCTACACTACCCAAACACCAATGCACTACCCTAATCCCTAAAACACTATCCCCCGCACGACCCCCTACACTACCCAAAGACCACTGCACTTTCCTAAACCCTAAAACACTACCCCTGCACGACTCCCTACACTACCCAAAGACCACTGCACTACCCTAAACCCTAAAACACGACCTCCTACACTACACAAACACCACTGCACTACCCTAAACCCTAAAAACTACCCCCAGCACGAACCCCTACACTACCCAAACACCACTGCACTACCCTAAACCCTAAAACACCACCCCCAGCAGTACCCCCTACACTACCCAAACACCACTGCACTACCCTAAACCCTAAAACACTACCCCCAGCAGTACCCCCTACACTGCCCAAACACCATTGCACTACCCTAAACCAACTACCCCCAGCAGTACCCCCTACACTACCCAAACACCACTGCACTACCCTAAATCACTACCCCTAGCACGACCCCTACACTACCCAAACACCACTGCACTACCCTAAACCCTAAAACACTACCCCCAGCACGACCCCTACACTACCCAAACACCACTGCACTACCCTAAACCCTGAAACACCACCCCCAGCACGACCCCCTACACTGCCCAAACACCACTGCACTGCCCTAAACCCTGAAACATCACCCCCAGCAAGACCCCCTACACTGCCTGAACACCACTGCCCTAAACCCTGAAACACCACCCCCTGCACGACCCCCTACACTGCCCGAACACCACTGAACTGCCCTAAACCCTGAAACACCACCTCCAGGACAACCCCCTACACTGCCTGAACACCACTGCCCTAAACCCTGAAACACCACCCCCTGCACGACCCCCTACACTGCCCGAACACCACTGCACTGCCCTAAACCCTAAAACACCACCCCCAGCACGACCCCTACACTGCCCGAACACCACTGCACTGCCCTAAACCCTGAAACACCAGCCCCAGCACGACCCCCTACACTGCCCGAACACCACTGCACTGCCCTAAACCCTGAAACACCAGCCCCAGCACGACCCCTACACTGCCCAAACACCACTGTACTGCCCTAAACCCTGAAACACCAGCCCCAACATGACCCCCTACATGGCCCGAACACCACTGCACTGCCCTAAACCCTGAAACACCACCCCCCTGCACGACCCCCTACACTGCCCGAACACCACTGCACTGCCCTAAACCCTGAAACACCACACCCTGCACCACCCCCTACACTGCCCGAACACCACTGCACTGCCCTAAACCCTGAAACACCACCCCTGCACCGCCCCCTACACTGCCCAAACACCACTGCACTGCCCTAAACCCTGAAACACCACCCCCAGCACGACCCCTTTACTGCTCGAACACCACTGCACTGCCCCAAACCCTGAAACACCACCCCCAGCATGACCCCCTACACTGCCCGATCACCACTGCCCTAAACCCTGAAACACCACCCCCTGCACCACCCCTACACTGCCCGAACACCACTGCACTGCCCTAAACCCTGAAACACCACCCCCAGCACGACCCCCTACACTGCCCGAACACCACTGCACTGCCCTAAACCCTAAAACACCACCCCCAGCACGACCCCCTACACTACCCGAACACCACTGCACTACCGTAAACCCTAAAATACTCCCCCAGCACGACCCCTACACTACCTGAACACCGACTGCACTGCCCTAAACCCTCAAACACTCCCCCCAGCACGACCCCCTACACTACCCAAACACCAATGCACTACCCTAATCCCTAAAACACTATCCCCGCACGACCCCCTACACTACCCAAAGACCACTGCACTTTCCTAAACCCTAAAAAACTACCCCCAGCACGAACCCCTACACTACCCAAACACCACTGCACTACCCTAAACCCTAAAACACTACCCCCAGCAGTACCCCTACACTACCCAAACACCACTGCACTACCCTAAACCCTAAAACACTACCCCCAGCAGTACCCCTACACTACCCAAACACCATTGCACTACCCTAAACCCTAAAACACTACCCCCAGCAGTACCCCTACACTACCCAAACACCACTGCACTACCCTAAATCACTACCCCCAGCACGACCCCCTACACTACCCAAACACCACTGCACTACCCTAAACCCTAAAACAGTACCCCCAGCACAACCCCCTACACTACCCAAACACCACTGCACTACCCTAAACCCTAAAACACTCCCCCAGCACGACTCCCTACACTACCCAAACACCACTGCACTACCCTAAACCCTAAATCTACCCCCAGCATGACCCCCTACACTACACAAACACCACTGCACTCACCCTAAACCCTAAAACACTACCCCCAGCACGACCCTCTTCACTACCTAAACACAACTGCACAATTTGTTACAGGCGTTGCAACGCAGGCCTGTGGTGCTTACTGGAAGTACCTGGTAGGCTAGTTGGGCCCCAGGGACCCTCAGGATTCAAGGTGACCTAATCCCCCAACTTAAAACGTGCCACGGGGCGCGTTTGCACAGTGGTGAAGGGAGGGGCGGGGCCTCAGGTGATATGTGCGCAAACACGCCCTGTGGTGCATTTTAAGTTGGGGAATTAATTCCCTTTGAATCCTGAGGGACCCTGGGGGCCAACTAGCCCACCAGGTACCTTCAGTAAGCACAACAGAGTTGCGTTGCAGAGAGGTGAAAAAAGGTGCGTGGCCTCGGAACGCCTCTCTGCAACTCAGCTCTGTGGTCCTAACTGTAGGTACCTGGGGGCTAGTTGGGCCCAAGGACCCTCAGGATTCAAGGGGACTTAATCCCGCAACTTAAAAACGCGCCACGGGGCGTGTTTGCACACATGTCACCTCAGGCCCCCTCCCTTCACCACTGTGCAAACGCGCCCTGTAGCGCGTTTTAAGAGGTAGTTTTAATCCCCCTGCCCTATTATGTACTACGGACTTGCAGAGGAGGTCATGCTAATCACAGGGGTACCCCAACGCATAGTGTTCCCTAGTGTATGTAGGAGTTTTCACTGTATTCGAAGTGTCTTTTAGCATAGCACTGCCTCTGGTTAGTCAGAGTCAGTTACCACCAGTACCCGTCTGAAAAAGTTGTGGGCATAGGATGATTTTGCAACAAGGCCTCTTTCTGCTCCTCTGTTGGTTCTTTCTGCACATCTTTTGCTTCTTTCTGTGCGTTTTTTCTTCTTTCTTCACATGTCCTACCTCTGTAGGCATAGTTAGAAACTAGCATTTAAAAAACTTTTGAAATTCACTTAATAAATCATAGGTTTCCAGGCACGTTATAGTTAGAAATTAGCATTTAAAAAACCTTTGAAATTCACTGAAAAAACCATAGGTTTCAGACACGTTATAGTTAGAAATTAGCATTTAAAAAACCTTTGAAATTCACTGAAAAAAACCATAGGTTTTAGGGACAGTTATAGTTAGTTGGACATTTCACTCGTACAAAACCATAGAAATTCCCCCGTTATAGTTAGTTCAGCTAACTATAACTCGGCCCCCTCAATGCACTGCTGAGGACGTCACATATTACATCACTCATGACATGGTCAGTGTCATCAGCAGTGCATTGCGGGGGCGCGAGTTATAGTTAGCTGAACTAACTATAACGGGGGAATTTCACGGGTTTTGTACGAGTGCAATGTCCAACTAACTAGAACTGTCCTAAAACCTATGGTTTTTTCAGTGAATTTGTAAGGTTTTTAAATGCTAATTTCTAACTATAACGTGCCTGAAACCTATGGTTTTTCAGTGAATATATATATATATATATATATATATACATACATACATACATATATACATACATACATATATATACATGCATACATATACATGAACATATATCTACATTCATTATCTACTGGCGGTCGCCAGTAGATAGTTATAGTTAGGACCTATTTTCCATAGGAAATCCGCAACATTCTATTTGAAATAACTCTTGCATCCGTTGACGAATCTTCGCGAAATTTTCAAACTTTATGGCCCGCTCGGGTCCGCTCCTACCCTGAAAGTTTTGGGGTGATTCGTCAAGCAGGGGCCGAGAAAAAAGGGGGGTCCCAAAACGTGTTTTCCCCATTCATTTTCCCATAGGAAAATTTAGCCACGACTACAGCCCGAACTGCTGAACGGAATTACACAAAATTTGGCAAAGAGGTAGTTCTTGGTTCAGAAAGAACCCTTTTTGTTAAATGGTGTAAATCCGTTCAGTAGTTGCGGAGAAATTAAAAAATAAGAGTCAAAAATCAATTTCCCATTGGAAACTTTATGCAAGGCTACAGCCCGAACTGCTGAACGGAATTACACCAAATTTGGCAAGAGGTAGTTCTTGGTTCAGAAAGAACCCTTTTTGTTAAATGGTGTAAATCCGTTCAGTAGTTGCTGAGAAAATCAAAAGTAAAAACACATATATCTGGGCGGAGCCTAACCACACATGTCATCGTGAGATCTGATTGGCTGTCAGCACTTCATCCTGGAATTGCTGGCAGCCATCTTGGGACCAATATAAATGATAGTACCCCATTGAAATGCATTGTAGTGAATCGAAGATTTTGAGGGTTACCAAAAGGAGAACTATAAAGGGTGATAACAGACTTTAGTTACATTAGAATTCATTTGTTGATGGTACCATACTAATTTCAGGAATTGTGGTGTGTTCTAAGGTGATTTTACCCTGTGAAAAACCTTCTGCTGGGATATCATGAATCATGTTTGAGAGAAAACTATTTTCACATGCTTGTCCCATACAGTTTTGGAAGGTGCTCCAGAAGCTAAAATGAGAGCATATTTTCTGTAAATTCACATTATCTTTCTCAGTCATGTGAGAATGAAGTCTGACATTCTCAGTAAAACATGTACATCCAACAAGGGCAGAGACTGTCAGTTGATTCCTTTGTGTTCTACTGCAGCTTCCCAGAGTGTTCTAAAGAACAACTAGAGTGCTAACAGCCCTACTTATGACAAAAGTATGGCACACCTGAAGCCATCTTGATTGGAATAAACTGGTAACACTTAAAACATTTAATTTAAAAAGGAACAAAATGATGGGGTTCATCTTGTCATAGAAATTATGGTTAGTGCTGTAGAAAGAAAAATTAGGACATGTTTTAAGTGAGATCTCAAATATCTTCCTGTTATATTTCAACAGGAGCAGCCTGTCAGTTGATGCCTTTGTGTTCTACTGCAGCTTCCCAGAGTGTTCTAAAGAACAACTAGAGTGCTAACAGCCTTACTTATGACAAAAGTATGGCACATCTGAAGCCATCTTGATTGGAATAAACTGGTAACACTTAAAACATTTAATTTAAAAAGGAACAAAATGAGGGGGTTCATTTTGCCATAGAAATTATGGTTAGTGCTGCAAAAAGAAAATGTAGTGCATGTTTTAAGTGAGATCTCAAATCCTCTTCTATTTCATTAGAAAATTCTGACATGCAGACTGAAACAATCACTTTCAATACCAGCAGTAGACTTCCAGTTAACTCCTTGGTGAGCAGTAGCTTTACTACAGTGATCTAATGAACAACTAGAGTGCTAACATTCTGAATTTATGGCAAATGTGTGACACATCTGAATGCCTTCTTGATGGATTCAAAGTAAAAAAACTGAAAGCATTTCCTACTGAGGAGACTGTAGTAAATGAGAAAATTAGGAAACTTCATAACAAATAAGTCTCCCAAGATGGCCACCAGAGAAAAAAGAGCCCAAATGTAGCACAAATATCACCCAGAGGTAGCCCACGTATAGCCCAATGACAGAAGTGTGCAAAACACTTTTTATTTTTGTTTTTGCAGTTTTATATAGTGCAGACTGGTCAGGTATTGGAGTGCTTTACATGAGCATTGGTTACATCACACAAGGACAAATTCATGTTGGTTGACCCCTACACTACCCAAAACACCACTGCACTACCCTAAACCCTAAAACACTACCCCCAGCACGACCCCCTTCACTACCCAAACACAACTGCACTACCCTAAACTCTAAAACACTACCCCCTACACTACCCAAACACCACTGCACTACCCTAAACCCTAAAACACTACCCCCAGCATGACCCCCTACACTACACAAACACCACTGCACTACCCTAAACCCTAAAACACTACCCCTACACTACACAAACACCATTGCACTACCCTAAACCTAAAACACTACCCCCAGCATGACCCCCTACACTACACAAACACCACTGCACTACCCTAAACCCTAAAACAATACCCCAGCACGACCCCTACACTACCCAAACACCACTGCACTACCCTAAACACTACACCCCCAGCATGACCCCTACACTACACAAACACCACTGGACTACCCTAAACCCTAAAACACTACCCCAGCATGACTCCCTACACTACCTAAACACCACTGCACTACACTAAACCCTAAAACACTAACCCCAGCATGACCCCCTACACTACCCAAACACTACTGCACTACCCTATACCCTAAAACACGACCCCAGTACACTACACCAAACACAACTGCACTACCCTAAACCCTAAAACACTACCCACAGCATGACCCCTACACTACACGAACACCACTGCACTGCCCTAAACCTAAAACACTACCCCCTACACTACACCGAACACCACTGCACTGCCCTAAACCCTGAAACACAACCCCCAGCATGACCCCCTACACTACACAAACCCCACTGCACTACCCTAAACCCCCCTACACTATACAAACACCACTGCATTACTCTAAACCCTGAAACACCACCCCAGCACGACCCCCTCACAGCACAAACACCACTGCACTACCCTAAACCCTAAATACGACCCCCAGCACGACCCCCTACACTGCCCAAACACCACTGCCATACCCTAAACCCTGAAACACTACCCCCAGCATGAACCCCTACACTGCCCAAACACCACTGCACTACCCTAAACCTTGAAACACTACCCCCAGCACTACCCCTACACTACACGAACACCACTGCACTGCCCTAAACCCTAAAACACTACCCCAGCACTACCCCCTACACTGCCCAAACACCACTGCACTACCCTAAAGCCTGAAACACCACCCCCAGCACGACCCCCTACACTACTGCACTACCCTAAACCCTAAAACACTACCCCCAGCACGACCCCCTACACTACCCAAACACCACTGCACTACCCTAAACCCTAAAACACTACCCCCAGCACGACCCCTACACCGCCCAAACACCACTGCACTACCCTAAACCCTAGTAAAGAAACCCCCACCCCATGCCCAATCCCCCTTACCTCTCACTCCTCGTGGTTCCTCTCTCCTCGTGGTTCCTGCTTCACGTCGTCTCTGAGGGCGGTGCACGTCGTTGTGAGGAAACGGAACAGCCTCTGTTTCCTTACAACGACATGGATCGTCTATATGTTTTTATAGAACGCATGGTCATTTACCATACATACCTTTACAACAAAATTCGTTGTAAAGGCATGCGTGGTAAATGACCATGCGTTCTAAAAAATGCGTAGTAATGACTTCATGATGTACAACGCATGCGTGGTAATGCATGCGTTGTAATGGTATCGTAAAGTAAAAAGTCGTTGTAACGGCTGTTTACCGATCGAAGCTGGCCCCTGTTCTTCAGTGAGACATTTATTTGATTAATTAGGAGGAAGGAATGTGGTTTTTTTACCGAAAAGTGCATTCCCGGCTGTTGTATTGTGAAAGTGTCCGCGGGGCCTGGTTTCACTTCCGGTGAGAGAGTGGAAGAGTCTGTTTGGATCTAAAGGAGTTCTGTTGTTGGACGGGGCCGGCGCGACATGTCATCAGAAAACATAGCTAATGGAAAGCGTCCTCCCTGAAGTGTGGAGCAGTGCCATGAGAGGTCAACGAGTGTGCGTCCCACCGCAGTATGACCGTACCGCGTGACCCATGTGCCACCTCCAGGGTACGGGAGGCAGAAGCGGCATCGCAGGTCCTCTTGAAGACCGTTGTAGCACTAATTCTACATTTTGGTACTAGGGCATTTTAACTTCGTTGTTCCTGCCAGATACAAAGAGAAGATCCTGCGTTATTCAGTGCCCTCGTTACCTTTTTTGTGGGTTGTGGTGCTTGTCACTTCGCTGCCCCGCCGGTGCACACGACTGGGCACCCCACCTCGTGTGCCATCTGCAGGGCCTCTGCCGTCGGATCACTGGTTTCGGTTTCTGGAGTGGCAACATAAACAGTTGCTCCCAAAGGACTAGCCTGAACACTTAGGTGAATATCCCCTGCACCAGCATTCCACGGAAATTCTTTCCTAGCTCTCCCACGTCAACGAGGACGTCATAATAGCACGGCTCCGCTCGCGACACCGTATGACGTCATCGGAGCCATAAGAGAACCTCGTCGGCGTGCTGACGTCAGTTCCACCCATTTTTTCCGTGCCACCGAGGCAAACAGGGGACCGAGACATTTTTACATGTATACATAGTGTAATAAATATATATATATTCACTGAAAAAACCATAGGTTTCAGGCACGTTATAGTTAGAAATTAGCATTTAAAAAACCTTAGAAATTCACTGAAAAAACCATAGGTTTCAGGCACGTTATAGTTAGCAATTAGCATTTAAAAAACCTTAGAAATTCACTGAAAAAACCATAGGTTTCAGGGGCGTTATAGTTAGTTGGACATTTCACTCGTACAAAACCATAGAAATTCCCCGTTATAGTTAGTTCAGCTAACTATAACTCGCAGCGCCTCATAATGCACTGCTGATGACGTCACATATTACATCACTCATGACATGGTCAGTGACATCACTCATGACATCACTGATGACATCTCAAATGACATCACTGATGACATCACTGATGACATCATCCAGTGAATGTGTGTTTTTCTGAAAATTAAATATGTTTTATATATGTATATCTCAAGGTCGATGGAAGAATAAATGGGTATATAAGTGTCTAAATGGATGATTTTGTTTTGTAAAATTGATTGTATAACTGACTAAGTGTATCTTAGTGAATACATGGGTTAGTGAGTAATGTTTAAATATGAAAATATCTGTATCAGTCTCTCACTTTGTGTATAAGTGGCTGCATGGGTTGGTGAGTAGCTACATGAGTGTCTATATGGGTTATTAGTTGGTTTTTTGAGTATCAGTATGAGTGTCTGAGTGTCTGTATGGTTCGGTGGGGGTATTACTTAGTGCATAGATGCATGAATGAGTGACTCACTGTTTGTATGTGTTGAAGACAGCATGTGTGCAGGACTGTATAGGTGGATGAGTATGTGTATGGGTGTGTTAGTGAGTGAATGACTGTCTCAATAGTGTCTTTATGAGTAACTACATATGTTTTAAACTAGTATATGTGAGTATTGGTGTATATAAGTGAGTATATGTGAGGAAGATTGGAAGAGTTCCTGTACAAATAAGTAGGTGTTTCTATAAGTGATTGTTTAAGAGAGTAAGTATGTGTAAGTTTCTGTAGAAGTAAGTGTGGTAGTGTGTGTATAACTGTATATGCAAGTAAATGGATGTTTGATACTTTGTTTGCATGTGTGACTATGTGTGTGAGTAACTATGGATGAGTGGCTGTGTGTAACAGGATGTATAGGTGTATGAGTACATATGATGAGTGAGTACATGTATGAGTGACTGTATAGGGACTGTTGGTGAATGAGTGGATGTGTGTGTAGATCTTGGAATTACTGAATAGGTGTGTTGTAACTGGTATTGGTATGTCCATTGTTTTGAAAATGTTAGTTTGTATTTTTGAGTGTGTGTATCAAAGGTTATATTAGGGTGAGAGGAAGTCTGCCACTCTATCACAAGGATGATGTCATCAGTGATGTCATCAGTGATGTCATTTGAGATGTCATCAGTGATGTCATGAGTGATGTCACTGACCATGTCATGAGTGATGTAATATGTGACGTCATCAGCAGTGCATTGCGGGCGCGCGAGTTATAGTTAGCTGAACTAACTATAACGGGGGAATTTCTATGGTTTTGTACGAGTGAAATGTCCAACTAACTATAACGCCCCTGAAACCTATGGTTTTTTCAGTGAATATATATATACATACATTAATTCAAAAGGGTATGAGAGGCAATATATATACAAAGTAAAACAAAGTATGTACAGAAAGCAAAAAAAAGGGAATTCCACGTTGTTTATGATCTTAAAGTGTCTTTATTCAAGATGCACTCGGTTTTCATAAGTAGACAGCCAACGCGTTTCGCCCAGACATGGGCTTCTTCAGGGCTGTAATACCATACAATATATACATATTTTTAAAATCCAAACGTATAGCCAAGTATTATTGAGTGCAGGATAAAAGGTGACTTGTATTCACAGTGCTGATGGTGAAAGAACACACAGGGTAAGGTGTGGGACAAGAAGGAAAATATAGATAGGGAGAAGAGTCCTTTCAAGAGGAAGTAAGGAGACCAATGCTGTAGGTAGTTACGGAAGACCGATATTCTAAAATGCTATCAGGTCTTGAAATTGTGCTAAGAAAGGTACCGCTAGGGTCCCAAAACAATATTTTATAAAAAGAGAAATGGTGGACAAAAGAAAGGCTACAAAGGTGAGCGTGGTGGTTAGGAGTACGCTTACCGATAGCATAAAGTAGTCAGTTCGCCAGGGGGTAAAGTTCTTATCCGAATTCTAATCAAGTCCGTGTTGGGACAACGGATGTAAGAGGAATTGACCTAGGCAATTTAAGTAACATGTCAGTAAAACAAATTCCCATCTGTATTTGAAGCAGGATTAATAGTGCGTACTTAATCAAACCAACCTCTCAAGTTCAAAGCAGAGGTAGTCCAATAGTTGAGAGGACACAAGTATCCCCCTCTGTTGAGCTGATCCGTAGTAGAGTCAAAGAGTATCTATATGGAAAGCGACTCAAATGAGTAAAAGAAGCGGGCTTTGATCGGTTAATTAAACATCATGACGAGTAGGCTAGTAAAGTGATCTCTCTAATACAGCTGTGTTTAGTTCATGGAAAATAGCACTAGGCTCAAGCAACTGCAGCAGTGAGCGTGATGTGCCTATGTCATAACGGAATGCGCAAAACATAGACCAATCCAAGGTAAGTGACAAAGGGCGCTGTTAACAGCAGAAGTTAGTACAATGCACCTAATAATGCAACCACGTGCTAGTGGAGCAGAGCGAGGTCTGCTATGCTATAACCTCACGACAGCAACCGTACGCCCAGGAAGCATATACTTATTGCAAGTATATGTGGTAGAAAGCTGCCATTGCAGTAAAAAACAATAGGGCATGTCCCCCAGTGTGTTGTCGACCAAAGGTATGTGTTTGCGTTAAATAGCCAGGCTCATCCAGTTGCAAGAGCGGTTCATACAAAACCCAACATCACCTCGTAGTGTGCGAGAAAATAGAATTAAAGCGAGGGTGGTTGGAGCCCGGTAGAGCACGTTGCCTGCGCGCCAAGGGTAATTACAAATGTGGGACCCAGTTAAGTCAAAAA
Source organism: Calotriton arnoldi (assembly GCA_963921515.1). Classification (NCBI taxonomy): domain Eukaryota; kingdom Metazoa; phylum Chordata; class Amphibia; order Caudata; family Salamandridae; genus Calotriton; species Calotriton arnoldi. The sequence goes on along the minus strand of CAWUFW010008578.1, from coordinate 346,008 downwards.
GCAAGGCGGCCCGCGACCATTTAATGGCAACACCTATTAAACAGTGAGCCCAAAAACTCCTCGTTGCGAGTGTGAATATTAAGTTAAAACGAGGGCGGCTGGAGCCCGGCTAAGCACGTAGCTTAAGCGTCAATGGTAAATTCAATTTAAGGGACCCAGTTAAATGCAAGGGGGCCCGTGACCTAAACCTCTGCCACAGGTACGACCGCAATCCTAAAGCTTACTTGAGAAAAAGGAGCTCCGTGTACGAGCAGTATCCAGCGCCGTCACGTCCTCGCTGGAGAAAGTGGTTGTAAAACGTCGTTCAGAGTCCCGTCTAAGTAGGGCACCCGTGCAGTGCTTCTGGGTTGGAAGCCACTTCCTTTCTAGAGGACTAGACTGTCGACCTCGAGTCAAAGGCCGCCATGTTACTAGTCTAGTTCCAAGAGAACATGATGGGTATTAATGCGCCTGAACGGGCGAAAGGCAAGTTGGGTGAACAGTATTGTTTGAACGAAACAAAGTTATCTAGTGGTGATCATATTTGTCAGCGCTTCATACGTTCAAAAGAATATATACGGAATCATACCGAGATAAAGTATGACAGCGCATCAGTTGGATGCGAGCTGTATAAAAACATAATGAGAGTGGGAGCGTGTGAAGAGATGCGTACTGCGAAGGGATATGTAAAGAATATCCCTGGAGGCAGGAGCAATATTGCGTACCATAGTGGCAGTTTGGAACGGATCCGTGTTATATCGCGCATTTGTGCGACAGAGAGAGGTGCAGACAGGAAAACAAGTTTGAGGAATAATAGATAAATGGTGATATGGGTGACATTAATCCATTCTGTACAAAGACATTTGTTACTACACACTGGTTGTTATGTTACAGGGAATAAATACGCATCCTGTATCAGAAATTAGTCTAGTTTTAGTCTGGTGACAATATTTCCTATCGTAATTACATTAGTGAAGAGTACTAATAGGTTCTACAAACTCAGTACAGCATTTGTAGCGCAATAGGTGTGTACAAAGTATATGTTATAAGCAGTCAACACAGGGGTTTGTCCATTGCGTGGAAAGCAGGGATAAATTTCTAAGGTCATCTACGAGTACATAGTCCTTGTGGAATGTGACAGTAGTAGTTAGGAAAGGGACACATAAATCAGAACACGCGCAGTACTCACAATCTTAATTCTAAGGACATCAACAAGTACATAGTCCTTATGGAATGTGACACAGTAGTAGTTAGGAAAGGGACACATAAATCAAAACATGCCCAGTACTCACAATCTCAAAGACTGAGCTGTTATGTAAACATGTACTATTTCAAGGGTCCGGACCCCAGGTAATAAGAGTCAAATGCAGCCTGGTTGATTTAATATCCAACAGTACAGTATGTATCAAGGTTAACCTAGGTACCAAGCAGAGTACTGTTATACAAGTATTAGGTTGTGGTGTGACCAGAGCTTCATCATCAGGAGATCCCAGTGTGGTGTAAGCAGATAACTGTTAAGTAGGGATTTAGATGCTGAATGACAAGGATAACCACTACAGAAAGTAGTGCATTTCATTATCACTGTTGAGACCCAGAATGGAAGAGTGCAGAGTGCAAATCCACCTGGCTTCAAGTTGTCTTAGGTACATTTCTCTGTTTGCACCCCGTTTGCTAGGCAACACCACATCAATGCCATGAAAGCGAAATTTAGATCTGTCAACCCCATCCCTGCAGTCATGTGAGACTAGGGCATACGAGGTGTCCCCATTCACGACTGCTCTACGGTGTTCCTGTATGCGGGTTTAAGTTGTCTTACTGTACTTCCCACATAAATCTTGCCGTAACCGCAAACCAGTATGTATACCACAAAGCTGGCAAGACAGTTTATAAATTGACGTATCCTGTGGTGTATGCCAGTGTTGTATCTAAAAGGTGGTGGTTTTATTGCACCCTAGATTACAAATGTTACACGTGCTGCAGGTGTAAAACCCTAGAGGTTTGTGCAGCCATCCTTGTTGTTGTGGTGTTTTGCATAGTGTATAGCTGGGACACAGGGAGTCCCTGATAGTTTTGCTCTTTCTGAAAGTCATGGATGGTTTTTGAGTAATGATGGTATTTACTCCTGGTGCCCCCTTTAACAGTGGCCAGTGTTTGCCTAGGATCTTGAACACCTCGTGATTAAGCCTAGAGTGTGTTGTAATAAACGAGAGTCTCATTTCCCATTCTGCTGTCCTTACTCCTACTCTCAAGTGTGTCCTTTCTCTTGAGATTCCTGGCCCTATCTCTGGCTGTGTACAGGACGCTTTGTTCGTAGACCCTTCTACGCAGTCTATCCATAGTGAGTTTGGTCTGTGCTTCGAAGTTGTCATCTTCACTACAATTTCTACGGATGCGTACCATTTCCCCATATGGAATAGCCTTCTTAGTAGATGTCGGGTGGGAGCTGGTGTAGTGTAAGACGCTATTCACTGCAGTGTCTTTCCTGTATAATGTACTGTGTATTTTGTTGTTCCGGACATACAACTCAAGGTCAAGGAAATGTATTGTCGACAGTGACATCTCAAGGGTAAAGGCGACATTGAGTGTGTTTCGGTTAAGAAAGTTGAAATATTCTGTCAGCTCATGTCCCGTACCAGTCCATATGATGATGATATCGTCAATGTAGCGGCCCCAGAACTGGATGTGTCCAGTCCATTCTGAGGCCGCTCGTGACCATGCGTGGGTATGCTCCACCCACCCCATGAAGAGGTTCGCGTACGATGGAGCAAATTTGGATCCCATCGCGGTGCCCTGTTCCTGTTTGAACCAAGTATGGTTGAACAAGAAAAAGTTATTATCCAAGATGAGATCAATCATTGTCAACAGCATGGAATTGTGATCAAACAAGGTCGCCTGTCTTTTCAAAAGGAAGAAGTCCATAGCTATTCTTCCGAGGTCCTTCCTGATGCATGTATATAGTGATTCCACGTCAAGTGTGGCAAACCACATTCCGTCCTCCCACTCCAGATCCTCCAATTTGTTGAGTATGTCTGTACTATCTCTGATATATGATGGTAGGTTGATCACTAGGGGCTGTAAAAAAAGTATCAACAAACTTGGACATGGCTTCAGTCATGGAGCCAATGCCTGAAATGATAGGACGTCCAGGTGGAAAGGGTTGTTTCTTATGTATCTTTGGTAAAAGGTAGATACAAGGATACCTTGGATTCAGGATGGAGAGGAAGTTGTACTCGGTGTCAGACAGAAGGCCGACTTCCTTCCAATGTAGGAGTTGGCCATTAATCAAAGTGGTGGCTGCAGGGCACGGATTGTTGGTGAGTCTGGTGTAGTGTGTGGTGTTGCTAAGCTGTCTCAGTACCTCACCATCGTAGTCTTCCCTATTCATCACTACTACGTTGCCCCCTTTGTCTGCCTCTCTGATCACTATGGAATCATTGTTGCTGAGGCTGTAGATCGCTTTTCTCTCTTCCCACGTGAGATTGTCCTTAGTGTATTTCTTAGTTTGTCTCTGTAGTCTGTCTTCCAGACAGTGTAGATCTTTTGTTACCAGATCATAAAATACCTCAATGCTATTGAGGTGTGTGCCTTGTGGAGTAAATTTGCTACGTGTATGTAGTCCACTATCACATGAGTAGTCTTGAGTGATGTTTAAGTCCGCAAGCATGCTAGTAACTGAGGAATCATTATCCTCATCTAGAGACAGAAGTGTGGCAACATTCTTGACATGTGATACAGTAATGTCAGTTCGAGTTACAGGCAGATTGGCAACATGGCATTCAAAGTTATTCACAGCGAAATGACACTTTAGCATAGCAGTTCGCACAAATTTGTACAAGTCTCTATGTAGTTCAGAAAAAAGACCCTGAGATACAGGGCAGTATCCAAGTCCTTTATTAAGTACATTCTTCTCATTCACAGATAACGGGTAGGTAGACAAGTTGATAACCAGATCATCAACAATAGCAGGTACATTCATATTCATCGCATTAATATACACTCCATCCATTAACGTTTGTTCAGTTGGCTCTTTTGGTATCGCGTCAGCACCCTGTCCTTTTCTACCATTTTTCCTCCTCCCCCCTCTCCTGGTTTTCCTTTGTGCTTTTTGTTCCCAATCCTGAAGCGTAGGACCTAGTCTAAAAAAGTCAATGGGCATGTTCCCTGTGCTAAACCTTCAGTTCCTCCTTCCCTGTTCACATCCTCCACAGAGGATGCATCTGAGCTGACACTGATGCTGGTTGTGCTCCCTGCGCTGAGCGTAGCTGAGACATTAGTGTTAGGGACTTGTATGTTGTCAAACCGTGTGGCGAAGGTGAAGATACGCCCATTGTCGTAGTCACGATCGTCTCTTACAATCTTGTGGCGCTTCCTACTCTTAACTGCTGATTGATGTGCAGCAATCTGTTCTTTCAGTATGGCATAGTTTTTAATAGTCGCCTCAACCAAGTTGAGTTGTTTTATCTCCTCCTCCAGACCTTTAATTTCCGTCTGGAGCTTGGCACACTTCCTATCTGCATGGGCTATGAGTATCCTCATCATGTTAAAAGAGGAATTGTGCAAATTATCCTCCCACTCCGAGAGCAGGTCTGGGTCTAAGTCGTCGAAGCTGGGGAACGTCAGGATCCTTAGACCTCTGGGTACCTTCTTGTTCTCCAGGTACCTCTTAAGGGTGACCCCGTCCCACCACTTGGATAGCTCTTTTTTTTTTTGAGTCTTTCAAGTTTTTGGAATTTGAGTTTCAGCCCTTCCCTTTTGGTTGCCAACATTGGACACGACTAGTTTAATTTCACTATTCTGTTTGAAGAGATCTTTTGCTAACTCCTACCTGTCGTCATCGAAACTCATTTTTGTTAAAGTATGTGTGAGTTGAGTGTGCAATCAACCCTAAATATTGCTAATATTTGAAAAAGGCAGCCAGGTTAAACAGGATTGCACTGCCAGGACTAGTCACAGCGGTAATAGGATATTGCCCACCTCTGATGGTCAGCGGCCACATGACCACAAAGTTCAACATTAATTCAAAAGGGTATGTGAGACAATATATATACAAATTAAAACATAAAGTATGTACAGGAAGCAAAAAAAAGGGAATTCCACGTTGTTGTTTATGATCTTAAAGTGTCTTTATTCAAGATGCACTCGGTTTTCATAAGTAGCCATCCAACGCGTTTCGCCCAGACATGGGCTTCTTCAGGGCTGTAATACCATACAATATATACATATTTTTAAAATCCAAAACGTATAGCCAAGTATTATTGAGTGCAGGATAAAAGGTGATTTGTATTCACAGTGCTGATGGTGAAAGAACACACAGGGTAAGGTGTGGGACAAGAAGGAAAATATAGTGAGGGAGGAGAGTCCTTTCAAGAGGAAGTAAGGAGACCAATGCTGTGGGTAGTTACGGAAGACCGATATTCTAAAATGCTATCAGGTCTTGAAATCGCGCTAAGAAAGATACCGCTAGGGTCCCAAAACAATATTTTATAAAAAGAGAAATGGTGGACAAAAGAAAGGCTACAAAGGTGAGCGTGGTGGTTAGGAGTACGCTTACCGATAGCATAAAGTAGTCAGTTCGCCAGGGGGTAAAGTTCTTGTCTGAATTCTAATCAAGTCCGTGTCGGGACAACTGATGTAAGAGGAATTGACCTAGGCAATTTAAGTAACATGTCAGTAAAACAAATTCCCATCTGTATTTGAAGCAGGATTAATAGTGCGTACTTAATCAGACCAACCTCTCAAGTTCAAAGCAGAGGCCTAGTAAACGGGGTGGAAACAGAGAAATGACCCTAAGACAACTTGAAGCCAGGTGGATTTGCACTCTGCACTCTTCCATTCTGGGTCTCAACAGTGATAATGAAATGCACTACTTTCTGTAGTGGTTATCCTTGTCATTCAGCATCTAAATCCCTACATAACAGTTATCTGCTTACACCACACTGGGATCTCCTGATGATGAAGCTATGGTCCCACCACAACCTAATACTTGTATGACAGTACTCTGGTTGGTACCTAGGCGAACCTTGATACATACTGTACTGTTGGATATTAAATCAACCAGGCTGCATTTGACTCTTATTACCTGGGGTCCGGACCCTTGAATTGGTACATGTTTACATAACAGCTCAGTCTTTGAGATTGTGAGTACTGGGCATGTTTTGATTTATGTGTCCCTTTCCTAACTACTACTGTGTCACATTCCATAAGGACTATGTACTTGTTGATGTCCTTAGAATTAAGATTGTGAGTACTGCGCGTGTTCTGATTTATGTGTCCCTTTCCTAACTACTACTGTGTCACATTCCACAAGGACTATGTACTCGTCGATGTCCTTAGAAATGTATCCCTGCTTTCCACGCAATGGACAAACCCCTGTGTTGACTGCTTATAATATATACTTTGTACACACCTATTGCGCTACAAATGCTGTGCTGAGTTTGTAGAACCTATTAGTACAATTCACTGATTTAATTACGATAGGAAATATCGTCACCAGACTAAAACTAGACTAATTTCTGATACAGGATGCGTATTTATTCCCTGTAACATAACAACCAGTGTGTAGTAACAAATGTCTTTGTACAGAATGGATTAATGTCACCCATGTCACCATTTATCTATTATTCCTCAAACTTGTTTTCCTGTCTGCACCTCTCTCTGTCGCACAAATGCGCAATATAACACGGATCCATTCCAAACTGCCACTATGGTACGCAATATTGCTCCTGCCTCCAGGGATATTCTTTACATATCCCTTCGCAGTACGCATCTCTTCACACGCTCCCACTCTCATTATGTTTTTATACAGCTCGCATCCAACTGATGCGCTGTCATACTTTATCTCGGTATGATTCTGTATATATTCTTTTGAACATATGAAGCGCTGACAAATATGATTACCACTAGATAACTTTGTTTCGTTCAAACAATACTGTTCACCCAACTTGCCTTTCGCCCGTTCAGGCACATTAATTCCCATCATGTTCTCTTGGAACTAGACTAGTAACATGGCAGCCTTTGACTCTAGTTCGACAGTCTAGTCCTCTAGAAAGGAAGTGGCTTCCAACCCAGAAGCACTGCACGGGTGCCCTCCTTAGACGGGACTCTGAACGACGTTTTACAACCACTTTCTCCAGCGAGGACGTGACAGCGCTGGATACTGCTCGTACACGGAGCTCCTTTTTCTCAAGTAAGCTTTAGGATTGCGGTCGTACCTGTGGCAGAGGTTTAGGTCGCGGGCCCCCTTGCATTTAACTGGGTCCCTTAGATTGAATTTACCACTGACGCTTAAGCTACGTGCTTACCCGGGCTCCAGCCACCCTCGTTTTAACTTAATATTCACATTTGCAACGAGGAGTTTTTGGGCTCACTGTTTAATAGGTGTCGCCATTAGATGGTTGCGGGCCGCCTTGCTTTTTGACTTAACTGGGTCCCACATTTGTAATTACCCTTGGCGCGCAGGCAACGTGCTCCACCGGGCTCTAACCGCCCTCGCTTTAATTCTATTTTCTCGCACACTACGAGGCGATCTTGGGTTTTGTATGAACCGCTCTTGCAACTGGATGAGCCTGGCTATTTAACACAAACACATACCTTTGGTCGACAACACACTGGGGGACATGCCCTATTGTTTTTTACTGCACCAGCAGCTTTCTACCACATATCCTTGCAATAAGTATATGCTTCCTGGGCGTACGGTTGCTGTCGTGGGGTTATAGCATAGCAGACCTCGCTCTGCTCCACTAGCACGTGGTTGCATTATTAGGCGCATTGTACTAACTTCTGCTGTTAACAGCGCCCTTTGTCACTTACCTTGGATTGGTCTATGTTTTGCGCATTCCGTTATGACATAGCCACATCATGCTCACTGCTGCAGTTGCTTGAGCCTAGTGCTATTTTCCATGAACTAAACACAGCTGTATTAGAGAGATCACTTTACTAGCCTACTCGTCATGATGTTTTAATTAACCGATCAAAGCCCGCTTCTTTTACTCATTTGAGTCGCTTTCCATATAGATACTCTTTGACTCTACTACGGATCAGCTCAACAGAGGCGGATACTTGTGTCCTCTCAACTATTGGACTACCTCTGCTTTGAACTTGAGAGGTTGGTCTGATTAAGTACGCACTATTAATCCTGCTTCAAATACAGATGGGAATTTGTTTTACTGACATGTTACTTAAATTGCCTGGGTCAATTCCTCTTACATCAGTTGTCCCGACACGGACTTGATTAGAATTCAGACAAGAACTTTACCCCCTGGCGAACTGACTACTTTATGCTATCGGTAAGCGTACTCCTAACCACCACACTCACCTTTGTAGCCTTTCTTTTGTCCACCATTTCTCTTTTTATAAAATATTGTTTTGGGACCCTAGCGGTATCTTTCTTAGCACGATTTCAAGACCTGATAGCATTTTAGAATATCGGTCTTCCGTAACTACCCACAGCATTGGTCTCCTTACTTCCTCTTGAAAGGACTCTCCTCCCTCACTATATTTTCCTTCTTGTCCCACACCTTACCCTGTGTGTTCTTTCACCATCAGCACTGTGAATACAAGTCACCTTTTATCCTCCACTCAATAATACTTGGCTATACGTTTGGATTTTAAAAATATGTATATATTGTATGGTATTACAGCCCTGAAGAAGCCCATGTCTGGGCGAAACGCGTTGGATGTCTACTTATGAAAACCGAGTGCATCTTGAATAAAGACACTTTAAGATCATAAACAACAACGTGGAATTCCCTTTTTTTTGCTTTCTGTACATACTTTATGTTTTACTTTGTATATATATTGCCTCTCATACCCTTTTGAATTAATGTTGAACTTTGTGGTCATGTGGCAGCTGACCATCTGAGGTGGGCAATATCCTATTACCGCTGTGACTAGTCCTGGCAGTGAAATCCTCTTTAACCTGGCTGCCTTTTTCGAATATTAGCAATATATACATACATATACATTAGACATTTGTAAAGCGCAAACATTCACCCAATGGGCATCTTGGCGCTAAATTATTATTAAAAGAGTGCAGAAAATCTCACATGAAGAGGAGAAAGGATTGTATCTCGCCTATCCAGAGAAAAGCCATGTTTTCATACCTTTTATAAAACTCAACAAAATGTCGGTTTGATCTCAAAGAATTCTGGAGTCTATTCCATGATTGTGCAACCTTGACTTAGAAGGATCTCCCACCACATCTGGCCTTTTTAAAACTCGGCACACAAACCAGGTTTGCAGTGGAGGATCTTAAAGATCTTGAGGGTCTATAATAACAGACTTTTTCCTGTAGAAGCTTCAGTCCATGACCATTTAGAGCTTTGTGCATTAGGCACATGGTCTCAAAAATACTTCTCTGCCTAACTGGTAACTACTGAAGTTCTTTCAGGGTTTCTGTCGCCAAGTCGAACCTGGTTTTATTCAAGGCTAATTTGGCAGCAAGCACTTATAGCCTATAAAGTCTTTTGAACAGGTAGTCTAGTGCTCCCATCAAAAAGGAGTTGCAGTAGTCTAACCTGCTCAAGATTGTACCTTGCACCACCAGTTTCCTGGCAGGCTGAGGTAACAAGGGGACAGTTTTCCTCAAATTCCTCAACAGTCCCTGAATGTGGCCACTGTTCTGTTGAAATGTGCCTCCATAGAGAGTCTGTCATTGATCAGCACTCCTAAATTGGAAACTGATTACGCAGAACTTGGGCTAGTGTCCTTCGACCACGGCCAAACATTACACAGCAGTGCATTCTGTATTTTACCAGATTAGCAGCACAGACATTCAGTATTGCTGCAATTACATTTGAGACTGTTCTTACTGAACCATTTGGCCATCTCTATTAGGCAGGCATGACATTTTTCAAACTGAGCCAGATCCTTGTTGTCAATGGACACTATTAGTTGTGCATCATCGGTGTAGTTTACAAATGACACCCAAAAGATTTGATCATTGTCAGAAGTGGCCGAAGATAAATATTAAACAGAACGGGGCTCAAAGCTGACCCCTGAGGAACACCTTGGAGAATTGCTTTAAATTCAGACACATAGGGGGGAAGAGATATTGCCTGAAATCTGCCACTAAGGTAGGATTCAATCCAGTCAAGAAGGAAGCCACCTATACTTATCTCCTTAAGTCTGGTAAGCAGAATTTGATGGCTGACGGTGTCAAAGGCAGCCGATAGGTCAAGCAGAACGAAGACTGCTACCTGACCACCATCAACCATCATTCTTAGCTCGTCTGTAGCTACTACCAGTGCAGCCTCAGTGCCATGAGCTGGTCTAAAGCCCATCTGCTGTGGCTCTAATAGTTTATTTTATTCTAAGTAGCTAGCCAGTATTTTGCTGACATTTTCTAAGGATTTTAATAGGGAAGGTGGAGCAAAGAAATTGGATGATCGAGGGGGTCCTTGATATCAGCCCTGGGTTTCTTTAACAATGGTGTCACCATGGCTTTCTTCCACGCGGATGGTACAATTCCTATTAAGGAATGGTTACAGATTTTTAGTAATGTTGTAAAAAGTTCAAATGCTCTATCCTCCCAGATTCTTGGAGGGATAGGATCCAACGGGGAGCCAGACGATATTGATAAAGCTAGCCTTCTAAATACTTTTTCATTAAGCAATTCCACCTTTTTCAAAGCCCCAGGTTTCTCCTTCCAGTGAACGTTATCACTATTCGAACCAAGAGTGCAGCTCGGTAGTTGATCTGTGTTCACAAGATTCCTCTTTACTAACAATTTACTAACCTTAATGCAATGTAATACATGGATGATGGCTTGAACTTTTAAGTCGCGCCTTCTGCCATTCAATTAGGTAAACACAATACAAGATCAATATCAAAATATAAACATCTCATTAGTATATGGACTGTAACTTAACAAACAGACATTGAAATTTACAAATACATTTTAACAGATATAAAACAACGAACTAACATCTATAACCCACAGAAAATAAACATAGATTATGAAAAAGCAGTGATTTCAACCATACTAAAATGTTACCCACACACTGCAATTTAAAGGTGATACTACTACTTTACCAAGAAGATGTGGAGGCACCTACAAAAATCCACCCTAAGCATAAAATATGTAACTAACCTAGAATTTTCACACCATATAAAAAAGCTAATAGCTTTAGCATACGTTCCTGTAACAGAAGGCAATAAAGATTATGATCTGCAAATTAAACCCCACACCCCATTACTAATGACATGAAACAAAACTAGCTCCAAAAATTGATTTTTTGGAGAATACTTTGGTTAATCGCCTTCACCGATCAAGCAACAGACGCCAACCCAATTATCACATTCCATGGTGGGATGTCTAAGACAGTACCATGTCCCTATAATTAAAGGCAAATAACACATTGCAAGGGTTGCACAATTCAGTCTAAGGAACACTTGGAAGAAGCCACCCTAGACTCTACCAGTTCCTGAAAATACTTGAAAAAGAATAACATTTCCAGGAGCTAAGAATTCAAACAACCCCTAACCTAACTCAAACCAAAAATCTTCTAACAAACTAAACAAATGCATGAACACTTAGCATTCTAAGTAAGAATCTTTACTAAGAACCATGGCATGCAATATCTAGACTCGATAGCAAGAACCCTACTTTAATAAAAACATACTAAACAACAACACCATTTAAACACACAACACAATTTAAGCACACATACTTTATTAATAGTTATTTCTAAATATTATTAAAGCTAATTTAAAATACCAAATCTGAAAATTCAGATTGAGAAGTAAAATTTCCAACAATAAATATTGAAAAATAAATAGACAATACAAACTAGCCAACATTATTTTAAAAAACAGTTTTGTACAACCTCAAAAATATGCTAACACCATAAAATCATATATTTACAGAATAAATAAAAAACATAAGATCAACAAATTAACACTGCCTACCCAAACCCAAAAACACAAAAAATAAGTCAACCATTACTATTTTGTAGCTGAAGTCCTGGTCAGTGAAATAACAACCCCCCCCAAAAAAATAACTGAAAAATGCAAAAATATACCAGAAAAAAATAGAAGATTCACTACAAATCGAATAATCCAAGGAATCTATCCAAACCAACCCAAAAATATAAATAAATAAACGCTCCAGAAAAACTGAAGAATCAAGGAAAAAGTAACAAATAATAAGTCTGAAGTCCGTAAATAAATACCTGCAAAGGAAAAAACATAACTCATCCAAAACACTTACAACCCTAGTATGAAACAAAACTCAGCAAAACAACATTCAAATCAAAGTTAAACACATAGAAAACTAATATAAAATACATATAAAGATTACATTTCACAATAAGGCCTACTACAATAATGTAAACTAACACATAGTACACTAAAGAAAAGATACACTAAAACAACATCTATTTACAAAGACTAGTCTAACTAAGTTTATACACCTCCCCCACCACTAAATCCTTTAAAATGGTATTACCTGAATCAGAAGTAATGGAAAAGACTTTCATCACAATGAAATCAACGGGAAAGTGTTGTAGTTTTGAAGTGGAGTTGAGATTTATTATTCCCACTCCAAACTTAACCACATTAGTGAAAGTGTTGGACTTTGGGAGGCTCAGATTTACTATTCCCACTCCAGAACTAACCACATTAGGGAAAGTGCTGGACTTTGGGGAGTTCACATTTCCTATTCTGACTCCAGAATTAACCACGAGGGAAAGTTTTGGACTTTAGGGGTTCAGATTTACTATTACAACTCCAAATCTAACCACGATTGGGAAAGTATTGGACTGTGGGGCAAATCTACTATTACTGCTCCAAATGTAACCATATAGCAGAAAATGTTGGATTTGAAGGGGTCAAATATACTATTCCAACTCCAAATGTAACCACATTGGGGAAAGTTTTGTTTTTTGGGGAGTGTGGGGGAATCAATTTTACTATCTGAACTCCAAGCTTATCCACATTGGGCAAAAGGTTGGACTTTGGGGGGGGGTCGAGAGGGCGGTCAGATTTACTATTCCAACTCTAAGTGTAACCACAGTTGGGAAAGTGTTAAACTCAGAAGGGTTCAAATTTATATTCCCACTACAAATTTAAGCATATTGGGGAAAATGCTGGACTTGAGTGGTTCATATATAATCTTTAAACTCCATTTAACCACAATGCAAGAGTATAGGAGTTTGGGGTGGGGGATCAAATTTACTATTAGAACTCCAAACAGAATTAACTACTAATACAAACTTATAATAGACAACTTATAATAGACATTACACTAAAAAGAATACATTACAGAAATCCATTTTAATTGTTGTAATCAATTAAACCATACAACATAAAAAACAAATTGAAAGTACTACCAAAAAATAAAAACTATTTACTAGAACTTAGAAATAAATAACTATAATTAATATTAATACAATTGTTAGTTGTAAAGATATGTAATTAAATGGCATAAATCTAAAACTGCCAATGTAAATAAATACACATTAAAAAAACACGTTTAGAAAAAAACTATAAGATTAAGTTTAATTAAAAAATATTTTCTTCATCAAAAACATTTTTCAAATTTATGTAAAAAAACTCTTAAGGAATTTTAAAACTATAACAATATTGAAATATAAACAATAAAAAATACTACATGTTGAAATTTAAATTTTACATAATTAAGAAAAATAAAAATTAATGTAAATGTTGGACTTGGCCTTCTCTGCAGGGTCACCCCCAAACTTTTTGCCTTCACCACTCCTGTTTTATGAATTTAGTTTTTGTTGGTATTAGGATGCTGCACACTTTGCCACTGCTAACCAGAGCAAATGTGCTTGTGCTCTCTCCCTAAAACATGGTAAAATTAGCCTACACCAGATTGGGACACTTAATTTACTTGCAAGTCCCTGGTATATGGTACTACATGTACCCAGGGCATGTAAATTAAATGCTACTAGTGGACCTGCACCACACATTGTGCCACCCACTCTAGTGGCATTTTAAAGCATGTCTAAGGCCTGCCATTGTAATCTGTAGTGCAGTTTTAAATTGCAAATTCGACCTGTCCAGGCCTAGACCTTCCTTTTTTAATACATATGTCACTCCCTAAGGTATGCCCTAAGAAGTCCATAGGGCAGTGTGCATGTGTTATTTAAGTTTTACATGTACTGGTAGTGGAAAAACACCTACATTTGTTTTTCACTACTGTAAGGTCTACCTCTCCCATAGGATAACATTGGGTTACCTTATAACATTTAATAAGTGCTAGCTTTGGATTGGGTGCGGGTAGAACTGTCATGTTTAGACACAAATTAAATGTCGTTTAAAATCCTCTTTTTTAATGGTAAAGTCAAATTTTAAGTCGCAATTCAGAAAATACCACTTTTAGAAAGCTGGCATTTTTCCTGCCCTAACCATTTTTGTGCCTCTGCCAGGGTCCTGGGTCACATGACTGTGAATGGCTTAGCTGTTAGGCTTTGTGTATTCCTTCCAGATTGTGAGATAAAGGGATACTAGGTGTTGGCAGGATGGGTCATCCTGCCTGCATTGCTGGGGCAGAGCGGTTTCCTGCCCCACCTAAATTTTCAAAGGGCTGCCTGCAGCACACACACAAAGGAACCTAACACAAGTTTTTTGTTACCCGAGACCTTTAGGAGCATTGAGGGGGGAAGGGAAGAACTATCAAAAACCAGATGTGGGGGTTTCCTAGATGGTTCCCCCACTTCAAAGGCTAGCACCAGTTATAAATATTGGACCCTCATAACATTTCTTCAGTACACTCTTGGACCCTTGGAAGAACTGGCTGGACCCCCAAAGGACTGTCCTGCTGCTTGAGCCCTGCCTTCCTCCCCAAAGGACTGCCTTGATGCTACCTGAGGAGTACCCTGCTGCTTTTGGGCTGCCTTGCTCCCTAGAGGACTACGCTGCTGCTGGATACCTGCCTTTCTGCTTGAACCCAGGACTACCAGAGAAACATCAAGGGCTTTGGCTGGCCTCCTGTGCAAGCTACAGGGACATAGCAAGCTCCAGAGACATTGAACACTGTACCTGGCCTCTGCTGAAGTGAGTCCTAACCCCCAAGTGGTGACCCCCAAGTCCTGGACACTTGGAAGTGGCATTAGAGGTGCTGCTCCTGCCTAATCTTAAAAGTTGGGACTTAGAAAAATTCTCACCAAAAAGTGCCAGATAAACCGATAGAAGACTGGGGCCTACATGCCAGCTGATCCACCCAAGGTGCATCGCCGGTTGGCCTGACTTCACAGGAGCTCCTGCTATGTTCTTCTACTCGGAATAAAATCTAGGACCTCCAAACGATGGTATCCTGCCTCGTGGAGACCTCTTTGTCTACAGCTTGCAGCTTTGTCTCACTACACGTTTTCAGTTTCCAGAAACTTAACTTTTGACGTTGCCCCAGTCTCACGCGACCAGATACCCACGGTTGACGATTTAATCTTTTAGGCACTAGATTTCACTAAAAACTTTAAAAATTCATTACTCCGGTTCTGCTAATTGGATTTCATTTGTTTTGTGTCATTTTATTTATTAAAATTTTCTCTACTTTCTAAAGCTGTATTGTGCTATGTTTTCAATGTATTATTTTTTGTGTGCTGCATAAAAACTTTACACAGTGCCTGTAAGTTAAGACCTGACTGCTTTTGTGCCAAGCTACCAGAGGGTGAAGCACAGGTTAATTTAGTGACATTTGTGTTTCACCCTGACAAGGATTGTGGTTGTTGCTTTGGTAGAGTTATTACCCTCCTCAAAAAATAACTCAATTTCTTACAGTAAATATATGATTTAATAAAAAAATAGTTACAAAAATTATACAAATTAAAAAAGAAAAAAATACAATTTAAACAAACTTAAAAATGTGAATTGCTGCCCACCCTATTCCCCTACAAACCCAACCTCCTGCTCATAAAATTATTATAGAAAAAAGAAATATTTTAAAACCAAATACCAAACAGATTTTGTTTAAAAATACACTTTAAAAACTATATATATTATGATAGAACTCAACAATATTTATAACAAAGATATTAAAATACATTTGAGGAAACAATCTTACCTGTGATATCGAAACCCATAACATTATTGACATCATGATATTTAAGACACAATATTTGTGTCTCATGATATTCTTTCCACAACATTTTGTTGGACCACCACTGGCACTTGTGCCTGTGCTGGCATTCCGGGCCTTCTCGGTTCAGTGTTTCCTCCTTTGTGTATGAACTTTGCCTTTTCTGGGTGTCTGCCTATTTGGTAGATCCTCATGATCGAATGACTGAGACAAGGAAGCGATAGAGAGATAATGCTTTGATTACCTGGCACCCTGGTCATTCTCTGTAATCTCATCCATGTCACTATGGCCCTCCTGCTCTCCCTGGTACTCACCTTGTAATAAAGTAGTTTTTTTGTAATAGGATATATGCATCAGTACCAAATCAGGAAGGTATTTCCTTGCAAGTTTACAATAACAAGCATTGGCAAAGGTAGTAGGTCTGACATCAGGTGCCATCCTTTTTGCTTTGTGAATGCCTGTTTTATTTTGTCATGGTTTTTTGTAAAACTTTACTTCTGGGGATATACTTGGCCTTCAGCAACTAAAAAATAGATTTTGACTAAAGCAAAAATATTTATGGCCTCCTAAAGCACACTTTTCCATAACAGTCCATGTTACTGAAGGGAACTACTCTGCATGAATGTGCTCTTTGTGAAATAACAGAATGGGTCGCTCACATTGAAGATTGCCAATATTTGAAGTGGGATGATCCATAGCCCCAAGTTGTTTGCTATCCTGAACAAAGAAAAATGTAAATGAGACAAAAGAAATAGATGAAAAGGACTGCCTGCAAACCCCTATAATCAAATTATGTATATAATTTAAGTAAAATCAAAAGGTCTTGTCTCGCAGCAGACATAAAAAAAGTAGTCCCTGCACAAAAAGAGCACATGCAGATATTTTTAAACATTAGTTAGGATTTTTACAAAGTTAAGAATATTTGACAATACTCTAAACTTTAATAACAACTTTGTAGAAAACCCAATTTTTATGACATAAATTTGAAGTTATGGTGTTTGAATTGTTCTTAGTTAGGATTGTTTTCTAAAAAGTCGTAAATGTTATTTGGAAATGTGTAACAAAACACAATTTGTTCTAAGGTTATTCAGGAGTTATACAAAAGTAAAAAATGTTGGCTATAGACATTTTCACTTCATTTAAATGTTAATAACAATTAGACTCAATATGTTAAAGTTTAAAATTTTACAAAAGTTCAAACTGTCTATCAAGTAATTCATTTTTATTTGCTACAGAATCTTGCTTTGACAAATGAATGAAACAACATTCAACAATGCATGTTAGGAATGAAGACGTTTTACAAAATGCAATTTTGTTTCAAAATAAATGACTTGGCAAACAACGTCTTTTAAAAAGAAAATGTAACTATTGCCATAAGGTCTCATCTTGAATTAATTAGAATAAATTCAATTTCTGCTACTCATTACATTTCTGCTAACACAAGCGAGGCAAAATAATGTATTAACAATTAAGATTTTGGGGCAACAAATGCTATGTATTTTCAGGTCTGAGATTTGGTGTAGGAAATTGCTCATTTATTGTTTTTTTTTTTTTAATCAATCTCATTTGCTGCTGTCTTATTCAATGTCATTCCTTCTTTTTTGTGTTTGTCCCTCCTCCAAAGCATAGTTTCTTTACCATCCTTCTGAACTGGATGGCTTTTAACCTTCCACAGCTCACATAAGGGAACTCATTTTTCTTTATGCGCCCCTGGGAGAGCATGTGCTTGTTCTCTCCTCATGTGCTGCTTTCCAGTCACTTTCCATGTTGCTCCCCCACACCTCTGTCCCAGCTCATCCATAAAGACACTGCAAAGGGTATATTATGGCCAGGTTTGACTACAGGATAGACTTTATCGGGATTGGTTTTCTTTTATGTCTTTCCTTGCACCTGATGCATGAAAGCCTACGCCTTGACACACAAAGGCAGCATTTATGGCACTGGGCAAGGGACAGGCTTCAACACTCACACAACCAGTGTTTCAGGCAGAACTCTGACTAAAAGAGTATCTCTTTTCCCCATGAATCTTATCCTGGGGGTTCTTACAGAGCACCAAATCGTTGGAACCAGTCTTGTAGAATGTCAGTTACCGTTTTCCTGTAAATTCTGACACACCCTAAACCATGCCATTTATAAATATTGAAAATATTCAATCCAGTGTACAGTTTCAAGATACCTTAAGATATGTTAGCTATTCCTCCAGCATTCTCTTTTAACAATGCTTTACAAACAAGTGTTAGCACTTGCATTATAAAGGAGAGCTCTATTGGCTTTGCCAATAGTTGCTGTCCTTGATATCGCAATGTGAGTATTTTCCATGAGTGCTATGCATACTGTGATGTGTCATACTGCTCTTAGTGAGAATCTATTTAGTGAATAAAGTTAATGATGCATCGAGGTTTCTAATTCAATAGGTGTTGAAAATTGTTTTTATCAAAACCAACAATGCAAGGATTTTTTATTATCTCAAAGTTGGAATAATTATGTGATGAAAGTGTATGAGATATACTTGTTTTACTGATTTGAAATATTGGGACTGTTTATTAATAGATTATAAAATGAATGTGTGATGATGTAACGAACACTTTCTTTTTTTTCCTCAATTATTTAAAAAAAACTGTTCCAATTATTTATTTTCCATATTTTTAACATTGTACAGCTTTCATGTGGAATTTTTGACGAAACTTGAATTTGGATAAAGCCTAACAGTAACTAGATATGTTTGTGACTTCCCTTGTGTGATTCCTACAGGGCATTATGAAGAGCTGAAGCCAAGCAATGCATTAAACTTCTGGATGACCCCCACAGTAGGACATTTGGCATTAGCCTTTCTCCAGGGGTCATTTGCATTTAGTGGATGGAACTTTCTCAATTATGTGACAGAGGAGATGGTAGATCCCCGAAGGCAAGTATGCACTCGCACAATACCACTGTACCTCCAACAGTAGCACATGCAAATGGTTAAAGAGCTAGAGGCTAAACTAAGTGAACATCCATGTGAAGAGTGGGTTCCTATTATAGGTCTGGTTGAAAGCAGTTTTAGCTGTGTGGCAGACCTCATTTTGTTAATTCTTTTACCCCTTGGCTGCTATGCCTTTTCCCCTCAGAATGCTAAGCCCTTTTTTGCTATTTGGGGTACTTCACACTTACGCCTTCATAAAGGCTTATCCACATAAGGTATCTGTTGTAATTGTCTCCCTTTTAACATCTTATTATGAACCATGGTACTGTCCCTAATTCCCCCTCATTGTTTTTCCCGTGGTTTAACCCTCTCTGTTCAGGGTACGTGTGCATGCCAACATTCTACTGTCGGTTGGAGGTGACAGTTGAGTTGACTGCCTGCGTAGCTATTGTGGCATGTGGAAGCTGTTATGTTCTGAGGGACAGCGAAAACAATCCTCTTGAGTCTACCTGATACAGAGCCTGGGGGTTACAATAAGGATCCTATACCCCTGGAAGGCGTTATCTATGCAAATAAGGTCTACTTAACAAAAAAGGGGTCCTGTTTGTTGGGGTGGGCTCACCAGAAAGATTTAGGGATTAAGCTAGATCCTAACATTGTTGTACCAGCATTTGCTTTGGGCGAGGGCAGCATGGACTTAAGACAATTTGTGATGAATTCCTGGAGGTATTCAATGAGGAACTTGGACACTTGAAAAAAAATGTCAACATAAGATCAAGGTGAAGGAGAATGACGTTCCGGTGATTCACAAAGTCGGTCCCATTCCTCACCTTATGCATGCACCACTGAGAGAAGAGTTGGATAAATTAGTCTCTCAGGGCATCATTGAGCCTATTGAAAGGTTCCTGTGGCTTGCCCCAATTGTAGTCACTCAGAAGTTGGGAGGTAGAGGTTTGCACCTCTGTGCGGACCTTAGAGAGTTGAATGCAAATATTTGGGTGCACAGGTTTCCTCTCCCTTGTATCAATGAAATGATTAGCATGATTGGAAAGGCAGAAATCTTCAGTATTATCAACTTATCGTCTGCATACCACCAAATAGAATTGCATTCAGTTTGCAGGTCTGTCACGTCCTTTATAACACCTTTCGGCATATAGGTTTTGCCGCATGCCATGTGCCTTGGCATCAGCGGCTGCAGTTTTTCAGTGAGTGATCCAGAACATTTTGGCTAAGATTGAAAATGTCCTCTGCTTCCAGGATGACCTATTGATTTATGGGGTTTCTGAGAAACACCACACCAATATTTTAATGTGCTCAAAAGATGTGGGTTTTACAGTGAGTAAAGAGAAGTGCCAGATTGAGGTTGATTCAGTGGATTATTTGGGTCATACCATTTCTAAGCAGGGGGTCAAACCCAAAATTGATTTAGTTAAGGCTGTGAGGGAGGCTACTCTTTCAAGAGGTTTGCACCTCTGTGTGGACTTTAGAGAGTTGAATGCAAATATTTGGGTGCACAGGTTTCCTCTCCCTTGTATTAATGAAATGATTAGCATTATTGGAAAGGCCGAAATCTTCGCTATTATCGACTTATCGTCTGCATACCACCAAATAGAATTGCATCCAGATTCCAGGTCCCTCACGTCCTTTATAACACCTTTTGGAGCATATAGGTTTTGCTGCATGCCATTTGGCTTGGCATCAGCGGCTGCGGTTTTTTAGAGAATGTTGCAGAACATTTTGGGTAATATTGAAAATGTCCTCTGCTTCCAGGACGACATATTGATTGATGGGGTTTCTGAGAAACACCTAGCCAATACTTTAAGGTGCTCAAAGATGTGGGTTTTACAGTGAGTAAAGAGAAGTGCCAGATTGAGGTTGATTCAGTGGATTATTTGGGTCATACCATTTCTAAGCAGGGGGGTCAAACCCAAAATTGATTTAGTTAAGGCTGTGAGGGAGGCTCCTCCTCCAGGAAATAAAGACGGGTTAAGGTCCTTTTTAGGATTGGTAGAATATATGATGAAGTTTGTAAGAACTTTTGCGGGTGCTACAGTTCATTTAAGGACCTTACTGATGAAGGTAACCCCATTCTCGTGGGACATGGCATGTCAAGAGTCTTTTGTTGCTATTAAGGAAGCGATAATAAGTGCTCCCTCTTTGGGCAATTTTGATACCCGACAAAAGACAATTTTAACAACGGATGCTAGTGAGATTGAAATTGGTGCAGTTTTAACGCAGATTGTGGATGGAAAGGAAAAGGTAGAGGCATTCGCGTCCAGGGCCCAGAGAGAAGCGGAACATAATTACTCTACAATGGAAAGGGAGGCTTTGACCTGTGCTTGGGCCATAAGTAATTTTACATTTTTTCTATGGGGTCTACCATTTACGGCGCACACTGACCACAAGCCCTTAGTGTTTATGTTTTCAACCAAAGGAAGAGTCACCACAACCCCCGTGTTGCAAAATGCCCACTTGGTCTAGAAGGATTTAATTTCACAAGAGAATATGTGCCAGGTAGCAGGAATTGGGTGGCAGACTGCCTCTCAAGACTGCCCTGCAAGGAAGTTGAAAGTGAAGCTAGTTGTGGGAAAAGAGAGATAATTTCGCTAGTGGATGTTCCGCGAATCTCTAAAGAGGAATGGGAGTTGGGGATGGAGCAAGATGAGATCCTTAAACAAGTTAAAGAAAGGATTATTCAGGGCTGGCCCATTAAACCTGGTAATCTAATTGAAGGCCTCAAAGACTATTGGGTGGTGCGACATGAATTAAGTATCATTGACAACAGGGTCATGAGGGGGGACGGGCTGGTTCCTCCAAAGAGATTGTGGGGAAAAATTGCAGACATTGCTCATGAAGGGCATCTGGGAAGAAGCATCACCAAGACCAAGGTCAGGGCTACTTATTGGTTCCCCATAATGGACACTGTAGTTGAGGTAAAAGTGAAAGATTGCTTAATATGTGCCCTAAGTGACAAAACCGGATCCACCAGGAAAACTCCTTTGTCTCCGGTTACTGTCCCTTCTAAACCATGGGATAAGTTGGGTTTAGACATTATTGGTCCCCTCAAGGACACCTACATTAAGAATAATTAGATGTTGGATATAATTTTGTACTATCAAAACATATATGTTCAATTTATTTTACATATTTGTCATACAAAAACTATATACACATCTAGTGTGGGAAAAAACTATGTTGTCAATTTTTGTATTTATGGTAATTTATTAGTATTCTTTATTTGGTTAGTTGGTTTGTTATGTTCTGTCTTGTTCATGTGCTTGAGTGTGAATGTAAGAGCTCGGTTTGAATGAATGTATGGAGTTGTGGGGCAGAATACTTATAACAACAATGAAGTATGTTGTTGACTCATAGGGGCACTTTTCACTTTTTTCTATGTATGAATTTTATTGGTTGTTCATGTCCATTGATGTACATTGAAATGTGTATATATTTTGTATATGACAAACATGTAAATTAAATTGAACATATATGTTTTGATAGTATGGAATTATGTCTGACATCTAATTATTCTTAATGTAGGTGTCCTTGACTGCACACTCTTCGTAGCTCCCTACAGATGAGGAGATACTTATCCCTACTAGATGGTTGAGATATTCCGCCATACTAAAGAAATGGTTTTCAAGCAGATGGATTTGTTTTTTTGATTATAAAGTGGTGGGATGTGCCAACACAAAATCTCTCATAGGTTTCCTCAAAGAGATGTTCATGATGGAAGGGATACCCAGCACTCTTATTACTGACAACGGAGTGCAATTTACCTCTAAGAGATGTGTGACTGTCTAAAAATTGGTCTGTATGTCATTTTAAAATAGCTCTATACTGCCCTAGGGCAAAAGGATTGGTGGAAAGAGTTAATCGAATGATTAAAAAATGTTTGCAATTGGCACATGTGTCAGGAAGTCCAGCTGATAAGGCCCTTTAAATGTATGCTGTGGCCCTACCATACGGAACTTAATGAAATTACCAATGTCTCTCCATTCCTAGCATTAAAAGGGAGATTGCCAAGAACAAAGATGTCACCTAATTGGTTGGGTGGGGGTGAACCCAAGTGGGTGAGCCGTGATGAAATAAACAGGCTCAGGGAACTTCACCAGGAAAGTTATAAAATGAGATATGACGTCAGACATGGTACCAAAGAGGGCAAGTGGAAGGTGGGGGATGTGGTTTTAGTTAAACTACCAGTTCCACGCCAGGGAGGGGGAACCAAGTTTTTCAAGCCTATGAAAGTGGTGGAAGTTAGCAAAAATATGGTCATTCTTGAAGATGGCAGAACATGGAGCATGGATAGGTTTGTCTTCGTGTCATCCCTCCCAGATTATTGACGAACACGAAGAGTTTTCTGAGAGTTACAGTGCAAGGGTAGGTCATAGGATTGCGAGACTACACAAGGCTCCAGGTTGGCACAAAGATTATATCCCACATTGAAGTGAACGCTTTTAGCAGGTATGGGGATTTCCTTTTGTGGAACGTATTAGAGATTTTCTCTGATGGGGATTGCATGCACTACCAGTGTGTTATAGGATTATTTTTGCCATTTATAATGTTCTAATTCACCATTTTGCTTTAGAGTTTGTCAGAACAGGATTGCATGTAATGTATTGAGGACCTTTTTATTATTTGTGTCAATTCAAAGTAACCCAGCTTTGGTAAATTTTGTCTTTTTTATATAGGAGGGAGATGTGTTGTAATTGTCTCCCTTTTAACATCCTATTATGAACCATGGTACTGTCCCTAATTCCCCCTCATTGTTTTTCCTGTGGTTTACCCCTCTCTGTTCAGGCTATGCGTGCATGCCAACATTCTACTGTTGGTTGGAGGGGGACAGTTGAGTTGACTGCCTGCACAGCTATCGTGGCGTGTGGAGGCTGTTATGTTCTGAATAAAGAAGTGTAGAAAATCTTCTGTGTCAGGCGATCTCCTGCTTTAACAGTATGCATGCAAAATTTGCATCGTTTTCTTTCCCCAACATCCTCAGGATTCTAAAGGTACCCAAGGTTCGTGGTTTCCCATGGAGGGGGCCAAGTACATAGCCAAAATATGGCTAAATGATTTTGGGTGAAAAATGGGGGAAAAAAAGTGCTGTGCAATAAAGCATATGTTGTCAACAAAAGGTTTGCTGTGCTCGGACCACCATATTCCCAGCTTTCAGAAACAAGTACAGTATGAAAAAAAAATGTATCACTGGTTTTGCAAGGATCAGCGAATTTTCAACGATGTAGTGCCTTTTTCCTAATTTTTGTGGTTTGAACTTGCAGTTCCACCAGAGGGGAACTCTCATTGATCCTGGTTTGAGTTGCGACCTGTTGTGGGCACTAGGCCCAGCCACACAAGTGGGGTAGCGTTTTTATCAGTACAAGTGAGGGAACGCTGGTTGGTAGGAATTTTGTAGATCCCTACTGATTCTGGAAGTTTACATCACAGAAATGCAAAGAAAATGCACATTTTGAAACAAAGTTTGAAGTTTGCAGGGTATTGTGGGTAAGAAAATGTTGCGTGATCCATGCAAGGCACACCACCCTGGACTCTACCCCCGGTGTCTACTTTTCCGAAATGTCTGAGTTTTCCCAGGTGGTGGCTGAACTGAGCCTGAAAAGTGCAGCCATTCAGCATGGCAAGTGAGACAATACTGGAATTAAGCCCCTCTCTGTTGGCCCATTTAGAAAAACAACACCTATCAAAATTGACTCTCTCTTGCTATAGAATAGGGGTGCTTTAGTCCCCAAGGGAGCAGAAAGACGGTTGAGGCTTTAGGGGTGGGGCCTAATGTCAGGATGGGCCATACCATATCCTACTAATTTATAAAAATTATTCCTGGTTTCCAGGTGGCTTTCTACCCATCCCATGATAAGTTAATTGGGCCAACCCCCCTCTCCGCCCCTTGTGGGGTTTGGCCCAAAACCTTGGCGGGCCGTCCCACCCATTTTTGTATTTCTAAAACAAATCCCTTGGGTCTAGTGGGTTTTCTGCCCACCCCTGAAGGGTAGGTTGGAAGTAAAGACCTCCTATATGCCCCCCGGGGGCAGAAAGTCTTTTATGCCTGGGTGGGGGGGAGCACTAGCCCATCACCAGAGGGGCAACCCCCCCAACTCCAAAATAACTCTTTGGGGTCTAGTGGGCTTTTTGCAGATTGGAGGTAAAGACACCCCCTCTTCCCCTAAGGGGGGCAGAAAGACTGTTGAGGATAATTTATGGTGTGGCGTCTAGGCCCCAATGCCTGGGTGGTGCCTAGTGGACTTTCAGCCCCCCACGGGGCAAACTGGAGATAATGGCCTACTATTTGCCACAGGGTGGCAGAAAGACGTTTGTGGCTGGAGGGAGGAGAGAGCACTAGCCCATTGCCAGGGTGTACTTTATTGGGTGTCCATAAATGGGCTTTCTAGAATCATGTCCTTATATAGGCACAATCCAACCTGCCCTTATATAGGCATAAAATCCCAGACCTTATTTAGGCATAAACCATGCATACCAAATACAGGCATGGATTCCGACATCCGTCCACCCTAGCGTCTCAACGAGTCCATGAAAAAACAGACCCTCAGGCTGCGGGAGTTTCCCTTGCCCAGGACTATTGATTTCTTCAAGGACTCATACATTATGCATGAACCTCTATTCCTTAAGGGATTCATTCATGACGTCTTTCGCTACCCAACTTACGGCAATGCTAACATTTTCAGGTATAAATATACCTTCCCAAACCCCTGTAAATCAGAGGAGACCTCGACTTCAGAGGAGCCCGATTCCCGGCCGGACGCACTGAGAAGACGCTGTCAGTCCTGCACGCAGAGAGTCCAGCTTCCAGTGATCTAACTTCCCTTGCGGGGTGTTGGAGTTCGAGTCTGGATAGAGATTCCTACCTCGCTCATTCTTCAGGTATGGAGCAGACTAGAACCTAGAGGGACTCTTGGCATACTAGACTCTTGGCATACTAGGTGTAACATACTCTTAGTATACTCTAGTCAGGAATACAGCACCTACTTCTACTTCTTCCCTACACCTAGGAAAGGTTAGGCACACTGGGTAGAACTAGGATAGAAACGCATCGTATGAGTACTAGCATTTTTAGGCTGTGTCATTTTATGTAAATGCATATATGCTGAAAAGATAATGCTAAAGCAGTATTATTTATTTCTACTGCTCACCTTGTACATTATTTATCTCGCATACTGTCTTGTGATCGTAACAGCACATCTAACTTACAACAGAAACAAGACTGTTCAATAAACCTTTTTATTGAAACGCCCGTCTGTTATTTCTGTGTGACTTTGAGAATAACTGAATCATGCACAACTGAGCTGAGTGAAATAGTTATCTATTGTTTCTACGACTCTGGGACACGTCCTGATTCTGTAAGGGAAACACAGTGGTCATGTTTTGCGGCTGCCAGAAACTAATCCCTTCTTGTTGTCAAGAAGTTTCTAGTGGCCTCTGAGCTAGCTGGCACAAGTAATTAAGTTTAATATACTCGATAGGGACATACCGACCTTAGTCCTATGTCAAACCTATAGGATATATTATTCCAATGCGCAGAGCCTATTAGGGAAATAGGAGCTACACTACATGGCGCCCAATGTTTGGTAAGGCAGTAATTCAACGTTGGAGACTGAGTAACTCAGCTGTGCATATATTCTTTTCTCTCTCAGAGACCTCTACCCATATACTCCAAAAGACGTCTGGAATGGGCAGGGATAGTATCCGCCACGGCTACATAGGGAAGACCCCTATATATTAGCTGTTTGGTTTGCTTAACGTTGAAGGATACAGTGTTCCACAATATTGTGCACCTTATCTTTGTTTCCTTGAAATTTGTTCTACATTTTTCATAAAACAAAATGTCCTTAAACGGGGACAATCCCGCCGGAAACGGTGGAGCTGCGGCTGATGCAGCCCAAGCAGCACTTTTTAACAACACAGGTTTAAATGAAACCGAGGAGGGTGTCATTGACATCGCTCCAAACTTAAGAAGAGCCATTACTCTAAAACTTATAAAACATGGCCTACCACCGAGAGGAGGTAGAGCAGTTTTCATGATTGAGGCACATGAATCCTTTCAGACAGAGGTATTCTATTCATGGGTAATTCTTCCTGAATCCAATCCAGTAACACACTTGTTTCACTTCTACAAAGAAGATGAACCACCAGAGGAATACATTCCTTTCGAGGATATCGAGATTCCATTAACATACCAGGAGCATCAGCTCTGGTTTAAAGGCGCCCTAAAACATAACAAAAATATAACCAGGCTCGGTCCACTAGGTAGACCAGGAGCAACTTGGCCGATTTTAGCCGGCTACACACCTCATCCAGACATCGAAATAATGTCAGACGAGGAAATACTTAATCAACTCACAGAGTTAATAAAAATCTACAGACAATTGGTTCAATATGTCATGCGGACTTTCACAGTCCAACCACCATTAACAATTCCAAATCATACTCCTCCACAGGGGAGTACATTAAAAATTACACCACAGACTCTATACGCAGTCATGGGTAAAATGCCCACTAAGCGGGAGCAAATTCCATTTTGGATAGCTCAAAAAATTACTCAAATCGAAGCAGTATTTCCAAATACTAGCCCGCATGAGAAACACAGAATCCTAACCATTAGTTTACCAATGGGGATCACACCACAACTGGAAGACTGCACCACTTGGGGCTCAGTCTTTGCTGCCATCTACACTAAAACACACGGCATTCCGTCAATTGCGGTAATACCTGATGTCCTAAAACAAATTCAAAACAAATACGGGGCAGAGCCTGCTTTAAATTTAGGTATGAAATTACTGACAAATTTCGACCAGGTCTCAACAATAATATTATCAAATATTAAAGGGGAGGCAGCAGCAGTGGCGATCCGACAAAAACTAAGGGAATTTGATGTTACAGAACATCAAACAGAGCTACCCAGAATTATAGAACAATCTTATGCAGAATTAGGCAGAGATAGTTTGGGTGGGAAACCAACTAAACCAAAACTATCTGAAAGTCCTGAGAAGGACTCAATTAAACAAACTCCTACATCTTCTAAAAAGAAGTGGGAGTCTAATAAACAAAATTCAAATGAGAAAAGATCTCAATCCCGAGGTAGGTCTCCTCAAAAGGAGCCCTCTGAAAGGAGGTACAACCTCAGGAATAGGGATAATCTGAGAAAACCTGATAGGTATCAAGATAATGATACACGTTCCTCTCGTCCCTTTCAGGTCTCATCACAGACTTCGGAAAGAAGAGGACGAACAGAACATAGAGAAGAACGGCTGAAATCGAAAGACGACAAGCACGCAACAAAAATTAAAACTAAACCTCAATTCTCCAAAAGAAAGTAGCAGGTCTAATAGTAAGACATGCCGAGAATTCTGAGAACTCAACTCAGGAACGGAGAATGGGCTCAGACAATGCTGGACAGTGCAGCAGAAGTCACAATAGCTCGCCAGAACCTGATGGAACTTCTGGAGATAGTGGACTTGAATGAGTACATTACAGTAGAGACTGTAGACACCAGGGTTAGTACTCCACAAAGGTTATATGAAATAACACTCCGGATGGAGGGAGACAGACCTAGACAGGTTAAAACACTTTTTGGGAAAAACTATCGAAGGGTTATGACATACTTCTAGCAGAAAAAGACTGGCCACCACAATTTGTCAGGGAGTGCCCACACGGCGAGGACATGATTATGCCTGCCTTCTCCAATTACATACCAATTCACTTAAAATATACATATGCCAGAAAATGGGCAGTGGCCCAGGCTCCAGCATTATATAAAAATCATGTAGGATGGGATGAGGACTCACCTCACCATAAAATAAATCTGAAACATGAACCAACTGCACAACGGCAGTATCCTATTAAGCAAGAAGCTAAAAAACAGGTCAGGGAGATCTTAGATCAACTTGAATACCAAGGGGTGATTGAACCATGCACCTCCTCCATGAACAATCCTTTGTTTCCTGTCTCCAAACCAGACAATACATATCGTCTTGTTTTGGACTACAGACATTTAAACACTTGTTCTAAAACTTTTGCAGTGCAGAATGCACACAGTACAGCATTAATGAATAACATTGTGCGTAATAAATACAAAACAACATTAGACATCTCAAACGGTTTCTTTTGTCAAAATATAGCACCTGAAAGTAGGTACTTAACGGCATTCTCCATAATGGGGACCCAGCGTCACTTTTGTCGACTCCCACAAGGGTTCAAAAACAGCCCAGGTTTATTCTCAGCGAGGGTAACGGAGTTACTACAAATTTATGACAACGAGGCATTGTCCTATGTCGATGACATCTATCTGACAGACGATGACTTGGAAAGACACTTGAACAGGGTGAGCACCATTATACTGGGATTCGCCTCTGAGGGCTTCAAGTTCAACTTTAAAAAGTCTCGAATTGCCCATCTCAATGTCCTATTTTTGGGATATGAGCTTTCAAGTGAAGGCAAGAGCTTGGCAGCTAACTTTCTAGAGAAATGTGCGCTGCTCCAACCTCGAAAAACGCAAAAAAACTTACAATCCATACTGGGATTCCTAAATTTTGGAAGAACATACATTCTAAACTACGCAGAAAGGGTTAAACCTCTCTACGCATTAATCAAACCTGATTTTTCAAATAAAAATTGGACACAGGAACACACAGAAATTTTGCGTTCACTCCAGGCTAACATGTTAGCAACAAATCACTTACAAACACGCGTAAGTCAAAGAAATTTGGTGATTCGAATAATTTCGGGTCAATGTGGATTCACCTACTTAACCTTTAATGAGGGTGAGAAAGTACCAATTGCATACAAATCACATTTGTATACACAAGCGGAAATGCGCTTCAGTTCAACTGAAAAAATTCTGACAGCAGTTCAAACAGCTGTAGCAAAAGAAAGAGCCTTAGCCCAAGGGAAACGCATAATTGTCGTTACCCCAGTACCGGCTTTAGAAGCGGTCACAAAAGCGAGCATTCCAAATGCTAAAGCTTTACATCCGAGATGGATACAGTGGGTTAATTCTCTTGCTGCAACTGATGTTGAATATGTTTTTGATCCAGATTTAAAGACACAGGCATTTCTCCAATATGAACAAGAATGTCCTCTGCCCACTGAGATTCTGCCTCTCGATCAGTATGAATTCGTAATTTACACTGACGGATCCGCACAGCCCGCAACAGGGAGTAAGCAAGCTTACAGTGCAGCATGTGCTATCGTTAAAGGTCGCATGCGAAATGGCATCTTCAGACCTATGGTCACAAAAACTCAATCACTAGGTGATTGTACAGCTCAGCGAGCTGAACTACAGGCATTCAAACTGGCCCTTGAGAGTACGGATCGAGAATTCCTCACACTGATAGTGTGCGATTCCTTTACTGTGTTCAGTCGTATAATGATTATATACGAACCTGGCTTGAAAATGGTTTTAAAGATGCGAAAGGTGGCACAATTAAGCACAAACTGCTTTGGGAACAAGTAGTTCAGTTGAAAAACGAACTACCAAAGGCTCACGTGATTCACACACTGAGTCATCAGCGTGATGGCGTTCACGTTGCAGGGAATTCATTGGGTGACGAAGCCGCAAAGGGGGCTGTTCAGACGGCTTCCGTAGCTGCGATCACTCGTTCAAAAACAAAAATAGACGTTGAGATAATGTTAGCTGTCAATGCATCAAGCAAAGGCAGCAGTGCAGCGTTACCAAAAAAGTTTCCACTCAAGTACTCTTATGTAATTGATGCGAATAACGTTCCTTTTGCTCGAATCCCTGGAGTGGGGGATAGGGTAATTCCAAACATGGAACGAAGAGCAGCCTTGATTTATGAAACACATTTGGGGGAGGGTCTGTCACATCAAGGGATTTCAAAAACAATATTGACATTAAAAGAGATGTACTGGTGGCCTGGAATGAATACACACATTCACATATTCATCAACAACTGCTAGACTGTAAATTACAGCGAGAGAGCCACCAGACACCGTGCTATGAATGCGGCAGCCCAGTACAGACACCACTGTTAGACAGCATTAGGCTATCTACTCGCCAGCGTCCTTCTGGACAAAGGCGTTCCCGCAAATACTGAATCTAGGTTCCTATGGTTATGGCCTCAGCGCTCGGCTGACGCTCGAACTGTTATAAAAGATTTGCGAGTCTTTATCGGCACATACGCAATAGGCACGCTACATTCTGACCAGGGTCCTGCGTTTAGCTCTAGGGCTTACAAGGAGGCCATGGCCAGTCTGGGCGTTGCATTGCGGTACTCCTCTCCATTCCATCCTGAGGGAAATTCTGTTGTGGAAAGGAAAAACCGGGACATAAAGCAGTCTATAACAGCTAGGGTATTAGGCTCGGGTGACGGGTGGGTCAAACACCTCATTAGCGTTCAGCGCTCACTTAACAATTTGCCAAGAAGTTCTCTAGGGGGGTCACTCCATATGAGGTCCTATTTGGGACAAGAATGTGGGTTCCAGACTTAGAACACGTAGGCACAGTGGTGGACATGAAAACATTTGATATCAAAGATCGTTTGGCTGTTTTACAGGATCTTAACAAATTAAGAACGAAACAAAGCAACATATCCCTACAGCCAACCACCACTGGGGAAAAATCGGCGGTTCCAGCAAGGCCTTTCTGAATTCCAAAAGTTGGGGATCTAGTCAGAGAAAAAATAGCGGACAAGAAGGAATTTGGACCTTCTTACAGACAACCGGTACCTGTTCTAGCTGTTCAAGGAACAAGGACAGTACTTCTGCCGCCCTTTGCTGGAAGAAAGGAGAAAAGATTTGTGTCAATCGACCTGATCAAACCACAGTATGTGGCCAATACTAAGCAGTAGGCCTCGTGGACTCCGACCTAGTAGCAGACGCACTCCTCTCGCTACTATTCAAGAGGTTCAGACTGAAAGACTGATCACGATCGAGAATTCAGCTGTAACAAATGAAGGACTAAGCAACCAAGCTATGGAACTCATCCCTCTTGACAACCAAATAACAGTTCGTCCAAATACACCTGTCTACACCAACGTGACACGTGAAGAACTGGTTCCTGTGATTTCAACGAATCCTGATGCAATTCCAACAATTGACAGAACTGCTTCTGGCTATTTCATTGACTTTGATACGTTCTCAGAAGATCCAAGCGAACCTGAAACGACGCCAGCATCATCAAAACTCAAGCAGCAAGTACAAGACTTTATTCACTTCCTGAAAAAGACTTATCTGGTTTCTCCATGGATTGAATTCTGGATTACATCTGGACTTTTTGTTTTCCTGCTCTGGCTAGCTTTGGTAACAACTGTAAGCGTGCTTATAAGTGGCAGATACATCCATGTGAACAGTGAAGGAAAAGACGTGAATGTACTTTTGAAACCACATAAATCTTCCCATCGTGAAGCGAGAGACTTGTCATCAGTGAACATCACAGCTGTTCCTATACAGGATGGTATAGTGTGGGACAAAACAGATTATGAAATCTTCGGTCCAAGTGAACAATTGAACATTCCACATTTATTTAAAATTTCACTAAGTGATTTAATTACGTCCAGTACCTATTCAGATGATTGGGACTTAGAAACTGTTCAAAATATAATGTTTGATCTAGAAAAATCTGCTGCATTTTCTAAAAATGAATATTTAGAGGGTTCATCCGATTATGAAGAACTGTATTGTTATAACCACTATGGTCATCATTATTTGCACAAAACTACATATCCAAGAAATGTGTTTATGTTTAATCAATGGAAACATTGTCCAACACCACCACAAGGTAGTTCGAAAACTTTTGCTAGTAAGTTTCCATATTTTTCAGGTTATAATACATCTGACCCAGAAACTTTTTACTATAAAAATGTAAACAAGACAGGTCTGAAAATTATGTTAACAAATACCAAACAGATTTACTCTGAAGCATTTATTTCCCAGCTGTCTACACAGGGTTTCGACTTATGGAAAGACACTATTGAGACAAAAACTGTCTGGGGTAGTAAAGATTGGCAAGTACAGGGTATAGAAGCTTTATTTAGAGCCTGTATTATCCCTGAACAAATAATGTTTTTGAATGACACCGTCCAACAGACATCTTGTCTTGGATTAGCCAAGATCAAAGAGATGAAAACACCTTCTGTGCCAACACCTGCCAGTGATAATAATACAATGGCAGTGGTGACAGTTGACAATATACTACAACTCAACAGAACTCATCCGAATTGGAAGAAATGGTTGATCTGGCCCACAGACACAAACAACTGTCAGGAAAGGTTCTTGAACAAAACTCAGGGTTTAACTATTCATAGGCCAGACCCAAGATATGTCCAAAGACAACATCCGGGGGTAGTAACAACATACAGTGTAGGTAAATTATGCCTCGATTGGCTGCATAAATCTACACTACAGGATGTGAAGCAACACTTAACCTTACTTAAAGAGGACGCAGATCTTAGGGAATTCTTGCTTGGACCAAGAAAACCGCGTCAAAAACGTTTCATATATGCCGGCATCTATGCTGCTTATAACGAAGCATGGAAAGTGTCACAGATGGAGGCTGCAGAACGAATACGTGAACTTGATCGTATTAATTTAGAGAAAACACTCTCTGTAGTCGACAATGGGTTAACAACTTTGTCCTCCAGGATTTATTCATTGGATGGCATTGTATCCTCTGCTATCGACATTCTAGAACATGATTTGGCTATGTTACAACAAGGTCAGTCTCAATTACGTTCTATTGTGTTATTGACATGGACGCTGCAATCTTTGCGAGCGGGCTATGTGCCTTGGCGTTTCATCAACACGTCGTCTCTGTTTGCAGAATACAATCTCACTGATAAACAGGTCGAATTGGCACAAAGAGGAGCGAGGTATACAGTGCTAAGCATTGAAAAAATGGAAAAACTACCGTTTACAGTGGCAGAAAAACCAGCTACAGAATGGGTTATTCATGGCAAAATAACATTACCTGTGACAACTTTTCAGTTTCAGTATTGCCTCAGATAGATGCAAGCAGGCAAATATGAAAGGTTGGGTAAGGAATACATTAAGATATCTTGGAATTTACCATATACACATAGATGTTGGAGTGGGGATCGTGAAGTGTATCTTAGCGGTATAAACTGTAAACATGCGCTGACCGGTTCACTCATTTGCCAGGACATTATTTTACACGGGGCTTGTAATGGTTCTGTGGCAAACTTGTCTTGCCATCAGCACGGTTCACCAGCTGCTGTGATTAATCCAGCGTTTGGCCGTCTTTCGAATGGGAGTTACCTCATGTTGAATGATCAGAGCTGCTGTGGAATGTTGCCAGGCATCCCATATCTAGTAACGGTTAACTCCAGGGTCACTTGCTGTATGCAAGTATTGTTTCCCCAATAGACACAGTCAGGGAGTCGCCTTTATGGCCTTCGCTGAACGTCTCTTTTATAAGATTTGATACTTTAAGCAGAATGAAAGCCATGCTTTTACAGCAAACAGTGCCTTTGACCTCGGCCAGAGAAACCTATGATCTACAAGTTGCAAGGACTTCGGCTGAGATACAGACTTTAATACGTACAAACTGCCCTATACATTTCGTAGAAATGATATCACGTATCTTTAACATGTCAGATACAACAGGAATTGTACATGTATTTAAGAGCATTTGCACCGGTCTATTAGCACCATTCCAGGCAATTCTTGGAATCATTCCGAACTTTGCACATTCGGTGTTTGGTGGCATACCATTAATTCTCGCACTTGTTGCCGGAATTTTATTCATCTGTCTGCTATTACGCTATGGCCAGCCGATTCGCCGAAATCACTCCGAGCGAAATGGAGAAAGCTCTCCTTGAAAGAAAGTGCCGTGAGCGAATAGTACAGCTATTGGGCATGACTCGTCTCACGGGACCTTAATACCACATGGTTCCTGTCATTCCGACCAATCTGGCATGATTGCATCTTACCTGTTCTACGCTGCCTGCTATGCGGTGAAGAATGCGTGTTGGACGCCTGTCTAACATATCCATCAGCTGCGCCAAAGGATGTTGATGCTTTGCTGGACCCGATAACGGCCCATGCTCTGTGTTGTCCCCAGAGGCTTCCAATCCTGATGTCAGCATTCATTGAGATCTCACAGTCGCCTCCTGCTGCTGCTGAGGTACGGGAAACAACTCCAGGCACACAGGTAACAACGGACGCGAACATTGCTGAAAGCGATGTTTCCCATCTTTGTGCGATCAATCTTTTACACGAGGTGTTCCAACTTACACCAGCGGCAATAGATGATGTTTTGTCTATTGAAGTAGATGATCTCATGTTTACACCAGACCCGTAAACTGACTCTGATTCGGCATACTCTGTTCCAGTACAACAGCAACCATTTGGCCTTCATTTTTCAAACCCTTGAGACTTTACCAAATTTGAACTTTTTGTCCCATTTTTTCGAACAAAAATGGCACTCCAATCTGCTTAAAGTAGAACTAGCCTTATAATACAGACTTGGCAGTACTTCCAGGGACACTTAGTCATCTTGTGTGTCTAACTCAGTTCATTTAAGTTTGATGACAGGAATTGACTTTTGATTTTGAACACACTTATCGATCATTTTAGTCATATGTAAATATTGCGTTTGTATTTCATTCCGACTGCATTAATTTCATTCTTTATGCTGGAAATGAAAAACACCGCTTGATGATGTACAGAAACATTTGCATTTTAATGTATCTTTTAAACAAAAAAAGCTTTTTTAAGGATATGTTTTACTATGCGGTACTCCATTTTAATGTTTAGCATTTTAAATGTTTAGCATTTTAGTATTGTTGTATACACAAAAGAGGAGTGGGTGTTGTGTACTTTATTGGGTGTCCATAAACAGCCTTTCTAGAATCATGTCCTTATATAGGCACAATCCAACCTGCCCTTATATAGGCATAAAATCCCAGACCTTATTTAGGCATAAACCATGCATACCAAATACAGGCATGGATTCCGACATCCGTCCACCCTAGCGTCTCAACGAGTCCATGAAAAAACAGACCCTCAGGCTGCGGGAGTTTCCCTTGCCCAGGACTATTGATTTCTTCAAGGACTCATACATTATGCATGAACCTCTATTCCTTAAGGGATTCATTCATGACGTCTTTCGCTACCCAACTTACGTCAATGCTAACATTTTCAGGTATAAATATACCTTCCCAAACCCCTGTAAATCAGAGGAGACCTCGACTTGAGAGGAGCCCGATTCCCGGCCGGACGCACTGAGAAGACGCTGTCATTCCTGCACGCAGAGAGTCCAGCTTCCAGTGATCTACCTTCCCTTGCGGGGTGTTGGAGTTCGAGTCCGGATAGAGATTCCTACCTCTCTCATTCTTCAGGTATGGAGCAGACTAGAACCTAGAGGGACTCTTGGCATACTAGACTCTTGGCATACTAGGTGTAACATACTCTTAGTATACTCTAGTCAGGAATACAGCACCTACTTCTACTTTTCCCTACACCTAGGAAAGGTTAGGCACACTGGGTAGAACTAGGATAGAAACGCATCGTATGAGTACTCGCATTTTTAGGCTGTGTCATTTTATGTAAATGCATATATGCTGAAAAGATAATGCTAACGCAGTATTATTTATTTCTACTGCTCACCTTGTACATTATTTATCTCGCATACTGTCTTGTGATCGTAACAGCACATCTAACTTACAACAGAAACAAGACTGTTCAATAAACCTTTTTATTGAAACGCCCGTCTGTTATTTCTGTGTGACTTTGAGAATAACTGAATCATGCACAACTGAGCTGAGTGAAATAGTTATCTATTGTTTCTACGACTCTGGGACACGTCATGATTCTGTAAGGGAAACACAGTGGTCATGTTTTGTGGCTGGGGAAACAAAAAAGGGGGGGGACCGACGGGCTTTCTCCTCCTATCGGAATGGAGGAAGGTCCAGCATAAACGCCCTGAGTGAACTAATGAAAGTATACAGATATGCTGTTCCTGATGGTTGTCAACACAAGGGAAGTGACACCGACCTGATCCAAATTTGGTTCAAGGTGGGAAGTCCAATTATTGGATTGTAATGCCCTCACACACCCAAAGGGTGTCATGCTTCATCATCTGGGCTGCTCCTCGTCGGGTTGACAACCATCAGGAACAGCATATCTGTATACTTTCACATGTTTTGTGGCTGCCAGAAACTAATCCCTTCTTGTTGTCAAGAAGTTTCTAGTGGCCTCTGAGCTAGCTGGCACAAGTAATTAAGTTTAATATACTCGATAGGGACATACCGACCTTAGTCCTATGTCAAACCTATAGGATATATTATTCCAATGCGCAGAGCCTATTAGGGAAATAGGAGCTACACTACAGGGGGCTGCTCCCACTCTCTAAATAAACTTCCTGGGATCTAGTCAGCTTATTTGTGAAAAATACCACCTTTATGCCCCTGAGGGGGTACAGAAAGACAATTGCGGGTGATTTGGGGGGTGGCGGCTAGGCCCGATGCCTTGGGGGCTGCTCTCACTCACTTTTTTTTTTTTTTTTAAATCCTGGTGTATAGTGGGCTTTCTAACCCCCTCCCCCAGGGCAGATTAAAGGTAATAACCTTCAATCTGCCCCCCAGGGGGGTTAGTCAGAAAACCTTTTCGGGATGGGGAGGGGGGAGCACTAGCCCATTGCCAGGGAGGCTGCTCCTCCCCTCCAAAACTACTCCCTGGTGTCTGGGTGTATCCCCGCTTGTGGATCGTTCTTCTGTGGGAATCCCCAAGCAAGGATCCACTAGGGAGGGACACCAATGGAAGGGGAGATTCTTCCTTTCCTAACAATACCCCCAAGTGTAAATCAGTGCTCAGGGGGCTGAGATATTCCCCCGAGCACCAATGTAAGTGTCAGTAAATGACCTGATCGGGTCATTTTACTTTCACAGTCATTGTAATGACGTCAGCGTGCCATTCTCGCTGATCATCATTACAAAACAAAACAATCTTGGCTTGCTGGAGCAGCTCTTCCCTAGCAGTCTGAGCTAAAAAAGGAAAAAAAGGAAATCTCTCTGGTGCGATCAACAGAGGGATTCCATGTAGTGGGTTCATGGATGAGATAGTCACATCCTTAGCACCATTGGGGCTATTCCAGTTCCGGCTCCTCCGCTATGGCGGAGGAGCTTCGCCCCACTGCTTTTAAGCAGTGCGAAGCAAAAACATAAAATGATAACTTTGTGTTATCATTTTATGCTGTTTCCTGCTGCTTTGCGGGTGGGTGGGTGGGCGGGGCTGCTCTGCTCTTGGAGCAGGGCAGGGGAGGAGTGGTTTGCCCACTCCTAAGTGTGCAATGACTGTTTGGTCGGCCCTCTCGCGCCACCCAAACCAGTTATGCGCACTTTCCCCGTTCTCCATGCAGGCTGCATTACAGCCTGGATGGAGAACATACCCAGGCCCCCATTCCCTGGTTGAGCGTCGAACCAGGATGCTCAAAACCAATCACAACGCTACATTGCAGCATTGTGATTGGTCAGTGGGCCTGCTTCCTGTTCCTCGATGTGCAAGAGAAAAGCAGGAGCAGAGACACAGGACCCAGCCGGCGACAAGGTA
Organism: Calotriton arnoldi; assembly: GCA_963921515.1. Classification (NCBI taxonomy): domain Eukaryota; kingdom Metazoa; phylum Chordata; class Amphibia; order Caudata; family Salamandridae; genus Calotriton; species Calotriton arnoldi. The sequence goes on along the minus strand of CAWUFW010008578.1, from coordinate 307,537 downwards.
AGTTTATTTTTAATTTTTTTAAATTATTATTATTACACCAAGCGCGACCCCGCCCTCCCTGCAATTCCCCCCCACGAGCCATGCCGGCAGCCACTGGGCTATGCTGAAGATGAAATCTTCTCGTCCTTAGCACCCAACGAGTTAAAAGAAAAGTACATGAAAATGAATTGCACAGAAAGAGTGGTCAGCCCCTTCAGCCATTGGCTTTCATGTGTTTTTCATGGTTTGCCATTGCTCGTCTGAGCTGTCCATGAAGCCGATGGCATTTCGAAGATAGTTGCATTGTCCCATTTGTGTATCCATTAGGTGTTATTGATGAGACATCAAGTAGATTTTCTGTTAGATGGCAGATGTGACATGAAGTTCAGTTTCTAAATAAGGCCCATTGTGTATACTGTGATGTGTTTACTTTGTTGACATGGTTACACTTTAATTGTTTATTTATGGCGATTTTGCGAAGGAAGTGCTTCCTACGTGGTTGCCTTGGCTTATTGTAAGTTACCATGCTACTTACGGACTACCCTTGCACATTTATGTGGTTTACTTTGCGGTTAGGATAACATGTTATTGGATTGCTTGCTTTTTTGTTTGTTCACAAAGTAAAAGGCATGCACTCTCATAGCCTTTTTTAAAGATGTAATAAAAATACTGTGTTGTCAAAAGTATCTATTAGGCAATATTTGTTGTATATGCCTTTTAGTTTACCACAAATGTCATTTCTCTCCTCCTTTTCATAGCACACTTCTTTTAGAGTAAAGGTGAACTCTGCTAATGCATTTTGTTCAGCAAAAGGGAAGAACTCCATATTCAACATTGTTGCAACCCAATGTGTTACTTCAGTTATCGGATTTTCTCTTCTAGGACAGTAGAGTCAACACATAAATCTGCATACCTCTTACCCAACACTTCCCCAACAAAAGTCAGACAAATTAGCTTTGCCAGTGCCTGTCTGCATATAGATTCTGTAGAATGTATAATAACCATTGCAGTAAAACCTGATGAAAAGTTAACAGAAGTTTTTAACCGTGCATTTAAACTCTGCATTCTTTTGGTAGGAACCTACCTCGTGCCATATTTATATCTATTCCATTGGTGACATTTGTGTACACCTTCACGAATATAGCATATTTCACTGCCATGTCGCCTCAAGAGCTCCTGTCTTCAAATGCAGTAGCAGTTGTAAGTATGGCACCCCACACTCTTAAAACATGTCATTATATCTGTGCTACACCTTGCTCTGCATTTTCAATAGTCTGCCTTCTCTCACTTCAGACATTCGGTGAAAAGTTGCTGGGCTATTTTTCGTGGGTCATGCCGGTATCAGTCGCACTGTCCACATTTGGTGGAATAAATGGATACCTATTTACCTCATCAAGGTAAGTGGGATTTGCTTATTGCAATGGGTTTTACACAGGCCTTCCTTTTAAACCATAAGCATAATGAACCATTTGAATCTATGTTTTATTTTGGGTATTTTACGGTGCAACATATCAGTAATGCTTCAAGGTGCCTCAGCAAAAGTACATGGAGAGTAGGGCGAACAGGCGTGAGAGCAGGAACATTTATTCAGAGGTTTTGGGTATTAACCAATTCTTCAGTTTCCCAGAAAGAGAGCAGGTTTTGCAGTGCTTTCAATAAGGTTGTTCCTATCAAGCTAATCTTCTGCCTCCCAGACAGGAGGATTTGAAGCATGCTTTCACTGTGATCATGTGACGAAGGACAAAGAGGTCTCCGAGACTATCACAAGCAAACATACATGGGGAGAATGGGTGTGATCCAACTGCAGAGATGCATTGTTGCTGTAGACTTTGCAGTTTGGCTCAAGCACAATAATTGATTTTGTTCCTTGACTGAAAGCTAGTGGAGCAAGTTGAGGATGGGCAACAATTGATCAAAGCGATCCTGCTTGATTGATGAGTGAGGCTGTGGTTTTCTCAGAAGAGATTTTGCTGGTAAGTAATGAAACAGTAATGGTATTTCTGGATTTTGTCACAGAAGCAGTCATACACAGTACTTGAGAGAACATATATAATAAAAGGCTGGCCATTCCTGCATCCACTCTTGATGTATGCAGAGTGCATGGTCTCCCAACATCTCTCACTTTCTCTCTATTACAATTCCTCTGTGCCTGTCGGATATAGTTTAATCCATTCTCTAGTTTGCTTTCTGTATATTCTGCTTGGTGACTGATTATTTTTTCATTGCATAAATATGTGTTACTGTTTCTTCTGCCATATTCTATCTCTTCTCATGAACTTCTAGGAGGTTCAAACCACTTGCCTTATATACAGTGATTATTCACTTTAGGAACATCTATGCGTATTTCCCATGCCTCTCACGTTCCTTTACTCCGTCCCGCAAAACGTTCAATTCCTGAGGCTGTTCTTTCACTGCAGAGTATGTCGTTCCAACCACGCATCATTTTGCTAGCATGTCCCTGGGCTGCCAACAGTGTATCTTAATCTTTCCAGTGGGGCTATCTCCAGACTGCACATATTACTCAAAAGCTTTAGCTTCCTAACACTTATAGAGTATGCAAAGCAGTAACCCAACCGTTGCTTCTTTTGAAGACACCGTTCCCTATGCACCCCACTAACCCATTTATTTATCTCAAAAACATTTTCCTTCTTTGCAAATTTGGGGCCTCCATATTTTTCCATAAAAAGAGCAACTTCTGAAAAATGACTATCATCCAGAGCGACTTACATTTACCACTATTACAAAAGTGGCCACTTCCTATAAGATTATGTTGTGTGGTTTGTGGACACATAGACTGCTTTGCTAAAGTTAGCTTGGGCCTGGCTGCCATGATGCCTCTTTGCGCACGTTACTTTGTGCCCTTGTTTTCCAGACTTTCCTATTTTCGATCTGCGTGCCTTTTTATCCTTCTTCCTGATAACTCTGGGTCATGTCTGCACATCATGTACAAGGTCGGAAGGCGATGTCACTTGTTCTTGCTGATCTGGTCAGCCCCTCGAGCTTAGACATAACACTGATTGCAGATGCACTGGGAAATTCGTGTGCATTTAATATTGTGATTTCGGTGTCAGGGGCACTTGGAGAAGAACCTTTCCAGAAAGAAGAGCTGTGCATGTCTGATGATGTAAACCCTGCATCTAGATATTGAGGTATGGGGGTCTCCCGGACAATGCCCAGAGGTCTTCTGTTTTTGTAATAAACTAGTTATTAGCACGGGGAGGGTGGACAGGTTATTAAGCCCTATATCCACTGTCTTTATATAATGCTATCCCTGTTTGTATTCTATGGAATTGTAACTATGCTGATTATATTATTCTTATGCATTATGCTGTTAGTACTTACACGCGTACTGTATATTAGAGCACGATAGTTGAAATAAACATTTTAAACTATACAGTGTCTCTTATTACGCAAGTTGTGGACAGGTATGAGTGAGTAACGAAAGGGTGTCCTTGCTCCTGCGAGTCCTGAGAGAGAGATACCGTGTTCTGGGTTGTGTAATCATTGGTAGCTACGCTGCTAATGAGACGCTAATGCTAGCCGGATTAGGGTTGTAGGTACTACGGTTTATGGTTGGCTCACCACTATACTCCGAGGTCCTATTATCCTGTGCATAGCTCTGTATATGTGCAGAATCCTTACGACAATTACAATAATGACCACCATATGCAGAACTACTATTGGTGAACATCACAAAGCATTAGCCTTGTTTGAAAATAATAATGCCAGCAAAAGCTTTATCAATATGAAATGCCTTTGCACAACTAACTTAATAACAGCCACAGCAGCAAGTGCCCTCTGGTACAAAAGAAATAACAAAAGCAATATTTCACCCCAACTCAGCATGAATAATCATTCAAATATTAGCTTTAAATATGTTTTGGAAATATATAAACTTTGCTTTAAACATCAGCACACATGGTGGTGAAAATGCACCTTTTTCGATCGAATGAATACTTTCTGTGTTTGGCAAAGTGACTCAATTCCAAGAAAAACATTTTTTGCCACAAAGTACCAGGTTTCATCTTTGATAAATGCATGGTCACCAAATATCAGCTTGTCATTGACATCAAGTATTCACATAGATCAATGCCCTAAATGGACTTCCTGACATCCCCAGGTATTACCATCACATAATGTCAAGAATGCCCACCACTATGCCAGGGCATATTTGTGCCAGGTTTGGGCATCATAATGCCAATATGATCATATTATGTCAAACATGGACATAGGTATGCCAGAGGTGGTCATCATTATCCAGGATGGGCACAATTAGGCTGAGGATGTCCTTTCATATGCCAAGGATGGCTGCCACTGTGACAAGATTAATCAAAGGATGCCCAAAATATGTCAAGAGTGTCCATTAATTTGCCAGAGCCATCAATACACCAGGAGTAAACCCCATTGTGACAGAAAAGACACGTTTATGATGGGAACACCCGATACCTTTGGTGGTCTCTGACTAGAGGATAGGCTACCAGGGTGGGACACAGTCTATCAGAGAGGGGCACAATGCAAGGCACACAGACAGCAATCAGATAAATGTGCACATGAGTATATACAGACGAATGCATGCATAAATACATATATGCACAGAATACAACCATACTCCCTGAAACATATTAGATTGTTACTGATCTCCATTCTCAATTCAGCTCTCACTTTATTTGGCCCCTGGCCTCCTCATGCAGCTGGGTCACACACTTTCTTTCTGCCATCTACAATCCACACTATAGTGACTCTCTTCCCATTGCTGACATTCTTCTGCAGGCCCATCTGATCGAGGCTTAAATACCAAAACACCCTCAGTGAGAGATGGGTTTCCTCTATAGAAAGTGAGATCTGACGTGATTAATAGGCATTTGGACTAGAAATCAAAGTACTATCTCTTCGGACAAAAAGGAGCTACCAGAACAACCTCTGTTATCTCTGACTTCAGTCCCTGGATGACAAAGGCACACCTCTGTATTATTTTCCCCTTACTTGCACTGCTTGCAGTGTAAAGGTGTTTTTCTGGCCACTATCTGGCAGCTCCACATCTCCTAAAGGACATTATCTTCTGCCTTACTATTGACTGAATATATTTACATATCGCTTACTACCTGTGACAAAGCATTCTCATATTCTCTGCCACGAGTTCAGACACATGTTGATTAAATTGTGGCAGGAAGATCTAGAGGGTTCCGAACAACACTGCTAACTCTTTCCACTTGAAGAAGCATTGTCTCTCTTACCCATCCCATCAGTGTTGATTATTTTGTACACCTACATTCGCAATAGCTCAAATCTGTTATCAGATGGTTAAGGTCAGGAGAATTTCTTTTGCCAGGTTGTCAGAAACCAGTCACAATTGCATGACTTCTGTCATTCCAACTAGACTGGGATTTTCGCCTTGTACCTCTGAGGTTTAGAGTGTGCATAAATATGGGCCTCCATATCAAAGTTCGGAGGTGTGAGTGGGCCCAAAGGTACCAAGAACTCACATGTAGTCAAATGTCCCTGTACTCAGAGCCATTGCTAAGCCAACACTTAGTTGAACTTCAACAGCTTGATCATGTGAGACAAGACTTTTTGGTCCATCTCCTCTACCCAATACACCATCCTTATCCAGGTCATGTATTTGGCCCTACTCTAAATTAGATGTTATGAAGGAATCAACTGGTGGTTCTGCTCACTGTTTAAGAATCCGGCCTGAGGAGATTTCAGCATGCACAGTGCATGTCATGCCCCAATTTATTCTCCAAAGAAGCTCAGACTAGCCAGTTATCCAGGTCTGGTGAAACAGAGATTTCCTGCAAATTTAGAAGGCTAACTACGGGAGTCAGGACTTTTGTGATAACTTGAGAATGAAGCCTAGACCTTGAAGTAATTGTGAATGTCCTCACTAGAACTAAGAGGAGCTGCCAGTGACATTTGGTGACGTGAATATGAAGGTAGGTATACATCTGAGCTAATGCTGCAGGGTACTTCCCTAGAATGATGAACAGTAAGATACATTGCTGGGTCTGCCATTTGCAAAGGCATTGGAATTATGTTTTTTTTTAATCCTCCACAGGACTACCACCAGACAATTTCCTCAGAATTTAATCAGATATGCTGTTTTGACCTTTGAGCTGCAAACTTACAATATTACTTTTTATTTTCCAAAACAAATACCCAAAATGGTATTTTGTTTTGGGGAAAAAAACAATGCCCCCCTCCCCTTAGCAGTATCACTGTGTAACCAACTCTGTGCTTTGACAGGTAACTAGAATTTCTTGAAGGTAAAACATAAGATACATGGATATCTGGCTAAATGCATATGCACTTAAATATTTCTCTGTCTTTATAATAACATCCTCAAGCTATGTCACTACATGCCCTTTTGTGGAAGATGTATATATTATCCACTTGACTTACGTAGAACTGGGAAAAAAGAAACTTAGCATTGCATACAGAGACTGGAACTCTAATACCTTACACACTAGGTCAATTGGCACATATACATGTTAATTGTCCTATTAAGTAGCCATTCTATTCCATCAAAGGAGCTCTAAGCAAAAAGTGCAACCCCAGTCTTTAGAGTCAAACAAGTGCTCAAGAATAGTTCAATTTTTGTTTATAAATTACACACAACTTCAGGATACTTCTCCATAAACCAATATGTCCATAATCCAATCATTTAAGGTTTAGAGATTTTAATGACTGAAAAACAACATCCATGTAGCTAGGTCCGACTGCAGCAACATCATAGCGCAATTGATTAGCAAGGGTGCAAAGCACCACGAAGAAAGCTAATACCTGGCTGCTGTCTCTCTAGACACTCAACAGTCTGTGGCCCACTAGAAAACGTACTTCACTGCTGCTGCTCTAATGCATAGCATGTTCCCCACGTGAATTGGGTGTGCACTGCCTGAATCCAGTTAGCGCCCATACTCTTTAATGACAGGCGGCCTTTACTTTGTTGAAAGGCACTCCGTGCAAATGGCCTTGTAGTACTGCTTCCTCTAACTTGAACCAGACAGATCAGTAAGCAGCACCTCTACCCCCTCTTCCTGTCAGCCTCACCAAGTAGGCAGCTGAGCATGGTTCACAACTTTTTCCCCAAGCCTAGTAGGAGCCATCCAGAACACACACTGCTACAAGCCCTTGGGACAGGAAGAGTCCAGGTCGTAACACAATAAGAGGTATTATTTCCTGTGAGAGGTTGGGGAATACAAAAGGAAGAAATTGTCTAAAGCAAATAAAAAATGTAATGCTCCCCTTGCCATGGACGATATCTCCAATGGCGACGGGGGCATTATTAGCATTTTAATTTCCTTCTAGTGGTGTTGGACAGTAAAGAAATGGCTATATGTCTTCTAGCCCTTACTCCCATCCAGAGTAAGGGCCTTCGGAGAGGTCTGGCCATGGCGATGACAGAGTAATCACCACTGTAGCCAAACCTATGGTACGCTAGCATCTAAATTGGGCAGCCAGACCGTTATGCTTAAAATGATCAAGGTAAAGAAATTCAGAGGGTTGTATACTTCAGCAAAGATGTATCAATGTACCAGATAAGCGTCTGTTTTATCTTCATGAATCTCCATAAATATAGCCACATTCAAAAGTGATATTACGTTATGCAAGAACAGCAGCAACTGGTGCTCAATTGACTTAATAGTGAGGATTATGGAAGATCTTAAACGCTGTCAGGGTTTTGAAGTTGGAAGGTTAAAAGCTGATGTTTCACAAAGTCTACGAACTAGAGATTCCATACATTCACCAACAAAAGACCAGAGTAATATCCCTGTTTCTTTTTTAAATAGAAGTAGTAGAACTTGACTGCTGATTAATTAGAAAATATGCTAAAGTATTATTTTGTGGAACATATGTAATAGATTTAAAATACTCTGCCAAACATAAAACATTATAAAATCTGCAGAGCCATGAAAAATGTAAATGGTCAAAGGCTGGTCCATAGAAAACACTGGGAGGAGCTTGGTGAACAGTTGCACGGTCAGTGACAAATTGACGAATGAAAATGTGCTTATTTACAGAGCAATCAGGTATCATATCCATTGTGTGAATTAATGCAAGAATATTGTACTGTATTTTTCATGAAGTGTATTAAATACTTGATGGATGTGCAACCTTTAAATCTGCCCCACTCATGTTCAAATGCTAAAATGTTATATGCATGAATTAAAATAAGTTTTATTTTTTCTTTGTTAAGGTTATGTTTTTCTGGAGCACGAGAAGGTCATTTGCCGAGCTTGCTTGCAATGATTCATTTTAAATATTGCACTCCGATTCCAGCTCTTCTAGTTTGTGTAAGTTTCCAAAATTGTATAGTATTTTAGCAATCTTGTTAACCTAAGTAAGTAGAATTATACCTATGGTGATCACAGGGGTGACCTAGGAACAGTGCATTAGACCTAACAGTTCTGATTAAAACAATATTGATGAAATCATTTATCTTCCCCAGTTGATGGAGGGTTAGAGGAAACCATCTGTGGTGGTAGAATATTCAAGTGAAACCTGAATCGCTTTCTCCATAAGAGATAGGATAGTAGATAGATTATTGATAATACTACCTGCTGTAACAGAAACAAAGAAATACATTGGAACTAAAGATCACAGAACACATTTAACATGTTTGCATTCCAAATTTCACGCATCAGAGGCGCTATTTTGTCACTTGCATTGCCCAAGAATACCAACCACTATTGATTGCCTGTATGCATCTAAAACCTTTTTCTACTGTCTGCTGGAAGATTGAATGCAGCCATAATTTAAAGGTTAAATATCAGACTAGAATATGCATAACCGAGTTTAAAATACTAATTCTTACATGTTTTTTTTACAAAATCCCCTAATTAGGAATATTTCTGCCCCCTAGAACTACTGATGTTCCTGGCATTGGTAACTCAGATGAGATGGTCAGGGGCGGTGGAGTACTGGGAAGAAAACGTCCATTGCAGAATGGAGCCATAAGGGTTGATTATTGAATGCCATCTTCTTCCTTATATAACTAGGCCAGAGGACACTGACAACCCCTTCACAGGCAAAGACAGATAAGCTGTTTTCATAAAGACCAGAAAACGTGGTATTGATCCCAGTAATGTTTACATTACTTTTTGGTAATTCGATTACTCTGAGTCCATACTTCCTTGTTCTGATCAATACACTTGATGCGTAATGCCAAAAAAGACAAGTTTTCAAGCCCAATTTCCCCTACGAGTAAATATGCAGCATGCTCCTCCCCCAGGCAGTGGATATACAATCTGCCATTATTTGCTTCCTCCTGAATTATATCAAGCTTGTCAAACTTGCAATTCCCCTCAATAAATATTTTAGAATAAACTGAAGGGAGTGAACTGAATTATATACTGATCAGAAGAAGGAAGTATGGACTCCGAGTAATGGAATTACCAGTAAGTAATTTAAGCATTACGTCCTCATCCCCTTCCTTGTTCTTTTTATTACATATGAGGAATGCTCAAGTTATAAGGCAATTATTATAGTGGAAAGGAAGTATAAAGCTCTGATCAATATCATGAACTAATACCGTTTTATTTCTCTACTATAACTTCATAACAGATAAAACCTTTACAGCAAACATTTCTTCTTGTTGGCTAACATTAGCAATCCTGTAGTGACTGACAAAAGTAGACTGATTTGTCCATGTGGCAGCCCTGTGTATCTCTTGCAAAGAAGCCTCTTGAGATTCTGCCAATGAAGCAGACATGCCTCTAGTTAGCCTACATTGAATATCAGGTGGTGGAGCATCCCCTAATTCTGGTAAGCCAAAACAACTGTTCATTTAAGCCACTTGCTCAAAGTCTGAAGTGATGGATGGCCCCCTTTGTTTGCTGGCTCAAATTTAACAAATAATGCATCAGTTTTGAGACCCTGGTATGCTTATTGGTACCCAGCGCCTCTCTTCCTTTGGTGCGGTAGCCACCGATGAACATAAAAGCAAACCACTTCAAGACAAAGGGGGAGGGGGTTAGGAAAGGAACTCTGGGGAATTGAATTTACAATTGTTGGAGAGACGTTAGACATAGATATTCAAGGTTGCAGTCAGTATACAGATAACGGCTCTAATAAGATAAATAAACTCTCCTACCACAGACATCTGTAATCTTAAGCCTACTGGATGAGAGGGAGAGGAGAACTGAACCCTTAGTATGGATGAGAGGAGGAGAGGGAAGTTGTTGGGTTCAGAACTGAGACCTTGTAAATCAACAACAAAGTTAATACACACCCATATCAACACTTGCAATCTTCAAAAGTGCTACTCTAAGTCAATGACAGCAGTGATTCCTTGTGACCTCTTTTAAACAACTTTTTAAAAATGTTCAGGGTATTAAGTCTATGATTATCAAAAGTCTCCAGGGTTTAGGAGGCAGTTCCTTTGCTGGCTATCACAATCAACGATGCAGTTCAAAATGCTCTCCAAAATAAAGAAGCATGAACAACCCAATCCTTTGTCTCGAACAATTTCTTTCTGTGTCTCCAGAAACTATCCCCAAAAGTTCAGAACCATGTGTGTAGACAATGTTTTCCTGGGCAGAGGGTGTGGCGGATACGCTAAAACTTTAGAAATACCACCAAACAAAGTCTATGAAAATCCACTTACCACTCTTCCCGAGCTCTTTTCCTTGTAAACAAATTTTCCAGTCTCCAATCTTAACGGTCTTCTGAAGAAATGCAGAAGTAACTTCGGGTCAGCAAAATAAAGAGTCTTACCGTGGCTGGGATTCCTTACTGGCAAATTCCAGCAGATGCAGTCTGCTTTTAGAGCTGGGACATGCCCAGCCACACCTGCCTTGCTGAAGTCTCTTTTTCTGGTGCATGGCAGGGAGTCACGCCCGGCCACACCCAAGATAGCTGCCTTACTGAAGTCTCTTCCTGTAGAGTAAAGCAGGGCAGAACTTGATCCCTGGACATGGGGACACCAAATGTTTAAGGCCACCGTGCCTTCTTGGGCAACACTGCACTTTAAACGAAGGCACAGTCACACTTGTTAGTCAGCACAGCTCCCAATTTTGCATGATTCTAGGAGCACAAGGCAGTTGTTGAACGCTAGAGGTGGTGCTCTTTTAGACGCACTGAGCAACACCAGAACAGAGGCTGGGGAGGATGCTACAACTGGTGATGAGTTAGGGGTTAAGTAACCTGAAGATCGACAGTGCTCTCCCTGAGAGTTTGCTGTGGTCCAAGCAAACTACTTGTGCATTCCACATGTGTTTCAGTTGTAGTACAGAACCAATGCTTAACGCATGTGGAGTCAAAGCACCACTCCAGCTGCTGTAGAGAAGTTGATTACAATGAAAGCATTGCAAAGAAATCTATATATCAGTGACCGAGAACCTGCTGCTCAAACCGTCCATAAAGGTACCGCGCTGTTATACAATATACCAGTAGTTCCCAAACTTTTCCAAACTGCGGCTCCCTTTACCTATTGCCTGATGGCCGCGGCTCCCCATTACATTACCTTTTTGTGGCGGGTGGTGAATGTAAGCCCATTCTCGGTAGTACTTTCATGTTTTTCCCTGAAAATAATTGGGATGAAGGTGATGAAGGTATTATATATCATAGATGTAATCCTATTCTGGCCACTGCAGAGCCCCATGCTGTGTCAAGGACTGATTGGACTCATTGGAGGGACATAGTGTTCTCAGAGAAGTGAACTGTAAATGCACATCAGTGTGCATGCCTGAAACACATTGGCATGCGCACCGCAGCCTGTTTGACAGACAAATTAATTACAGACACTTGTGAGAAACAGAATATACCATAGCTTGCCGAACTAAATATTCACTTGACTTTTGCAAACAAATATACATTGGATAATACTATTGATAGTGACCACTGTTCTCTGGTTGTTTATTTCCATTTCTTTTTAAATAAAATGTGTAAAATGAGGACAATAGAAAAAAAAGAATTAAAACGAACATGATCTAGACACAGTCAAGCACAATCAAGGTTTGGAGTAAGTCTGCAGCAATTTTTGGGAAACAGAAAATGCAAATAAAAACATTAGATTGGGCACTGGCAATGCACGTGGTTTTCCTGCAAATTCAATCTCAGTCTGACTCAGTGGAACTCTTGGAATGCAGACAAGCACTTCCGTTTTTACCACCATGTTGGTAAAGGGAGCGTGAACTGCTTGTTTAGCCTGTCGCCTGCAGCCTACAGCTGAGCTCAATGAAGACCACAGACTCCCACTGTATGTAAACATGCGTTACTGAGTGCAAAAAGACCCACGGGTTGCTTGATGTGTTCTCTGCTGGTCAGACAGCGGACTTCACCTCACAGGACAGCGCGAAAGCAAATGCATTGAAATATCCTCATCTCCCTGCTGTCCTGATACTAGACGCCTTGAAAGTGAGGTTGCACTGCCCTCTTATGGCCCAGGGCAACCACTGCAGGCCTCACCACACGGAGCAGTGTTGAATTTAAATGCACATAAGTGCAACATACTATTTATTACTGATTCCCAAACTGTGTGCTCATCTGTTCGTGGCGCCCCTGGCTAGTTTTCACGGCGCACCAGGGAGCCGCGGCGCACAGTTTGGGAACCGCTGCAATATACAGTCACGCGTAATAAGGAGTGATAACGCTAAAGGCGGATGCAATCAGGCTTTGGAAGAGCAGCAAATAGCGACAGCAAATTGCAAGATAACACTGCGATCAGAAGCGCTGCAAGGCAGAGATCAACCAGGTGTTAAGACAGTAATCAGAGACACCAAATAATAAAAGAGTTCTTTACTCACCAGAACCTGAGTAAAGTGAGCTGGTACGACCTCAGCACAGGCGCTGCAATCCAGATCAAGCACAGGAGCTGTGTTTGATAAATGGGTGACAATCACCACAGTTTCCAATATCTGTGGAATAGTGAAATGATGCTTTTCCAATGGAGGCATAGACCGGGGCAATCTTTCCAAAAGTCATCAAGAATGGTCTAGAGGCCAGCACATCTCAAGGCCTTAGAGATGGCTCACCTGAACAGGTTCAAGATGAACAGCTGAGGGAGCCGGAGAGAGCTCCACCCTCAATATCAGCAACTCCCAGAAATGGCTGCAACGATGCCGCTTTCCTGAAACCACCACCATTCGATACCGCCAAAAAGCTGATTATTGGCAATAGATGGACTGCTTCGATAGAGACATTTGATGATTTCATTGATACACTTGAAGAGTCTAATAACAAAAAGATTATCAAGTATCTCTAAAATCTTGCTGGTGATGGTGTAAAAGAAGTCATAAAGAAAATGCTGTGGACTGAAGAAGTCACATATCATCAGATTAAAGAAGTAATGAATCTTAAATTTAATCCAATGACTAATGTTGATTACGAACGATATATCTTCATCCACAGAATGTCAGAAAGTTGGTGAAACCATTGATTAATTTGTGGGGAGACTCGACACGCTCATCAGACATTGTAAGTTCAATTAATTTAATGATGAAGAAGCTATGTATCTGAGAGTTATTGACTGATGCTAGACAGATTCATTCAGAAGACTAATGCTGAGAGAAACTCTTAGTCTGAAGTGAGTGTTAATGGCTGCCAGAGCTGAAGAGCATGCTGTCAGACAAGCTGCTGGCATGGAGGCCTGGAGGTGCCCCAGAATGAATCCGTCACGAGTGTGAAAAGTAAGCCAAAACAAAAGAGTGAAGGACACAAAGTTATTTCTACATGTAAAAAGAAGTTGTGTTTTAGATGTGGATTTTCATTTCCACACAAAGGTAAATGTCCCGCTCTTGGACAGATATATAAAGGCTGTCGGAAGGAGAACCATTATATGATGGTTTGCAAAGTGAAGGAAAAAGTAAGTGCCTTACAGCGTAAAGACAAAATGCCTACCAGAACATTCTAGAAGCAACACTTGACGCACACCCACAAGGCCAAGTGGCGACATCAGTTAAGACAAATCGACACTTAACGAAGTCGATCGTCATATAAATCACCGTCAAACAATTCTTCTGTATCAATATCAAGTAAAAGTGAAGAAAATGATTGTGCCATGTTGATGTTTATTTACCTCACAAAAGCGTGTGCATGTTGGTTTAGCCTCTTGTGAAGAAAAATGTCAGTCAAAGAAAGATCGACATGCCAAAGCGCCAAAGTCATTCAAACATTACCCGAAGATTACACAGAAAGTAAAAGGTTGTTCGATACCTTTCATTATCGACACTGGTGCATCAATAAACGTTATACCGGAGAAGAAATACAATTAATTAACTCCATTACTGCAACTTATGCCATCAAAAACTAAAGTGTATACATGGGCTGCATTGACGCCCTTAAAAAGTCATGGTTCATTTGTAGCAACAATGAAACATGAGAAAACCAAGGTAAAAGCACCCATCCATGTGCTTCAAGGCACGGCGTCAAGTGCCTGTCTACTCGGTTTCAGCACAGCCACTGACATGGGACTGATTTCTATGAATTACAACATGAATGCTCATCACAAAATAGTAAGTCAGTTCCCTTCGTTATTTCATGGTTTGGGAAAGCTTAAGACTATGAAATAAAGTTGCATATTAATGAGGACGTCCATTCTGTTGCTCAGATACACACACAAATTGCTTTTCATATGCAAGAAACTGTTGGAAAAGAACTTGAATCATTACTTTAGCAGGATATTATCAAGCGTTCTACTGGTCCAATGCCATGGCTTTCTCCCATAGTAGTAGCGCCTACAAAAGACAGTGAAGGAGCTGTACGATATGCGTTGGCATACGTCAGGCAAACAAGGCAATTGCACGAGAACGACATCCAGGTCCACACATTGCTGAAATGATAATGCAAGAAAATGGTGCAAAGGTCTTCTCTCGCCTTGATCTAAATCAGAGGTCTTCAAACTTTTGGATGCCGAGACCCCCCTGTCAACATTTTGAAACGTAAGGACCCCCTCCTGACAAACATTTCTAGAACTTGATACTCCTCATTATCGATAACCATACACGCCCCCAGTTCCCACAGAAAATCATTTTTACAGTGGGGAAATATTATTTAACAGTGTTTAGCAAGTCAAAGGTTTGTGGGTGACAAATCAACAGTAAAAACAGTCCACCAGACCACAAAACAGGCCAGCAAGCAGCCACAAAAAGCCAACACACTGACCTGCCTGGCCACCCCTTTGGGCACTGCCAGACTGTCCTGTAGGCAGGGCTACTGGAATTATGAGGCAAGGGAGGACCAAATTATGTGGCAGTTTAAACTTGTAAAGGCTGAGCTGTATTAGTGTTTTGCAAGGAATGGGAAACTGCATGCATTTGTGCTTGCTGCAGACCATATTTGTGGTCATAGCACAGAAATTAACAGTAAAAACAGTCCACCAGACCATACAACAGGCGAGCAAGTAGCAAAAAATAAAAACGCCCACACACTGAACTGATTGGCCATCCCTTTGGGCACTGCCTGCCTGCCCTAAAGGCAGGGCTACTGGAATTATGAGGCAGGGGAGGGCCAAATTATGCAGGAGGGTTGATTGAGTTGTGTGGTAAGAAAATGTAAATAATGCTATGTGATGCATATTTTGGGATAGTATTGCTTCATTATTTTGACATTTTTTAAACAGGGTAACACTAAGCAAAGATTTCACCTCATCAGTACCAGTTTATAACCAAAATACAGCAATAAACAACAGAAAGATGTATAGTCATCATTTGTGAAGGGCCTTCCACTCTGCAGTGTCGCCACATTAGAAGCTCACCTGGCCCTGGCCGGGAGCAGCACGGGTCCCTTAAAACCCTGGCGGTCTTGTGCAGAGTTAAGCAGTTCACACACACCTCTTTCCTCCCACCCCGTCCCCTTTATCCCTCTCCCTTTGCAGGCCATTTTCTTTCACCCCTTTTTACAACTTCTGAACTCTCCCCATTCAACCTCTCACTGCACCTTTAATCATCTCTCGCTGTTCTGTTTTTTCAATACCCTCATCTCTAACAGTATCTCCTATTTATCTCATGGCCTCCCTGGCCCTGTCTCCTCTCTCAACCCTCATCACTTCTCATTCACCTCAAGTCTCTCCCTTCAAATTTCTGTCTTATCTATTTGTATCTTACACTTCTCCAGTCCCGCCATTCATCGTTCCCATCTCTCCTTTGTTCTTCCACACCTTCTTGAACTAACGTTCCTCTCTCCTGTTACCTCAGCACCCACCCCAGTACTCCCTCTATTCCCCTTTCGCTGCTCTCCCTCACCCACGTCGCAACAAATTCTCTTTATACCTCATGGATCACCTCTCAGCTATCTTCTCTCACCCTTTAATGGTAGCTCTCCTCTCTGCCTTCACCTTTCTCTCACACTCACCTCTCCTCTTGTGTTTCCGCACTTCCTTCGCCACTTCACATTTCTCTTCATCCCTGACCTCTCAAATTGAATTCTCTGACTCCCTTGCTGCCCTCCTCACTTCTCTCCTCTGTCTTCTCTCATCTGTCTTCTCCCATCCCGTCTCCTCTCACCCCTCACACGTCTCTCACCTTGCCTCTCCTCACTTCTCTCACATCATCCACCCCTTCTCTCCAGTCCCCTCCCACACCTGCATCCCGCCTCTCACCGCTAGCTCCACACCTCTCTCCTTGACTCCCAATCGGCCTCGCATACCCCCATCTCCTGTCAGTTAAAGTATGTCTGGCCCTGTCTTTCAATACCTAATAATCACACACAGACAGTGCCTTGTCGGTCCAGGCTCCTCCCCTTCATCCCTACAGTGTTATCCCCCTTCAAAACCCTCCTCTGGCCCAACCAAGCACACTGCCCTTCTGCCAGCTGCATGATGGCAGTGCCATTTCTAAAGGGGGAAGAGCACCTGCAGCCTTCACCACAGCAGCACTGGCCCAACCCTGCCTCGGGAAGAAAGTAAAAGGCACACCCCTAGCACACAACATGTGACGCCTCTGGTTGGATTCTCCTTATTTTCATATGTTGAATACTCAATGATAACACATGATTGAGTTTTCTTAAGAATGGCTAGTTTTGTGTTCAAAAACCTTTTTGTTTGAAAAGATTGTTCTTTCCGGTGGCGCAGGTGGGAGTGTGACTGCCTACCTTGGGAACTATAAAGCACAGATGGAAGTGTCAGATTGAAAAGCATGTGGGATAACATTGCAATAAAAGTCGAATAACAGATATCAGTAAGTGAAACTCGTGCTATTTACCAAATGTAACTGGCTTGGTAGATGCCAGTGGGACAGTGCACAGTGGGGTTTTAAGGTGTGTAGGCAGTTGTCGGGGAGAACTGAGCTGATTGATGTGCCCTGCACAGGTGCACAACGCCCATTTGGCTCAAAGGGCTTCAGCTCCCCCCTCCACCCCTCCTCGTGTGTGTCAGCCCGGGCTGCAACAGCTTCCCGGGCACACACACAGACAGTTTTTGAGCTGTTGTGGTCTGGCATCTGTCTCACTGCAGCCTCATCCGAGTACTTCACAGGTCTTTAAAAGACCATTTACATGTTAACGAGGCTTTGTTGTTCTTTCACCCCTTCTTAGACCACCTGCATCTTCAATCTGCCAATTGCTAAAAGAATTACTCCCCTCGAAGGTTTTATTAGCCCCCCTGAAACTTGACTCTAGTTGCGCCTCTGGCCCTGCATGCACACTACCAGGGAAGCAAGTACACAGAGAAGTGTGACCTACACAGGGATTTCCATTTGCACATAGTGCATTTACCTCTGGGGTCTGGTCCTTAGCTTTTGTTAAGAATAGCTAATTTTGTCTTCGAAAAACCCTTTTTGTTTCAAAAGATTGGTCTTTCCGGTGGCGCAGGTGGGAGTCTGACTGCCTCCCCCTTCCTCCCCTCCCCTCCAACTCCACCCTACCCCAGAGCCCAGGATAGCCTATGTGGCCTTTCCCCAAGCCAAAACGGAGGTCAGAGTTCGGCAACAGATTACAGCGAGGGCAGAGCAGAGGAATTTCAAAGACAGCAGTGGGGAAAGGGCGGGCGTGAAAATAAAGGAGTGTTTTGGATTCCAATTCCAGGCAGAAGTGCAACCGGGAATGCGCGACCCCCTATCTTTGACTCCAGGGCCCCCCTGGGGGTCGCGCCCCACAGATTGAAGACCCCTGATCTAAATAAAGGTTATCGTCAGTTGGAACTCAAAGAAGATTGCAGGTACATTACAACCTTTTCTACACATGTTGTTCGGTTTCGATACATAAGACTAAGTTTGGGGTGTTACACGCCGCAGAATTGTTTCAAGAGGTCATTCGACATATAGTACAGCCTGTCATGAATGTGCTTAATTACAGTGATGGCATATTGGTTTTCGGAGCTACACAAAAAGAACACAATGAAGCTCTTACACAAGTATATCATTTACTTGCCATAGCAGGTTTGACTTTGAATGCAAACAAGTGTGAGTTCCATCAGACAAAGCTAAAATTCTTTCGCCAGATATTTTCCGATGGGAATATGACACCAGATCCTACTAAAGTACAAGTGCTGTCAAATGCTGGTTCCCCACATGATGCTTCCATGGTGCGTTCATTTCATGCCATGGCCAGTTACTATTCCAGAAACATACAAGACTTTGCCACTGTAAATGCTCCGTTGAGAGACTTTATGAAAAAGAATATTTAATTTCATGGGTCACATGAATGTGAGAAAAGTTTTAAGAAAATTAAACAAGCCATTGAGAATGCTACGGATATGGCATACTTCAATCCAAAGCTTCATACAGAGGTTGTTGTGATGCTACTAGCCCAGTTGGGTTAGGTGCTATCCTTGCACAGCAGACACCCGAATGCTCAAAAACATATTGTGGCATATGCAAGTAGAAGTTTGTCTGAAACAGAACGTGCTTACTCACAACCAGAAGAAGAACGTTTAGCAGTGGTATGGGCTTGTGAACATTTCCATGTATTCCTATACGGAAAACCTTTCACACCGGTAACTGATCATCAAGCTTTACTGACTATATTTAGCAAGTCAAAGACAAAAATGCTTCCTCGCATTGAACAATGGGGATTACAGTTACAAGAGTATAATAATACTATTGTGCATCATCCAGGGAAGGATCAGAACCCTGCTGACTACTTTTCCAGACTGCCTATACAAGGTCACAGTGCTCCATCCAAGACAGCTGAGGCCTATATTAACGTTATTGTAAAATCAAACACACCAGCTGCCATTTCGTTAGTTCAGATTAGCACTGCCACTAGCCATATTGACGTGCTAAAGTTGAAGAGTATCATTACACATCTGTTAGATCTGTCATCCTTAGGGTGGTCTCCCCCAACTTCTTGCCCGCTTCCCTCCACTTTGTGCTGTATCTTTTGGTTGGCCTTAGGAGTCTGAGCAATTTACCGCTGCTGACCAGTGCTAAAGTGCATGTGCTTCTCCCCTAAACATGGTGACATTGGTGTAGATGCAATTGGCATATTTAGTTTACCTGTAAGTTCCTTGTAAAGTGGTATACCATATACCTAGGGCCTGTAACCTAAATGCTACTAGTGGGCCTGCAACACTGGTTCTACCACCCATGCAGGTAACCTTTCAAACCTGTCTCAGGCCTGTCATTGCAGGGCTTGTGTGTGCAGTTCACTGCCACTTCATCTTGGCATTTAAAACCACTTGCCAAGCCTCAAACAACCCTTTTATTATACACAAGTCCCCCTACGGTAGAACCTCTGTGACCCTAAGGGCAGGGTGCTGTGCAACTAAAAGGCAGGACATGCACTTTTAAGGTTTACATGTCCTGATAGTGACAAACAGCTACATTCGTTTTTCACTGCTGTGAGGCCTACTCCACTCATAGGCTAGCATTGGGCATTCCTTAAAACACTTTTTAAGCTGCAATTCCTGATCAGAAAGGAGTAACTACGTCATGTGTCATATCTTTGGAATGGTGGTGATCAATCCTCTTTAGTTGTGAAGTTGGATTTGACATTATCATTTTATAAATGCCACTTTTAGAAAGTGGACATTTCTCTGCTCTTAACTTCACTCTGTGTGCCTGAAGCCTGTCTCCAATACACTTATGGGCTGGGTGACAGCTACACTTTGTGCATTCCCTCTAGATAGCCACAAATACAGGAAGGGCTCGGTGTGATAGAGGACTCATCTGCATTCTGATAGCCTTCCTGGGCAGGAAGGGGTAGAGGTGGCTCACACATACATCTGAAAAGACTGTGTCCTGTCCTCACACAAAGGGCTGATTACTCCCCACATATAGCCTGGCAGACAGGGTTGGGTTGAAAGGGATCCTTGTGCACTTCAGAGTGTTCCTTTGAAGTCATCCCCTACATTAAAGGCACATTTGGGTATAAGTACCAGGGCTCTGACCCTACCAAGACAGTACACTACTGGGCCTGGGAAGAACTCTGCTGGAGTAAATGCTGCTGTACTGTAAGGATTACAAAAGGGGATGATGGACGGAACGTTTGAGCCAATCAAACACTCACCCCCAGTCAACTGATCTGGGTTTAATCCATCATCATTCTTTAGCTCACTCCACCACCCCAGTTCAGACATGGCCATATGCAAATCAGTCTGACCCTGTGCCTCATGGGAACAGTCCAGCCCGAACTGCCAAGCCATGTCTTCCCTGGACCGGAAACAAGCATCCTAGGACCGGTTTCTGGCATTTCAGCCGTCATCAGCCAGGCTTGCTTGAATCCAGTGGCAAAGTGAGCAAGGGACCCACGTCTGGGCATACCCCCGCCAACTTAGGGCGAACAAGCGATACAAAAGGGGATGATGGACGGAACGTTTGAGCCAATCAAACACTCACCCCCAGTCAACTGATCTGGGTTTAATCCATCATCATTCTTTAGCTCACTCCACCACCCCAGTTCAGACATGGCCATATGCAAATCAGTCTGACCCTGTGCCTCATGGGAACAGTCCAGCCCGAACTGCCAAGCCATGTCTTCCCTGGACCGGAAACAAGCATCCTAGGACCGGCTTCTGGCATTTCAGCCGTCATCAGCCAGGCTTGCTTGAATCCAGTGGCAAAGTGAGCAAGGGACCCACGTCTGGGCATACCCCGCCAACTTAGGGCGAACAAGCGATACAAAAGGGGATGATGGACGGAACGTTTGAGCCAATCAAACACTCACCCCCAGTCAACTGATCTGGGTTTAATCCATCATCATTCTTTAGCTCACTCCACCACCCCAGTTCAGACATGGCCATATGCAAATCAGTCTGACCCTGTGCCTCATGGGAACAGTCCAGCCCGAACTGCCAAGCCATGTCTTCCCTGGACCGGAAACAAGCATCCTAGGACCGGTTTCTGGCATTTCAGCCGTCATCAGCCAGGCTTGCTTGAATCCAGTGGCAAAGTGAGCAAGGGACCCACGTCTGGGCATACCCCGCCAACTTAGGGCGAACAAGCGATACAAAAGGGGATGATGGACGGAACGTTTGAGCCAATCAAACACTCACCCCCAGTCAACTGATCTGGGTTTAATCCATCATCATTCTTTAGCTCACTCCACCACCCCAGTTCAGACATGGCCATATGCAAATCAGTCTGACCCTGTGCCTCATGGGAACAGTCCAGCCCGAACTGCCAAGCCATGTCTTCCCTGGACCGGAAACAAGCATCCTAGGACCGGTTTCTGGCATTTCAGCCGTCATCAGCCAGGCTTGCTTGAATCCAGTGGCAAAGTGAGCAAGGGACCCACGTCTGGGCATACCCCCGCCAACTTAGGGGCGAACAAAGCGATACAAAAGGGGATGATGGACGGAACGTTTGAGCCAATCAAACACTCGGGCTGGACTGTTCCCATGAGGCACAGGGTCAGACTGATTTGCATATGGCCATGTCTGAACTGGGGTGGTGGAGTGAGCTAAAGAATGATGGATTAAACCCAGATCAGTTGACTGGGGGTGAGTGTTTGATTGGCTCAAACGTTCCGTCCATCATCCCCTTTTGTATCGCTTTGTTCGCCCTAAGTTGGCGGGGGTATGCCCAGACGTGGGTCCCTTGTTCACTTTGCCACTGGATTCAAGCAAGCCTGGCTGATGACGGCTGGAATGCCAGAAACCGGTCCTAGGATGCTTGTTTCCGGTCCAGGGAAGACATGGCTTGGCAGTTCGGGCTGGACTGTTCCCATGAGGCACAGGGTCAGACTGATTTGCATATGGCCATGTCTGAACTGGGGTGGTGGAGTGAGCTAAAGAATGATGATGGATTAAACCCAGATCAGTTGACTGGGGGTGAGTGTTTGATTGGCTCAAACGTTCCGTCCATCATCCCCTTTTGTATCGCTTTGTTCGCCCTAAGTTGGCGGGGGTATGCCCAGACGTGGGTCCCTTGTTCACTTTGCCACTGGATTCAAGCAAGCCTGGCTGATGACGGCTGGAATGCCAGAAACCGGTCCTAGGATGCTTGTTTCCGGTCCAGGGAAGACATGGCTTGGCAGTTCGGGCTGGACTGTTCCCATGAGGCACAGGGTCAGACTGATTTGCATATGGCCATGTCTGAACTGGGGTGGTGGAGTGAGCTAAAGAATGATGATGGATTAAACCCAGATCAGTTGACTGGGGGTGAGTGTTTGATTGGCTCAAACGTTCCGTCCATCATCCCCTTTTGTATCGCTTTGTTCGCCCTAAGTTGGCGGGGGTATGCCCAGACGTGGGTCCCTTGTTCACTTTGCCACTGGATTCAAGCAAGCCTGGCTGATGACGGCTGGAATGCCAGAAACCGGTCCTAGGATGCTTGTTTCCGGTCCAGGGAAGACATGGCTTGGCAGTTCGGGCTGGACTGTTCCCATGAGGCACAGGGTCAGACTGATTTGCATATGGCCATGTCTGAACTGGGGTGGTGGAGTGAGCTAAAGAATGATGATGGATTAAACCCAGATCAGTTGACTGGGGGTGAGTGTTTGATTGGCTCAAACGTTCCGTCCATCATCCCCTTTTGTATCGCTTTGTTCGCCCTAAGTTGGCGGGGTATGCCCAGACGTGGGTCCCTTGTTCACTTTGCCACTGGATTCAAGCAAGCCTGGCTGATGACGGCTGGAATGCCAGAAACCGGTCCTAGGATGCTTGTTTCCGGTCCAGGGAAGACATGGCTTGGCAGTTCGGGCTGGACTGTTCCCATGAGGCACAGGGTCAGACTGATTTGCATATGGCCATGTCTGAACTGGGGTGGTGGAGTGAGCTAAAGAATGATGATGGATTAAACCCAGATCAGTTGACTGGGGGTGAGTGTTTGATTGGCTCAAACGTTCCGTCCATCATCCCCTTTTGTATCGCTTTGTTCGCCCTAAGTTGGCGGGGGTATGCCCAGACGTGGGTCCCTTGTTCACTTTGCCACTGGATTCAAGCAAGCCTGGCTGATGACGGCTGGAATGCCAGAAACCGGTCCTAGGATGCTTGTTTCCGGTCCAGGGAAGACATGGCTTGGCAGTTCGGGCTGGACTGTTCCCATGAGGCACAGGGTCAGACTGATTTGCATATGGCCATGTCTGAACTGGGGTGGTGGAGTGAGCTAAAGAATGATGATGGATTAAACCCAGATCAGTTGACTGGGGTGAGTGTTTGATTGGCTCAAACGTTCCGTCCATCATCCCCTTTTGTATCGCTTTGTTCGCCCTAAGTTGGCGGGGGTATGCCCAGACGTGGGTCCCTTGTTCACTTTGCCACTGGATTCAAGCAAGCCTGGCTGATGACGGCTGGAATGCCAGAAACCGGTCCTAGGATGCTTGTTTCCGGTCCAGGGAAGACATGGCTTGGCAGTTCGGGCTGGACTGTTCCCATGAGGCACAGGGTCAGACTGATTTGCATATGGCCATGTCTGAACTGGGGTGGTGGAGTGAGCTAAAGAATGATGATGGATTAAACCCAGATCAGTTGACTGGGGGTGAGTGTTTGATTGGCTCAAACGCTCCGTCCATCATCCCCTTTTGTATCGCTTTGTTCGCCCTAGGTTGGCGGGGGTATGCCCAGACGTGGGTCCCTTGTTCACTTTGCCACTGGATTCAAGCAAGCCTGGCTGATGATGGCTGGAATGCCAGAAACCGGTCCTAGGATGCTTGTTTCCGGTCCAGGGAAGACATGGCTTGGCAGTTCGGGCTGGACTGTTCCCATGAGGCACAGGGTCAGACTGATTTGCATATGGCCATGTCTGAACTGGGGTGGTGGAGTGAGCTAAAGAATGATGATGGATTAAACCCAGATCAGTTGACTGGGGGTGAGTGTTTGATTGGCTCAAACGTTCCGTCCATCATCCCCTTTTGTATCGTACTGTAAGGATTGCCACTTTGCTGTGACTGACTGTTCTGAGGAACTGCTTCATTGTTTTGCTGAGCTGCCCTGCTGCCTTCTGATCTCTGCTCTGCTGAGGACAAGGACTGGACCCATCTCACTTGA
Organism: Calotriton arnoldi; assembly: GCA_963921515.1. Taxonomy (NCBI): domain Eukaryota; kingdom Metazoa; phylum Chordata; class Amphibia; order Caudata; family Salamandridae; genus Calotriton; species Calotriton arnoldi. The sequence continues at coordinate 283,260 of CAWUFW010008578.1, read as the reverse complement.
ACCCAGAGAGACTCCAAGGGCTTGCCTCCTGTTTTCTGAAGTCTCAGATCACAGACGACTTCCTACAATCCTACTGGTGCTGCAAGACCCTGCGATCTGTGAGTCCTACCCTTGCCTGAGGTGCCCCCTTCAGTCCTGGGCCTCAGAGGTGGGTTTCTGTAACTTTTTCTATATTGACATCAACATAGCAGCAGCTTTGCACCGATCGGAACCAATGCATAGCAGACGACGCAGCAGCTGCTCAACAGTGGTTCCACAGTCGGCGCGGCTCAACGACGACTGACAGCACGGCTTGACTACTTCACAGTGCCTTCATGGTACAGAGGTTCATCTACGAAGCTTCCATCGATGGCGTGGATCGGCACAGACGCTCGCCTCCATCCATGGCTCATCGATGACAGCGCCTCCTCAACTCGAGTCCTCGACGTTGACGCTTTGCTCAATCCAAGGTACTTTGTCAGTGGGACCTGTCTGTGTCCTATAGCTGGCCTACCGTAGATCGCAGTCAGACTGAACTTTGAATTTGCACCGGTCCCTCGCAACCTCAAGTGACCTTTAGACCACTAGTGACTTCTAAGCATTGTTTTCACATTTAATCTTTAAAAGTTCATACCCTGATTTCTACTTATTGGATTTTTGTCATTTTGTTCTCGCTTCACTCAGATAAATATTTTCCATTTTTCCAGAATGGTGTGGAGTCTTTTTGTAGTGTTTTCATTGTGTTACTGTGTGTGTGTGAGTGTTGCAGAAATACCTTACACATTACCTCTTACGTTAAGCCTGACTGCACTGTGCCAAGCTACAACAGGGTGAGCACAGGTTAATTTAGGGTATGTATCTGACTTACCATGACTTGGATTGGATTATGGTTCCTACTTGGACAGGGTGCAAACCTCTGCCAACTAGAGACTCCATTTCTAACAACATCAATCATGGATCCAATACACTCGACTGCTCACCAGTGATGGTGAATATCAAAAATACAAAAATGTTCAGGAGGAACTGTCCATAACTCAGGAAGGATTTTTACTACGAGGGTCGAGAATTCTGATTCCGGAAAGTCTGCGACAGAAATAATTGAAGTGGTATATGAAGGGCATTGTGGAATCGTTGCCACAAAACGAGGTCTCCAAAAACCGAGTCTGGTTTTCCAATCTTGATGACAGGGTTGAAAGGGAATTAAAGGCCTGTCATCTATGCAACTGCCTTTCTACAAAAACTATTCACCACACCTTGAACATGTCAGAACTCGCAGAGCATGCATGGGAGAGAATAGCCATTGACTTTTTGAGTCCACTCGACAATGGACATCACCTGCTGGTGATTATGAATGTATACTCACGATTTCCATTAATTGAAGATCTTTAATCTACTACTCAAGAGCGAGTGAATGAAAGACTAGATGGCATCTTTGCGACATGGGGCATTCCAGCCGTAGTGAAGTTTGACAATGGCCTGCCTTTCAACAGTCGAGAGATTAAATATTTCTTGAAGCATTTGAATATAAAGCATCAGAAGAGCACACCTTTGTGGCCACAGGCCAACTGACTTGTTGAGCGTTTTAGGAGTACGCTAAAGAAAGCAGGGCAGTGTGCTATTTTTGAGAAACTCAAATTGAAAACTGCGTTTAATCCAACCTGAGAGCTTATCATTCAACACCCCACTTGACCACAAGTGAAAGTCCTGTGACATGGATGTTTCCGAGAGAAATGAACACCAAGTTACCTCAGTGGACCAATCAGAAAGAAAGATGAGGAGACAGCAACTCATAAGAAGGATTTGGTTAACAAACAAAAAATGACAGCATATGCTGACAAAAGACAACATGTGAAAAACATTGTCTTTAAGAAAGGAGATCCCATGCTCGCACGACAAATGCGGAGAAGAAAATCTGATGCTCCATTTGATGTAGAACCTTTTCAAGTGGTGTCTACTAAAGGACACATGGTGACTGTCCAGCGCCCTGGGAAGTCCATTACCAGAGACTCTTCTCATTTCAGGCACTTAAATAATCATTCATCAGCTCTAACTGTTGAAGAAGAGACTGGGTCTGAAACATCAGTGACTGCTGTTGCCTCTACACTGTTGACGGAGATACTGGACAGTGGTGGTGACAGTTCCCAGTTTCCAAAAACAAGATCAGGCTGAACAATTAAAGCGCCAAAAAGATTGAAGAGCTTTAATTGTACATTGTTTATTTTGTAAAAAAAAATGTAATAGAGGGGGAGATGTAGTGTCTTACAAATTAGAAATTATGGAACTTTTTTGTCTCCTGATAGTCTTCTTAGAACTGTGATGTAAGTGTTAGAGCGGAGTGGAATGAAGACTGTTTTAGAATGATGAGTTTGCAGTTGCACGCAGATGAATAAAGACATGTAATACCAAGCTCTGTGTGAGGGGTAGTCATTGGCGGATACCCAGGCTGGGGAGGACGCTACATGTACTATCAGAGGTTACCAGGCAGAGCAAATACAAGCCAGAGCAATCAGAATCACTGCTCTCACCTGGACTAGAAATCTCGAGATCAGAGGAAATGGGGGAAAGGCATACAATATTCCCTGAGGCCACAGACAAGAAAGAGCATCCACATTCCAATTTTGCTTCTATCTCACTTCTGGCAAATCTTTGCAAAAACTAGAGGATTAAACGGACAGTTTTGGGATGAAGGAAATATGCTGCTTAATTGATCGGCCTTCTGATTCAGAACCCCCTGAATGTGGAAGGCTGACAAATTTGAGTTGCACATTTTAGAATAGATTACAACCTTGTGCCCCCCCTGCTGGTTTACATATTCCTTTGCAGACATACTGTCCATTCTTATCAGATCTGATCTATTCTCTAGTACAGGCAGAAAGTACAGAAGAGATCACCGGAGAGCTGCTAGACGCCCCCTCCGGTGTCACAAAAAGCTTCCAAAGCTTCGTAAAAAGAAATTCACAAACCACAACTGTAAAACGTAGGAAACGGAACAAGAATGCCGGTGTCAGTGCCTACACACCGAAGTGTCAAATTTAAAAGGTGTCCTGTTAAGTGGCAAGACGTTTAGACTACAAGGAACAGTGACTCTGAGCAGACCTGCACTTGCTAGCGCCCGCCCCACCACAGCCAAGCACCCTGCACCGGAGTAATTCAAAGAAAAAATAAAAAGTCTTTGACTCACCCAGGCAAGAGCTGGAGGCAGTCAGGGAGGGGCTCCGAAGGCAGTGTCTGGCGCGTCCCAATTCCTTGCAGCCTTAGAAAGTCCGCACGACTTCTTCGGTGGTCGCCAGCTGTTGGAGGGTGGTGTTTTACCCCAGCTTAATTTGAGCAGGGGTGCTGCTATCTAAAAGCAATAAGACACTTGTGTGAAATGTAGGCACTGAGTTGAAGTGGCACTTTTATTCAAGAACAAATTTAAACAAGAAAATATCAAAGGCAGAGTTTCATTTCAACAAATAATTTCATACAATCTATGGTAGATGCTCAGGTGTCTGAGAGACACACCTCAAATAATAAGCTAAACCATGCAATACTATAAGCTTTAAGTCTATATCAATGCAAGGAAACGGGAGGGGATGAGAGACCGAGAGAGAAAGACAAAGATTTTCAATCTATCATGAACACTACAACCTCAAATAGGCTATGCCCGAGATAGCGCGGTCGACCGGGAACACCAACCTGTGCTAGGCACTGCAGAAGGTGGTCAATGCATGAGCTGCGGAGCACATCTTTTATACTTATTTAATGCGGAACTATTAACCACAGGGTCAGAACACTGACAGGTGCTCCTGACCGCAAGCCTTCAGATACTTCGTCAAAATATTAAAAATGCAGAAGTGACACCATGGTGCAAAAGGTGTTATCGGAGGGTCACTGATGCTTGACCGTAGGTCATGATGAAATTTAGACATTTATAAAACCCGATATGCATCACTTCTCGGAAACGTTTAAGAAAGCAGAACTTTAACAAAGGTTACAGGTCATGTTCTCATGGCAAGGTGCTGTCGTAGCTTCTAAAGCTAGCAGAAAACATCAAATATTAGATATGAAACAATGAAATGTACCAGCTGGCCTCCACCCAAGTCTTGCCTCATGTTGTTCCTCTAACTCGGGGATGTTTCGTGTCTGTGCTAGCTCACTGTGATGTGTACGACAAAAATGCACATTTGAGACTAGTGGGGCTTGGTAACTTTGTTTATCAAGATGACAGTGAGCTGAGGCCTATAACTTCTTTGCAGGAGGGACGTGTATGTTCCTAGGTGGGCTTGGGGCCTATCGTGTCTAGTAAATGTGGTAGACAGAATGGTCAAGTTAACACACTCCTATATTGTGGCTGGTGGGGCCTATATGAGGGTCTCATGCTACTGATGTAGGGCAGGAATTTGTTTTAGGCATTTATATGGTAAAACGGGACCCTGCTTCACTTTCATCTCCCTCTAGACGGGTGATCTTTTCCTCTTCTGAAAAGACCATCTCACCTGAAAAGTCTGTGTGTCCATCCAAGCTCCCCATTCTGTTATGCTGGCATCCAAAGTTATTATTGTCCAATATGGAGGAGTAAACTGAATCCCCTTTGAGAGGTGAAAAGGATTCAATAACCATGTTAAATCCTGTTTGGCCTGTTTGTCTCAGTTAAATTGACTTAGACATTGCTAAGAACTGGAGACTACATTCTAAGGAATTGATTCACAAACAGATTGAGATGAAACCTCAGCATGGAGAACTAGAAAAATGGAAGCTGCTATGTATTCTTGAATTTTAAATCATTCCCTTGCCATTTCTTCTCCAGATAGTTGGCTAAATTGCTGACTATTTTCTTCTGTCTCCTGGGTGGAAGACAGACGAATTACCACATCTGTCTGAAATCTTGCTCCAATGAATTCCAGATCTTGTGAAGGAGATTTCTCCCAATTTATCAGGAATCCATGGGACTTTAACACCTCTAGCAATTGGTCTTTTTTCTTTAATGATCTGATTTTCTGATCTTGCATGAACAAGCCAGTCATCCAAATAAGGATGGAATAGCACCCCTTCTTTGTGAAACATGCCTACCACAGGGGCAAGAACCTTTGTGAAGACTCTTGTCACTGATTTTATCCCAAAGGGAAGAACTACAAATTGAAAATGTTGGTCTTGATTCACAAACCTTAGATATTTCTGATGATCTTGAAAAATTAGAAAATTAATGTAGACATCTTGCAAGTCTATAGCCAGCATAAAACCTTTTGGCTAGGCCATTAGAATAATCATTTGTAGGATGTCCATTTTGAAATGCATAGTTTTTATCCAATGATTGACTCTTTTCAAATCCAGAACTTGGATGAAGATTCCTGAAGGTTTTTGAACTAGAAAGAGAATAGAGTTAATAACCCTGACTTTCCACCCCCACCCCCCCCAGGTACTAGAACAATTGCCTTTTTGTGTAGATATGTCAGAACTCCATCCATCAATGCTGAAGATTTCAGCTTGTGTTTAAAATAGGAGTAAGAATGCTTCCTGAATTTGAAGGCTTGCACTCAAATTCCTTTATGTAACCTCTGCAAATGATATTCAGAACCCACTGATCCATCACATCTAACTACGATTTGTGTAGGAAATGCTGTAGATGTCCTCCAGCTGGAAGCATCTCCCCTGTGAATGTCAAACTATTTGCTGCTTTTGTACTGGTTTGAAAGATGAGGATTCAGAAGCATTTTATTTCTCTTTGGCTGTGAATGCCTTCCACGGTGTATGTATTCTTATTCTTGTTATCCTCAGATCATGAAGACATTCTACCTTTATTTGGTAAGGCATGCTTCCTCTCTTTGAATGTCTTTGTAAACATTTGCTCTAATTGGTATCCAAATAACTTTTTCCCTTGAAACTGAGTTTTCAGTAGAGTAGTTTTCTCCGCACAGTCTGCTTTTTAGTCTCTAAGCCACATGTGTCTTGGCCAGAACTGAAGCCCCTGTTGCCAATGCCAAAGATGTAATTGAGTCGCACTAAATGACTGACACAAATCTGGCTTGTTGCTCAACGTTGTTCAACAGCTCAGAACAATCCTTTCGTTCTTATATTGCTGCCACCAGATTTTCAAAATCCTTCACTAAAGATTGTGCCACATACGCTGCATAAGTTCCTGCACTCAATGTCATGTTATTTGCCTCAAAAGTTATATCCATAGCTTTTTCAATTCTTTTATCTACTTGATCATTAGCAGTATAATCCACTGGGTTCTCAGAAGTATATTCAACCAATGTAGCTAGCATGGCATCAATCTAAAAAGCACGAGTAAGATGGTCGCCTGCCTCTTCTAGCATATACTTTTTTGGAAGGACTATTTATGTGCTCCAAATCCTTTCCCTCATGCAGAATTAAGCTCTCTATTTTGTCATGTAGCAGCGTGGTCAAACTCCCTAGTCTTGTACATTGTAACAAAAGACCTTCCTCTTCATCCAACAGATTAACGTCAAGAAATCCTATGTTACTTCTCACATGCTTTAGGACCCGACAGACCTCTTCTCTGTGAATGTATTTGCCAGCCACTGTAGAACTTGTGCCTGATTCTGTAGAAGGAGATGAGAAATCATCATTCTTTTCTTGTTTCGTCTTCCTACTTCTCTTTTTCTTTAATACAGAAGTCACCGCCTCTTGAATTAAGACCTGCATCTCCTTGAAAGATAAGGCCTTCTTCTCTGTGTGCTGCTTTCCTTTCTTAGTGTGCCTCAAATGAATTCAGGACTCTTTCCTTCTCTCATCTTCCAAAAAAAGAGTTGGATGAGCAATGCTTCTTCTTAGATGAACGTTTACCATTGATGGTATCACAATAAATGAAGAGGAGACCAGAAAACTTTACATTGGCATAGAACATCTTGAATCCGACTAATATCTTTGATCAATTTAAGTTTTTTCTTTTAAAAAAAATGAAAGATGGACTAACAATTTCTTTCACTTTTCCCATTTTTCTCTTTTTTTTTTTAAACCTCTGAACTCGCTCGAGGTTATAAAACCCCCTTCTCAGGTGCTCCCCAGCCCATAGGCTAAATGTTTAGTCAAGACTCGGACTATTTAATTTCAGAATGAAAGTCTAAGACCTTAATCAAGAGGACACAATAGACTTCAACAAACAAAGCGTGTTCACAATGCAAAAAAAATTTCACTAGCAGAAGCAGTAGTAATCATTTTATTGTGCAATTTAAATTAAAGCTCAATACAATTAGATAAAAAATGATTTAAAAAACAGGCTTTTTTTAAAGGAAAACCATTGCTGTTAGAAATCAATTGCGAGTGTGTCAAGTTGATTAGGAAAATGCATTTGGTAATTAACACCATCAAAATGTATCATTATTCAACCAACTTAGTCAAACTAGTCCTTTTAAATGAGAGGTCATAAGTGAGAGAAATGTGCTTGTGTATCCAATTATTTTGTTTGTTGTGCTAGAGGAGCATAATAGCGACGCATCCTTGATTGTTCTTACACCAGCTTTACAGAAGAGTGGTTTTAAATTCTTATGCCTCAGATCCTGCCATATTGAAAATAAAGATAAAATGTGGACTATTTTTTTAAGTATATATTGCAGAGGCAACACTTACTATTTTTGTCTGCTGGTTTTAACTAGGAGCCTTCAAAATGTAAAAGAGAAATGTATAGCAGTGTGAATCTTAGATAGGCCTTTTTTTGGCCAGGCATTTAAATTACAGTCTGAATAGGCTTGCCTTCTGACTGTGTCAATCATATAATTTGAGTTTTTATATGTAGTTAAGCATTCTTTGTCATTATCATAGTATATGAATTTCATGTTTCTTTTGATTAAAAGCTTCCTTGTCGGCTTTGAGAGTGTCGCTAAAGTCGATAGTGAAGGCGGACTACAGTTTTGTAGTAGTATCTTTAACTCTGCTTCTGTAGCCACAACTCTTTTTTTAGTGTGAATGTTTAAGTCTTTATTGATTAAACTCTTTAATCTTGTCAAAGGTGCATTGTGACAGGGAAATAGATAATTTACGTTGATCTGAAAAAATTAAGACCCAATTCTAATCTGATCTGGACAAAAGGTGTTGATGGTCCTAAATTAAAGATTTATTGAACAATTTTAACAAAGATAGCATTTAAAGCCTTGGTCATTTGTAAGTCTATAAGAGTTAAATTCGTGTTGGAGTTCAGGTTTGGTGCATGTTCAGGACCTGGTGAACTATTTATTTACTTTGTAGTTACTACTGTATTATTAAGTGAGATTAAGCGAGTCGTGACTAACGTCAGAATTTCAATGTTTAATAATGAAGAAAGATACTCACTAGCTGCTTGTTTACTGACCAGAGTTGTGGGTCCGATGTTGTGAAGCACTCCACTGTTAAGCTCAGATGTAGCATTTTCCAAACCTTTGAACCCTTATCTATAAGAGCAGCATCTGCTTCTTGTAGGTCAAATAGATCACAAATTATTTCATCATCATTTAGATTTATAAGGTGTCCTTCCTTAGGAGAGTTTTTTTTCTTGTTTTGAGAAACCATATTTAATTTGCAAGACCTGATTGTCATCCCTTTATGTGGCCTTAGCTGGGTTTCGATGAATATGAATGAATTCAGTGGACTTACAGCTATCCTCAAGTGTCCCTGTTATATAGGTCTTATCTGAACAGTGGTCAGGTGAGATCTGTAACACTAGAGTTTTTGTTTGAGTAAGTAAGACTGTCCTATTTTATTTTCCTGGTGTGCTATTTAGATACACAACCAGTAGCAAGCACAACATTTGACCTTAAAAGTACATCTGTAGAAAACTAATTTTCGAGCAATGTTGTACAGGAAATATCATCAAATAATTTTTAAAAAGGCTTCTACGTACCTTGTGTCTGATGTTCAATAACCCAAATTCTGCTTCCCCACTTTTCTTAGCAACCCCTATTTTTCACTGTTTCCTGCAGTTTATTCCAGTTTGGTTACCGTTCCACTCTCCCTTGGGTCTACAATCTGGTTTCATGGCTTCGATTTGTCTCGCCAGTTATGTCTGCACTGTGTGAAAATACGTATAATCATTTATGAGGGCAAGGGGCTCTGATCCCATTCATATACATTTTGGCCAGGGCCAAGATTGCATTGTTATTGAAAATTATAGAAGCATATAGGAGGAATGGTATAAAATGTGTAATGCCTGAACAATTGCTCAGCCACCATAGATCTTAGAAAATCTGTTTATAAAATTCACAACAATATTGGCCTTTTTCCCTTTATTTATGATCTTGTCAGTCCAAGCAAGTTTATGGTCCACTGTTACACCAAGGTAGTCTTATTTGATTACTTTTTCTATAATATTGTTATCGATTTTCCATCTGTAGTGACTTTTAGAGATACCAAACAACATAATTGTTGTTTTTGCCAAATTGTCCTTTAAGTTGTTGATGTCATTACGTTCTTGTAGGTTTTGTAACTGAAACTGTAGATCAGCTTGAGGTAAAGAGAAAATGACAATGCCATCTGCATATGGTAAATCTGAGATGCATTTTCCACCAAGCTTGAGAGGCAGCCCCTTCGGACCGTTAAGGTATAAGGAGAGGTCAGACATTTAAAGAGAACAAGCATTGGCATAGCCAATAGGTCTCGCCTTTTGGACCATAGAAGTGTTTAGCCATGCAACACCTTATCCTGGGTGCTGTGCCACCAGGGATTGAAGAGCTGGCACTGGCAAACCTACATATTTTATATACTTAATTATTTTTACAATGGCCATTAGACTTTTAAAGACATTGCCATCCAAGGGTCCGCCGATGTATTTGTTTAGGAAGCATTAACAATAGGACACGCAACCATTACTTGAGCAATGGTCTTCTGCAGGGGCGACAGTACTGAATGCACTGAAATGACATTACTCATTGCATCTACAGAGAACCAACTGATGTCAAGCAGGTAATGCATTTGACATTTTGGAGTATGTTTTTTGAGTGATAATCTCAGTTCAGCAGCTTGAATCTCAGTGTTTCCAGCCACGTTCTTTCATCTTTCTGAGCTCAGTAAAATAAACACCACTTATTCTGGTAATAATAACGCCCATGTTTTTTATTACAAGTCTTCGGGGCATTACTGAGAAAGCACCATCTAGGAAAACATCACAGACTGTATCTTCCTTCACTCTTACCATGTATATATGCAGGTATTCGATATACGCCGCCCAGGCTCGACCTAAAAAAGTAGTGGAACTGTGATTGAAAGCAGAGTGAGTTGTTGAAACCAGAATATAATTCAGATGCCTCTCAGATCAACAGCAGCACACGGGAAACAAGTGCAAGAGTTCAATAGCTATGCTCAAACAGCAAAAAGAAATTACCGAACTCTAAAAGTGACTACAACGAAGGGAAGTAGTTCTAGTTAAAATTCCAACCAACAACCAGATATATGGCGGTGTTCACCAGACCCCAATGCTGTGAGTAGAATGTGCTCATGTAAATACTGTTCAGTGCTAGTTTGCGCTGAAACCTCTAAAACGCATTGATCCACTTTTTTCTGTCCACAGCCATTGACTTTACGTGCAACTTTAAAATGGCTATCGCAGAAAACGTGCGAAGTAACAAGATAAATATATTGACTTTAAAGACATCTTTACTGTTTGGACTTTCACGTCTCGGGTCACGAAGTTTGGGAAACATCAGGACTACTGGAATGTGTGTACCGTCTGAGACCAGGGTGGGGAAGGGATTGCAAGGACTTCAAAAACCCGAGAGCAGTGTAGGAGTGACTGTAGCAGGGTGTATAACAGCAGGGTGGAAAGCGAGTGACTGTAGGAATGTATGTGACTTGTGCACTACGGTGGCAGGTTGAAACTGCCAGAATGTGTGTACCTCCTCAGAACAGTGAGGGTGTGTGCAAGAGTATGAGCTGCTCTTGAAGGCAGTGCATTAAAGAGTGCAGGAATGCGTGTGACCTGCGCAATGTGATGGGGTGACAGTACAGGAGTGCGTGGAACTCGACGGAACGTGTTTAACTGGATACCAGTGAGATATGGATTACATTCATGTGGGTTTGATTTGTGCATCCCTGCATGTGTCTGGTTTTGTGTTTGAGAGTGAGAAAGTGAGAAAGAGAGTCCTCTGAACGTTTAGTAGAGGGTCTGCAGGGTTGTGTGGGCTTGGAGAGCAGTGGGGGAGATATACTCCGCTTTTCACTATCCCGAAGTAAATAAGATGAGTCCTACTACCATGGTTAATAGGTTAATATGAATACACCTTTTATTTAAAAGCCAATTCTGTTTTGGTGTTTCATGCCTAAATATTATGTAAAATGCCCTCCCTCCACTCCTACGCCCGTATAGAGTGCCAGACTCGTGCAGTCTCTGTTGTATAAATAAGGGACAGTGTCACTTTAAATCTGCCAGACACGCATAGTAAAAATGTATGAAATTAGCCAGTGGCGGAGTTGTCTTTCCAAAGTTAACATAAGGATGGTTACAGAGATTAATCAGCAACCCGGGGGGGGGGGCATGCAGAAAGGCCGGGATCTAGCTGATGAGAAGTCGGCAGTTCTTCCCACTAGGTGTCTGCTTAGGTACAGCACATGATGAACAGAGCTGCAAAAATTTGGAGTTACTATCTCTCCATTCAGTGGTACTCCTTTTATCAACCTTAACAGGACTTGCTACTTAGACATAAAAGGTTGCAATACATAGGCCATTGCTGCTTGCATCACAGGGAAAGTTGTCAACACAGTTTTCTCCAATGCTCATTTCAGAATTTTGTTTGTGACAAAACGTGGAGGAAACTGAAATTAGTTTATCTTCGCTTTTTTACCTAATGATAAATTAAACAAACGTGCACACATGAGCTGATTCAGCGAGAGGAGGGTGATTGGTGGACCGGACAAGAAACCAGATAAGGGCATGATTTACAGCCGTCGGCTGAGCGCGTTTTGTTCACAACAAGCCTTGAAGCAGCAGATGTTTTGATAAACTGTGAGCTGGCCAACCATGTGAATGCTCAAGGTTCATGTGAACTTTTTCATGTCAGGTTATCAAACAACCTAGCAATGGCACTATGTGCAAGTTACATTTGAAATACCCCAGACGCGGGTGTGGAAAACCCCACTTGCACTGTGTGACGCTAGTGATCTCTGTGTTTTGTAGATAGAGGCTGTACACTGTGTGCTGTATGCAGGCAGCGCAGCAGCATATCTGCGCCGCATTATGTGGTGTTTCGTCCTCAATTAAATACATGCAGTTTCGTTTCCAACAGCAAAACCAGCTTAAAACAAGCATTTGCCACATGGGGACTCGCAGGCTAACGTCTCGGAGTGGTGGCGATGCACACTGAACACATAAGGAATCTTCAATCCTCCTAAAGTGATAACCTAAACTGCTCATTTAAAGATCCCAGCAAGATCGGCGCCGGGGCGGGGTCTGCAATGAGCCTGACGAATTGTTCCGTTAAAGGGGCAGGGCAGGATGCCGCAGTGTGCAGGTTACCTTGAGTGCGCCATTCACTGCTGATGGCACCATTGTTATCCGTGTCCCCGCGTTGCATTGTGGGAGCACTTGTCCGTGCATGCCCACAGGTGGACAAAGAGCAGGTGAAAGGTGCCCGGGAGTGTATTCAAGGAACTTTGCCACGCGTATGTGAAATGTCCAAGTACAGTATCCAGGTAATCACCATTAAAGCATTAGTGCCCAGGTGAGAGGTCTGTTGATTGTGATAATTGCCCGGTGCAGGAGTCCGAGAGGTCGAGGAGCTAGACTTACTCTTTCAATGAGGGGAATAAACACTCGGACCTCCCTGCCCCCTGGAGTATGTCATACTTGTAAAGTAGAACAAGAGAGGAGCGGGGGCGAGCGAGCGCGGCAGCCTGGGCTTTTGAAAGCTGACCAGACGCTCGTGCGTCATGGCCTTTTCCCCGAACGGCCGGCATGTGTTTCCAATTATCGCGCCCGCGTCTGGGCACGATAATTGGAAACAGATGTCTGCCGCGCGCGTACCCGCAGGGAACAGGCCATGACGCACGAGCGTCTGGTCAGCTTTCGAAACCCCCTAACTTAAAGTCTCGCCAGAGCAGCGCTTGCGCGCTACTCGAGGCTCGACCTAAAAAAGCAAGGGTGCCAGGGTGCAATCTTGCTTAAGCCCAATGGAGTTTTTTTTTATCTGCAGAGAAAGGGTTCGCTCTGAAAGTTTAAACTGTAGCCAGGTGTTGTCATGTAATGCTACCAAGAAGTGGAGAAGTCGAATGGTTAATTGCTCTGTTCTTATGCTTTTCCCAGAGTTTGGAAGGATTAACTTTGTCAAAAAGCAAAATAATCAATATAACAATCAAATAGTGGCAGCTTTTTCAATAAGGTATGATTGACTAAAAGATTTAATGCCATGATGTTGTCTTATGCGGAACAACCTGACCTAAATCCAAGGTGATTAAACGGTAGCGAATGAACTATTTAATGGCCCAGTAAAACATGTATTTTTACAGAAATGTTTCAAATAGTTTCTTTTCGGCATCCAATAATGCACTGAGACAATAGTTTTTCTGGTTGTCAGTATCACCTTTTTTTTATAAAGTAGATGAATAACTAACCCTTGCCAGGATGATGGCATTTGGACTGCCTGGTGAATAAAGTCAGCTTCAGTCTGTGGTCAAAAGGAAGGACTTTGTAACCTCCATGAATGGTCGCTGGAAGACTCCACAAGGATGATGTTTGAAGCCAAGTTTCACTAAGGAACTTTATATCCTCTCCCATCAGTACGATCAATCTCTCTTGAAGACGGGGAAGAGAGCAAGTATTTAGAAGAGCTGCTTTAAGGTGTGATAATTGTGTTCCAGAAGGCGACATTGGGTGTAACAATGGGCGTCACATGATTGGCCGAATAGACTGAGCACAGAACAGTCACTTGCAAGTAGTTAGGGAGGTCTCTTCCAAAGAGGTTATCTACCTACGATGTCAACTGCACATCAGAATTCACTAGTGGAAATGCAAACCTCAGCTGAAGTGCCACAGATGACTATTGTATTGGAGTGGAAATTACTTGAACAATAATGCCCTACCCCACTGGCAGAGGTTTGACATAGATGGAATGAAACACACTGCCTACTGGCACACAATCTGAATGTGAATGAAGCCAGCCCAAAGGGGACCAGCAAGGTCAGCATGCCCCAGCTGGTCATGGAAGGAGGCTAATCACCTGTTGGATATTACAAGTAGTTTGAAAAGAAAGCAGCATATTACAAGGAAGAATAGCTCTTAAAAATTGTTTGGAGTGAGGTAATGTACTGCAACATCAAATTACAAGGAAGCCAATAGATATCAGGCACAACTTCAAAAGTAAAATAAAAAGAAGATCCACCACCATGCTGCGACAAGGATGGCATCTTCTCCTCTGTGGCTGTTCCACCACCGGCACAAATGCTGAGTTTGGATGATGTCATCTTAGAAAGGGTGGAGCAAGATGGTCAAATAAGTGCCCTAGGCAGGGGCAGAGGTAAGACACACTCAAGACTCCACAAGTAGCATATAAGAAAAGCAACTGATTACAAAGTAAAGTAGCCCCAACTCAAATAGGATGAAGTGAGGCAGTGGCCTACAATGTGAAATTATAAGAAACAAAAAAGAACCAGTCAAAACAAGTACAGCAAATTGACATTTTAAAATAGAAGCAGTCACTGTCCACTTCACCACAATGGGTGCAGCATCTTCTACTATTCCATCTGATTTCAGGCAAGTGACTGAACAAAAAGGTCACACAAGCCCTTTTGGGACAAGAAGTAGAGACCAGGTACCCTCTGCTTTTCACAAGGAATCTGCAAGTAAATCAAGTGATTACAAGGTAAAGTAGCCCTAAGTAAATCATTAAAGTAAAATTGCATAAGGTAACGCCAAATTAAAATGAAATAAAATAGAATCAGGCAAAGTAAACAAACTATTTAAAATAGCACCATTTCCCGCACCACACTGTCGCAAAAAGTGCATCATCATGGACTTTTCCTCTTTCTTACAACTGTGAGGCAATGTAAAAACCTCTGATTTCTGAAAGAAGTCACATCTGGTTGATATTACAATAGAGCAATTTCCTCCACCAATGTCAATATAATATATAGTGCGCAATGCAGCAGTTATGTTAGACACAAAGCTGTGACTAAATCCGCAAGTGAACACCATCATCAAATAATGTGTGCTGTCATCTCTTGACAGATGGTTATCTTGTGAATTGAATAAGTTAACAGAATCGATGTACATTCGCCTACCATACAATGGACAAGATTTAAAGAATGCAAAACCATGCTGCCTGCCTCATCCTTGCCTTGAGGTGCATAGGTATCTCTCTTGCCCTACCGGCCATGCACTAGCACACAACTAAATAATGAGCTGAATTCCAAACTTCATACCTTGCACACTTGGCTCACCACGAACATGCACCTACCACCTTTCCAAGTTGATGATTTCCTACAAACTGACCAAACATCTACGGTAAGCCTCTCCAGCTGGCTCTCCACCCATCAGGAGATATGTAATTGTTTTGGGAGCAGATATCTCCTGAAAATAGGCTCCGTCCTCTGCAACTTGTCCCCACCGCCTTGAACCAGACCTTATGAGATTCAGGAAAGACCTGAAATTGCATCTGTTGGGGCATGCCTTTGGGGTACATCAAGACTGATGGCCAGCAGAAGTACTGTACCGCCAATTGAATGTGCCATGTTATGTTGTGCAGATTTGTAGAGCTCACTATCACCCGGGAATGGTGCTGAGTAGGTGTAAGTCGAGCAAAATCTGGGTCCTAGTGGGACTACTCAAAAATCCAGGTCTTCTGCTTCTTGTGGAATTCAAGAATAGAGGAGGAGGAGGCTCTTATGTGGAGTCGCAGGTCATTCCACGCTTTAGGAGCAATGTAGGAAAAGGCTTGACCACCGGATCTGGTTTTCCGTATGCATGGGATGTGTGCAAGTAGGAGTCTGGACAAGTGGAGGTGTATGGAATGCTTGTGAAAGCAGAATTGTTGATGTATGCTGGGCCAGTGTTACATAGTGCCTTAAAAGTGTGGGTGAAGAGTTGGAACTCTGCTCACTTGTGTATGTGGAACCAGTGGAGCTCCATCAGCTGTGGTGTGATTTGAGTGTGGCTTGGGAGGTTGAGAGTGATTCTGGCTACCGAGTTCTGAATGGTCTGCAGCCTTCTGTTGAGTTTTTGTTTGTTGGTCCCAGCATAGACAGGGTTCCCGTAGTCGAACTTGCTTATGACAAGGGAATGTGTGTCTGTAATCTGGATTTTGATTGGGAGCCATTTGAAAATCTTCCTCAGCATCTTCAGAGTGTGGAAGAATGAGGCGGTGGCAGCGTTGACTTGGACGGTTATCTCGAGTTTGCTGTTGAGGAGGATCCTGAGGTTTTTGGTAAGGATGGTGGGGGTGAGTGTTGGTCCTAGTCTGCTGGTCACCAGGTGGAGTTCTACATTGAAGGGCTCTTCCCGAAGATCACAATTTCAGTCTTGTCAGTGTTCAGCTTCAGACAGTTGCTCTTCATCCAGTGGGAAATTTCAGCCATGCATGCACTGAACTTGAGCCGGGTTCTCTGTATCTTGTCCATGAAAGAGAATGAATTGTGTTTTGTTGGCATAGAAGAGGAAGTTGGTGTTGTGAGAGCGGATGATGCTGGCTGGAGGGATCATGTATGCGTTGAAGAGGGTCGTGCTGAAGGAGGTTCCACGTGGACCTCCGCAGATGAGGTTGCGGGTGTCTGAGATGCACTGTGCCAGGCTGACTGACTAGGACCTTCCAGTCACGAAGGAGCAGATCCATCAGAGTGTGTGTCCTTGGACTCCGATGTCATGTAGGTGTCGGATGAGGTGGAAGACTGTGTCAAACGATGCGGACGGGTCCAGGAAGATGAGGCCCGCCATGTCTCCTCCATCCATAGTCATACAGATGTCATCTTTGATGGCAATGAGGGCAGTTTCCATGCTGTGGTTGGGTCTGAAACCAGACAGTGGTCTTGAGGAGTTGGCGGTCAATGAGGTATTTGGCAAGGCGTCTGTTGATGATTTTCTCTAATTTGAGGGTACTATGTTGTAACACTACTTCTATCTGTATCCACCCTCTCCATCTCTTGCCCTGCTATATGAAGCATTTTTAGGCCAACATTAGGCTATATAAACAAAATCGGGAAAAAACAACCATAAGGTAAAGAAAATTTCACAAGTGGTTTTTCCCTCGAATTCAGCACCATCTCCAAATATCAGAAGGTTTTTCATCACCACCGAACACTAAGTCAGGTCCCGAATTGAAATCTAGAAAACATGAGGAGGATAGTCAGATTAAGATCAAAGCAAGGTTTACAGGGTTTTTTCATTTCTTAAATTCTCAGTAGGCCTGCTGTTTCACAAATGTCTCTCCCTTTACAACAATTAACAGAAGTAAGGAGCGGGTACACATAGTTAGAATGCACAAGTTCACTCCCAAAAGAATAACATGTTTGAAAAAATATCAAAATATGGTACTGGAAATACAGGGACTATTTTGATCAACAAAGTTGTTTGTTGGGTCTGATTTCACATGTGACACGCGCTTCTTTAAGAAATAATTTCCACCAGTATTAAAAGACGTAATTTTTTCTGTTTTCTGTCTAGCTCCAATTGCTTGTCCGCTTACCAGAGGGTCACACTGTAACCAGAAAATGAGTGATTGGATGAACCTGTTGTTGGAATCAGAACGGGGGAAAAAGTGAACTAATAAACGGAAAAATAAAGAACGTTTTTACTGTTGGTGTGATATTCAAAGGTACCAGTATAATGTATAGGACTGACAGGCCAACTTAAGTAGACTCAAGTGCAACTAATTCGCTTTGTAGCGTTCCTCACCCCAACAATTAAGTCATATTTCTCCCAAGTACAGAGGTGTATTATAATCTCTGCTACCCGTGTACCTCAGCCTTTAACTCAATGCCAAGAAATAACTTTCTGATGGAATGTGCACGTCTTGTTTCCAGTTTCCAGGGCGTCCATGTTGTTTACAGTTCCAGAGCGTACATCTTGATGAGAGTTCCAGGGCCTCCATCTTGTTTTTGACCGAAGGCATTATTGCGGCCTTAGTTCGTCCCGACAAGTATTTATAGCACTGTATTTTTGCAAACGCCCATGGCACAGTAATGTTTAAAAACATATTTTGCCATAAAACCTAAAATTCATATAGGTAGAGGGAAGTTGCTATCATTTCTGTTTTGCTATGTTCAGCAACAGAGAAGTGAAAGGTGTCAGGGCGCGTTTGAAAACAGGTGTTAAGCAATACTGAAGCTACCTTGGGGTGATCAAAAACAAGTAGCAAACCTTCTGAACCATGGGTCTCCAATATAGGTCCAGGGACCGGATCCACGCCAGAATATTAGGATATCACTTAAAATATGTTTAAATGCAATTCATTTAAATTATCCTAATTTACATGGTTAGTGGTTCTCATATAGATATGGCAAGGATACCGCCATCATCTACGCATATGGGAGGCCCCTTTTTCAAAGGTTTAACTGAAGACCCAATTATCTATTGGAGAAAAATCTCTGCTGAGAGAACCTAGAAAAAAGATTCCCCCCAGACTAACAGGGGGGTCTGTTTCTTGCGGACAATGGATTCCTTTCAAATGTCATCCCGTGGCTTTTTAATAAAGTATAGCCATTCAAGTGCTCGCCCACTAACAATTTTCTTAACTCTAGTTATATAGTGACTTTTACAGAGGCTGATATATGGACATCCTCGTAGCCTTAGACGTATATTTGCCCTGTGCCTTTGCCATAATTTACTGCATCTGCGCTGAAAGCTACAGCCACACATTTAAGATGTTAAATTTTCAATTCATATTTTAAGCAAAGACTACTCTTTGCAAGAGTGTCTAAATATTTTTCTACTGGATAAAACAGGTCTTACAAAATTCTTCACAAATATAATTACATTATCCTAAAGCGTAGGTAACGCCTTTAAAATAACTAAGCAAAATCAGTTTAGAATTTTTCTTAATGAAAATCAGGAAAAGGTTGATAGGGATGGTTTTCTGTAATTTTATAACGTCGTCACAGTCCTTCTTGTGATTATTTTACATCGTCTGTACACATTTCCACCAACAGTAACGTTCTTTGTTCTTCCGATGTCGATATACCGTAGCTTACAATGTTTTCATGTTAAAATTCCTCTCGAAATTGCTGCAAACTATTGCATAGACACTCCAACCATTCCACATGCTGTGATTCAAACTAGAAAAAAGTATTGGCAACACCAACGCACCTGGCTTGTCATACATAAATAAGGCACATGAGGATACCAGTACTCTATGTATGCAAAATAGTGACGCAGAAAACATGGCCGCTTCACCTGCGACAAAGTGGTGTCAATGACACCATATCCACATCAACAATATGGCCTACATGTCTGTAGTCAGACACTAAAATGCCCAGAAAGACTCACAACGGCTGTCACAGGATATTAGTGTCAACAGCCAGAGGGCGCGACCTTTTTTGTTGTGCAGGGTGAAGGTCGCATTTGGTTGGGGACAAAACAAAGTACAGGATACCGGCCAACAGTCAAAAATTCATAGTGTCCTTAAGCGAGTTACCCTCCTAAGAGCGGCACACTAATGTATGTAACATGACTGAACTCTAAAGTCATGCAGGACATATCATTGCTTCAGATGTGTGGCTGTAGCTTGCAGTATAGATGGGGAAAGTTAGAAAAGTATATTTTGTTCAAATGTTGCCCAAAGTGGAATTTTATTTTCATTTTACACCAGAAGCTGTATTTTATATTTTCACATCTAACTCTAAGAGCTCCATGGGCCTATCAAACGCTGAGAGCCCAAAGGGTTTGTATACATTTAATTATTAAACCTATCTGACCTATAAAACCATCAGTTTATTCAAGGTGTGGCTTGGCTCTGTTCCCTCATTTACAGTGCTATGGCAAAATAGAACTCTGCCCTATAGCTTAATGAAATTTACTTCTTGTGGGTCTTGTTGAGTTCCTATGCCATGAAACATGTAAAAACTTTAGGACGTGTAATTTATATACACGAAGAAAAGCTTTTAAATAAATGTACATTTTCTGTCTGAACTGCACTGCAGCACTTTTACTAGTGCAAACACAGTTACAATAAAACTTGATAGAGTTTGAGGAAAACCATGCGCCCAACCTGAATCCTACATAGTGCTTGAGACAATCATTGCTTGTTGCCATCTACCCACCTCCACCTCAACAACGGATGTACGCCACTCAGATGATACAGGTTGACTACAAATGAGGACCTTTAATCGCATGGTCTGTGAGGACTAGGACTGATCACCTCAGCAGACACCTGGGGCCTATTACCAACAGGTCTTCGTAGGTGGTAGTGAGCACTTTCAACCAGATGTAAAACTTAGTAGTAACTTTCATTATGATTATGAAAGATATGCAGATCCTGCTCACACGAGCTGGTTTTCTCAGCCAATCAAGAAACCTACTAAAGCCAGCTCTGACTAGAACTGAAAGGTGCTAAAGAGTTTCTGGCAAATTTTCAAATTGGAGGATTTATAGGCATCTCCCTGAGCAGCACTCCCTAATATGAGTGACTAAACAATGGGGCAATTTCTCTTGAAGGTAGCTGAGAACATAAGACTATTCAATCTCATGGCTGGTTCCAAAGATCAGTGGCCCACCACTCTCAAGGGTTGTCAGAACGTACAACATCAGAATTAAGGCACACAACTTGACATTCAATATATCTTTGTTTGCTTCCGATAATCATTCATGACATGTCACTGACCAGCTCCATCTGACTTCTTTTTGTTCTAGTGTGGTACCACCATCGTTATCATGCTCGTGGGCGACACGTACACACTAATCAATTATGTGTCTTTCATTAACTACCTCTGCTATGGAGTGACGATCATGGGCTTGATTGTACTGCGTTTCAAGAAGCCAAAACTCTACCGGCCTATAAAGGTAAGCAACTCTGTGGAGTGCAAATGCAAAGGATAATAACCATGCTAAGTGAAAAATTATTTCTTATGACCCAGTCAATAATTAATCCCCCTTAAAGATAGCATTTTTGGGGGAAAGTGATTCTTTGCTTTCCTTACTGGTACAAGTGTTAAGTGAGACAATTTCAGAGTATTTTGGTGGGTGGGGAATGGGCGGAGCTTGGAAAACAGAAGACGCAAAAGGTATTGAAAGTAAAATCCCTCCCTGCTTAAGGCACTGTTATACATTAAAAGATACAACTCCAGTGAGATGGCTAGCTCACCAGTTCATGCAAGTGTTTAACAGTTTTCTGTCTCCAGATAATCGCATCCTTGTGGAACAGCAATCAGATTTGGTTATTCTATCAGTTCTGCATTCATAGAATTGCTCTCCAAAAGGGCTGGAGCTGTACCAGATGTTCATGATATCCACATGACAAAACTTTACATGCAATCAATTTCAATTGAAAATTCAGCATTTACTGATTACTATTGAAACCTGACCTGTGGCCGGTCACTCTTTTCAACATTAATTTCCAATGTTCAGGGATCCATTTACTTTAAACAATATACATTATACTATAAAATGAACTTGACCTTTGGAAGACTAATGCTATTGAATGAGTTTGGTGCAGAAAACAGAGGAAATGATGTAGGAAGGGCTACTTTAGTTCAAAAGTAACTGGATGTTAATCCTTTAAATTGCATGAATAATGTTAGGCATAATTGTTGAGGCATTACTAAATGACATGGTTTCACAACAATTGCCCCATAGGCATTTGAATTTTCCAGCCTTCAGAAGTTCTCGGTCTGATAACAAAATGAAAGGCCCTTAGTCATATTTGTAAAAGTCCCCATCAAGGAACAGTATGTGAAGGGATTACTCTGGAAAAAACTGCTCATCACCGACTCTAAGAATACCTGTGATGGTATAAAACCAGAAGTTATGTTCGCAATAGACTATAGTCTACAGAAGTCCAATATTGAAGTGACTGAATCAAAGCACTGTGTGAAACCATGTCAAATTGATTTTTAGCTTACATGGACCCAAGGAAGTACCTTCATGGTGGTGTAACTTATCCTGATTAGCATAAGTGGGTGCACAAGTGTCACCTATGAGCTGCAATATAAAAGTACAATTAACTAGAATGGGACGCAAGTCCATGAGTTCCTCGCATCAAAGTGAACACTGCTTTTTCAAACCTCAGCCTTCACTCTATTAGTGTAATAATTTCTACAGGGAGATCACGCTTTAAAATAATGTGTCTACTGTCCACCTATAATTAATTGAGGAGGGTAGATAGGCAGGAAAGGGAGAATCCTGGAATTTACCACTCAATTGAGATCATTAAGAAAACCTGTACTACAAGAATATGCCAGTTCTCAATATTTGCACATTTAGTCAAATACAAGTATCATTACAGAAAGCGAAACACATTAGTTCAGAATGTGAATTAGCATAAACCCAAACCATGAAAAATGTGCCTTTAACAAAATAAGTAAGCCACTGCACATCTGGAAGTCAATCAAATAATAGTAAATAGGTCCTAAATACAGAATGGACCACTACCATCTAGCCCTCTCTGAGGAACAAGCAGAAAAGAAAAAGATAGCTGGTTCTTCCACAAAAAGCTCTTCTTTTTTTAATGCTCAGAAGAATGAAAACACACAATTTTAATAGCACAACATTTTGTAAAAGCAGCACTGAAAGATTACAGTGAACCAATCGGCTATCAATTTAAAAACAACTTCTACTTGTACTGGTTAACAGTGCACATAATTTGTTGCACAGAAAAAATGGTTTCTTTTATTAATGCAAAACGTGAGAATAAACAGTAAACTCCTTTTGCACATAACAAAACAATGATGTGTTAACAGAGGCTCAGCTGAGTGGCCTTGCAATGTTGCAACATCAGAACATCCTTTACTAGAGAAGCTAGTGAAACATTGTTTTGTTACATGCATATGGAGACCAGTTTGTAGCTGAATTTGAATGATTTTCTGAAAGCAAAATAAAACATGAATATGCAAAGCTCGTTCACAGCAAAATAAACATGTACTCTTTTGTAATGCAGCCTAGGTATGCTAACTAAAGCAAATCTAAATTAGGCACTTTCGTGTTAATACAAAGTAGACTGTCTTATAAGCAACCAACATTGCTAAACAGTATAATTGCCTAAAATGTGAAGACTACGGTGAGGGTCAGATAAGGACAACATGTAGAGAAGGCAGCATCAATTTTAGAGAGAAGGGAGGTCTATCAAGGGTTCTTCCTAGGCTCTCTCCTCTTAACCATCTACGTTAATGATGTGAGCATACCACATACAAGTTACAATAGAATTAGCAGGTAGGTGATTCGAGGTGTTTGAGCCAGAGGAGCATGCAATGACTTTCAAGTCTATTGTGCCTCACATAAAACTGTGATCAATAAAAAGACACATTTTACAGGGGTATCAAAAAACTAGATGCTTGTCAGTGAGAGTTCTTTATTCAGATTCAGCTGAACAGAGATGTGTTATTTTTGCGTCTTTGGTCACTTAGAGGAAGATAAGGTGGTCCATTTTAGAGATTCATAAAACATTTTACCATGTCCTCATGCATGGCTGCATCTGCAATGGACTTTTTATGGCTGAATAAAGCCATGATTCTGAAGCTATTTGAGCCAGATATCCAGCGACATCAAGGAGAACATGTCTAGGATCAAGGAAACCTTGGTGCAGAGCAGGCAAACAGATTTTGCCTTGCTCTTGCACATTTAAGAAGCATTTGTTGTGCTCGGCAGATGTGATGGCCTAGAAATAAAGAGTCTGGGTTTGCGCACCTCTAAATGGAAGACAGGAAATCTTGATTTAGCCACTTTTACAGCAATTTCTGATAAAGATACACTTTTGCAAGAGTGTTTATTTGCTGGTTGTCGATATGCTGGTGTAGTCCTCTTGAAGTCATTTGAAATAAATCATTTCTTCATTAATGATGGATCCTCAAGGGTTTGCAGAAAGGTGGCCTTTTCAGCCATAAGTTAAAATCTAAGTCTTTAAACTATATGAGGTACTTTTCTGAAATATCCTTAACTTGATCTTTCCCTAATAGGGATCATCTATGCATCGGTCCAGAATCTGAAATGAAATGGTATTTGTTAATGCTTTTGTTCATTATGCAGCCTCTATGTGTTTGCTATCCAGCAGCATTCTTCCTTAGTTCAACCATACTGCCACTACTAGAATGACACTGTAGGATGTTTGCAGGGCTATTGTTAATGCCTGATCCTGCCTCTTCCTTTAAAGTTTTAATGAAAATAGTTTTTTTCTTGAATAACTGGAGGAGACGGTCACTTGTGACTATGTGGAATTTTAGACTTATCATTATTATGTATCTTGAGTTTTTGGTCCCAATGCTTACAAGACTTGGTCAGAGTTAAGGGAAGAATTCTGGATTGTCAATAAAATGGAATGGCTTTACTTGGTATTGGAAGAACAACAGTATGGCAGCAGGTCTAATGCCTTGGGGGATAGAATGCGACAGCAGGTGACTGATGTATCAGATGGTGTGATTGAGCGTATTTAAATGTTTCCAGTGCTGCAGAATCCACCCCCGGTTAGCAGTTTATACCTCAGTTTTCGGAGCTGGGAGATTTGGACATATTTACAAGACATGTATTCTACCTTGACAGAAATGCAAACAACTAGGGGGAGCCACTGGAGGGAAACATTATCTTATCTTTTACAAAGATACGTTTATTTAAACCTTCGTCCATTAAACACACTAAAATATTTCCAAAAAAACAAAAACAAACAAGAAGATTCCTTTCCAACTGAATCATAAAAATCTCCTAGCTAAAATTTCTCTTCTTTACCAAACAAAAAATCCCAACAATCCCATCATGGAATTGTCCTCTATAACAATGTTTTGCAATTTTACGCTGGATTAACAATAAAAACCCTCCAATTGTGCATACAACATTGATGAATAGTATGTTAAATAAGAATTTCAAAACCATCCAACACCCCATATATCATTAAACTAGGCTTTAAAATTCTCTGTCTTTCCATCAAAAAATAAAAACTGTCAAATAAAATGAGCCTTTGTACATTTCATTTGCAACACACAATTACAAACCCTAACACTTTTGTTTAAAGGTTTCGCCATCACTGCACAAGAAAAAAAGGAGTTAAGACCAATCCTAAATCTAAATAAAAATTTCCTGTCTCATTTCATAATTAACCAAAGAGCATAGGCACGGAAATGGAGGGTGGTTATGCCAAGTATCCCACAAGTGGTCTGTGGACTTTTTAGTTAACAACATGTGCCTATGATCCCTAACTTGAGATTTTGTCCATTGTGAGATGCACTTAATTTTTTGAGTGGATTACAGGTTTGGAGATAATGGTAGAGTCACAGAAAAAGTATTCTTCAACATTTAGGATATCTCTTTGTAGACTGACAGCCCATCTTAATTTACTTTTCAGAATCTCATCCCTACAATAAGAAGCCACCTTATCCTCACCTAAAATTAATAGTTTGCTCCAAAATGTCAAAGTGTCTCTCTCAGAGACGATGAACTGTGACATCAGCTCGGTCTCCAACATTATTGCTTGGACCATAGACGATTTGGGTAGATTCAATACAAGTCTTAGACACTGCCCTTCAAAGTTTTCCCAATTGTACATGCCATTCAAAAATAAAATTTCTGATCCCTATAAAAAGCGTAGTCTGAACCAATACCTTAAAAGTAGTTAGGACTGGACTAATATCTAACCCCCTCATACTGTCTCCTAAATTTGCACAGACCCTTTATTTTCGGAAGGGCATTCACTTTTACCATTTCAAAGTGGGTTTTCCAGCATAGATTTGAGGAGAAGTGCATACCAAAATGTCTATATGCATCTACCTTATCAATCTTTGTTGTACCTAGTTCCCACTTAAATCCATTTTTCTGGTACCCAAACACCAATATTTTAGTTTTATCCAATTTTACCACTAACCACTTTTTTCCACAGGAACAAGCAAATGCATCCAATTTCCTCTGAAGGCTTATCTGGGTCCTATCTATAATTAAAAGGTTGTTCGCATAAAATAAATATGCTATGTGTTGACCTCCTTTTTAGTGCTTTTGTCTAGAGCACAGCAATAGTGGTACATGGAGGTTGCCAAGAAGCCAACTGAGCATTCAATGAGGGAGATGTTAAGGGACTTGTTGACAAAGAATCTAAAATACCTAATAGTATAAAATGAGCATGTAGCAGCAAAGTGAGCAATGAAAGGTTAAGCTGTCTCAAGATTTACTAAACAATATATCAGCTCAATTGATAAACGTTTGGTCTCCAAAGAAGGGGGGAGGAGTTCTCAAATGCAAAGCCAATATTTTTGGCCAACAGTGTCTCCATGCTCGGCGAATGTCCCCTTCCCAATTATCCACCTTGAAATAAACCTTTATTGCCTACCAGATGAAGATAAAACTACTTCCGACATGTACGCCATAAAATGTGACTTTTCCACAGGAAAATTATTTCTCTTGGTAAGAACCAACGTATATGGCCACATTATTGCCCGTTCCTTATTTATTTACCTTTGTCTGTATGCAGTTTTATGTAGTGCAAACCAGACTTAACTAAGTGACAGAGCGCTGTGTAAAATGTAAATTTGTGTGAGAAATAAACAAAAGGGTTATGCACATAAAAACATTAGGAGGAGGTATATTAGTATAGATAGCACAATTCATACATTGTCTTTACCAGTATGGGCTGAAAAAAACAATAATACGGGCAGGTTTTTGTCAAATCAGAAAAAGTCAAATTGAGTGTTATAAAAAAAGTCAATTATATGTATAGAAATGCATATCCTAGATTAAATGAAATTGCATCATTTTATTTTAATAAATGCGCAGCTTATAGGTGTAATGTGCTAACATGTCTATTCTTTCTCTAGATTAGCCTGATTATTCCAATTACGTACCTGCTATTTTGGGCATTCCTACTCATCTTCAGTTTTTACTCGGAACCAGTCGTCTGCGGAGTTGGCCTTATAATCATATTGACAGGAGTACCTGTCTTTTTTCTGGGTGTATATTGGAGAAACAAACCAAAATGCATAAATAGTTTTATTGGTGAGGACCAATTTTACTTTACTGTACAAAACATCATATAATCTCTTTCATTCGGAATGTCAAGGGTAATATATTGTTTTAACACCAGAAAACATCTGTAGTATAATGTAGGGGTTTGCTTAGTATTTTTATGCCAGCAAAGTTCACAATTTTCATTAATTTCTGAAGTTTGCAAAGTGTTCTGGTAATGGGTCGCCATCAGCCCTTCATAGTTTGTGTATTGCAAAGTAATTTTCACCTCATTGCAAGAACATTTTCACTCTAATTAAATCCAGCAAAGATGTATATAGTTTGTTTTATATCCAAGTTTATCAGTGTTTTCTATGCACAGTGGCAAAAGGAAGTGAAATTTATCCTTGCAAGTTTATCAGTGTGGGGTGTAGTGTTGCAAAAGGCCGGATTTTCACACTAATGTGGAGAAAGGGTTAATCATTGAAACTTTGTGAGAGTGCAAAGTTGTCCACAGAACTTCAATAAGGTATAAAATAAAACTGCAACTTCACATAACCTTAAAATGTGTCTTAAGACATCTCCTGACAAGTAACTGTAGGACCAGGGGAGTGATCAATAGTGAGATCAGGATCGACCACGCAGGCAACTACTCCACTTGCACATTATCCGCCCACAGCACACAGCGACTATTCCAACGCCACCACCGTGAATCTTTCTTAACTATTTTAATTTATGTTGTGGCACGCACGTTTGCTATTCAGATCCCAAGCTTGTTTTCCACTGGGAATTAAGTGGCACTACTAGAGTCTGCCTATATATTCTCTATAGATTCAACCATAAAGAGGCCAGCCAGAGTTTGCTTGGTTGCACTGGGAAATCAAACCAGACAGTTTAAACGGCATTTATGATCAATTGTAATCAAAGCCCTAACCAAAGTATATCAGAGCAACCAAATGCGCTGCATACCAAATATGACCATCACCTCTATCCTCGTGCTCTGTCATTTACCATTGTAACTTTAAGTCTTAATCAGGTCACATATTAACACCACATTCATTCATCCCAGGAATGCTTGACGAGTGCTGTTCAATTGCTCCAGAATACAGACAGGTATACTAATACGTCAATTCTGATTCACAAAAAATAAAATCAATAGATTTTCTTTTATGAGTTGGGAAAATTGACGTCTTTTGGAATTATTAAAATCCCCAGAAGTAAATAAGGATTTTCTTCTTTTCTTTACAAATTGTGGGATTCCATGCAAATTCTTACTGGCCCATCCATATTCCACAGAACCTGCTACATAAAGGTGTACATATAGCAGTTATGTACATCAGTATGAGCAAACATTTTTTTTCTCCACCTAGAACTATTTTTTTCAGGGGAGGAAAACCCCCATTGCCTCATGCGCACAGAAAATAAGGGGATGTTTAAAACACTTTGCCATTCTTGAAACACTTGTTCCTAACTTCAGTACGAGTAACTTCACATGCATTTTCAAAGTGGAAATGGCTATGTATAATGTTTGGGAACACCCACAAGTGTCCTACTTTGTAAGTCTTCCAAACATTTTGCAGAGCCTGTCACGCGAACACTCCCATCAATCAATCAATCAATCAAGTTACTTGTAAAGCATGGCTACTCACCCGTAACTGTCTCAAGGTGCTGGGGGTAGGGCTGCTGATCCGTCGAAGGCACTGTGGTTTAATCAAAGAGCCAGATCTTGAGGTCCTTCCTGAATTGAGGCAGTGATGGCGATTGCCTGAAGTGGAGAGGCAGGGTGTTCCAGGTCTTTCCTGAGTGGTAGAAAAAGGATCTTCCTCCGGCTTTGGTCTTGCCCATAACCATCCTAATTCTACCCACACACCTGTGCCCACACAAGTGAAGAAAATCTGGAATTCTTCCCACTATTAGCCAGTTGTAAAATTAATTTCTGGTTTTAAAATCCCGATTCCCACATTGGAAGTGGAATCTGCAGTCAGGAATTCCTCATTCTGTGAATCAAGACTCGAGGCTTCAAATTAAACTTTGTGCACCTTCTCTTAAGTGTGTAAAATGTTGAGTGTAACGATCCTGTCGTGTTCCGTGTCTATTCAGAAGATTGCTACAGTCATATGAAACACAGGCTGCATCTTCCGCCGGTCACATTGAAATGGTAGTAAGTGAAAAGTACCACGTCCTTGCAATGTGAGACAACATGCATATAAGGTAACTAAAAACAAACAAATAAATATTAAGCAAAAGACTGTAAATCCCGAAAACGAAAGGCAGAAATCAACATGAACAATAGGCAGAAACATACACTATGTAGATCTATGATTCTCCAATGAATCTGGCACTTAGGGGCTTATTACGATGTCGGTCGGAGTTGCCTCCGACCGACACCGTCTTGGACTCGGGACCGACCGAGCTGAGGTCGGCGGTTCTGACCGCCTGATTACGATGCGACCGAACACTGTTCG
This sequence comes from Calotriton arnoldi, assembly GCA_963921515.1. NCBI lineage: Eukaryota > Metazoa > Chordata > Amphibia > Caudata > Salamandridae > Calotriton > Calotriton arnoldi. The sequence continues at coordinate 253,860 of CAWUFW010008578.1, read as the reverse complement.
GTCTGATTTCCACTTTTCTCAATGGGAGGCCGTAATACAGGCTCCTATAGAGAAATGGGTGTGTGTGTAAAACCCTGCACCGTGTGGCAGGCACCACAGTGCAGGGTTTTACAGGGGGGGTACCCTAGGTACACCCTCAACCACCGATTGTAGACTGCGGAGGCAAGGGGGCCCTGCTAGGGGCCCTCAAAGTCGCTTTCCGACAGCCTTTTCTTGTTAAGGTTGCATCTTATCAACCATTATAATGCTAGTTTTCCAAAAATACAGGACGAAAGTGGTATCGGCTGCATATCTCAATGAAAATATAACTTCCTCCCAGGTAGGAATAACATTAAAAAAGAGAAACAACAAGATTGACTCTGCATTGAGTGCTTTTAAAGAACTTAGACAATGTTGAGAATTTTATAACATTTTAATGAACTGCACAACCTATAAACAGAATGTCTATTAAAGACCTTTTGGTATTTGTTAATCTCCTCTGACAACAGTGTATTAAAGGCTTGTATCCACAGATTAATGGTTACAAACTAATTTGGAGGCTACACTTGTATCACATAAGTAACGTGGTGTATATACACATTTAAAACAGTGCACTTCTATTTTCTGTGTCCACTATGTGTGTTATTACTACTGTGTTAATTGTACTGCTGTGAGGATATTCCAAGCAACAATCGGCTTTGATGGCACACTAGGCCTGGCAGAGCAACGTCCATTTTTTGTAGCATATTTTTATTCATTACTTAATAATGATAGAGTGCTCTGCAATTTCTTCAAGGATTGAAAAACAATCTCAAATATTTGATCAAGACCAAAATCTATGTGTCATAAAAAATTATTTTCTTATTTAAACAAATCTTTAAACCAATCATCTGTCAGAATACACTGTCTCGCATCTCTAACCGAACATTAAAAAGTCCATATTTTAATTCGATTTGAAGTTTGGGAGTTGAATTTCACATGGTACAGCATTTGCAGTTCGGTAATTGCAGCCCAATGATGTCCTTGTGTAGTCTGAATGTATTAATTTTTTTCATAAAGAAGAATTACAGTGCCGTCTTCTTTGGTTTTTTTCTTCTACAGAGTCCATGACATACTGTGGGCAGAAGATTTGCTATGTGGTATATCCGCAGGACGATGCACCAACAGAAGATATTGTACCTTACAATAATTCAGAAGTTGCAGAAAATGAAATTTCACTAAAGAAAAAATAAAATATTCTAATAGAAGTAGCTTTTTCTTTACGTTGATTTTTATAAAATACTTTAAAAAAAAAAAGGTGTTTAGGATATTGAAATTCACAAAGTAAGGCATTCCTTTACCCAGAACTCGTGTTATAGAACACCAACATGTTCTTGGTTTTTCCCTATAAAATAAAAATCAGAAACTAGTTTTTTATTATTTTGAATTCAATAGGAGGTTTACCTGTGGCCACTACTAAAAAAGCATCTAACAAGGCGAAACAGTTGCACCTTATTGGTGCTTTGGATAAGACGTGGCGCCTATTGATAGGCTTTCTCAGTCGCAAACCATTCAGCCACACAAAAAACTTTCGGCCTGATTCACAAAGGGACTCTGCATTCGTGGTGGAGGCCCCACAGTTGTGGAGGGGGCTCTGCACTCGTGGAGGGGGCCCTGCACTCGTGGTGAGGCCCTGAACTCGTGGCGGGACCTCCGTGCTGCAGTTACTCATTGCAGAGGTCATGCCACGAGTGTGGGGTCCCCTCCACGAGAGCAGGCCCTCCTACACGACTGCAGGTCCTCCACTATGAGTGCGGAGGCCCTTTGTAAATCGCCCCTTTGTCACTTAGCAGGCAAGTGGGGTCTAGGAAAGCTAGCATTTTAGGGCTTTTCCGCCTCTCTAATGTTTTTGAACATGTGGCACGTGTGTATTCTAAAAAATGATACCTCAGCTGACAATTGTTTTTAAAGTCCTACAGAGGGGAATTAGCCAATATGCCACAATTTCATCCAATACAGGAATGCAGTATTGTTCTGAGGCAGCATAGCTATCTCTAGTCGGCCTCAAGTATAAATAATAGATTCACAACAAAGAAGTGTTATTGCCAGCAGAGAAGTAAGACCACACCTCTTGTGCCAGGAGGAGTAAAACCCTTCTCCTGGCAAATGTCCACTGCCAATAACGTAATATTTCAGTAAACAGGTCACATACTAGACTCACTAGAATTACTTTGTGTACCGGCAGCAATGCTCAAATACAATTTATTTATCCAAAAGATAATGGCATGGCGGTTATTTCTCAAGAAAGCATGTCATAAGGCTGAGGACCTTCACAGGAAGAAAGGATGTGTCCAAGTGGGTAAAAGTACCATTCATCTACCGGATGAGCAACGAGGAAGTGGCCTATGATTTGCCCCTTGGCACCTCAACATATCAATAGGATAGAATAAAGAAATCAGCAAGAAAAAAGAATGGAATATCACATCCAGGGCCAAGTGTGAGCTCATTTTCATCTTTTTTTTTTTTTTTCAAACAACATTTTTATTAAATACGCAATGCAAACAAAACACGGGTATACCTGTACAATGTATCGATGTCCATGACTCTATAAGTCTTCCATTTGTCAGTTCAACCGCTGTATATCAGACAGGATACAGGCCGGAGTTAATCTAGTTCAGAGTGTATATTCTTAGGCATATCACTGCTTTACACATGCAGTTCCCTGTTTTCCAGGTCCAGTCAAGTTATACTCGTGTTGTACCTCATACCTCTGGTTAGAATTCCCCAACTAATCCCCATCCCTGCCCTCCTCCCTCCCTCTGGGCGTGACCTGGCTGAGTTCGGTGTCCTAATGTATCTTACACCTTTTCCATGGAACGTGCTGGTGTCTCGTATTTAAACACGATTGTTAATTATTGGCATTCTGCTCTGTGCACTTTGTTTGGGGACTAATTATGTGGTTGGATAGTCCAGTATGATCTAACCCACATTTGCGTAGCTGGGACTTTCAAGTGCTATCTAGTGTCTCCTCTGGAGGGGGTGGCTACGGGTGCTTCAGATCAGCCACTAGTGCCTCCCATGCTCTGGCTGCCTCCAAGGAACCCCTGCCGCTTCTGGCCTCTCTCAGTTGTGTAGCTCCCTCATAGTCCGCCCACCTCAGTAACTCTTTCTTCCATCCCCCCACTGAGGGCCCTCTTTGGGATTTCCACTCTCTGGCAACCTCTCGCTTGGCCAGAAGTAGTGCCAAGTCCTGGAATTTACTGGTTACTTTGGTCTTAGAGGTGTGTGGAAACCAGTGTAGTAAACAGTGTCCCGGTGTGCAATGAAGCTCCCTCTCTGTTACCCGTCTGTTATTGCTCCCCAATAGTTTCCTAACTCCGAGCAGGACCAGAACATATGTAAGAAGTCAGCCCCTATTTCATCGCAGCGCAGGCATTTAGCTGTGTCTATCAGGAAGAACCTATTTATTTGTGCAGGCGTGAGGTATGCTCTATGTAGTATGTAAAAGTTTATTAGTTGAAATTGGGTGTTTCTAGTGGCTTTCGGGACACGTTCCACTAACTCCGTCCAATGTTTCTCTTCAATGGGGATCCCAAGGTCCTTCTCCCATCTCAATCGCAAGTTGTTAATTGCAGGCAATGTCTCGTTCCAGAGCCTGCAATATAAGCAGGTGACTGCTTTGTACTTCCCGGAGGACACTATATATTGACACCCATTCGACCAAGGCAGCTCTGAAAGCCCTGCCCCCCGGTGTTTATGTATTGCTGCAGTAAGGGTTCTGTGTAGCTGAAGCGATGCACTTACTACTGATTTCAGACAAGTTTTAGGAACAAGGCTTTTGAGCATACCTTCTGAATACTACAGATGAAGAAGATGTTCAGAAGAGTTCCTCTTAAGAGTGAAATTCATATCACCTCAGAAGGGTTATCCTACTAGCAGCTGTAAATTGATGTAGTAAAAGCGGACTGTTCAAATGTAGTATGCTGCTCTATGTACGCAATATGAGAACAAAGCCACAAAGAGATTAAAAAAAAATAAGAGTCCAAGTCTCCAAAATACAAAGTCAGCAACTTAACCACTTGTGAGGAAGCCTTGAACACTGCTTCCTCACAAAGGTTAGCCCGTCTCTTAGAGTTGTTCTGATTGAAAAAGTCCATTGGCACAGTCTGTCAAGCATTATGTGAAAAATACTACCCCAATACCAATAAACCCATAATTCCAAACGAAATGACCAAGAAAACCACAAAAAAGAATGTGGAGACCGAGAAGGAGGAGCCAGGTGGGACTTACAAAAAATATTGTCAGGTCGGGTAAGAAGAAGGGTCACACCACCAATCTCAACCCCAAAAAAGTGAGCATTGGTGACATCTGTAATACATGATATATATGGGGATGTTTGTTTCTTTGTAATTCAGATGAGGTAAAGTGCTTCTTTATGTTCACCTCAATCCAGTCTTTCTAACACTACATTCTTTATTCATTACTCAGACAATCACCAGATGATCTACTTGCTTATAACCAAGATCCAAAGATGTTGGGACAACAGGGATAATAACCAGATAGGTTGGATAGCACAAGTCCATCTAGAGTAATGCAATGATTTTTTTCAGTGAACACCAGAACCATTTTCACATAGAAAAGTAAGAGAGAGAGTTTCTTTGACACAAGTATTTCTTGTAGAAGTGGTGCCTTCCCTCTTCCTTTTATTACGGGCCCTAGGAATTCATGGAGCATACGGCACCCCCAACAACTCTGATAAGTCAGCTGTGGTGGAGAAAATCACTCACATTATATACTGACCTTTGCAGAAACATACATTGCCATCTACAAAACCTTTGCACCAAAACTGTTAACAAAATGATCATGACGGGCTCTGCTGCTGTAAATCCTTGTCTTAGTGTCTGGCCACCACAGGAGGGCGGCAGGCAGTCCCACAGCTATGCTCAGGCGATAGGTGAGCTGCCCCACCCCCCGCCCCACAACTCGCCGCAGCTTCGTTTGCTCGTCTCTTCCGGGTCTGTGAAGCCCGGCATGATGCTTCTGCTGCAGCGGCGTTGATCTTCCTCTGATCGTGGTTGGAAATTCCAAGGAAGGCAGTGGCTCCTGCATTCATTTTGGAGACGCCAAGGATGTTGAGGATGTATTTGGGAGCTGCAAGCATGGAAATTGATGCGTAATCACGATTTGCCTTGCCTTTTTATTTTTATTTTTTTATTTCTTTGGAGGTGTTTTGGCAGAGGGAACCTAGGTCTCGCTTTGTTGCTTGCTTTTTAAGAGGCAAAAGAAGGCAAAAGAAGGTTTACTTGAACTCTATTTCCATACCATTCCACGCCTGCCCTGTTGGGACAGCTGGATTAAGGAAGTCGGTCGGCCAGTCTCCATCTTGATTCCGAGACCACCATTACAAGGCCAGTGGTAAGCACCTTGATGGTGTTTTCTTTTCCATTTTTTGGGGGCATTGAGGATTTCAGGGCAGTATTGAGGGCAACCAGGTTTCATACTAAGGGTTGCCATCTAACGGTGTCAAAACTAGAAGGGCACTCTGGTAGTAGGTCACACAAAATGTATTCAAGCCTGAAGGATTAAAAAGGACTTTTCCATCTATTATAATGGGCAAACATTTTGATGAATTTGGATACCGCCACCGGCCTCAAAACCAAACCACGTACCGCTCAAATGAAGACAGAATCGGCTGCAGCAAGAGCAGAGCGTAGACAAAAATTGCGTTGTGGTTCAGCAGTTGCGGCTAGCCCCTTAAGCTCAGAGGAAGATCTGGTGGATCAGGGATTGGTGGCAGAGAATAGCCAGCCTTCTCGCAGGACCCTGCGCAAGATGAACTGTCCAGTTTGTCCAATCCTGGTAGGACGCCAGGGGAAGATAAAGAGATGGCATCAAATGTAGCACTCACAAGGGAGGGAGAAAGGAAAGATATTTCTTCTTCTTCTGACTCACGATGTGAAAATGTTATGGCCTTAACCAAGAGAAGGGAAAAGAATATCCACTTTTTTCTAAAACCAAAGCAACAGCTATGCTTCTGGGACTCTCCACAAATGAGCAGTATGATCAATCTTCAATTTTGAGGTTAACCGCTCCCGCCGTAGAACATGCCGCTCTCTTCGATGAAACTATTGCTCACTCAGCCTCTTCTCAACAGAATATTCTCACAGACTTGCAGTTGTCGTCCCCGTCTTCTACAAAAGATCCAAGGAGGGTGGCAACCCCACAAGAGCAATCACAGGTCGCTACGGTACGAAACTCTAAGACTTATCTTTCAAATTAGGTCCCGGGCGATGAGCAGTCTGTACAATGGGATCTAAAAACCATGCTAAACCTTATTTTAGACAAAATAAGAGATCTAAAACCATCATAAGCAGTTGAGGTTGCATCACTACATCTTTGCCTGACAAAAATAGAGGAAGCAGTTGCAAGCTTTCCGGTTAGGATGCAGAAGGCTGAGTCTGAGATATCACAGCTTGAGGACTGGATGACCGTACTCCAGCAGCAAACAGATCTAGCAAGGAAAGATAAATTGTTGCTTGAAAGTAAGATTGATCAACTTGAAAACCATATGCCTATGGCTGGTAGGTGTGCCCGAAGGTTGTGAAGGGGCCCAAGTCGTTCATGGGTTGAGACATTCATCAAGAAAAATGTGGTACCAGAAATTTCAGGGGATTTTACAATCACGAGAGCCCACAGGGTACAGGCTTAAATTAATCTGCACCAGTCTGGGTGCATTCCATACTATTATTGTTTTGCTGAGGTTGAATAACAGCCATGACTATGCAAATGTTAAGTTGTTGACAAGGTTTATCCCCGTCACGGTTGCCGATGTGATGGTAGTGAATCTCCAAGTCACTAAACACTTAAAGAGGGGGGGGACGGGGAGCAATTAAAGAAAAAGTAGGTCCAGTACCAGTGCTCCCAAAGATATACATGTACTCACTAGTTGGTAACTGTTCCTATAGGGGAGAACTGTAACCTATTTGGTTACATGAAACAGAAGTAGATGGTCTCTATGTGTGTTACTAGTCTGATGAAGATGGGGAATTTCTCCTTTAGAAAATAGTGCCCTCACACACTCTTGCGAGTGTCATGCTTCATCATCGGGCGTTGCTCCTCGTGGGGGTGGCGCTGCTGTCCTCCACGGGCCCCGCAAGAGGGCTCTTTATCGGAGATCTTTTAGGAGACGCCGCAGTTGTGCATGTGGGTGTGTGGGCCTAAAAAAGAAATGTGATTTTTTTCTACGCCCCATAGTCACGGAAACTCCAACTTACTTGAGGGACACCACAGAAGTCCTCAATCTCATTGAAAACTTTGCAGAACCAGAATCAATAACCCTTCTCGTCACTTTAGACATTGAAGCATTATATACTAATATCCCCCAAGACGCCACCCTGGAGGTCATGGAAACGATGCTCCAGAGAATTCATCCTTGGCCACATGACACACCGGTCTCTTTCATTTGTGAGTGTGCATCTCTGGCCCTGAAAGAGAACTTTTTCACGTTCCAACATCAATTGTACCACCAAATTCAAGGAACCAGTATGGGAAGCACGTTCGCTCCAAGTCTAGCATGTATGTACATGGCTAACTTCGAAGACAAATACATTCTGGAGGACACCAACCCATACAAAGAGAACATAATGACATGGCGGCGCTATATCGATGATATCTTGCTCTTCTGGAAAGGAGACGAAGATCTATGCATAACATTCTGCGAATGGCTGAATACCCTAGATCCATTTCTCAAATTCACAAGGACTACGTCCAAAGAGAGCGTTGCCTTCCTGGACCTGTGGATCACCTTACATGAAGGAACCTTACTCACGACCAATTTCAAAAAACCTACAGATCGGAACAGCCTTCTGATATACGAGAGCCATCATCCCAAGGCACTAAGAGACAATCTCCCTGTAGGACAATTTTTACGTTTGAGACGTAACTGCAACACTCTCTGTGAGTTTGAAAAACAGTCCACCATTCTGGCTAACAATCTTTTGGCACGGAACTACCCTACGAGGACGATACGCCAAGCGAAAAAACGAGCAAGGAACAATCACAGGGATGCTCTATTGGAGGTGAGAGAAAAACATCATACGGATGCACTAACGTGTGTAACTACATTCACCCCCAGCTCCGTTCAAAAAGGAACCCGAATACAGCAATTTAGTGTGGGTCAACATTATTTTCTGAGTAGATGAAGAGTTCAATTTAAAATAATAGGAACCAATATTAGATCTATTATAATCTGTAAAATAAGTAAACTTATTTCGAACAGTTTGGGAGCTACCTGGCAAAGCGGTAGGACAATGTTCCCCCTCGGTTTAATTAAAAGGACCCCGAAGGGTACTCCGTTTGTGGAGAAAGTGGTTGCCCCAATGTTGGTAACAATATAACTCGGCATAATTCGCAGAATTCATGTACAAATCTTCGGCATTAAAAGAAGCATAATATCTCAAATCAGTAAATACTGCATGCAAATCCCAATCATCAGAATGAATATTACTTTTTACGATGTCCCCCATTGAAACACGAAGGACATTTGGTATATTAATAATTTCGGTTGGTCCATGAATTTGCAAGTTCACAGCATCCCATACGATGCCATCAGCAACTGGAAAAGCTGAAATGTCCACAAATGTGTGGTCACGCTTCATGATGTGAGAGGAAGAATGCGGAGCCAAAGTTCCAGCGACAGTTCACAGCAGAGCGTTCTGGCAAATAGTGTCCATTGATGAGCAGAAAAAACACGGTGACAAAGCCAATGGACATGAACAAAAAAAACAAGAAAAGTACCAACCAAATGTATGTCCACGGGGTGATCAAAAAATTGTCTCTGAACCAGGATACAAAAATACTAAATTTGGATGGGACAAGTGATGAAGAGGAATCCGAGTCAAAGGAATAACGTGTTGCGTTCAGTGGCGTTGTTGGTAAATGAGCCACGGACTCAGTTGCGGGGTAGGTATACTCGGTATCCTCATTGCAGGGGGAGTCCGAGCAGTCTCGCAGGGGACCAGGCAAATCGACCATCTCGAGAGCAACATCAGTGACCGTTCGTGCAGAAGGACCACGAACATTTTTCCGGCAAATGACAGGACAAGAGACCGCTGGTGTAACACTATTCAGGATCGGCCAGATGTTGTAGCTTGACATTTTCCACTGAGATGTATCTGTTCTCTTTGCGACCAGGAAGCGGTGGTAAGATGACTGTACTAGTTCCCTTCAAGCCAAGGACCGGAACTGGTGCACGATAAGAGGGTCCAAATTCTTTTTTGTTCTCCACCTTCTCTCGAACCAGTTCTCCAATCTTCGGAAGCCAGCCGGCAACCGGAATCTGCAGCGCAGCGTCTGTGGCTGAAGGTGACTGTGCAATCGCAAGTTTGTCTCGGGCTTCTTGTAAATCCTGTAACATAGTAGAATGATTATCTACATCAAAGATGGCGGATTGCGCCGCCATGTCTAGACCATCAAGGTCAGGCACAAACATTCTTATGCCAAAGAGCATTTCGTATGGGGTCCGCCCACCCAGAGGTCTTCTAGGGAGATTATTAAGTGCACGTTGTACGGTATACAAGTGGGCCAGCCAGTTCCTTCCAGTACCTAAGACTCTAGCTGTCAAGGATTGCTTTAATTGGTCAGCCAACCATACACCTTAGCACCTAACACCCCAATCCGACTATCTTTAGCTTCTCATTATCAACAATGCTGCCAATTATTAGACAACCCAGAACACAGTATCTCTCTCTCTCAGGACTCGCAGGAGGAAGAACACTCTTTCATAACTCACTCATACTTGTCCACAACGTGCGTAATAAGAGACACTGTAGTTAAAAATATTTATTTTAACTAACGTGCTCTAAGGTACAGTACACATGCCAGTACTATCAGCATAATGCATAACAATAGAACAATCAGCATAGTTACTATTCCATAGAATATAAACGGGGAAAGCATTTCATAAATCAGTCGATATATCACTAAATCGCTACACCACCCTCCCCGTGCTAGTAGCTAGTATATTATAAAAACAGAAGACCTCTGGGCTTTCGCTGGCAGACCCACATACCTCAATATCTAGATGCAAAGGTTTACATCATCAGACAAGCACAGCTCTTCTCTCTGGAAAGATATTTCTCCAATTGTCTCTAACAGTGAAAAATCACAATATTAAAGGCACCCGAATTCCTCCAGTTCAGTGCCATTCAGTGTTATGTCTAATTGCGAGGGGCTGACCAGATCAGCAAGAACAAGGCACATTGTTTTCCGACCTTGTACACAATGTGCAGACGCAACCCAAAAGCAACAGGAAAGAAGGTGAAAGGCAGGTAGTCCCAAAATAGCAGAGGCTGGAGGGCACAAAGTAACGGGCACAAAGTAACGTGCGCAAAGAGGCATCATGGCAGCCAGGCCTAAGCTAACTTAGTAATGCTAACCACAAGTCCACAAACCACACAACACCCTCCCCTGGTCAGTCCATCGGTGAAGACATAGGACAAAGACAGAGTTCAAATAGAGGGAGCAGAAATGCAACGTCCGTTAATGTGCCCAATCGATAGTCAATCAAGGAGAGGGAGGAAAAAAAAAATACATAGAACTAAAAAACAAAATTAGGGAGGGAGGACGCTGAAAGCGGAGACCCCTAATCCAAAAAGCTGTAGGTGCAGAAAAACGCCACACCTTCCAATAGGACATCGTTGGAATCGTCAGAAAAAAGAGAAGCCATCCAGTCCAGTAAATCAAAACTACATTCATGTTCCTCGTAAGAGGGAGCAGCAAAAAGCAATGCGGGACAACTTGCGTGATACTCAATATAACTTTGTTGTAGGAGAGTCTGAGCAGCCGCCCAGACATCCCATTGTGCCAAAATTCCAAGTGCAGCCGCACGCGCCATGTGGAAGACAATACAGGAATGGACGGGGCATTTAACTGTTTGGAGGTAGCCAAACCCCAACATGTTGTTTGAAATATGGAGCGATTTAAAAACAAAATTTGGGCCGGGATGAGGCAAGCACGGTGCAAGGCTTCTGTGCCCTGCACCTGCCATGCTTTGGAACCCCAAATACATTTTAAGTCAATGGTGTCCCGCCAATAGTCATATCCATTCACGGCTCGTAGGGTAGTTCCGTGCCAAAAGATGGTTAGCCAGAATGGTGGACTGTTTTTCAAACTCACAGAGAGTGTTGCAGTTACGTCTCAAATGTAAAAATTGTCCTACAGGGAGATTGTCTCTTAGTGCCTTGGGATGATGGCTCTCGTATATCAGAAGGCTGTTCCGATCTGTAGGTTTTTTGAAATTGGTCTTGAGTAAGGTTCCTTCATGTAAGGTGATCCACAGGTCCAGGAAGGCAACGCTCTCATTGGACGTAGTCCTTGTGAATTTGAGAAATGGATCTAGGGTATTCAGCCATTCGCAGAATGTTATGCATAGATCTTCGTCTCCTTTCCAGAAGAGCAAGATATCATCGATATAGCGCCGCCATGTCATTATGTTCTCTTTGTATGGGTTGGTGTCCTCCAGAATGTATTTGTCTTCGAAGTTAGCCATGTACATACATGCTAGACTTGGAAGCGAACGTGCTTCCCATACTGGTTCCTTGAATTTGGTGGTACAATTGATGTTGGAACGCGAAAAAGTTCTTTCAGGGCCAGAGATGCACACTCACAAATGAGAGACCGGTGTGTCATGTGGCCAAGGATGAATTCTCTGGAGCATCGTTTCCATGACCTCCAGGGTGGCGTCTTGGGGGATATTAGTATATAATGCTTCAAAGTCTAAAGTGACGAGAAGGGTTATCGATTCTGGTTCTGCAAAGTTTTCAATGAGATGGAGGACTTCTGTGGTGTCCCCCAAGTAAGTTGGAGTTTCCGTGACTATGGGGCGTAGAAAAAAAAAATCACAAAATTTACTCAGTGGCTCTAGTAATGAATCGATGCCCGATACTATCAGGGGTCCTGGGGGCGGGGTAACACCCTTGTGTATTTTCGGTAATTTGTAAAAGTATGGCGTCCGTGGGTCTTCATTGATCAAGAATGCTGCTTCCTGGGATGTAATCCAATCTTCACTTTCAGCCTCAGACACCAGACTCCTGATCCTCGTGGTCAGTCTTGCTGTAGGATCTTCTGCAATGGGTAGGTAATACATAGTGTTTGTCAGTTGGCGACGGCACTCTGCATCATATGTGTCAATGTCTTGGATCACAATGGCACCGCCTTTGTCGGCTGGCTTGAAAATGATTGCTGCGTCTTCCGTCAGTTTTTTGAGAAGTGTTCTTTCTTCCTTGGTTAGGTTGTCAAAGGTGTGTCGTTGTGGTTGGTTAGTGACTTCCTTCAAGACTGCCTGCTCAAACGTGAGCACTTCGTTGGGGGTCATGGCTGCCGTCGGTGTGAAATTCGATTTCTTCTTCAACCCGGTACCTCTGGTCGTGGTCTCTGGTCTATCTTGAAAGAAGGCCTTCAATCTGACCTTCCTGAAAAATTGATGGAGTTCCTGATGTAATCTGAAAGTGTCGTCACAGGGTGTCGGGGCAAAACCCAATCCCTTCTCCAAGAGGTCGGATCCGTCTTTTGACAGTGACCTGGTAGACAGGTTAACCACTAACGTTTCGGTCCTGACATCTTGCTCCTCAGGATCATTTGTTCTGGTTCTTGCCATTGAACATTCTTGCTCCCGTTTCTCCACCTGCCTCTTCCTCTGCCCCTTCCTCTGTTGTGAAAAGGTGGGTTCGGGAATTGCTGGTAATGGGGTATCTGGAATGGATGTCCTGGTGGTGCGTTCCACATTGGTGGGTGACCCATCCATTGTCCTAAGTATGGTTGTTGCTGGTACTGGATCGGGGGGAAGTTTTGGAACAGTGGTGGTTGGGGTTGTCTCCACGAACCTCTACCTGATGGTGTGTTATATCTTCCTTCGTTACTTGAGTCACTACTCATAGATCCCGATCTCTTAGAATTGTTGCTGCTCATCTCCTCCGATGATGTGTCATGATTCTGAAAGACATAGTCCTCTTTAGTGTATGGATACACTTTCTCTTGACTGAATCGTTTGACATCTTTTTGTAATTTAGTTACCTTTTGTTGGGTTAGGAAATCTCTGTGTTCCGTCATCTCTTCATTAATCTCCATTAATCTCCGCTAGGCGTGACTTAAATGCCGTCACTGAGATACCTGCTTTTAAGCCGTTCTCTGCCAGGGTGATTTGAATTAGGAGTTCATCTGAAAGGCGTTTGGCCGTGTTTATTATCAGTACAAGCCAATCTCTTGTGCATTTCCATGCTATTTTTGACCACTCTTTTCTGAATGTTAGATCCTCTAAAAAGATCCGTGGGGTTAGTGTCACTAATAGACTATTAGGTGCGATATTAGCCCTGAGGTACTCGGTCATTATTGTGCCATGTAAAGCTGTCTTAATCTATAGTTTACGTAGTGTCTGTAGGGCTTTCCAATCATCATTCTTGCTCCCTGTCGCTGTGCTACCATCTCCAGCAAGCAGAGAGGGTGCTCTTAATATTTCTGCCACTGGGTCATCGTCAAAGCTCAGTCCTGGATTGTCCATTGTAGTCACGTTATACACTCCCCGTGGTGTGGGGGAACTTCTTTATTAAGCTAAAGGTCAAAAGAGTGTCCTTGCCAATATCCCAACTGTCACGTGTGGTAGGTAATATTAAAAGTGGAAAGATAGGGTGTAGTTGTCCCACGGCTTGGTGCCGTACTAACTCACTAAACACTTAAAGAGGGGGGGGACGGGGAGCAATTAAAGAAAAAGTAGGTCCAGTACCAGTGCTCCCAAAGATATACATGTACTCACTAGTTGGTAACTGTTCCTATAGGGGAGAACTGTAACCTATTTGGTTACATGAAACAGAAGTAGATGGTCTCTATGTGTGTTACTAGTCTGATGAAGATGGGGAATTTCTCCTTTAGAAAATAGTGCCCTCACACACTCTTGCGAGTGTCATGCTTCATCATCGGGCGTTGCTCCTCGTGGGGGTGGCGCTGCGGTCCTCCACGGGCCCCGCAAGAGGGCTCTTTATCGGAGATCTTTTAGGAGATGCCGCAGTTGTGCATGTGGGTGTGTGGGCCTAAAAAAGAAATTGATTTTTTTCTACGCCCCATAGTTCAGGAAACTCCAACTTACTTGAGGGACACCACAGAAGTCCTCAATCTCATTGAAAACTTTGCAGAACCAGAATCAATAACCCTTCTCGTCACTTTAGATGTTGAAGCATTATATACTAATATCCCCCAAGACGCCACCCTGGAGGTCATGGAAACGATGCTCCAGAGAATTCATCCTTGGCCACATGACACACCGGTCTCTTTCATTTTGTGAGTGTGCATCTCTGGCCCTGAAAGAGAACTTTTTCGCGTTCCAACATCAATTGTACCACCAAATTCAAGGAACCAGTATGGGAAGCACGTTCGCTCCAAGTCTAGCATGTATGTACATGGCTAACTTCGAAGACAAATACATTCTGGAGGACACCAACCCATACAAAGAGAACATAATGACATGGCGGCGCTATATCGATGATATCTTGCTCTTCTGGAAAGGAGACGAAGATCTATGCATAACATTCTGCGAATGGCTGAATACCCTAGATCCATTTCTCAAATTCACAAGGACTACGTCCAAAGAGAGCGTTGCCTTCCTGGACCTGTGGATCACCTTACATGAAGGAACCTTACTCACGACCAATTTCAAAAAACCTACAGATCGGAACAGCCTTCTGATATACGAGAGCCATCATCCCAAGGCACTAAGAGACAATCTCCCTGTAGGACAATTTTTACGTTTGAGACGTAACTGCAACACTCTCTGTGAGTTTGAAAAACAGTCCACCATTCTGGCTAACAATCTTTTGGCACGGAACTACCCTACGAGGACGATACGCCAAGCGAAAAAACGAGCAAGGAACAATCACAGGGATGCTCTATTGGAGGTGAGAGAGAAACATCATATGGATGCAGTAACTTGTGTAACTACATTCACCCCCAGCTCCAATAGAATCCAACAAGTGATCAAGAAACCTTGGAGCATCTTAGAAACTGGTGATTTCCGACCTGGGCCACCGCCACTCTTTTCGTTTAAACGAACGCAGAATTTCAAGGACCTCCTGGTCCACACCCGCCCCAAAGCAACTGTTCCCGTACAACCTACTCTATGGACACTGCCACCAGTAGAGGGCCATTACCCGTGCGGGTCATGTTCTGTATGTCCTCTAACAGGAGCCACCAAACAAATAGCATAACTTGGCATTGTTTAGAGAAGACATCAACAAAAGTGAGATGTTAAGAAACAGAAGAGAGCTTTTGCAAGAACAGAGCTGCCACCAATGTCCCAATTAGCCATATATCCAAAAATAGGTACAAAACCATGTCCTGGAAATAAAGCTAGACTTATTCCATGATCAAGATGGTCCAATACACTTTGTGTGTGGCCATTCAGGGGAAGGTAGATGTCTGTACTGACAGAGATTTCCTTCCAACCAAAGAAGCTGCTAATGTGTGCTTCATGCTACTATATTTTTCGTAGCCCGTCTTTCACCTCGATGGTGACCAAAACAACAAACACATGTTCAAAATGGTAGACATTTCTTTAGCTTGTAAAGTTCAAATACAATGCATGAGAGCTCACCAGAGACTCTGGTTTATGAAATTCAACAGGATTCACTCAATGTGGTTTGAGTCATTATGAATTCCATTGGGTTAGCTTGTACATCTATTCCATCATTAATGTAAGTATCTGCAAAGTAAAATAGGTTCAAATGAAAAATAAAACTGTGTGCATCTTGAAAGTAAAAATTCGTTCTGAACCCCACCTCTCAAAGCACAAACAAGAGAACTCTAGGAATTATTAGAAAGAGAACAAGGTACTTACCTTTGGTAACGTCTTTCTTGTGGATACTCGATCTGAAGATTCCTAACCATTAGAATCTTCCACAGGTGGCAGACTGCATCTGGAACCTTTTCAGTACAGTGCACCCACATGCTGCGCAACTCAGTGTTGTCCTTGTATCGCCCCAGAAACCATAGAGCCAAATATAATCATCACCCATGCACCAATGTCAGTTTCTGGCTTAACTCTTTCCACACCCTTGGACGTGGATCTCAAAACAATTGGAGGTACCACTGTGCAGGTCACTAATTTGGAACGATTTTAGATGTTAAGAAGATTCCACTCCACAGAAAAGGGAGGTGGAAGGTCATTATGGAACCTGCAGTTTGAAAGAGTATCCATCGGAAAGCACGTTACTGAAAGTAAGTAACTGTTTATTCTGATGGATACTTCTAATTGCAGATGCCTTTGGATTAGATACCAAAGCAGTACCTCTCAAAGGTGCAGGGTCTGTGAAGTGGACTGAGACCAAGACGTCAGGCAGGACTTAACAGGTGAAACGCCCTTCCTTTCATAACTGGGGTCAAGATGGTAGTACCCCATGAAAGTGCTCACTGATGCCCATGTCACAGCCTTGCAAATGTCAAGGCCAGGCACTCTGATGGCCAACGCAGTGGTGGCAGCCTTGGCTCTAGTGGACTGGGCCCTCAGTCCTCCAGTGGCCGCTTTCTGACCAATGTGTAGCAGATCCTAATGCAAAGGACTAGTCACACCTTGAAAGATTCCTTTTCTGACCGCATTCCCTTTCTTTGACCCAGATCTTTAATGCAATTGATGCACGAGCTTAAAACCCTTTTGAGGTCTAGCCGATGGAGTCTCTCCTCTTTCAAGGGATGAGGTGTGGCAAAGAACACTGGGAGGATGATAGTTTACCTACATGAAAAAGTTATGACTTCTGGCGAGAAGGTCGCCCTGGCCCACAGTGCCTGTTAGTCCAGGGACAGGTGGTGCAGAAGGGTTGCACAAAGAGAGCCTAAAGCTCACTCATGTGATGAGCCAAAGTGACCGCAACGAGGAATAAAGTCTTGAGGGCCAGAAGAAACTATGAGCAGCTGAGCATCAACTTGAAAGAAGTAGATATGAGAAATTTCAAAACCAAATTAAGGTCCCACTGTGGCATCACAAGTGGTCAGAGAGAACTTGGATGGCAAGCCTTTAAAAAAATCGCATCACAACAGTTGACTTAAAGAAGGGCATTTGGTCCGGGAAATGTAGAAAGAGCCAATAAATAACCTTTAATAGTGCCCACTGCAAGGCCTTGGTGAGCCAAAGACAAAACAAATAACAAAGTATCCAACAGTTTGGCATGTAAAGGATTTGTCCTGCCAACTGCACACCAGGCCAGAAATTTGTCCCAGCACCTGACGTAAATAGTCTTCATAGAAGGATGCCTGTCAGCAAGGTAGACAGCCACAATTTCAGTTTATAAATAAAATGCAGTCAACTGCACTGCTCAAACAGCACTGATGGAGGTGTAGATTCTACAGGCTCGAGTGGAGAACCCTGCTCTGCTCCTGCAACGAAAGATCTTCCTGAAGTGGTGGCTGTTTTGGGGGTAAGACACACAAGCACAGAAGTTCGAGGTACCACACTCTCATGGCCAGGTTAGAGGCCACTAGAGTGACTTGAGCCCGGTCATTCCGAATTTCCTTCAGAACTTTGGAGAGTAGAGGCAGAGGGCATACAGCAGTCCTGTAGTCCACTTTAGCAGAAATGCATCTCCTAAGGAGAGCCTTTGTGGGAACTCCAACGTGCAAAAGTCTGGACACTGAGTTCTTAACAGTGGCAAAGAGATCTAGCCAGGATTCCCCCCATTGTGGGAAGATGCCCTGTGTCCCTTTGGTGTGCAGCTGCCATTTGATATACATCATGTACCACCGGCTGAGCTTGTCTGTCATGCCATTCAAGGTTCATGGCAGGTGGCTCACAATCATAAAGATGGCCTCAAATTACAACCACTTCAAAAGTTTCAAAACCTACTAGCACAGGACCGACTCTGCCGTGCTTGCTACAGTATCACATGGTGGTGGTGCTGTCCGTATGAACTTGTACCAGTCTCCCATTGATGGATTTTAGGAAGGCCTTCAAAGCTAGACGAATGGCCAGTAACAGTAACTCCAAAAGATTGATGTCTGGGTTTCTGCAGGAGACCAGAGTGCTCTAATCTCCACATCTACCAGTTGATCTTTCCAACTCAGCAGTGACACATCCATCATTACTGTCATCTGTAGAGGGAGGTGGGATGAATAGGTGGTCTGCCGCTGGTCAGGTTGTTATCGAGCAGCGAATACTGCAGATCTCTTTTGTAGTCTCCTCCGAAACCGGAATGACATCTGCCAAGTTTCTATGATGCGGGGCCCACTGAGACTTCAGATCCCACTGCAGAGCCAGGATATACCACCTAGCACAGTGGATAAGCAGGATGTATGAGGCCAAGAAGCCTATGAGCTGCTGTCACTGAGATCCAAGACCAAGGCTGAAACATCAGACTCATAGCTTGAATGTCCTGGACTCATCATGATGGAGGAAAGGACATGAATTGTACACTGTTCAAAACAGCTCCTATAAACTCTATGAAGAAGTCAGGTGTTACTTTGGCTCATGGATTGAGAACCCAGCGATGTCAGGATGTTCACAATCGTCTGCAGACGGTCTAAGACTGACTTTGGCAAGGCCATCCTTCAACAGCCAGTTGAGGAGGTAGGGGAAAACTGGAATCTTCAGCCTCCAAAGGGGCACTGATAAGGCCAAAGGGAAGCACAACAAACTAAAAATGGCAACTGAAAAGGCAAACCTTGAACTGCAGCGGTCTGTGGAACTGAATAAAAATAAGCGTCCTACAGGTCTAAGGTTACCATCCAGTAGGGGGGCGCTAGAGAGCCCAAAGCTGGACGGCCGCACATTAGTGCAGCTCCGCCAGCCAGGCGATATCAATTCGATCAAAATCCGCCAATCCAGCATTCTCACCCACTAAAAGTTAGTCTCCAGTGTGCGGTGGCGATTCATTGCTTCTGGAGCCGCGAATAGCTGGAAAATCCATAATTGCTGAGGCGAGATCGAGGCTGTGCGGAGCTTAAGGTGGGCTGCGCTGAGCCGTGCCTCTGTGTCAGCCGCTGATCCCGGCACTGGCGGGAGAGCATACAGCAGAAAACAGCTCTGCGGAGACGGCCTGATATGACGGAATCTGGGTATTGGCCGTGAAGCGAATTCCGTGAGCAGCCGCGTCAGCGCCGGGCGGCCCAGAGTAGGAGAAGCTGCCCGGGGGAGCCGAGACAGAGACTGATGGGTGCATTGACTGGCGCTACCTGGCGGATTACATATACGGTGCTCGCCCTCGTCGGAGAGCGGACACAGGTGAGCTGCACGCAGAGCGGCCGCAGAGTGAGCATATGCTGAGAGCAGGCCGGGGTGCCTCGGATCGCAGCCGAACCTGCAACACAGAGAATACGGAAGGTAGCCTGCAGGCAGATCAGCGCAGTGCATGGCGACGCACATGGCTTCAGCTTAGAGGCACCATAGCGCCGGCTGGAGAAGAAGCTCCAGGCCCAGCATGGGAACAGCATCAGCGCCGCTGGGCAACAGCCCCCGGTGTCCCAAGGTAGAGAAGATCTCCTGCAGCTCCTGGGGGGGGGGCACACTGTATAGGAGCTCCCCAGGGGATATGAAGTTTAGCGACTGCTGCGCGCGAAGCAATAACGGCCACCTGTGTTAGGCCCTGGTGAACCCGGACCAGCAGAAACCACACGTGTGAGGCTGGCGCTAGGTGCCTGGTGGAGTCCCGACAGTTTGCGCTGAGGTTGGGAGTAAGGAAGGCACGAGGGGCTGTTAGCCCCTAATCGTTACTCAGTCCAGTACCCCCGTTGCTACAAGGAAGGGAGCCAGAACACTGATCAGTGCACACAAAAACACCAGGCCTAGACCTGGCCACGTACTGGACCGCGTTCGGCTGGCGCTGAATGGCTGATTATAATGGGCAAACCAGAGAAGGGTCAGTCACGTTTCACCTTTGAGACGAAGAAAACTGCGAAGTCCGCAAAGGGAGACCAGCGAGACTCGGAGCATGAATCAGAATCCCAGGGGTCTCCCCAGCTTGAAGCAACGCTACAGGCCATGCAGCAAAGCCTTCTCTCTATTGATGGCAAAATGGACACCCTAAACCAATGCATTGACTCCATTTCAGCCAAACTGGACAAACAAGCTTCCAGAATTGCGGAAGCGGAGCAAAGGCTGTCCACTGCAGAGGACGACATACAGGCCACGACCAGCAAATGCACCGAAATGGAAAAGCTTATAATCATTATACAATCACACACGAAGACTTGGAGGCGCGCTCGCAGCGCAGGAACGTGCGCATAAGCGGCATTCCGGAAACCACGAACACCGGTAGGATGGAGCTCTATGTGGAGCAGATGCTCACGGATCTGTTTGGCCGGGAGAACCTATCGCATGTTCTGAGGGTGGAGCGTGCTCACAGGTCACTGATGGTGAGACCCCCTCCGGGCGCACCCCGAACCCTGTCATAGCTTAACTGTTAGTCTACCATGCTGCGATCCTTCGCCTGGCTCGGGAGAAGAAGGAACTAAGTTACAGGGCTACCAAGTTGCTTTTTATCCAGATTTTACAGCTAACGTTCAAGCGGTGAGGAGAGAATATCAAGCGGTAAAGAAACAACTGCAGAAATCGAACATAACCTACGCCATGTTATACCCGGCCAAACTACGGATTGAGTACGAGGGGCAGCACAAAATATACAATTCTCCAAAGGCGGTGCAGGAATTTCTGGAAAAAAAATCGAAGACAAAACGGGCTCACCGCATGCAGGATGCAGACGACTCAGACTAGTTAACTGGCCAGAAGCTGCGGCTGCGTGGAGACAGCGGCACGCAAAGTCTACGTGGAACTGAGTAGGAGCCACCATCAGCATATACGTGATGAGTATGGGGATGTCTGGTGTTTGATTCGCCTGGCCACCTCTGATGAGGAGACTGTTCGGGCTCCTGACAACCCCCTAGCGGGAGAACCCCAACCGAACTGATAAGTACTGTTTACTGTTGGGGGTTGTGGTAATTTGGGGACCTTGTCTTCAGCACGATTGGGATGCTGTCGTGGGAGGGTAGCGGAAGGGGGGTGGGTAGGGAACATGGGAATGTTCTGTATAGCTCGCTGACACACAAGATATCCGTTTTCATTGTAGTCCGCTCACACTTAAAGGTATTGTGTGTTGTAGCTTAGATGACCGGAAGGGATACAGTTGATAATGTGACGCTCTCGTGTATGACATGGAACATACGTGGGTTGAACTCTCCCAAGAAAATGAAACAAGTAATAGCCTACCTGAACAGACACCATATTGAGGTGGCTCTGCTCCAAGAAACACATCTGACGAGGCACACTAAATCTAGGGTGGGTACTCACTGGGCTGGGTTCAGGCTTGCGTCATCCTATTCGTCATATGCGAGGGGTGTACTTATACTCATAAAGAAAGGCACTCCGTTCACAGTGATTCAATCTATTGCAGACGACAATGGAAGGTACGCCATAGTACATGGTAGGATGCATGGGACACTCTTTACATTAGTGAATGTTTACGGACTGAATACAGACGAGCCGGGTTTCTTTGCTGGAATACTGAATGTGCTGCATGAATGGCCAGAATCAGAAATAATATGGGGGGGGACCTAAATACGTACCTGGATCTTCGCAAGGATAAATCCAGCCAGCAGGGTGGCACTCCCTCAAGGCAGCCAACATTATTTGGGAAGGGATGGAAGAGCTGGGCCTCTTAGATGCATGGAGGATCCGCAATTCTGACAGACTGGAGGGTATGCACACATCCACTGCACATGAAAGCTGGTCAAGATTAGATGACTGATTATTAAGCGGTGGGGTAAACACATGGGTGACTGATGTAGGACGGCTGCCCAGAACACTCTCAGACCACAACCCGGTCAACCTTAGTCTGCATATCCCAGTGAGCACGCCCTGCCAGTTCACGTGGAGATTCAGGGCAGAGGCGCTGCTAGACCCAATTTACAAAGCCACAATCAGGGAGGCAATCTCGCAGTACTTTATAATAAATAAGGGATCGGTCAGTGAGGCTGCCACGCTCTGGGAAGCCTTCTAGGCCACCATCAGAGGAACATGCATCAGTACAACTGCAGGCATATTGAAGGATATTCGGGGGCAACTTTTGAGGGTGGAGGTTGCGCAAAAGCAACTCGAGCAGGAACAGGAGGCCAGCACACGCACAGACACACGAGCCAAAATCAAAGATTTAGTGATAGAATATAACGATCTGTCCGCAGGAGAAATGCGCTACCTGTCGAAGAGACATGTTGCTCGAGCGTATGGGGAGGGCGGGAGACCAAGCCACAATCTAGTTGCCAGAATAAAGATGAGAAGTGATCAACACACTATAATAAAAATTACAGACGACACAGGGGGGAGACCACTATGCTCCATGAGAAATATCGCAATTCTAGAGGTTTTATGCGGACCTTTACACTTCAAGGGGGCAGACGGATCCTTGTGAGTTAGATGATTACCTTCCAGATATCGCGCTTGCTTGGCTATCCAATGGGCAACCGGAATTCCTAAGCCAACCGATTGAGGTAGCTGAGATTTGTGCAGCAATACAGACCCTCCCTAACAGAAAGGCTCCTGCACCGGACGGGCTCACAAGTGAGTTATACAAAGAATTCGCGGATGAGTTAATACCACACATGTTAGACATGTATGAGGAGGCATATGAGAAAGGTAGGCTGCCACCCACGCTCCGGGAAGCCCTAATAATCACTCTCCTCAAGAAGGATAAGTCACCATTGCAATGCGAATCATATAGGCTAGTCGCTCATCAATATAGATGCCAAAATACTGGCAAAAATACTGGCCACCAGACTCCAGCCCTTGTTGCAAAATATGGTCTACCGGACCAATCTGGTTTTATACCGGACAGATCTACGTTGCATAACCTGTGCACGATATTTGCCCTGTATCACCTCCTGAACCCTGACCTTCAAGCCATAGCAGTCATGTTAAATGCCGCCAAAGCATTTGACTCCATTGAGTGGAGTTATATGTTCAGGATATTGGAAAGAATGGGACTGCCTGAGTTTTACTGTAACTGGGTGCGGCTGTTGTACACTGGTCCTATGGCGAGAGTCCAGATAGATGGAGTGACGTCGGATCCCATACAGATCCGCAGGGGAACGAGGCAGGGTTGCCCTCTCTCTCCGCTGCTGTTCTCCCTGATGCCGGAGCCGTTGGCTTGCCTTATCAGACAGCGCCATAGAGTGTCAGCACTGCGATTCGCGCTGTGGCCCATAAGTATATCTCTGTATGCTGATATGGTGCTGTTCGTTAGGGAACCGCAGCGGTATCTCGCACCAATTCTACGTGAATACACTAGATTTGAGCGGTTCTTGGGGCTCAGTATAAATTGGAATAAATCCACTATAGTCTCTTTAACTGAGTGCACCACCCCATACGAACTTGAATATCCCCTTGAGTGGACTGCTGATCCTGTCAAGTACCTTGGGATATGGGTCCATAGGGACCCGAAATTGGTGGTGAGGGAAAATTACGGCAAGGCATACAATAAGCTGGAACAACAAGAGACTAGCTGGATAAGGTTACCACTTTCACTGGCCGATAGGATCACACTTATCAAAATGATAATACTGCCACGGTTTTTGTATTTATTTAGTAACATACCTATCAAATTGCCCAGCCAGCTTTTTAAAAACATACGCTCTCAACTGGTGAGGCTGGTGTGGGGGGGTGGGGGGGGTGGGGGAAGCAGCCTTGAGTAGGATGGGACACACTCGCTTTGGACTACAAGAAGGGGGGATTTAATGTACCAGATATGTATCTATATTATCTGTGTGCCCAAGCACAATTTGCGCATTACTGGTACAGTCCTCACGCATTTACCACGCATTTAGCGGTGGAAGACGGTGATGTGCATCCGATCCCATGACGTAGTATTCGGACACACTCCAAACATGGGACACCCAGAACTGAAATTAATACAACAGATTTCACTGTCGCTGCATGGCAGGCCCTTGGGCGCAAGGCTGCTAAACTTCCCCTATACGCCCCACTGCTCCCACTAGCGCATCACCCAGCCCTATCGGTCACACAGGAAGCAGGGGCCATGAACACTTTAAAACATGCAGGCTTAGAAAAAATGCCGGATAGGTACCCAAATGGCAAATTCCTCACGACTGATGATCTACAATACATACAAAACAAGACGCCACTGTTTGCGTTCACATATCACAGACTTCGGGCAGCTGTATAGGCACTCTATCACACGCTTCCAGCGGAACCACCGACACTACATACATTGCAGGAGCTATTAGTTAGTCCCACGCATCATAAATTAATTACCAAAATATACAGAGCAGCGATTGACTCGAATCGAAGTCTGGCCCATTGGAATGAGAAGCTCCAACCTCAACTCACGCAGGAGGACTGGGAGCATAGCTGCAGACTGACGAAAGCACTAACACCGAATGGCAAGCTACGCATAATTCACTTCAAATATTTACATCAAATCCACCACACACCAGTTAGGTTGCACAAATATGGCATCAGTGACACTGATGTATGTAAGAGATGCAGGATGCAGGATGCATGGAACGGATTTCATGCACTTAGCATGGGAGTGTCCACGGATACACAAGTTTTGGGATTCGGTGGTACATCACATACAGACCATGACTGCCACCACTGTGCATTGTAGCCCACATGTCTGCCTGTTAAGTCTAACTCCCCACTTGAAAGGTAGAGTGGGCAAATTCATAATCATTGCATTGTTACTGGCGAAGAGGAGGGTGGCAATGAACTGGGGGGGGGCAGGGCAGCTCCCCAACCAGAGCAGTGGATACAAGACTTGGTGTACTGCAAGGAGAACTTGGAATTATATGTAGAAGAGTTACCAGAAACATTGCGGCCCAGGGACATATGGGAGGTCCTTATGGACTATCTGAGGTCAAGAGATCAGTCTGTACTGGGCGGCGAAACTGAATGTGTACCTAAATAAGTAGATACTTTACATTGTAAGTCTGTAAAATGCCAATGTGTGTGTGATGGGGCGGGTGGGAGATATGATCAGCAAGCTATATGTTGTTTGTTGTTGGTATCTTGATAATGGCAAAAAAATAATAAAAATTAAGAAAAAGGTTACCATCCAGTCACTCGGATCCAAGGCAGACAGAAACTGGGCAATTGTGAGCATTATGAATTGGTCCTTCCATAGGAAGGCATTCAGAGAGCAAAGATCTAAAATAGGATGAAGACCTCCATCCTTCTTTGGCACAAGGAAAAAGCGGGAGTAACATCCTGTCCCTATTTCCGAGTCCAGAACCCTGTCGATGTCTCCTTTGGACAGTAGACCTTACTACTCTTGCAGAAACATGGAAAGGAGCTCCTCGGAGAGCCACTCTGGTGTGGGAGGAAGCTGCAGCTGTTCCGATATGAAGGGAATAGCCTGCTGAATGATCTGGAGGAGCCATCTGTCGGATGTGATGGATTGCCTCCCTCAGAGAAAGTGATTGATCCTACTTCCACAGGGCAGATGTATGCCATCAAGGGCAAACTAAAGTGACTTGGATGCTGATGCTGCAGGGGAGGGATACTTGCAAGAACGTTGTCTCTGGTGATCTTCATGTTGCCTGCCTGATCCCTGTCCCGGACCACAGAAAGATTGGAGTGACTGCAGTGGGAACAGGTGGCCCTGGTGCTGCCTGTACACCAACACTCTGGAGTAGCCTTGAAAAGGCAGGAACTGATGGGGTAACTGTCTGGCAGGGATCGAAAGGCCAAAAGAACAACCTGTGGGCCAACATTCCTTTAAACGTTCTGTGGCAGAGTCTGCAGTTTTTTGCAAAATGGCGTGATCCATCGAAAGGCATATCCATAAGGATTGCCTGCACATATAAAAAGGATGTGGACAGCATCCACACATAGCGACAAAACACACTAGTACTGACTGCTTGGTCCAAGCATTCTGCAGTATCCAGACCAGCGCAAATGATGTACTTGGCCACATTCTCACCACCTTGAATGGTTTGAATAAGGAGGGCCTAAGTTCTCCTGGGGCCCCCGGCAAGTTCTTGCTGGTCCTATCCCAGAGGGCATGCATTTATTACCCTAAGAGGCATGTTGCATTAACCAACCTAAAGGCTAGACTGGCCAAAGACAGCATCTGTTTTCTGAATGCCTCAATCATTTTTGACTCCTTGTCTGGGGGGTTGTGGGAAATGAATCGGGGCTCAGCTTGTTGGTGGAAGCTTGGAGTAGCAATCTCACAGAAGGAGGATGTTGTGCAAGAAAATCAAGGTTGCCAGGTGCAGGTCTATGACATCTTGCCACCTGCCTGTTCACTGGTGGGCAAGAACAAGCCTCAGACCAAGTGCCCATCAGAGTGTTAGTTAGGGCTTCATTGAATGGTTAGAAAGGGCTCAAAAGAAGCAGACCCAGGCTGCAGGAATTCTGTAAGGACGTTTGTCTGAACTTCAACAGAAAGCAGTTGTAAATTCAAAACCTCAGCAGCACATCAAATTACGACAGCATAGGAAGTACTTTCTTCCATTGGTGGCCCAAGGGGGGAAATGAACCCCTGTATCAGGTGAAGTATCAAGCCTACTGCCATCCTGTAAATCCATGTATAAACTGTCATCATAATGTGGGAGTAAATCACCCTCATCATCACCATTGTCAACTCTAAGTGGTGGCAAACTGTGGTTAGTATCAGAACCAAAAAGATGGAGCCTCCGAGTATGGCTCCATGCTACTGGAAGTATATTGGCTGAATCAAGCTGTACAGGTACCGGCTGCGCTGAAGTGGAGTTGGAACATGACCTATCAGGGTCGAGATAAATTTAGCTTGAGATCAGATATCGGAGTCTACACAGGATTCCTCTCTGGCATCAAGGACATTGGGACCAGCATCAATGAAAGAGGGACCAGAGCAGGTCTTGAAGCCAGAATGAAAGTTGGCACCAGGTCAGTGTGGAACCAGAGACAGGTTCTATAGGCTCATACTGTGCAGATGATGGGTCTACTGGCTGTGACTTGACTGAAGACCCATGCACATCCTTGGAGACCAAAGACGCCCAAGAGGCAAAGTGCCAACAATATGCAGCATAGCCTTCTTAAATGCCTCGACCTGCTGCAGCATCAGCAAAGGGCCAGGCAACGTGTGTGCATTGGGATCAATTGCAGAATCGGCTCCTCCATCTAGGATTTCGAAGTGAGATCAATTGGCACATTGACGCCCTGGTGACTTCTCTTTAGCTAGAGGGGCGAGATGGGTCAAGTCCTGCATCGACTTCTTATGTCTCCTCTACGATTTGGACTTTGACTTACCAGATGTCCTTGACCATTTATTTATTTATTGATTTATAAAGCGCCAGAATTGACCCCCGAAGGGGTATCTCTGCGCTCAGGACGGGGCACCCGAGAAGGAACTATCTGCTAGAAATCAGGAACAGAAAAGGAAGGTCTTGAGCTGTTTCCTAAAATGGGAATGTTCCGTGCACTGTCTGAGCTGCACGGGAAGCTTGTTCCAATAACAGGGGCCCAAATAAGAAAGAGACTTCCCACCTTGTCTGGACCGTTTGATTCTAGGCACTGCAAGGAGGGATTTAGATCCTGAACGAAGAGACCGCCGAGGTGTATAGGGAATAAATTTATCTGCAAGATAGCTAGGGCCAGAATTGGACAAGGCCTTATGTATGGTGCAACAAATCTTAAACTGTACTCGTTCCCGTATTGGGAGCCAGTGGAGCTGAAAGAGCAGAGGCCGGGAGGCTGCCCTGGGTGGGGCGTTCAGGATCAGACGTGCCGCCGTGTTCTGGACAACCTGCAGTCTGTTAAGAGCAGCCTCATTAGCGGACAACAATAGGCTGTTACAGTAATCCAGGCGACTTAAAATAAGCGCCTGGGTTAGCGTCTTCCTGGATGAATCAGGAAGCAAGGGAAGGATGCGACGCAGTAGGCCCAACACATGGAAGCAGGAGCCAGCTGTCTGTGCAGCGTGCTCCTTCATGGTAAGGGTCTGCTCCAGGCGAACACCCAAGTTTTTTACACAAGACTTGGGGGTGGGGGCGGCGCCCAAATCTGTGGGACACCAATTGGGGGTCCACAGAAGTTGAGCCTCCCCAAAAAGCATAATCTCCGTCTTTCCCACATTGCACTGAAGAAAGTTACTCCTCATCCACTGTGAGATGTTTCTCATTCCCAGAGAGAAAGCGGCCTGTACTGAAGGAGTGAATTTTGCGAATGGAAAAAGCAGCTGGGTATCGTCAGCATAGGAGACGGGAATAAACCTGCTACTCCTTAACAGATTGGCCAAGGGAGCCACATAGATGTTAAACAAAGTCGGGCTCAAACAGGAGCCCTGTGGTACACCATTGAGAAGAACAGTTGCAGGTTCGGGCATGTGAGTGGGAGTGGGTCCACGGGCTCGACTTAAAGTGGGACTAAGAAAGTCACAGACCTTGCGCATGTTCAGCAACATAAATATTTGCTTTATGGTCCCAGATCACCTTCAGGTGCATGAGCATACGCTCATCGCACGACTTAGAGTAGTGTCCCATGTCCAAACACCAAAGGTACACTTCTTGCAGGTCTGTTACTGACATCTGTTTCCTACAGTCACTGCAATGCTTGATCCCTGTAGCTCTAGATCGGGAAATCATTGTTCGCTTGCACACTGGATTTTTAATCGAAATAATTAAATACTGACATAAGGAGGAGAGGAGCTTCAAATCTGCATTCAAAGGCAAGGAACTGAAATCAGCACACAAGGGTGCCACTTTTATGCTGCTCCACTTCTTCGCCTCTGGGGTCAATGCAGTGTTGCACGGCGCTACCTGGTGGCGCACAAGAGCATTGCTATGAAACGTTTCCAGCTGCAATCTGGCACTTGGGGAACAATATCCATCACAATATCACTTTATCATGCTAATAAATCCACATGAAAGACCTCAATTTGCTAACCTTGAATTGTAATTAATTATTCATTGATCGCAACAAATTTAATAGTAGTTCAGTCTTAAACAAAACAGAGCACAACAAGAGTAAACAAGCCTTATGGTCGAGAAAGTAGAAGGATATTGAAGAATAAAGCATCACAACAGACTGGCCTTTCCATCACCTGTGTTTGTCATAGGAGAATAAAGTGAGCTAGTGCTAATGGTGCTCTGGTAGTAATAGCTCAAGAAAGAACAGGGGAACCCTACTCACTAAGGAACCAGGGTAATAGTTATATAGGAAAAACAATGGTTCCTGTGGAATAATATACTATGAGGTTATGATACATAAGCACAATCGTGATACAGAGGGTTAGATAATGGCAGAGCGCGAAGGAACCACTAACACACCGATTCCAGTGTAGTATATTTTATGGATTTTTAAACAAAGTTAGGAGTAAACATTATACATCAAAACAACATTTGTGCGTAGTGTCCCAAGTGACAAAGGGAACCTAAACCTAAGTGACAATGTGAATATTAAATACAAGGTTTCCACAGTTTGTACAAGTCGACCATTATCAAAATAATTCCATGTGAACAGCAACTATATACAATGATATGTGCTGGGAAATGGTTCGCTTCTTCCGTTTGTCGACGGCGTTTTGACCCTCAAAACAATGTGGGGTCTCTTCAGGACTATTGATGAGGGGACATCTAAATGGGATTGAAATAAAAAGAGCATAAAGTCCATATACCGGCACAAATGCGAAAAATAGAAAAAATAAAATGAAGGCCGTTGGATAAAGGTACCTGAATATATGGTTCGCGCAGCCTTGTGAAAATGATGTGCCACACGTGAAGAAAGAGGAAAAGGTTTACTCACATGAGGACCCGTCCGGGTACTGTGATTGTGAGAAAAGAAGTAGCAATTACTGATAATTGGACAATGCGCTATGTATAATCCATTACAAGTTTCACTGAGGTTCTTACCTCAATGTGAGGACAGGCTGTCAATCCAACGGGGTATGTAGGTGGGCCAGAGGGGCTCAATTAGTTTTACGCCACAGCCGTAGCGTTGTAGAATCCCTTTGTGGATTAACAGTGACAATGCACTGAGTATTTCTGAAAATTAAAATAATGTAGGGGTCAGATTACTGAATGAAGGGCTGAGCGCAAGGGCTACGCGGCCTGGATGTGCCAATTCTTACCTCAGTAGAGGAATGGAAAAGCGGGACAGCGCTCCGCGTGTAGATTCAGAAAAAGCCGCGTCAGTCAGCTTGATCGGGTACAATGACAGAGATCCTCATCCAGAGAGGATTGTTATATACAGGGTTTCTCGCTCTTTTTGCCAAGGGAAACCGGCAGACCTAGCTACGGAAAACTGCTGCACCGAGCAATCCGGTGCTCCGTTTCCGTGATCGGTAAAGAGTGAAAAAAGACCTCAGTGGGAGGTGAAGAAGTAGAATGTGTGGCACAAAGGTGGGGCTGTTGCGCTAATGACAGTGGTGAATTCTCTGTTAATAGGTGGGAATTAGGGCACAATACCGGTGATGGGTACTAAATAGGGAAGAGCAGGTAAAATGACATGTATACTTTATATATTTACAAAATTCCGAATTTCGCCGGTGTTTATAATATACAAACACACATGCTGGGCACTTCATGGAGTGTGAACATTGTATGTGGGCAGACATTTCACAATTGTAATTCTTAGTTAATGAACACATATTGCAAAAGAGTGAATCTAATATATACAGTTCAAGTGTCATAGCGAAAATGAAGTAAATAAAGCTGTTAGAGCAAGCATAGTCGGATGTCAGATGACATACAGGTGTATTCAGGCCACAATTGTTATATCACATGCAGTTGTTTAGCGAAGGGTAGTGACATATCCTCTCCATTCCTCAGCAGAGTTAAGCCCTTCATTTATTGAATTCACCTTATCTATCCAGCGGCATTCATTCCGTTGGAGTATCTGAAGATGTCACCTCCTCTTTCTGGAAGAGTGGCGATCTCAATTACTTGCCACTTTATTTCATCAGCAGTATGACCTTTTACATTGTAATGAGACACAAGTGGTGCGTTTTCAACTGATCTGCGTATACGGCTGCGATTTTGGCTATGCGAGCCTTGACCGGTTGCTGTGTTTGTCCAATATAGGGAGGCCACACGGACACCATATGCAATAAACAACATTCTTTGTATTGCAGTTAGAGAATGATTGTAAATCGTGTTTTACACTACCATGTTCAAATGTGTTGGTATTGAGCAGTGAAATTGCAGAAACACAGTTGCCACATTTGTGGTGTCCTTTCATTTCAGGTAGGCCCCATGCAGTAATCAATGTGTTTGTCCTGTTGCTGATTAGAGTCTGTAGATGACCTGACCAGATGATCTTTTATATTTTTCCTCGTTTGTAGGCAAACAGAGGTGTGTCTATTGTGGGATCAATACTCTGGATAATATTCCAATTTTTGGTGATCAGGTTGCGGACTTGATTGGTGTGTAAAACAGACTACATGCGAGAGGCGGAGATACTAAGGACCAAACTAGTCACGAGAGGGTACCCCAACAGACTTGTAAAAAAGTCTCTCAAACGCGCCTGGCACTGCCCCAGGGAAGAACTTCTTAAGACAAAAGAGAAACCGAATCTTAACAAGATTGTATGCGTCACCACCTTTGGCACACACACCAATCAAGTCCATAACCTGATCACCAAAAATTGGAATATTATCCAGAGTATTGATCCCACAATAGACACACCTCTGTTTGCCTACAAACAAGGAAAAAATATAAAAGATCATCTGGTCAGGTCATCTACAGACTTAATCACCAACAGAACAAACACATTGATTACTGCATGGGGCCTACCCAAAATGAAAGGACACCACAAATGTGGCAACTGTGTTTCCTGCAATTTCACGTTCAATACCACACACATTTGAACATGGTAGTGT
This sequence comes from Calotriton arnoldi, assembly GCA_963921515.1. Taxonomy (NCBI): domain Eukaryota; kingdom Metazoa; phylum Chordata; class Amphibia; order Caudata; family Salamandridae; genus Calotriton; species Calotriton arnoldi. Next base: position 222,064 of record CAWUFW010008578.1, on the reverse strand, counting down.
AAAACACGATTTACAATCATTCTCTAACTGCAATACAAAGAATGTTGTTTATTGCATATGGTGTCCGTGTGGCCTCCCTATATTGCACAAACACAGCAACCGGTCAAGGCTCGCATTGGCCAACATCGCAGCCGTATACGCAGATCAGTTGAAAACGCACCACTTGTGTCTCATTACAATGTAAAAGGTCATACTGCTGATGAAATAAAGTGGCAAGTAATTGAGATCGCCACTCTTCCAGAAAGAGGAGGTGACATCACTTCAGATACTCCAACGGAATGAATGCCGCTGGATAGATAAGGTGAATTCAATAAATGAAGGAGCTTAACTCTGCTGAGGAATGGAGAGGATATGTCACTACCCTTCGCTAAACAACTGCATGTGATATAACAATTGTGGCCTGAATACACCTGTATGTCATCTGACATCCGACTATGCTTGCTCTAACAGCTTTATTTACTTCATTTCGCTGTGACACTTGAACTGTATATATTAGATTCACTCTTTTGCAATATGTGTTCATTAACTAAGAATTACAATTGTGAAATGTCTGCCCACATACAATGTTCACACTCCATGAAGTGCCCAGCATGTGTGTTTGTATATTATAAACACCGGCGAAATTCGGAATTTTGTAAATATATAAAGTATACATGTCATTTTACCTGCTCCTCCCTAATTAGTACCCATCACCGGTATTGTGCCCTAATTCCCACCTATTAACAGAGAATTCACCACTGTCATTAGTGCAACAGCCCCACCTTTGTGCCACACATTCTACTTCTTCACCTCCCACTGAGGTCTTTTTTCACTCTTTACCGATCACGGAAACGGAGCACCGTATTGCTCGGTGCAGCGGTTTTCCGTAGCTAGGTCTGCCGGTTTCCCTTGGCAAAAAGAGCGGGAAACCCTGTATATAACAATCCTCTCTGGATGAGGATCTCTGTCATTGTGCCCGATCAAGCTGACTGACGCGGATTTTCTGAATCTACACGCGGAGCGCTGTCCCGCTTTTCCATTCCTCTACCGAGGTAAGAGTTGGCACATCAGGCCGCGTAGCCCTTGCGCTCAGCCCTTAATTCAGTAATCTGACCCCTACATTATTTTAATTTTCAGAAATACTCTCAATGCATGGTCACTGTTAATCCACAAAGGGATTCTACAATGCTACGGCTGTGGCGTAAAACTAATTGAGCCCTCTGGCCCACCTACATACCCCATTGGATTGACAGCCTGTCCTCACATTGAGGTAAGAACCTCGGTGAAACTTGTAATGGATTATACATAGCGCATTGTCCAATTATCAGTAATTGCTACTTCTTTTCTCACAATCACAGTACCCGGACGGGTCCTCATGTGAGTAAAGCCTTTTCCTCTTTTCTTCACGTGTGGCACATCATTTTCACAAGGCTGCGCAACCATATATTCAGGTACCTTTTATCCAACGGCCTTCATTTTATTTTTCCTATTTTTACGCATTTGTGTGCCGGTATATGGGCCTTATGCTCTTTATTCCAATCCCATTTAGATGTCCCTTCAGCAATAGTCCTGAAGAGACCCCACATTATTTTGAGGGTCGAAACGCCGTCGACAAACAGAAGAAGCGAACCATTTCCCGAGCACATATCATTGTATATAGTTGCTGTTCACATGGAATTATTTTGATAATGGTCGACTTGTACAAACTGTGGAAACCTTGTATTTAATATTCACATTGTCACTTAGGTTTAGGTTCCCTTTGTCACTTGGGACACTACGCACAAATGTTGTTTTGATGTATAATGTTTACTCCTAACTTTATTGTTTAAAAAATCCATAAAATATACTACACTAGAATCGGTGTGTTAGTGGTTCCTTCGCGCTCTGCCATTATCTAACCCTCTATATCACGATTGTGCTTATGTATCATAACCTCATAGTATATTATTCCACAGGAACCACTGGTAGTAATAGCAGCATCTGAGTAAACGCATCGAATGCAGTTGAAGAAAGGTACTATTATGTAGCAGCACGCTGCTTCTTTGTTAAGATTGGTGTTCACATGTTGCTATGCTGATAAACTCTGCACCATAAACCTAGATGTATGTGTCAACTCCAGTTTCACAAGTAGGGCCTTCACACGTGTGTGGTAATGACCAAGTCATGTGACAATGTCCCTACCAAGATCAGAGCACAGTGCTATATTGAATCAGTTACTTTTTTCCCAGTACCTGACAACTATAATTACCAATAGCCGAATTACTGAAACAGTAGATGAATGTTAACCTTAGAGGGAAGGGAACAGACAAATTGTTTAGGAACACATGCTTTCAATTGGACAGGTGCAGCATTGCAATGAGGGACTGTAGATAGAAAGGGCAAGTGGTCACTGCTCCCAAGAAGCGCAATGGACAATAATCCAGGGGAAGGATGAAGGCAATCACCAAATCCTATGTGCTTTATTCTTAAGTGTTGAGGCATTCTCACCACTTCACTACATGGATGCTGGGGGAAAAGAATCAAAACAACATTTCTGACATAATGAAATGTTTAGATAAATGAACTTCTGTGTTAGAGTGGTGGTTTCATGGAGCATTTCTGGCTTGCAGTTTCAGGGCCCAATTTATATTTTGGCGGGCAGCCCATTGCGCCACCAGGGTGACCGAGTAAATTACTCCATCACCCTGAGGGAGATGTCACCCACCTAATTTTGAAATGAGCGCAGTGCTGCGATAACTTCTAAAGCACTAACAGCAAGTGATGGAGCAAGGTTTCAAAAATGAAACTTGCTTGTATGCAATCCTCCTCATAGTATTAATTTATTAAACTTGTACTGTCAATACTAATCTTTGCATTCACAAACACAGAAGGGATAGACGCTTGCCTATGTGTTTTACTAATGAATAACGCTTGTCTATAAACCAAGATGGCCGCTAAAAGCGCGGGAACTTCATTGCGCATGTCGCAACCTGATCACATGGTGTGACGTCTTTCTTTGCTTGGTGGGAAACTTCTGCTTCTGCGCAGTGTGCATTAAAATGGCCGCTAAATGTTTTCACATGCTTAAGCTTGCTCTCATGTCATTATTAAATTGTCGTTTTCTTAACGCTACTAATGCAGGATAGTATTATGATTAAATGGGAATAGAGTAGGGAAAGTGGGTATACAGTGAAACTTTTTATTTGTGATTTTAATATTTTCTTCTTGCACTTTTAGTAATTCGTAAACTTGGGCCTGGGTTGGTGTCTTGAAACTCGAGAGACAGAGGGTTCTGCGCATGTGTCCTGTATGCCTGCCAAGTGAAGTCAACTTGGACGTCTCCCAAGGCCACGACCTATTGGCCGAAGATGATGTACCCAATGTTTCCGGCGGAACAAATTGTTACTTTTCTCCTGTAAATTATATAACATTTGTCATGAGACGGGTGGGAAATAAAGCGAATGTATTAATTTGAAGGGGAGGGAACGTAAAGACAATAGGCTTTACAATTTAGGCCAAATCGATATGGTGCGAGAATCCACCCCTGTCCCTGTCCAATCAGAAGTAGTGGTCCCATATTTTAGCAACATTATGGGGAGGTACATGGGTGTAGAAGGGTATAATAGAATATAGCATTAGTAAATTAGTCAGAAGAGCATGCGTTCACGAAGAACAGGCGTCCATACTGCCAGAGCGCTCTCAACTCCAGACTGCCCAGCTGATCGGTTGCTGACTGAATTCCTGTCCGGAAGAGGTCCTGAGGAGGGGGCGGCGGAGTCCATTAGACGGGAGAATCGAGAGAAGTCGAGTATCAGAGAGGGGAACGGCGCAGGCGTCGTTGTAGAGAGGTCACCGGTCCTGTCCTGATCCTGGAAGAAGTCTTTGCTCTTCATCCTTCCTGGGTCCTATCTTTTCCAACTCCTTGGCTAAGGGGCTTGGTTCTCGCATTTTAGGTAACTATACTGCAACCTTTAGTTGCGCTGCTGTCTCTATCTTCTCCTCTTCCTTAAACACCGTCATTTATTAGCAAAATCATTTCTATGCTTTTTCTTGGGTATTTCAATCAAGTACCGTGTTTTCTGTATTTTACTCTGCTAAAACTTTAGATAAACATTTTAAAACTTCCTGACTCAGTGATTATTTCAGGATTATGTACTATAATGAATGTCACTCATTTTAAACTTCCCAATTAGCAAAGGATCCATTGGTAAGTTATTACTCTTCAATCAGAAGGTAATTGGTAGCAGGGACTTTGATAAAAGAGTACATCTGACACCCAGCGTAAGTATTAGTGTAGTGTGAATGTATGGGCCCAAGTGAGTATATGGTGTATGAATGTTGTTGGCTAATATTGCGCTGGATCAGTTTTCTGGTAAGCAGAGGACGGTTTTTGTTACTCTTTGTTAATTGGGTAATGAGAATTTTATTTGTATTTTTATGAACTAACATCCGCTTATTTTTGATTGTTTTTGTTATATGTTGTCCAGAATACCCCGGGTAGGTAAAAAGAATAGTGGGTGGCAAGTGGAAGCCATACTGCAGTGAGGTTATCTGTCAGGCAGAAATAGTACTGAGAAGTTAAGCAGGACTTCAAGTACTCGTTAGGGACTCTATGCGTGTGAGTAATAGCAAAAAGGGTACGCTGATAAAAATTTGATGTTATATCACCTAGTAAGGGTAACATTGAAGAAGTAACAGGTACTTCTGGAGCTTGTGTGAAGAGTAGACGGAAGTGTTTTACTCGTAGTGTATGTATTAGTAAACGGAAAGGTTTTACTAAAGTGTGGAAGAAACTATCTTTTTCGAAATTAGTGGAAACTGGCACGATAGCGAATGTTTTATGTGGTTAATGAAATTTAATTAAGATTTATAGAGAAAATAAGTTTGCGTAAATTTTTGTAAAGGGAGGGTCAGTTGCCGGAGAGGGAGCTGACGTCACAAAACGCCGCGCTGTGGTAGGTTGAAACAGCGGGTGTGGAGAGACACTTGTAAAGGAGGGGTCAGTAGTCAGGAGTAGTACTGACGTCACAGGTGCCGCGCTGGGATTGGTTAAACCAGCGAGGACAGAAAAGAGCAGATTGTAAAGGAGGGGTTGACAGAGAAACGTCACCAAAAGGCCGCGCAAGGATTGGCTCGGAAATAAAAGATAGCAGACATTTGATTGGTCGAAAATATAGAAGCAAAATTCTTAGTGGATAAGGATTGCATGTTAAAACGCGATCCGACTTTAACAGGAACTCGTCCGGATAGGAGATTCCTAGGTTTTGCAGAATATAATTTTGTACACAGAAGATTAGATAGAATGTACGGAGAAAGGAGAAAAATGTCATTCTTACAAAAGATTAAGAATTATTTTAAAAAGGACAAACCAATCAAAACTAGAGAAGGAATTATTATTCCACCAGCTAAAACGCCAGCATCATTTATGATGATGGAGAGAGGTTATCATACTTGTGTATGGATGGAGAATTGGATAGAATACACCAAAAATGATGGAGTATTAGCATTTCCCGAGAATGGTACCTTCAATGGAAGAATTCTTCAAAACTTGAGATTGAGGATGAATGATTTAGAACCCAGACCTAGATTAACCCAGTACGAAGCTCTAGAAGAATGGGAAACCGAGGCATTTGAGCGGGATAGATCTAGAAGTAATAGGAGTTACCCAGGATTTTACCCCAGATATTTACGTGAGTCAAGAGAGGGTCAGATGAAACAATGGAGAAGGGCAATGATTACAGAGGGACTGTATCCATTATTCACAGAAGGAGAGAAATCAGGAGGCAAATGTACAGAAAAGACAAAACATTTAATGAGAAATGAGGAATCTGAAGACGAATTTATGGAGGAAATGTTAAGAAATCCCCCACCATATCAGGAAGGGACAAGTGGATGCACTCCAAGTGCACCACCAAAAACTCCAATGGTACCACAAGTAATGCATGAATTTACCCCAACTAGAATACTTCATGACAAAGAAAAAGAAGCCCTAGAAAAGACCAGAGCAGAATTAATACAGAAAATAACCCAGATAAAAGTACATCCTGATTCGTTGACCATACCTGTAACAATTGGTCCAGTAGTTCCATTATATGGTACTCAGGGAAATTGTCCTCAACCCATACTTGCACCTACTCCTGTGAATAACCCCAAACCTGAAGCTCCAGTTATAATTGAGGATCAATTTAGTGACTGTGAATCCACAATATCACTCATGGACTTGCCTATTCGAGGTTCTGTAAATAGTACTCCAAGAAAAGATGTACCTGGAGGTTCAAAAGATGTAAGTTTAGTAACTTCATCAGGAGCAAAAAGTGCTACCATAGTAACACCTGAAGATTTAGAAAGATGGGTACAAGGGTCAGTCAAACAGTGCACACCTCCAAAAGTACTGGATATCCATAAATTAAAAGTTGAATTAGAAGAAATAATAGCAGGAAATGTAGGAGTAGAACGCTTGAATACCTATGATGAAGAAGAATTATTATTCTTGTGCAGGAGTATCACTAGAAATGTAAAGATATTCCATGAAAAATTGTCCAATTTAGCACTACAGATGGGAATCGAAATAGGGAGATCAAAAGTATTACAGAAACCATATAGAGCAGAATTTGCAGACAAAGATTTAGAAAATATGAATGCATCTGGAAGAAGACTACAAATAAGAGAATTAATGTTAGTTTTACAAAAATGGGGAGATCTAGATAAATGGAGATCTAGGTGGGCCAAGAAAAAGGAAGAAGCACGAACAAGTAGAACAGCATCAGAATATGTGATGAAGGAAGCAGGAAAAGCAGACCAGATGTATCCAATGCGAGAAGTTGCGGGAGGAGGATATGTACATGTCCCATGGAGCAGACAAGATATTTTATCATTTACGAATGATTTTCCAAAGTTGAGAGAAAAACCAATTGAATGGTACAAGCAGGTTGAAAGGTTTGTGAAGGTGTCAAAGGTATTGTTGAAGGATTTGGATGGTTTGTTTGACATAGTGGTACCTGCCGATTTATGGACAGATTGTAAGATCACAGTCGATTGGCCTAGTGATGAATATCCTAGAGATCCGAAAACAGGTGCCCCGTCAAATGATGTAATGAAAAAGTATCAGCAGGTGATAACATACCTGAAAGGGAAAATACCCCGAAAGAAACAGATTGGGTGAAAATAGATCGAACAACCCAAGAAGCCAGTGAAACAGTACATTCCTATTATGAGCGTTTATTGCAGGTGTTTAAACAGTATAGTGGATTCGAGGACATTGGAGACAAAAACATGAGTCAGTTTGTGTATCGGTTTGTTTACGGTCTGAAGCCAGAGATTTGCCAGATGATTAAACAACATATGCTGTGTTGGCAGGGAAAGCCCATAGATGAGATTCTGAAGTATGCAAAATATTGTGGAGACGATATTGAGGATAGACACAAGAAATTACAAGAAAAGGTGATGTGGGCACAGGTGAAAATGGCTGAGAAACAGGGAATTAATTTGGAAAATCCGAGTGAAAATCAAGGAAAAGATTCTGGAACGAGTGGTGATACGGGAAATGGTGGAAAATTTAGAGGACGAATGAGTAGAGAAGAAGCTAAAAAGAAATTTCCTTGTCATGGATGCGGAAAATTGGGGCATTGGAAGGATGAATGTAAAAAGATTCGGAATAATAATGGCCCAAACCAAAACTTAAATCCACAGACGCAGAATGACTCACAACAGGGTGTAAATCCCCAGAGTCAATTACCACCTCCACCTGTTCAGGGTAATGTAAGCAGAGCAAAACATGGTACAGACATTGGTTACCCAGGAGGGAGTGGTAAGAATGATTATATGACATCACAATTTCTTTTGCAGGACAATTATTGTAAATTCGACTCATGACGGTGCCTAGGAGAGGGGAAGAAGGAGTGCATACTTGGCGCATCCTTACAGGTAGATCAGTCTGGTCCATATGTTGAAGGAAATGTGAAAGGTAATGATATTACTTTCCTTTTGGACACTGGTGCTACCAGGTCTACTGTGAGATCAGCAGACATCCCAGACCTTCCTCTCTCTGGTGAAGATATCCAAGTAGTGGGGGTAGCTAATCAAAGAATTAGAACACCTCTTACAGAACCAATGGAAGTCAAAATAGGAAACTTCAGAGAAATGCACCAATTTGTAGTGTGCGATTCTAGCCCAGTGAATTTATTAGGTAGAGATTTATTGTGCAAAATGAACTGTACAATTTTCTGCACGCCGGATGGTGTGGCAGTTCAGACACCAGATGAGGACCATGTATATAAAATTATGGTTGCAAAACAAGGTACAGAAATAGATGAAATGTTTTCGTTGATAACAAAAGATGAGTTGCCAGAAGAATTAAAAGGTACAGTAAACCAAATAGTATGGGATTTCACCGGAAAAGAAGTAGGACTTATGGCAAAAATAGATCCAGTTCAAATTACAGTAAAAGAAGGTGCGATTTTCCCAAATACTAAACAATACAAAATGAGTGCAGAAGTAAAAGCAGGAGTCATTGAAGAAATCAATCGAATGGTAAAACAAAACATCCTAAAAGAAGTAATGAGTAGCCCATGTAATTCACCAATCATGGGACTAAAGAAACCTAGTGGAAAATATAGGATTGTTCAGGACCTGCGTAAAATAAACAAGATTGTGGAACCATGTTGTCCCATAGTACCAAATCCTGCAGTAATTCTATACCAGATCCCTTGGAATGCAGGATGGTTCACAGTAATTGATTTGTGTCAAGCATTCTTTTCAATACCATTGCATCCAGACAGCCAGTATCTTTTCTCATTTAAATTTGAGAACAAAGTCTATGTGTGGAACCGTGTTCCTCAGGGGTACACAGAAAGTCCTTCAATTTTCAATCAGATACTGAAAAAGTGCCTTGAAAAACTAGTGATGCCAGGAAGCTCAGTTTTAGTTCAATATATCGACGACTTATTAGTAGCGTCGACCACCAGAGAAGACTGTGTTGTCGATTCCATAGCCTTATTAAATCTTTTGGCTGAGGAAGGGCATAAAGTCTCACCTGAAAAGTTACAGTTTTGCAGGACAGCTGTTAAATATCTGGGACACCAAATTGAGAGGGGAAAAAGAAGAGTAACCTCTGAAAGAGTAGAATTAATAAAGAGAATGCAAATGCCTGTAACCCAAAGACAAGTGAGAATGTTCCTAGGAATAGTAGGATACTGTCGACAATGGATACCAAATTTTTCCATGTTGGCTAAGCCCTTAATTAACATGACGAAAAAGAAAGCAAAGGACCCTGTTGAATGGGAGGATGAAAGTGTAGAAGCTTTTGTAAAATTGAGAAACGCACTTTGTTCAGCACCTGCCTTAGGCATGCCTGATTATAAAAGAGAATTCGCATTATTCTGTCAAGAGAGAGAAAATTGTGCACTTTCTGTCCTAACTCAGAGACATGGACTAGACAGACGTCCTATAGCATATTTTTCTGCTACATTGGACCCAGTAGCAGCCGCGTTGCCAGGATGCTTAAAAGCAGTGGCAGCAACTTGTTTGAGCATTGAACAAAGCGAGTCAATAGTGATGGGACATCCTGTAAAAGTGTATGTTCCACATGCAGTTGTGATTCTGTTGACAAGAACACGAACTCAGCATCTTACTCCTAGTCGGCTGACTAAATATGAGAGGATAATTATGGGTGCTGAAAATGTGACCATGGTAAGGTGTACAATAATAAATCCAGCAACTTTATTGCCGGACCCATATCATGAAACAAATAAAGATGACGAAGAAGATGAACATGATTGTGTACAAATTACAGAATTATGTACAAAACCACGCCCAGACATAGAGGAACAGCCTCTTAAAAAGCCAGACAGGGAGCTATTTGTCGATGGTTCATGTCAAAGACATGAAGATGGTAAACTAACTGCTGCCTATGCGGTATGTGAATTGACTGGAATAGTCGAAGCATCCTATTTACCAGGAGTCAAATCTGCACAAGTAGCTGAATTGATTGCTTTGATAAAAGCATGCAAAATTGGGAGGAATCAGAGAGTGACCATATTTACAGATAGTCAATATGGTTACGGGGTTGTGCATGATTTTGGCCAACTGTGGATGCAGAGGGATTTCATGACTTCTTCAGGATCCCCCATTAAAAATGGACAATTTGTAAGGGAATTGCTAGAAGCAATACAATCACCAAAAGAATTGGCTGTGGTGAAATGTGCCGCACACCAGTCAGGAGATGACTGGGTGGTAGTCGGCAACAGATATGCAGACCTGGTGGCTCAACATTGTGCCAAAACCAGAACGTCAGTCAATAAGAGGGTGGAAAGAATGGGAATCAGCTGCCAACTTATGTTGTATATGCCACCAGAAACTTGGAATGAAGTAAAGAAATTGCAAGATGAGGTTGAGGAAAGTGAGAAGAATTTGTGGATCAAAGTGGGTTGCTCCCAAAGAGGAGAAGATGAAGTGTGGATCAGTGCAGATGGCAGACCAGTCATGCCAGACTGTTTACTCTCACAAATGGCTAGAATGCATCATGGAGACACACACATAGGGAGAGATGCAATGATTAGGCTGTTCAGACAAAATTGGTACAATCCCAAATTCAGGGCTGTTGCAGAGAGTCTTTGCCAGAGATGTCTAACTTGCCAAATGCATAATCCAGGCAGGAAAACGATAATTGGGTTTGGAAAGATTGGAAAGGCAGAGGGCCCATTTATAAGACTCCAGTTCGACTTCATACAGTTACCACCATGCAGAGGACTAAAATATGTACTAGTCATAGTGTGTCTGTTTTCAAAGTGGGTGGAGGCTTACCCTACTAGGAGAAATGACAGTATTACAGTTGCAAAACTGTTGTTACGTGAGCTCATACCTAGGTTTGGTTTCCCAGTATCTTTGGAATCAGATAGAGGAAAACACTTTAATAGCGAAGTGATCCAGATAATATGTGAAGCATTTCAAATTAAACAGAAATTGCACTGTGCATATCGCCCAGAGGCTTCTGGAGTGGTTGAACAATTGAATGGCACTATAAAGTCAAGATTGGGAAAAATGTGTGCATCAACATCATTAGAGTGGCCAGACGCATTGCCACTTGTCTTGATGGGACTCAGAAGCATACCTGACAGAACAACAGGATTGAGCCCCCACGAAATAATGATGGGAAGAGCAATGAGACAAACACATGTTCCCACAAACAAACTGGTGAATATATCTGATGATATGGTTTTGGATTATTGCAAAGGATTGGCTGACCTAGTGCGTTCTGTCTCTCATCAGGTTGGAGAAGACGCAGTTTCCAGGCAGCCTGAACTAGAACATGATCTGAATCCTGGTGATTGGGTGGTAGTGAAGAATCACACCAGAGAAACGTGTCTATCACCCAGGTGGAGCAGACCTTGTCAAGTCATATTGACCACCAATACAGCAGTGAAGTGTGCAAGATTTCCTAATTGGATTCACGTAAGCCACACAAAGAGAGTACCAGACCCTGAAGAAGAGAATCCACAGACAACGCCAATCACTGAAGAAGCTGAAGGTTGCCCAGCTGAGGAATCTCAGGCTAGAGGTTCGAGAGAAGCTGACGGAGAACAACCGAGCACAAGTCAGGATTGGATACCAGTGGTAGAAGTTCCTGAAGTATACCACAGAACAAGAAGTCAAGCGAAATTGGAAGAAATTGAAGAAGATCAGATAGGTGAAGAAGAAGAAGTTCAGGATCAAGAAGAAAAGATAGTAAAAGATCCTGAACTAAATCAGATAGGGAAAGAAAATTGGACTCAAAACAGTGAAGATTTAATTGACTTTACACAGGGAAAGACAGGTTTAGAAGAATCAGGTCAGGCTGCAGAAGTTCACAGTGCAATAAGCCCTGATCAGAAGCAGTTAGATCAAGAAGAATTCACTAAAGAAAAAGGGGTAAATACAAATGAACATAAAGAAATAAAAAAGGAACAAAGCCAACATCTTGAAAGTCATTGTGGAGCTACTGAAAAGAAACCAATCAGACCTGAAAAAGAACAAACAAAAGAGGCAGTAATCAAAGAAAACAAAACAGTATTAAGCAGTGAAAATAACGAGATCTCTGAAGACGTAAACAAAGAAACAGTGCCAACCAAGAAGACAAGAAAAGGAGATCATTGGCCAAGTGTCATTAAAAGAGTAAAATACCACATAACAACCAGAAGTGAAGATCCAGAACAAGTACCTGAAGTGACAAGTCAAACTGAACAAGAGAAAAAGTCAGGAAAAAGAAAAAGTAAAAGACTGAGACTTGTGAATAACAAATTCAAGGGTCCCGATTGGACTTATATCATTCTTGAAGATTTTGAAAGCTCAGAGTCAAGTGACAGTGGTGGCGAAGGAACAAGTGCAGAACTAACATACGAAGAAGAAACAAGACCACCCTGACTAAACAAAAGAATCATCTAAAGAAAAGAAGAAAAGATAAGAAGAGCAATCTTCCTTGTCGAAAAATGCCTGATGATAGAGTTACTGGGAGACCAAAACGAAATTGTTGTAGGAGATGCTGTGCAATCTGCATATGTAGTCTAGTATTGGTGCTTATAGTATGGTTAGTCCTGATTGTAGCAATTCCTTACCTTATGATAATAGATAAGAAGATTAATAATGAAACTAAAGGGAGGACAGCAAACATGAAGGGCAATAGAGTAGAATTAATGGCAGAAGATGAGGCAGAAATTCATCATGAAATAGCTGATAACGACACTAGTTTAAATGTTTTCACAAAGTTATTGTTTCAGTATGTAGACACAATGGAAGTTAGTAATTGTTATGTCTGTATGAAGTTACCTGAATCAGTAGCGGAAGGATTAACATACCATCACTTACCACTGACATATGGCATATCATGTAGTGTTTTGTCTAGTTTATTTTATAGAACAGGGAAACTTCAGTATTATTATTCAAACTTAGATGTGATATTTTCTGAGGTTCCGATTCGCAAGAATATGAACCCAGTGCTTACTAGTCAAGACGCACAGTTTATGGGAGAGTTTTTCTTAACAATGAAATCGATAGACATAACACATGCACATAGACACAATCTAACATGTTCTTTACTAGAAGAAGAAAAGATATTTTTGAATTTAGTAGAAGATAGAAGACATGATTTTCAAAAGAAAGCTTCAGAGCATAAGGCTCAGTTGCCACCTTGGGCGAAGAAGGAAGGGAGTTATACACCTAGTAAAGCTCAAGCTGCAATGGCTCTGGATTTCGTAAAGAAAGGGAAAATTTGTCTTCATAGGTTAAAGACTGATTATAACAATGTTTTCATCGGTACCAGTGAATGTGAACACAATTTTTTAATTATTGGAGGTTGGGGACTCAAAGGAGGAACAGATTCAGTTTTTCCTGGAATCTATTATGTATGTGGGAATAAGGCTTACTTTAGGCTTCCTGCACGGTGGTATGGAAGTTGTTATTTTGGAATAGTTTTTCCAAAGATATACCACGTAAAAAGAAACACTGGAAGCAATGAAAACAATAATGAGTTAATACGTAGTAAAAGAGCTAGTTTTTCAGAAATTGTAGGTGATATATTTGGTGCATTGATACCTTCAGTGGGAATAATTCTGAACTCAAGGAAAATATGTAAATTGTCTACAGTGGTTGATCGTTTATCAACGGATACTGCTGGAGGTTTTCTAATGATTAATACGGAGATGGTTGCGATTAGATCTATGGTGATGCAAAATCGACTTGCTCTTGACATTCTATTGGCAAAAGAGGGAGGAGTCTGTAAATTATTGAAGACGAAACATTGTTGCACTTATATTCCTGATAAGAGTGCAGAAATTGGAACGTATATTCAGAACATAACTAAACTTGAGAAAGAACTAAAACCACTGGAAGTTGATAGTGTATGGGAAAGATTGACAAATAGTATCTCGTCAATTGGAACCTGGTTTGCTAATATAGGGAAAGGACTTATAGGTCAAATATTAGTACCCTTAGCAGGGATAGCAATAATAATTTTAGCAATAACAATATGGTGCAAATGCTGTAGAAAGAATGGAACATATAAAGTGACAGGAAAAGGAAAGAAGAGAAAACTAGATGAAATCGAACTAGAAGAATGGAGAAGTGATTTATACAAGAAATTAAAAGGAGACTGTAAGAATAGAAAAAGTAAAAATGAGAATGAAACGAATTGCTAGAAGTTGGCATCTGATTGAGGGTAGTATTTTTGATGGCTCAGAAACGCCATCAGAGAGGGGATTGATGGAGCAAGGTTTCAAAAATGAAACTTGCTTGTATGCAATCCTCCTCATAGTATTAATTTATTAAATTTGTACTGTCAATACTAATCTTTGCATTCACAAACACAGAAGGGATAGACGCTTGCCTATGTGTTTTACTAATGAATAACGCTTGTCTATAAACCAAGATGGCCGCTAAAAGCGCGGGACTTCATTGCGCATGTCGCAACCTGATCACATGGTGTGACGTCTTTCTTTGCTTGGTGGGAAACTTCTGCTTCTGCGCAGTGTGTATTAAAATGGCCGCTAAATGTTTTCACATGCTTAAGCTTGCTCTCATGTCATTATTAAATTGTCGTTTTCTTAACGCTACTAATGCAGGATAGTATTATGATTAAATGGGAATAGAGTAGGGAAAGTGGGTATACAGTGAAACTTTTTATTTGTGATTTTAATATTTTCTTCTTGCACTTTTAGTAATTCGTAAACTTGGGCCTGGGTTGGTGTCTTGAAACTCGAGAGACAGAGGGTTCTGCGCATGTGTCCTGTATGCCTGCCAAGTGAAGTCAACTTGGACGTCTCCCAAGGCCACGACCTATTGGCCGAAGATGATGTACCCAATGTTTCCGGCGGACAAATTGTTACTTTTCTCCTGTAAAATGTATAACATTTGTCATGAGACGGGTGGGAAATAAAGCGAATGTATTAATTTGAAGGGGAGGGAACGTAAAGACAATAGGCTTTACAATTTAGGCCAAATCGATATGGTGCGAGAATCCACCCCCTGTCCCTGTCCAATCAGAAGTAGTGGTCCCATATTTTAGCAACATTAATGGGAGGTACATGGGTGTAGAAGGGTATAATAGAATATAGCATTAGTAAATTAGTCAGAAGAGCATGCGTTCACGAAGAACAGGCGTCCATACTGCCAGAGCGCTCTCAACTCCAGACTGCCCAGCTGATCGGTTGCTGACTGAATTCCTGTCCGGAAGAGGTCCTGAGGAGGGGGCGGCGGAGTCCATTAGACGGGAGAATCGAGAGAAGTCGAGTATCAGAGAGGGGAACGGCGCAGGCGTCGTTGTAGAGAGGTCACCGGTCCTGTCCTGATCCTGGAAGAAGTCTTTGCTCTTCATCCTTCCTGGGTCCTATCTTTTCCAACTCCTTGGCTAAGGGGCTTGGTTCTCGCATTTTAGGTAACTATACTGCAACCTTTAGTTGCGCTGCTGTCTCTATCTTCTCCTCTTCCTTAAACACCGTCATTTATTAGCAAAATCATTTCTATGCTTTTTCTTGGGTATTTCAATCAAGTACCGTGTTTTCTGTATTTTACTCTGCTAAAACTTTAGATAAACATTTTAAAACTTCCTGACTCAGTGATTATTTCAGGATTATGTACTATAATGAATGTCACTCATTTTAAACTTCCCAATTAGCAAAGGATCCATTGGTAAGTTATTACTCTTCAATCAGAAGGTAATTGGTAGCAGGGACTTTGATAAAAGAGTACATCTGACACCCAGCATACGTATTAGTGTAGTGTGAATGTATGGGCCCAAATGAGTATATGGTGTATGAATGTTGTTGGCTAATATTGCGCTGGATCACAAGCATTAAGAAGGGGGTAAGCCAGAGGGCTTCAGAAATGTGTTGCTGACTGCAGCAGGCCACCATCCCGGTGACAGCCTCTATTCGGAGTGAAAAGCAACATGCAACCCAGTCTGAATCTGAACCATCCAAACTGGCTGATTTGCACATAGGTTGGTTCTGAATATTTTCTAGTCGCAAAAATACTTCTTGCCAATTGTGGCCAGTAATTACATGACACGACCTCAAGTCCCTAAACTGGTTACCAGTGACAAGAAGAATTTCCTTTCAAACCCGCTGCATTGCATTCCATACCACTGGGGTGATGTTTCTCCAACTGAAATCTATACTCTACACCCAAAGGAAGAATCTTAGGTCAAGGATGGTGCTGCTATTAATCATATCTCCTTTCAGAAGAAACCATATAGGTGGAAGACGCTTCTCGGTACAAATATTGCAAACTGTGGAAACCCTGACCCAATAAAATAAGGACGATGAGCAACCACCTATATTAAAAAAAATTATTTTCCTAAAACATGGCTCAGGAACTAGAAGACCATATACTATTTAGACATCAAACAAACCAATACAATTTGGAATAGTTTATTAAGCATCTCAGTGTGTTAAGCCCACAGTGTCACTTGATGGAACAGAAAATTATTGGAGTACCCCCAATTCTGACCCACAACTGTACATAGATTATCCTATTTGTGGACTACACATTCAACATCAAATCCCTAAATCAATATTACAAAACACTGATTGCAGAGGCACCTCTACCCTGTCAATCAAAATCCAATGACAAGCTTTTTATCTCATGAATTTTGTCGAAAATAAAGTTTTTGTACACATTTGTGTTAATTTGTAAGTAGAATAATTTTCCTGTCAGGTTTGAAGGCCATCATTTTATATTTTCGTTTTCCAATTATGGCGACATCCAGTAAAATGTTATATTTAATTTGAGCTCATGCGATTGCATGATTCATATCCATTCCTGCTACACCAATGTGAAGATGTGTTTCATGGCACTTGTCACTTTTTCAAGGCCTTCAATTGCCTTTGGTAAGAACATGCAACTTCCAGAACAACATGTCCTTTTACAATATGTTTTGACACAATTTTTTGATTCTGATTCTTTCAATTCGGTAAGATGCCCCCTTCTATTCCAGGGGATAAGCTCAACTAACAGAGGGATTATCTCTAGACAAAGGTCCACATTATTCAAATCAGTACTGACCCTGCTCCTAGTAGCAACAGTCTATCTTGAAATGAAAAGCAAGGCCTCCTCCAGGAGGGAACAGAAGCAACTCCAGAGCAATTTTGGCCTAATTACCCAAAGAAGTGAGGCATAGCTTGGATCCAGTGGCACAGTGAGCAAGTGACCCACATCTAGTCACACTCAGATGTGCTTACTGTGCCATAGGACTCAAGCTATAGCTCACTAACCAGGCGTAACTAGGCCAAAACTAGGCAGGGGCTGCTTGAGTTCTCAATCAGTGGGGTCCTGGCAGTTTGGGGTGGACTGTACTATTGGAACAGGACCAAGGCTGATCTGTATTTGACTAGTTCCTATGTGAGATGGCATAGTGGATTGAGATGTGGTACCAATGACTGTGATTAAGTGAAGCATTTCACTTATCACGTGTTTTCATCAGTACAATGCCCGATATTTAGAGGTCTCAAATACCTTGCGCTCATTTATGTACCTAAAAGGATGTCCCTCCATTGTACAGTTCACTAGTACAGGAGTACAGATGAGTGCCTTCAGAGTGTCCTTGGTGTCAAAAAGCTTCATTTTTTCAAGGTCCCTCCTTCTGAACTCCTCAACATACCAACCTCAGCGCATATGCTCTGCATATATACACCCACAGAGTGGCTTCTTCCAAATCTCCTAACACTGTTTGAGGACTTAGAACTCACAATCGCACAAATTTTGGAGAGCGAAAAAAAAGAGAGGATGAGTTGTTTTTTTTGATCAGTGCATAGATTGCCCCTGCCTGCAGCAAGGGAGCAGGTATATCAATAGACTGCTCTTCAAAAACCCTAGCGAACACAAAGATGTACTGCTTGGTATGAGACAACTCCATGGGCCCACAGGTAACAACATCAGAGTCAATATTTGGTTTACCATCGTATCCACCAAGCATGATTTGGCGATCATGAAGAAGCATAAGCTGAAGATTCCCTTGCAATTGTTGGTCTTACAAGGAAGTCCAGAAGCAAGCCCTAAAATGACAGCGGGGTAGGTAGCAGTAGTTGTTGAAGCAGCAATGGAGGTGGTGCAGCAAGAATAATAGCAACTCAGGAGGTAACTGGAGGAAAGGACTTGTGGTACAGGAAGCTGTTCTAGAACCACTGCGGTCTGCAGAGTGGATCGTGAAGGAGTCACAGCCATATGCCTGGCCTTCAACTTGACATTGAAGGCAGTGTGAAACCAAGTAGTATGACAGCAAGTTGGTGGATCAAATTAGCAAAACAGATGAAACCAGAGCAACTCAACATAGAATTGTTATTGAATGATCCATCTTTCACTACCAGAGACTCTTCCAGAAAGAGGGACAGGCAGTGGAGAACTCTGAAGTTATGGGAGTTTTGAGAATGGCCACTGGTAACTGCTGCCACAGTCGAGGAATGATCCACACAGTTTGGTCTAATTGTTTGTCCCTCTAGAGTCCGGTACAGGATTTATGAGGGTAGTGTTGCATACTCCTGGGCTCAGTGCTACTTCAATCTAACAGCTAACGCCCAGCAGAACCTAGAGGTGCCCAGTCAGAGAGGTGTATGCGGTGTAGTACAGTGCCCCTTAAAACTTCCACTTTTTGTATTTCTTATGAATCTGTGGTATAGGACTGCATACCGATACGCAGAGTCTTTTCCCTTTCTCACTTCTTTTTGCAATATGGCCCTGTACTTAGTGACTCTGTGGCCATTCACTTTTCAACAGCTGATGAAGCGTACTCACCCAATATGAGGCAGAACCCTAAGCTTACCTATGCAACTAATTCCCACACATAGCGTAAGCCCCCCACATAAATTGGACACCTGTGCCCCCTTGGATAGTATTTCTTTTACCCGCATCATTCACTCCACCAAAACAGGCTCCCCCTTTGATCCTCTACCTCCCCATGTGTTGGGTCAGCTGGATCCCTCCATACTATCGATGGTAATGGATCGCCTCAATGCCTCTATGAAGGAGGGGATAGTCTCCCAAAGATGGACACATACAATGGTTCATCCCCTCTTAAAGAAAGTGAATTCGGATCCTGCCAACCCATCTAATTTCCGTCCCATTTCTCTGCTCCCCATTTTCTCCAAAATTTGAGAAGCACGCTAATTGCCAACTGTCCTCCTTTGTGGAAACCCAGAAATGTCTTCATCCCTCCCAATCGGGGTTCAGAGCTGGCTTCTCCACTGAATACACCCTTCTGGGGGGTCACAGAAATGCTAAGACACGGCTTGGATGAGGGTGAAACTGCGGTACTCATCCTGTTAGATCTTAGCGCAGCCTTTGACACGGTTTCCCACCATATCCTCCTGGGGGAATTGAAGACATTGGGTCTGAACGGAATAGCCTTGGAATGGTTTCGCTCCTTTCTTAAGGGCCGAATCTTCCAGGTCTCCTCTCTATTGGCCAGTTCAAACTTGCACGCTTTCCCCTGTGGAGTTCCACAGGGCTCGATGTTGAGTCCTCTTCTATTTAATATATACGTCCGCCCTTTAGCTGTGGTGGATGAAAATGCAAGACTGTCTCTTTTCCTTTGCTGAAAATACACAGATTATGTTTACCCTCTCTTCGTCGCATGAACATGAACCCTCAGACCTCCGTTTGGGCCTGAGCAAGGTCTCCCTTTGGATGCAGAATAATCTGCTCAAACTTAACGGTGATAAAACTGAAGTCATGATTTTAAGCAAAAGGCCTAATCTCTGGGGGCCTCAGCATTGGCCCACTGAACTGGGAGCTCTTCCCATGCCTGCTAGTAGTGCTAAGAACTTGGGGTTCATTTTGGATGAGTCACTATCCATGAAACAAGTGGCCAAGGTGACGTCCACCTGCTTTGCAGTCTTGAAGTGTTTAAAAAAGATACTATGGCTGATTCCCCTCCCAGCACAGAGATCAGTGATCCAAGCCCTTTTGATTTCTAGACTGGATTACGGTAATGTCCTGTATCTGGGAGCCGATAAATCCACCATCTATAGACTGCAACTTGTGCAGAATGCAGCTGCCAGGCTTCTCTACTGCCTATCCAATTTCACCTCCGTCCCCGGCATTCTTCGAGACCTACACTGGTTGACTGTGTCGAACCGTATCAAGTTCAAAGCACTGTACTACATGTTCAGGATCAAATCGGGATATGCTCCCAAATAGCTGATGGATTTGGTCCATCTATACCTTCCTCCCATTCCCCCGCTCGACAGATTCGGTTTGTGGTTCCCAAAGCCCGCCTGGCCCACATGAAAGGTCAGTCTTTCTCCTATCTAGGGCCGACACTATGGAATTCCCTGCCTGCTTCTTTGAGAGACTCAACACCTCTTCTCACGTTCCGCAAGGGTCTAAAGACCTGGCTGTTCTAATTTGCTTCTTGTTTCCATCCCTCTCTGTTCCCTACCCTCGTTCTGCGCCGGGAACCCCATGGGGAACTGTGCGCGCTATAAATTCCGGAATAATTATAATAACAGCATCCTGCAGTGAAAGAAAGTTCCACTTGAATGTAGGGTAGTTGGGCAGGCCTTACCAAACTGACAGTAAGAAAGAGGAGGCCAGAAACCAATGTTGACGCTACTCTTCTGTGCAAACCCCGGTGGGTCCCATGGCTCTTGACCATAGAAGGATGTATGATTAACATCTCAGTGCAATGGGTCAGAAACAAGTCCACAACAACATACTTGGTCCATCCCTTTTTACAAATGTCACCAAATGATATCCACACAAAAATGAAGAGTCTGTGGAGCGGTGTGGTTTGGTAGCCAAATGGCCATCAGCTACTAGGCATCAGACACCCATTTCCTGGAGTTTTAAAAAATTGGATTTGGCTGAAACAAATTAACATGTATTGTGGGAATAACGGTCATACAAGCAGGTACGTTCACCCTTCTTGGCATTGAAAGCACCTATCATTCCTAGTCAATGAGGGGTCCAAGTAATATATGCCTCGCTGTTCCAACGACAGGAAGTCTGCACTTGGCATGGTTTCTGAAACCCAATGTTCCCCCTCTTGACATCCCTTCTAAAGGATGAACTCCAGCACTTCACAATAAAGATACTCAATGCGTCTGGCTTGAATCCAGAATGTTATGGTATAAGATACTCGAACTGATGTAAGAGGAGAATAGAATCAAATAATGAAGGTAGTTGGAGTAGACTCCACATGTTTTAATTCTGAGAGAAACAGATTGACACAGCAAAGCAGGAATACTGTACTGAAATTGCAATACTTACATGGACTAAATTAACCATTTATTTTACACTCCGTTTATATAGTAAATATCCAGCTCTAATAAAACAGTCCTGAGGTGTGGTCTTACTGCTCCAAAAGGCTAAAAATTTGTAGTAGAACTGCCAAAACATCAGATTCACGAACATCTACAAAACTACAGTGGTTTGTCATTATTTGTTGACATTTTATTCTAAATCTAGGGTACTGGCGGCTTTAGCTTTTTAAGACCTCGTGCCATCAGAACTTTAAAAAGTAATATAGGAAATACAGAGATATGGTGTCTTTTGGCATAGCCCCTATCTGCCATCACGTATTTTCCATGGTTTGCCAGTGCTTGCATGGGCGGTTTATCAAGAACCCTGCATTTTGATGGATGGTTGCATTGTACCATTTACATTTTTATTAGCCTTTGGTGATTTGGGCATGAAGTGGTTTTTCTTGGTAGACTAGAGGCAGTGTGTGTCTTTGCTCACCGGACAACATTTTAGTTTTACATTTATGAGGTTTTTTTTGTTTCGGAAGTGCCTGCATTTTTGGATGTTTTAGCCTGTCAAAGACACAGTGTTATTCAATAATTGCCTTTACATGTTCATTTGTTTATCCCTGCTGTCATGATACCATGTTTTTGGTTTTATAGCTCTTATTCGCCAATCACAGAGATATGAGCACACATAAACATACTTAAGGAGGACTCTAAAATACCGGCCCTTTGTTAAAGTATCTATTAGACAATATTTCGCTATTTATGCTTCCTCCATTCACCGCTTACAACTCAACCTTTATCTTCTCATTCCTTTTCGGAACACTTTCAGGGTATAGCTTAACTTTGCTAATTCATTCTCTTCGGCAAATAGGTCCTATACATAGACGCCATCTTGTTGTAGCGACAAATATTGCTTCATTATGAGATTTTCTTTCTAGGATAAGTGGGGACAACACATTCCAAACGTCCAACTATAACCAGATACTTCTGCTAAAAAGCTATACCTACTGGTTTTAGCAATGGTTATACCTGCATAAAGTTTACCTTGAAATACAAAATTTGAAGGGGCAAATGAGCTGATCCAAAGACATTCCGGGCCATGATAAGCAAACAATAAAATGAAACTGGCAGGAACTCCACAAGCAGTCCAATAAAGCATAGTGCAAATCAATTGATAGGAGACACGATCCGATTATGAAAGGCACTGGGACAGTAAATACCTCACCCTTCATTAAATTTGGACAGGTCAAGCTTGTCAAAATTTAACAGGGGAAAAGTGTACGGTATATACTGTCCCATGTGGATTTTAGGAGTTTTGCATGGTTTTTCCCACCTAATAAATAACATCCTGGGGGTATCGTTACTGATGAGGTACGATAAACAGCATCTTGATTCCAACAAATTTGGAACGAGGGCCAAAGTATTTTGCAACAAGTTCCATGATTGATTATCCTTTTCTCTTTGGGTGGTGGGTATGCGGGTGGCTTGGGTTATAGATTGAAGTGGAGTAGCCTGCTGTTCCGAAAGTAGATTTCTTCACCATTCACTCCATTGTTTGAGTCATAAAATTAAAAGCACAGGGGCGGGAGACCCGAAATAGGCAAAGCACCCAAACACCGGTAGTCCTGCTTGACAATGGACTGAACTTAAATGCAGACCTTGGTTGGAGAACTGATTGAAAAGAAACGCAGGAAAGGAGTGTGTAAGTTGAGTAGCATCTCAAAAACAGCCTTGGTGCGCAAGTGCCCAAATACACATCTGCTGATTTTTTAGACCACTTGTCAAAATGTAGTCTGAAGAGGACAGTTACTAAGACTTAAGTCAGTAAACGGAGTACCATGAAAGGAGGTAAAACAATACCTCATAATTGTAGTACTTAGAAATGGCAGACATGCCACATAAAAACAAGTTACAGATCTACCTTTATGGCGAATACAAGCCCTTAGTCACTTTCCAATTACTAACCTGTTGGTAACCATGACACCTTGCGGTGGGGACTGTAAACCACTTTTATAGCTGTTTTAATATTGCATTGTGAATTGAATTTATATAGCGCTTACCTCTCCTGACAAGGAGTTGAAGTGCTTCACGCCAGGCAGCAACTGCTCGAAACTGAAGGTTAGTGGTTAATCCAATGGTTATTGTTTGTTATTGGGATTAGTCTTGTGCTCTCCAGCAAACTATTCCATGCACTCACTCAAGTTTCTTTGTGGTGGATTAAATGAAAATGAGTTAGGTGTTAACATTAGTGGGGTTGGGGGTGAATATGGGAGTTCATGCGGATGGTTGTGGGGTTAATAGATGGGCTGGAGCAGATTAGGAATTGTGAAATTTCAGGGTATAAATTTCAAATAAGGAGAGGTTGAGATCTTTGAAAAGAGTTGTGGGCAAATTGCAAAAGTAAATTAATAGAGATTAAGGCAAACCTTGCACGTGACATTAGGGCATAAAAGTAAGGAGAGGGCATTTGAAAGAAAAAAGGAGGAGTGACAATCAGACAATTTATTTAAAAGTCAGTTTTTAATACTGGATTTTTAGTAATATAGAGAATGCTTTTTTGAGACTGCGTGCAATTTGAGGATGCAAGTCTGTGAAGAAAGTGCTATATTAGGTACCCTTAATATGCACTAGAATTAATCAAACATTCTGTCCACTGCTAGGCTACCACTAGGCCATCTCTCCAGCAAGGTCAGCTGATCACCTCATGAGCTGGAAGATTAAAGCAATGGCTGGGTGATTATATATGGCATGCTTTAGGCGGAGTTTAAAGGAAGCAAAAGCAGTAAACTGAAGATAATAGCAATGTGAGAAAACATAGGGAAATTAGCATAAACATTTAAAGGCTGCAGCAGAAAAAGATATATGTTGCAGCAGATGTTTTCTGATGTTCGTCCTCAAGTTTGGCTCATAGTATTAATTACAAAGTAGACAAGGCACAACAGGACAGTTTCCCTAGACAGTTGAAGGGTATTGCCTGCATTCCTGTGCCTGGAAGGTGGTGATCCAGACATTGAGGTGAGGAGGATGGTGACAGGAGACGGGGTTTCCCATTACAAATGTATTGAAGACTTTGTTAGCAAGAGGCTGCCCATTAGGCTTCCGGAAGCACTGACCTTTGGAAATTGGTAGGGGCAAAAATTGATAGATACTGTTCTGCAAGGTGAAAGAGAGCCTCAGATGATGCCCAGCCTCTTGTCTTTCTTGATCACACTTTCAGTTGGGCTAAAGACAGACAAGTGCCGAAACCTCACACTTCTTTGTGCCTCCGTTATGGGTGTTCCAGGTCGAAGTCTTCCCCTCTGTGAGGGCCATCATTCACTACAGCAAAGGTTGTGTCTGGCGAACAACCTAGAAGGGACATTAGAAAGGAGAACCACTTCCAACTGGTTCTACAGTAATGATGGTGAACAATAAATGCCTCTGATACACAACTTGTGATGCCCCACCTCGCTCTGCTGCTGCGTTGCAATCCCCACCATATCATCCCCGGACATTTTACTTAGATGGTTGCATCTTCTTCTCTAGGCCCAGCGTAGTAATGACAGCTCTTTAATAAGATATTTCAACCTTTTTTACATTTCTATCACAAGGATCGGTTATGCATATTTTGAGCAGCCTGCAATTCTCAACCCTACCCCTCCACCTCATCAGCCCCCTCACCCACAAACTTCACCTCTCTGGCTGCTCATCTCCAGCATGACCCCCGTGTTTTCATGCATAGACAACATCCATTCAGTTAAACATAAGGTACAGGAGAGACCCATCCATAATTCTGAAGACAATGGAAAGCAGGAGTAGGAACATCTCTTACCCCAATCAAGTTGACGAAGATGGTCTTGCCTGAGTACTGCAGGCCCACCAGTGTGAGCTCCATCTCCTCCTTCCAGCCTGTATAGCTTGCAAATGTACAATATAGTGAAGAGGAAGAACCCACATTATGGTTGACCCATGCAGTCAGCCATGACATGAAAATACTGGTCAAGCCAATACAATGCTTTGCAGACTTGTACTACACACAAATTCCTGTCACATGATGCACACTCCTGACAATGCGTGCAGGTTCTACATTCCAGAAAGAGCCGCTCATTGTATGTTTTATGAATCATAGCATAGGAGTTGGTGTGATCCTATAGATAATGGGAAAAAGCATACAACCATAGAGCTATGAGTTTAAGAGTCACAGTCTGACCATAAAGTTAACTATCCTACACTTGCATCCAGCTGTTTCCCAGTATCAGACTGCAAACTCATTTTGGAGGATATATGGCCTAGCGGCTAGAGCCATTGGGACCTTTCCCCTGCTATCCAATGGCAGGGGGCTTGTGCTCTCTTCTTTAGACATGGTAATATCGGAATGCACTCAGTTGGCACAATCAATTTACTTATAGGTCCTTGGTGAATGGTGATGCATGTGCCCAGGGTCTGCAAATTAAATGCTGCCAGTGGGCTACAGTACACATTGTGACACCTACTAAAGTAGAACTGCAGAACCTGTCTCGGGCCTGCCACTGCAGCCTGTACTGCTGTTTTGAGACTGCCATTTTCGACCTTGCAAAGTGGGCCCTTTTGCCAGGCCTGTACCTTACTTTTTGGAACTTGTGGGTCAACCCTAGGGTAGGCCCGAAAGTTTTGTATTGCAAGGTACATGGTGTTTAATACATGTCACAGCAGTGGAAAACTCGTAAAGTCATTTTTAAACTCCAGAGGGGCTATCTCTCCCATAGACTAACACTGTGTTACCTTGGTGAATGATGACATCAGTTTTGGGCCGGATAGAGAAATGCTATTCCCACTCAAATAGATTGGAGTTTTCTTTGATGGTGGGGTCGGATTTTGGGTTGCAATTTTGAGAATGCCACTTTGGAGAGCTGTGTTTTTCTGCCCAAACCAACTGTGCCTTTCTGCCAGTGTCCTGGGTGACTGAGTGGCTCTCCTATTGTGGGTTGTGTATACATTCCAGACATTGGGATAAAAGAGGCTTAGGTGTGGGGGAGAGGGATCTTCCTGACAGAAAGGCTGAGGAGGAGTTGTGCCTTGCCCTGATTAGGCTTCAAAGAGCCCTGCCTGAAGCACACACAAAGGAACCTAAGACCAAGCCTGCCCTTGCCTTTGTCACCCTTACAGTTTGAAGCCAGGACCAGGGGGAAGGGAAAGAAACTGACCAGAACCAGTTTTGGGGGTAGGTCAAGTAATTCCCCCCACACAAACGCTGGCAATAGAGATGGCACTTCTGAACCTTACATCAGAACACTCCTGTACCTGTGGAAGATTCAAAAGGATGACTGCCCTGCTGTCTGAAGAAGGAATATTAGACCTTCTTGCCTTGAACCCAGGCTCCCCAGAAGTGACTCCAAGGGTCAGGTGGCTGACCTATTGTTTGAGTTATAGGAACACAACAAGGTTCCAGAGGCCTCCCTGCAACTGCCCCACTGACCAGCACCAACTGGACCAGCCTAAGCCCTGCTGTTGGAGTTAGTCCTGATCCCCAACAGGTGCTCCTAGGTCCTGGAGTCTTGGATGGCATCAGAGTCTATTCCTCCTGTAGAAAAGGTGAAGATAGAGGTGTTTTGGGCTCCTCACGACCGCAGAGTGACCTCTTTGCAACTGCCCACAACGACTGTCAAAGCAAAGTTCCAGTGGGACGTTTACTTCAGGTCATCAGCAAATGTCTGCGACAACCGGCAATACGAAGCTTCAACAGGACTTCCACTTCATGCCGACAGCGACCGTCTGTGATGACCAGCAACACAGCTCCAGCGAAACCTGCACTTCGCTCTGAAACAGCGACCATCCACAACGACCAACCTGCTACTCGTGCCAACAACAACCTCCTTGCAGCCAAGTTGAACAGCAGCTCTTCTCAGGACTTGAGTAGATAACTCTTCAGTGGGACGAGCCTGATCTCTGTATTTGACCCACGCTCCATCGCGGTCAGCCTGAGCTTGTCGCTTTATCCTGGTCCAGTGCAACCAGCTAACCGCAAATGACTCTGTGCTTTTAGGCGCTATGTTCACTAAAAAAACTTTTAAACGGAATATCTCCACGCCCTGATTGGATTTTTGTTTTTCATTTTATTTATTACATTTACTCTATTTTTCTAAATTGGTTTGGGATTTTTCTTGTGTTGTGTTTTCACTTGGTTCCTGTATGTGTGCTGCATAATTACTTTACACATTGCCTCTCAGTTTCTGTAGCCAGGGTTAGCTTTGATGAAGGAGCTAATGTGACCACCTCTTTCTGATGGGGACACCATGGTCTTCATGGAAAGGCAATCCAAAGCCTTGGCCATGACAACATGGTCATCCTTAGTTGTGACCTGGCCCTCAGTCACCAGCACCAGTCTTCGTGCCAGTGTCAAACTCTCCCAGACAAACCCTTTTGCAGAGAGCAAACTTGGGAGCGATACCCAGGGAGTAATTGTTCAGTAAGTGAATTCAGAACCAAACTAAGGGTCCGAACCTGGACCATCAGAGTGTCAACTATTAGTAGGGGACTGGTGTCTTTGGCTGGTCCTCTGGTCTTGGGAACCATAACAGAGACTGGGCGGCTGAACCAGAGAGGAGGAAGCAGAATCTGCACTGGGATCTGAGGCAGAAGGGCTTCAAGATGTTCTCCAGTCATCAACTTCACACTCGGAGCATTGAAGAAGGAATTTGAGGTGAGTAATTTGGACAAGACTGAGGCCACAGGGTATCCAGAAAAGCTAGCTCATTGCACTGGGGTAGATGTACCTCCTAGGTTTCTTGTGGAAAGATTTAACAGGGATACCTGGATGGAGGTTCCATTTGAAATAGCCTTTGGCACAGTGCCAAGCTCAACCATGGGAGAGGAAGAAGTAGTAAGTGGGCCTACCTGATCACAATGTTACTTTAACATAGACAGTCCCACAGGAGGAGCTGATCCAGTGGCATAGCTCTTATTTGCGGAATTCACGGGGCAATCGCCAGCACACAACCCCGCTCTTAAATTCAGCCACCGTGGGCGGCAAACGCAAGGGCCGCTATGGGCGGCAAAAGGCCTAGCTACAACCTACACCACTGAGCTGATCACGACATCCCAGTACAAGCTTGCAAAGCCACTGGAGCAGGTGGGGATTTGATTTTCTGAACCACATCCAGGAAGGGAGATGGTTTCTACATCTCACTGCTGTGGATCTGCAGCACCACAACCGCAAGAAAGCGGAGCGTGATTCACAAAGGTAAGCTAATTACTTTCGGTATTCACAAACTCGGACTATAAACTTATTACAAAAGTGTAAGTTACATCTCCACCTCCAGAGTAAAGCAATTGGTTTACTCTTGTATGGGTGTTGGAAGTCCCTCCCATAATCCCTCCATGAACATTCCTAAACCCCTCCTACTCCTTCCCTATCCCATCCCCTTTAGTAGTATGCTTGCCGCTTTTCCAACCCACTCCCATGCTCTTCCTACTTTTACTACTAAAGTCTATACTTAAATGTGAGGAGACTCCGCAGTCGGGGCAGAGAACTCCGCACATATAAGTATAGGCAAAACATACACTATGTGGTATGTTTAGCAGTACTACAAAGCGCACTGCAATTTGCAGATTGTGAATCAGGCCCGCTAGCTCGACCTTCAGTGCAACAACTGCTTGAGTCCTACATGCCAATATGTGGAGCTAGGCTTGCCTAGAAGGTGTAACTGATGTTTCAGAACAGGCGGATACCTAGACCCAGAGGGTCCTCTTCTCCTGGGCACACCACACCACTTTCATGGATTGCAACAATAGTGTTGAATTGTCGGGGACTGAGGGATATTTGTGCACCCAGGTACTTTCACCTTCTCTATGTTTACTTGCTCCACTTATGTAGCACCAGTGAAGGAAACCCACACAAGGTATAGGAAGGGTCCTCGAAGGGGATGCCTTGCTACTTCAACAGCAGAAAGGGTGCTCGTTACCACAGCTTGTGGTTGAATTTTACAAAGCAGGTGCAGGGTCTCAGTGTCTTTTTAGATACTGGTGCATCCTTACCCTGCAAGCCAGTTAGGTGATTCTGGGAGAGCCTTGCACTGGTGGTAGCATATACAGCAGTGGATAACTATTATCCAAGCATGAGACACAGAAATTATGTGAGACAGCTGGAGCAAACAGGCGGAGGCAAAACGAGTATTGTTTGAAGTGGGAGTGTTGTAGCATAAGGTAGCCAACGTGAAAAAAGCGAATGGTGGAAAAGCAGAGCAAAAAAATAGATGAGGTATTAGGTTTCGACCCTGAGTAGGAAAGAAAAATCAATGAGCACAAGAGAAGTAGGTATTGATCCAAACAGCTGTGCAGACAAAATGGACTGCTGATGAATTCCCATACGTACAGGGATCTGAGTATGCATCAAAGCATGCATGTGTGGTCCTGAATATTGGGGCACTTGCTAGACAGAAATAGAACAGGCTAATTTAGGAGTCTGCAAAATGCAACAACACAAGGCACCAGATAAGAAAAGAGCAAGTTACTTATCTTCTGTAAAGCTCTTTTTGGTGGATATTCTATCTAACTACACATTCCACACCTTAGAATATCCCACGGGCGCCAGACAACATCCAGAGATGTTTCGTAGCAGAGCTTCAGTGAGCTGCTTGGTGGCTTTGTGTGGCTCCATGCTGGATACATACCACTCCATGAGAGATGGGGCAGAGCTGCATATAAGTGCCTCCCCTGAGAGCTGATGTCAGTTTCTTGTATTTTTCATTTTCCACGCCTCCACATGCAGAACGTGAACAATTGTTACAGTGTACTTAAAACTATTTTGGGACCATTTTAGATGGTAAAAAGAGGCACTTTTTGTGTAATTCTATGTGCAATGGCCCCATTTCTGCACATAGACATTACATGGGCAGGCGATCTAAACTATGCACTGAATGGAGTGCTAGAGAGGCATCATCCTAGAGAGAACACTGAACCTATCAATACCAGAAATCTCTGTGACATAATAGAGTGGGTGGGCCTGCTGGATGTGTGGTAGGTCCAACAGAAGAGGCATATTTCAGTTATAACCACGCTACAGGAATATATAGTAGGATAGACTATTTACTGATGGAAGCTAGGCATAGTCATATACTATTGAATAGAACATATTTAGCTAGATATTTGCAGGACCACTCGCCACTGCTCGGCACATATATATGCAGTGGGACTGCACCCAAGGTTCCATTGTAGCGACTGAATATGGAAGCCCTGTCAGACATCGTATTCTTGCAATGGCTTGAGGAAACTATCACACACTATTTTACGAACAATTGAGTCATAACTAGGGCTACCTGTTTTCCGTTTTTACTGATTTTTACACATAAATACAGACAGAAAACTATTTATTTTCCGGTCTGTATTTTTAAATACAGAAAAATACGGAAAATAGGTCTTCTTTGGATGATTTTTTCTACAGTCAATCATGAGTGACAGGTCAGCAGGAGTACAGATTGAGAGGTAGGGGAGATGAAAAAAAGACGATAGATTTCCCAAATAAGTGCAGATCTACAGTTATTGATGCTATTCTACAATGCAAGTGTTTTCAGATAACGCTATTGCACTGTATACTGCTGAAACCTTTGGGACATTCAAATGCAAGTATACATTTATCAGTCAAATAAAAGTGGAAAAATACCCATTGCAGCTTCATTTATGTAGAAAACATAAAATAAAAATGGATAAATACAGAGCACAAAATAAATATGGATAAATACAGACATAAATGTCAAAAAAATAAATACCATAAAACAGGGAGTCCTAGTCATAACCAATAGCAGATCACGGAGTGGGAGCCACTGAATGTGGTAATGAGCGTGGGATGAATTGCGAAAACATATGGGATTAGGAAACAGATGGAGAACTCGCTGAGCAGCCAGGAAGAGTGTCTAAAGCTCTGATGGACTACTTACGCCAGCGTCCACAAAAATCACGCAATGAGCAGCTTTGAAGGTAGCATATATGGACACCTGGGATAGACTCAAAATGTACACTAACAGGACATATAGTCAGAGATTATACTTAGAAGGGGACAAGTCAAGTGGGTTACTGGCACGGCTACTTAAGACAGAGATGCCGTACACACATATATTAAGGGTTAGAGATTGGTGGGGACATGAGGTACTCATCCAGGAGAGCATAAACACGCATTTTTTCACCATATGAAAACCTATATAGTCAAGATCAGATATCCGATCAACAACAGGTTAGAGCCTACACTGTACCTCTGCCTCTCAAAAAAGTCACTCCATTACAACAAGAAATACTTGCCGCAGCGCTAAGTCGAGAACACGTCACAGCAGCAATCAAGGATATTCAGAAGGCCAAGGCCCGAGAAGGTGATGGCTTACCAAGAGAATTCCCTCAGAAATATATAGGGCAAATTGGAGAAATTGTTTGAGATCAATAATGAAGCATATGACACTGCTGTGTTACCCGGAGTCCAGGAGGAAGGCCCGGATAGTCCTTATTCCTAAATCCGATAGGGTTCCAGAGTAATTCTCGGCATACCGACCACTATCAATGTTGAATGCTGATGCCAAAGTACTTAGCAAAGTACTGGTCAAGAGGTTATCCTAAGTGATTTTGGGTTTGATCCACGATGATCAATGTGAATTTTTGCATTAGAGAAACAGACTGTGTAATCTACGTAGTGCTGGGATAACATAGCTGGTGGGAGAACGCACGGGTGGAATGTAGGTTCAGGAATTCAGAGACAGTTGGAGGAGGTGAGGTGCTGTTGGTCGCTCAATATGAAGAGACCCAAGTAAAATCTCTTTACCTCCAAGTTCTGGTGCAGTGTCTTCATTTTATTAGCAACTAGTAGGTCTGGACCCTGCCAACCACCAGTTTTCCCCTTTTGGGGAGGTTAATTCCCTGTTGCCTCTAGCTGCACGTCAGGAGCAGCATCGAGGGAAGTGTTACGGGATTATCCAACTCCCTGACCGGCACTGCAGCGGTTGGTACAGCATATATTGCAGTGTTAGGGGCGGCATTAGGTCGCAGCAAATGTACACATTATTGGTGGTATTAGAAGAGATGTCATGGAAAGAAGACTGTACAATGTGTGCCACAATTTTATACTTTACAGCTTCAGGCGCCATCTTAGATTAACTTCCTGTGAAGGTGGAGTGTATCTACAGCAATTATCTGGGTTTGGATTCAAATGAAAAAGTTTTGGAGATTCAGCCGCCATTTTGACTTGGGAAAGGATTTGTGTATACAGTGAATTCTTAGCTGCCATCTTAGATTGGGCCCAATTTGTATTTTTAGGATTGGATATCCAGTGTTTTTGGTACCTCACTATTACAACCAAAATAGAAACTATTTCTGTCCCGGCTCCTTTTTTGGCTGTTTTTGGTCCTCTGCCTCTGGATTGGCTGCACTGTAAAGATGCATCTGAAACATATTTGGTGGCAATAGATAGTGATAATTTTACTAATTAAAAAAAGAAGGCCTAATTGCTACATAATCTGATTCCTGAAGGCAGGGCTATATTATAGACGTTACCGTTGAGTGTTGTGAAGATTCAATTGAATCAAGAGGTATTGGAAAGGCTTATATTTTTGCAACGTTCTCAACAACAGGGAGAATCAATCGATGACTTTGTACCAGCTCTAAGGAGTTTAGCTATTACTTGTAAATATAGGGAGTTCAAAGACGAGATTACCTGGGACAAGCTAATAGAGAAAACAAATAAAAAGAAGATACAGGAGCAATTACTTACTGAGGATTCAGATATACAATCAGCTATAGACCTTGTGAACAGAATTCGTTCAAAGAAGTTAACCTGCTAAAGACAAAAGACGGCTGAAAGAATGTCAAAAAGGATCAGAGATCGAGGGACGATTATCAGAGGAGCAAGGGAAAAAGTGACGAAAACATCTGCTATAGATGTGGTGGTACTACACATGTGGCAATAGCAAAAAACTGTCTGACACTGTTACAAATGTGTTTCAAATGTGACCGTAAAGGACATTTTGCTAGAGTGTGTTGTGGTGTAAGTAAATCCACAGTAGGTCTGGTAGATGAATGTGGTGTGACA
Organism: Calotriton arnoldi; assembly: GCA_963921515.1. Classification (NCBI taxonomy): domain Eukaryota; kingdom Metazoa; phylum Chordata; class Amphibia; order Caudata; family Salamandridae; genus Calotriton; species Calotriton arnoldi. The sequence continues at coordinate 188,875 of CAWUFW010008578.1, read as the reverse complement.
AACCCAAGTGAGGATGAAAGTGATTTTGTGCTTGCTTTAGATTGCGATGAGGTGTATAATGAAATACGGGGATGAGAGTAGTGTGTATGAAAATGGAATGGAAATTGCATGGTTAAAACAGATGAGGAGGAAGCCCCTGTATTGTAATGTTTTGGAAAATGGCATACATGTACGTTTAATGGCTGATTCGGGATCACCATTCACATTTATTGCTTCTAAGGTGTTCAATAAGTTCATGCCTCAAAAACTTGCTGAGTCGAGCATTAAAATGTATGCTTATGGGGGAAAAAGAATCAAAATTGAGGGTCAATTTGATGCCTTATTAGAATTTGAGCAACAAAAAGCACGATGTGTGGTCTATGTGGCACAGCAAGGATGAAATGTATTAGGATGGCATCATCAAGGTGAATTGGACATAGTACTTGATCACAATTATCCAGAGAGTGTAGTTTCAAGGTCTAAGCTAATGTGTTTGAATGTTGTTAATGAGAACCAATGAGTAAGAAAATATCCTGAAGTCTTTGCTGAGCATCTAGGAAAACTAAAAGGTTTCCAACATAAAATTGTTTTAAAGTCTGGAACCATACCAGTTGCACTTATGGTTAACAGAATACCATTATCCCTAAGGGCTGATCTCTGGAAAGAGTCAGACTGTGTAATTTGGATGTGATTGAGCAGACAGAAGGCTCCGAGTGGCTTTCTCTGGGTTTTGTTTTAGCACACAAGGTAGACAACTCATTACATTTGTGTGTTGATCTGTGTGATTTAAATCAGAACATTTAGGAGAGGATGTGGAGCAGTGGTCATAGCTCCAGACTCTGGAGTTGGGGATCTGAATTTGAGTCTTGGCGTCAACATCCTGTGATTCTGGGCAAATCACGTAATCTTCCCGGGCCCATGGACAGTGCCTGGATACGCTCACAGGTGATAAGTCACGCTATATAAATCTACAAATTTAGTTTAATGTAATTTAAACATTAATGAAATGTTGACTACTTAGGATAGTGCATCAGTGTTTACCACACTTGATATGTCAGCTGCGTACCATCAAGTAGTTTTTATTCAACAGTCAAGATATCTCACGTCTTTTGTGACTTCTGAAGGTGCTTTTCATTTTAAGCATATGCCGTTTGTCTTGGTGTCAGCCTCTTCAGTACTTTAGAGGATCAAGAGATGTTTAAAGGATGTGTGGGTGTGAGGTGTTTTCACGACAACATTGATTTTTGGAGATGGTACTGAGCAACATAATTTGTGATTGATTAACGTTTGTCAAATTCTTCAGGAAAGAGGTAAGACATTGAGACATGACAAATGTAGGTTTGAGGATAGAAGTGTTGATTACCTGAGTCATCATATATCTGAAAATGGAGTGGATCCCAAAATTAAATTAGTGAGGGCCATTTTTGGGTCCAGCTGAATTTTATTCTCAATTTGTGCCACACTTTCCGAACAAAACCAATCCTTTGCACAATTTGTTGAAAAAGGAAGTAGTGTATCTGTGGAATGAAGAATGCCAGTATGCATTTGATGGTATACGTAAGGACACTGTTTCAGCTAAACCTTTGAAAATGTATGAAACAAGGGATGAAACCATTATTATTACTGATGCAAGTAGTTTTGGGTTAGGTGCAGCTCCTTTGCAAAAGAGAAAGAATGGTAATGAAGATGTGATGGCAGAACACACATACTCGACCATAGAGAAGGAGGCATTAGCTTTATGGTGGGGAACACAGTACTTCCGTACATATGTGTGGGATGTACCATGTGTTGTCCACACAGACCATGAACCCATTTTAGTGCTAAAGGGGCTGCTAAAGCTACACCTGGAATTGATAAGTGGCAGCATCAGTTACAAGAAGTCAATTACAAAATAGAGTATGTTTAAGGAAAGAAAAATATTGTGGCCAATTTCTTATCAAAGATGCCTGTAAGGGATTTGGAAAGCCAGGCTATGGATAATGACAAAAGGATGTGTATGATTAGCCAAGTAGCTGAGGCAATGAAAGGGGCTTTGGGAGAGTGGAAGTGTGAACTGGAAGCTATACAAACCTTAAAGAAGTGATGAAGTGGCTATCACAAGATTGGCCAAGTGTTAAAGGTGCAAGGCAGGACAAAATCCCATATTTCCATGTTGACTCGGAACTGACTTGTTATAGTGGTTTGTTGTACAGGTTGGGACAGTTGGTTGTATCAGTAACATTGAGGAAGAGAGTGTTGGAATTAGCTTATGAGGGATATATTGAAATTTGAGCTATGAAACGGAGGGTAGGAGAGGATTTTTGGTGGCCTGGAGTGGATACAGACATTGAATGGTTTGTGTGAGATTGCGGAACTTGTATTTTGAGTGACAAGACTCAAGTGACCCAACCATCTCCGGTTAGTTCAGCCAGTGTCCCTACAGCGCCATGGTCCAAATTGGCTCTAGATATTGCTTGTGTGATGAGAATTTTGGGGGAGAATTCTAAAATTACCATAGTGTTAACTGATTACATGTCAAGGTGGCCTGAGATCTGTTTTGTGAACAGTGTTACTATTGCATCTGTTATCCAGTTTTTGTAGAGGGTATTTATGAGAGAACGTTATCTTGATGAGTTGGTGACAGACGACGGCACCCAATTTGTGTCTGAAGAAATTAGGTCTTTTATGGCTAATAATGGCATCAGACATACTAGGACATCCTTGAATCATCCCAGAAGTAATGAGCTCGTGGAACTTTTTAATCGCACCCTGAAGAACCAATTGAAGCTGTACGTGGCTAATACGTTGCCTTGGAAACATTTAGTTGAAAACATGTTATGAGCATACAGAACGCCCAATGTGTCGAGAGGTGCATCTCCGCTTGTGCTTCTGAAGGGCTGTGTTGCGGGATCCATGTTAAATAGAGAATGGATGAAGAGACAATTGGTAGATGTCACACAGTTGTCTATTGTGGTTGATGTGAGAGAGAAAGCATGGAGCAACTGTGTTGGTGTACCTCAAGATAAGGACAATCAGAACATTGTAACTGGTTGTTGGGTGAGGATTAAGAAGTCAGGATGGGTGCCCAAAGGTGAATCCAGGTTTTCTGTTCCAGTACAAGTTACCAAAGTCTTGTGTAATGTGGTTCGAGGAAAGGTTTGGAACAAAGATGTGAATGCAGTAATTCCCCAAATGAAGGAAAGGTTCGTTCAAGCACAAATGGGGACGATAGAGTCTGGGAATGGCAATATTGGTAAACCCTACGTCACACAGTCAAAAGGTGTCATCAAGGATTATGTATGTTAAGAGATGAAAATGATGTATTTTATAGGTTATGATTTTTCCATTATGGCTTTATATGCAACGTCTCTAAGTATTATCTACAGTATAAGAAAGTTGTGTGAACTCTTGTATGACCAATATTTCATTTGCTTTTGTCCTTTGTAAAGTGTTCTCATTTGTTTCATATTGGGGTTAGCTTTGTCCTTTACAAGATTATTCTCTTTTGTTTGTGTAATCTTATCCTTCTGTTTATTAAAAGGGGAAGATATTTTGGGATGACATAGCTAGTGGGAGAACGTACAGGTGGAATGTTGGTTCGGGAATTCGGAAAGGATGGTTGGAGGAGGTGAGGTGCTGCTGGTTGCTCAATATAGAGAGGCCTGAGTAAAATCTCTTTAGCTTTACGTTCTGGTGCAGCATCTTCATTTTAAGTAGGCTATCAATTATTATCCATATGGTGGGTACAGAGGAAGAAGAATATGCATTAGCCTTGCTGGTTATTGAACAGACGTTTGCTTCAGTCTGCTGGTCTTATGTGTGGGAGATTTTAAGAGCTATTGGACGCGGGCATAGCTATATAGGATGGATCGAACTGCTGTACACCAGTCCTGTGACAAGAGTCTACAAGAGAAGTATAGTTTTGGAGTGATTTACAATGGAGCTGGGCACAGGACAGGGCTGTCTGCTGTCCTGCCTCCTGTTTGCATTGATGATGGAGCTATTGGTCTGCAGATTATGTGAGGCGCTTCAACACTGGGTAATACAAATGGGGGCTAACACCCAAGTGGTGTTATTCGCAAATAACACATTGGTTTATCTTAGACCACCTACCTACTCCACCCTGATATTATTACATGCATTATATGAGTTTGGAGACGTGTCAGATCTGCGCATTAACCAGTATAGATCCAAGCACTACCCAATAGGAGGGCTTAGGGACTCGACGATTGACTCCCTATCGAAGGTTTGCGTGACAAAAGCAATCCATGGACTTTAGGTACCTGGATAGTGGGATCACACTGAATGCAAACAATAGCCAAAGGTAGAATATGGGAAGGGTGATAGAAAGGCTTCAGTCTTCGATTAATTTCTGGGATACATTGCACATGTCTGTCATGGGCAAAGTGGCTTTAGCCAAAGTGATGTTTCACCAACAGTACATATATGTGCTGCAAGGACCCATACATGTGATCCCGCAAACCGTGTTTAAGGTCATGGATAAACTATTGGTGGATATGATTTGGCTAGGTATAAGTAGCAGGGTGAAACTTGCCACCCTGAAACGTGAATAAGAGCAGAGCAAGGCTAGTGGTACCAAACATGGACCTATATTACATGGCCACTGAACTCCAGCACGCAGTGCACTGGTTAGATGAAGGTGAGAACTGGGAGAAAAGGTTTCTGGAGGGATCTTTTGCACCAGACATGTTAATATGGAGTGTTCATCCTTTTAGCCAAATCACCCAGACTATGGTACTGGAGAACTGGAAACGAGGAGGCTGTTTGACGCTGGCTGATCTGTACCTCAAGAACAGATTTCTGACATTTGAGGGGGCACAAGTGAGTTTTGATGTGGGTAGAGGTCAGTCCCTCCAATTACCCGCATAGTTCTTACTGCAAGGGGTAACTGGACCACATTCTCAGCGGCTTGAGTCTACACAAATGGTGGTAATGCAGCTTGCTCTGCCACATTGCAGAAAACTGGTTTCTAACATTTATAGAGCGCTGAGAGGAGATAGACCATTGGAAACCCTCTGGGTAAGGAAGCTGCACAAAGATGAGATTCTCACCGACAGGAAATTGGTGGCAGCGTGTCCAGGTGTGAAGACTGCATCAAGTAATGCACACCTTAAATTAATTCAGTATAAATACGTTCATATGATATACCTGACCAAGTCAAATTGAGGGCAATATATCTGGGTAGATCCTTTAGATGCACTGCTGAGGGGGTGGATTTTCTACATGTCATGTGGGAATGCCCAATGATACATGGGTTCTGGGTGGTGGTTACCCACAGACTTGGAGGCTGTCCGGGAGGCGCATGATCACCGAAAATGAAACAATATTTGCTGGGAATAATACAAAAAAAGAAAAAGGGTTGCCATGGGTACAACATTTTTTATATTAGGAACAATACTGACTGAGAAGAATTCCTATACATTGCTTCAGCTCTAGCCCATTGGAAGCTAGATTCAGGATATGATGGAATGGGCTGCAGCAGAGGACACTAATGAAGAAAGAGAGGAGGGATAATAAACTTGCTGAAGACCTGTTGGAATGGTCTGAGATGATCTGCTATCTATCTGACCCACTGAGAACCAGACCTCCATGAATAAAGGTGGGGAATGCCACCATACTTAAGACAGTTAAAGGAGGAACGCATCTTAGACCAAGCAAAGTGAGTCGGGGAGGGCTAAGTTAGATTAATATGGCATAACGGCAACCAGCTTGACTGTTTGGACCTTGCACAATCTACCAACAACCCATATGGATACTTACCGTAAAAATAGGCTGCTAGAATAATCCACTGTCGATGATATATAAATGGGTGTGAACAAAAAAATACCCAGCATGGAAGGGAGAAAAAAAAAAGGGAAAGAGGAAACAAAATGTATAATGGGGGTGTGTGACATGCCTATCAGACTAAAGTTGGGTTATTGTTAGCACATTGTTATAGTTCTGTTTTACTTAGCTCAAGACTGTGCCTTATCTTGACTTGTGAGGAAAATATAGATGATGTTGGATAACAACAAAGAAAAAAACTTGCACTTATGATGGATACTCCACCAGAAACAGCATTACCGAAAGTAAGCAATTTGTTTTTCCGATGGATACTTCTAACCCAAATTCTTCACCTTAGTATAGATACGAGAGCATTAGCACCCCCACGCAATGTAGAACGTCAGTGAAGTGGACTCAGTTCCTCAAGACTTTTTGGTTTGAGTGGGCAAAGTGTCCTTTCTGTCAGACCTGGCTGTCCAGGCAGTAGTGCTTTGTGAACATATGCAACAACTCCCACATGGCAGCCAGGCAGATGTTAGGGCAGGCACTCCTTGCAACAAAGCGGTGGTAGCAGCCTTACCCCAGGGGAAATAGGCCCTTAGACATTCCAGGGGCTGATTCATGGCCAGTGCAGAGTAGATCTTAAAACAGAGTAATGTCCCCATCAACAATGCCCTCTTCTGACAGCCTTCCCACTTTTTTCTCCAGAGAACAACTCAAAAAGTTGACAATCTACCCAATGACCTTTGGTACAGGCTATGTAAAAGCATAAAGTCCTCTTGACGTCCAAGTGAAGGAGCCATGCCTCCTTTTTGAAGGTGTCAGGGGGAGCAAAGAACGTTCATAGGGTAATGGACTGCCAAACAAGGAAGGGAGTCAAACTTTAGGTAAGGAGGCCACCCAAGTCCTTGACACCAATTTGTCCAGGAATAAAGGTGGTGAGGGTAGGTTACATTGAAAGTGCCTGTATTTCACTCATGCGATGAGCTGACGTAATCACAATGAGGAGAACAGCCTATAAAGTCAGGAGACAGCGAGCAAACATGCATTGGCTCAAAGGGTGTACACTTGAGGAATGGTAATACTAAGTTAAGGTCCTACTGTAGCATGACAAAGGGACTGAAAGATAACATGTGGGTCAAACCTTTAAAAAAATCTCATTAAAACATGTGATTCGAACATGGACACCTGATTCTGCCAACGCAGAAAGGCCCAAAAAAATTTATTTTACAATGTTTACCGCAAGGCCTTGCTGGGATAAAGACAAAACAAATAAAAGAAAATCTACCAGCTCTGCCTGGGAGGAATTATTGTCTTGGGCACCACACCAGGTTGCAAATTAGTCCCAGCATCATCAGGCATGAATGTATTTTGTGGAGGAAAATCTGGCAGTAAGGAACACTTCCACCACTTCAGGTGGTAAATCGAATGCAGCCAATTGCCAGCATTTAATCTCCATCCTGGAGGTAAAAGTAGCCTCTATTCCGGAGAAGGACCCTACCCTGAAGCTGAGATAGGAGGTTCTACCAAAGTGTCAACTTGATAGGAGGGCACATATTCATGCTCTGGTGTTCCGGGTACTACACTTGCCTGGCCCGATCTAGGGCCACAAGGATGACTTGGCCCAGTCATTCTTGATCTTCTTCAAAACTAGGCCAAAAGAGGAAGTGGGGGGGAAGGCATACAGGAGTCCCTTGTTCCATTCCTGCCGGAAAGTGACTCTTAACGAGTGTTCTTGCAGAAACTCCAACATGCAAAAATGTTGACAATGTGCATTTCTCAATGGTGGGAAAATATCTACCCAGGGTTCTCCCCACCAATGGAAGATACCTTGTGCCACTTTGCGATGTAAGCTCCACACAGGAACCACCAGATGACGCCTGCTCAATTTGTCTGCTCTAGTGTTCAGGGAGTCTGCCAGGTGGTTGGCAACCAGAAAACTTTCCTGGAACTTCAGGCTCCTCAAGAGATGCATAGCTTCCTTGCACAAGACCCAAGTTCCCAAACCATTCTGCTTTTGTAAATCCACATGGAGGTGGTGTTGTCTATGAGAACCTGCACCAGCCTCCCCTTGATGGATGGCACTCTATGGCATAATATCACCTACAAAAACATCACAGTACAAAATATCACCCAAAAATATTGAAGAAAAAAATATCAATGTGACATACTTTAAATAATTAGACTAGGAGGGTAAATTCACTATTCCTACTCTAAACTAAACAGTAGGAAAATATTGAACTATGGAGGGGTCATATTTACTATTCCCACTCCAACCTCTGCAACAATAGGGAAAGCGTTTGACTTTTTACTACTGCCACTCCAAAATTAAAAAAAACAACAATATATAAGAAAACAAAATGCATTGCAATGGATATATAACTAATTATATCATGTTTTCAAAATATATAATGTATATAAATAATTAAAAATATGATTATATTAACATTTAAGATTCTAAATAAAATATTAAAGATGCATTTACAAAGTAAAAACTTTTAACACTTCCCACAGTAGTACCCTAAAAATCTAATACCCACAGAAAAACTAGAAAAAATGTAATAGTACACTTTAAATTAAAAAACTGCTAATACTATAAAATGAATTTCTTAAAAATATTTAAAGTATTACAATTAATGAGTATAGAAATTAAGAATAATTAAATAATTTACATATTTAAACTAATCAACCAATTAGTTAAACAATTAAGTGTTTTGAAATTATCTATAAAATAATTCATAAATAGAACAATTTACATAATCAAATTAACAAATAAAACTGTAAAAAATAAACCATTTATAAACAATTATACAATATATAATAAAAAGCTCCCAACATATTTCCCTACAAATCGTAAATAACAATTCAAATAAAATTTTAAAAATCTGTAAATACATTGGCAAAGCAAAAATAAAATAAACTATATAAAAAGATTACATATAATCAACTCAACATTAAAATAAGAATAAAGTCTAACACAGAAAGTAATAAAACATAGATAAATCAAAAATAATATTACACTTTAAAAAAATGCTATCCTTACCTGTAATATTCTTGATTACATGATATTTGTGTCCAACAAAATATGTTAAGGTTGTACACTGTGGACAGCAGGAAGGCATTCAAGCCCAGTCAAATGGCCCACCGCTCCAGAAAACTGATGTGGAGCCGTCTCTCCACTGGAGACCAGAGTCCACAGATCTTCACTTCTCACAGAGAGCCTCCCTAACCCAACAGTGATATATCTGTCATCACTATCAGCTCCAAATGGGGAAGGGAGAATGGCATGCCACAGGACAAATTGTGGTTTGTCAGCCACCACTGCAGATCTGGCACTGCCTCCTCTGATATCTGGATAGTGTCAAGGAAGTGGCCATGATGTTGAGCCCACTGGGGCTTCAAGTTCCGCTGTTGGGCTCTCATGTTCCACCTGGTGTGATTGACAAGGAGAATGCACAGGGCTAAAAGACCAAGAAGTTTCAGAACCACCCTCAACTGGATCCAGAAGCAAGCCTGAAACATATGGAATATAGCCTGAATGTCTTGTACTTGTTGCTGCAGAGGGAAAGCCTTGAACTCCCCTGTATCCAGGATTACCCCCTAGGAACTGAAGACTCCAAGAAAGTATCAGATGGGACTTTGGTTTGCTTAGAGTGAAAACCAATAATGTCAAAAGATCCACTGTTGTTCCGTAGGTGGTTTATGACTGACAGCGGCAAGCCCGCCGTCAGTAAACATTATTCAATGGATAGGAATACAGCAACTCCCATGCTCTAAAGGTGGGACGCAATCACCGCCATCACTTTCGTGAACATCCGAGAGGCGCTGGTGATCCTGAAAGGGAGCACGATAAACTGAAAAGTGTCCTGGCGAACCCTGACTGCAGGTAAGGGCTGTGGGATTGCAGGACAGGAATATGAAAATACATGCCCTGCAAGTTCAAGGACACCATCCAGTTGACTGCGTCCAGAGCACACAGGATCCTAGCCAACATGAGCCTCTTTAATCTGCCCTTTCACTGGAAGGAGTTCATGAGAGGGAAGACCAAGATAGGCCTGAGGTCCCCATCCTTTTTCAGGACACCGAAATAGTGAGAGAAACAACCCCAGCCTTTCTTTGAGTCCGATGCACACTCTATGGCACTTCAGGAGAGCAACACCCACACCGCCTGCAGAATGATTGGCAGAAGCTCCTATACAATCCATTCTGGTGTGGTAGAGGCATTTAGTGGGAAGGAAATTAAAGTAGGGCATAACCTTTTTGAGTAATTTGCAAGAACCATCTGTCAGATGTGGTGGATTGCCATCCCAGGAGGAAATGCTGGATTTGGTCTTCATCTGTGTGGGAATGCACCACTGGCACCAAACTAAAGTGTTTTTTTAGACTTGTAGCAGGGGAGGAGGAGTTGGAAGACTGATGTCCCTGCTGGACCTCACGTTACCTGCCCGTTCTGCGTACACAGCCCTGAAAGAATTCGCTCTGTCTTTATGCCACCCCACTGGAGTAGCCCCTACATTTCTGAAATTGGTGAGAAATTTGTTTGGCAGGGGCCAAAAGCCAGGGTCGTTTCTAGGTGTTTTGCCGCCCTAGGCGAGAATTGAAAAATGCCGCCCCCTCCCTTTTACTACCATCACTCTCTCCCCCTGTCATCCAGGCAAGAAGAATTAATGCATTAGATATAAACCTCGCTAACCAAGCAATCAAAAAAAAAAAAAGAGTGCTGCGACACCACCACAGTAGATGATCTTGTGGCTAAAGTCAACAGGTAGAGATAGTTCTCAAAGATTTACTTCAATTCTGGATCTCACTAGCTTCTGCTAGATCTAGATTCTTGGTACATGACAATATTCTCAACTCAAGTTGCCATTAGGTGACACAAATGCCAACGTTTCTGCATCCCCAGTGTTGCTGAAGTCTTCTAGAACTAGATCCAGGAAGTGCTGCCAGGGATAGCAGGTGCCACCAGAGCACATCCCGACCATCGGGTGGGCAAGGACCAGTGCCAATTCCTGCAGCCTCCTTGAACTAATCGATAACTAGACTAATTAAACGTCATCCAGTCTCAGCCAATGAAATGATCCCCAAGCCAGAAAAAAATTATGGCCACCTACGAACTGTTTCAAGCACTGAACGGACAATTGGCCAACTGATCTTTCGTAAGACCTGAAATTTCTCAGGATACAACACCAATGCCTCGAACCCAGGTACCCGCAGTTAACGAATGAAGCAGAGCACATAATGCCCACTATCAACTAGGTGATCTGTATACCTGGGACAGAGGGTGGAAATCTAGAGTGACCATACAAATTGTATTGCCTGAAGACATACACATGACACACACAATCACTAGATGCACTTCAATCTTTTTGAGTATGGGGTGTCTTGTGACTGGTTTCAGACATCACCACCAATGATAAACGCTCATCCTGGCCAAGTAATAGAACATCACAGGTAAAAAAAAAAAAGACAGAACCAGTCTGAAACGTCACCCTCACTGGTCAGGCATACACGACTGGATCATTATCCACCACCTGGGTAGCAATTACCAAACGCCCGTTAAGGTGATGCCTTGGGTCGCCACATCATAAACTAGAACCTTGGACACAACCCAATGAGGTGGGAAAGTGATAATGTAATCTCTCATAAAAGAGCATTCTTAAAATGGATTCCTACAGTTCTTCACTCATCATCCTAAATGCACAGCAGACTTTTGCAGCATCAATGATAGTGTGATGGAAGAAAGACTGGATGGTGGCATTCTGCCAGAAAACCATTGACATCAGATCTTGAAGTCACCTTCCTTCTTCATCCTCAAGATGTGTCTCGAGAATCCATACAAGTTTGCCCAGTCTCTAAATTCTCAACCCCAATATAGTCTGCAGCCACAACCCATTCAATCCCAAAGCCTCTAGGAATTTACACCATAACCATCCTTTTCTAGCAAAGAGACTTCCTCCACTTCACATCTAGTTGGCAACTGCACTGCCACCCATGGGCACAACCCAGTCGCACCCACTTTCTTTTTCGCTCACTCGCTGCCCCCTTCCCAACAAATTAACCCATTCTCCTTCCAAAGGGAGACTTGTATTTGTTTACCAACCAGCAGAACAAACTAGTCATCCTTGCATCCTAAGATTCTATATACCTTTTGTCAGGCTCTAACTGGTAGAATGCCAGGGCTAATGTAGTGATGCAACCAACCAAGACATTGTATTTAATGTGGCAAGCTGAATGAGCAATTTCCCAACAGTCCCTTCTGGTATGCAGGTACATAGTAAGAGCGAACAGGACAGAAACTTCATTGAACATCAGAAAAAAAAGGGATGGTGTTTGGGAGCCCCAAAACAGGTTTTTGACTGGTATCACTCACATACAGGTTCAGTGGAGCATCAGGAAGATCAGGTGTCTTTGAAAAAGTGAGTTTATGAGGAGAAACAATACAGACTTCATGAATTTGTGAACTACATGGTCATTAGTACATGAAAATTTAAGCAAATGTATCATTGCCCAATTCATTCAAAATATAAATTCACTATATTCAAATATTTTAACAAAATCTTCAACTTTTGTTGACATGAAATTCAAATCAGAATCAACATATATACAGTGCTGGTCAATGGCGAACATTTTCCATGGTCTTTGTGAGGTAAGCTCCATGATTTTGCCACAATGCATTTTGGTCCATGTGGTCCTTCAAGAGGTGGTTGCTAAAAATAGAACAAACTATGTCTGTTTTGGTCACTACAAATGCACCCCTAATGATAAGTTACATTATTTACACCCATATTCCCCATTACCTCTCAGAAGAACGGATGCTCCTAGAAGCGGGCAGGCACCTTGGGGTCAGCACAGGGTGCGACCACAGTACAGAGAGTCCGACTCCGATCAGGTCGAGAGCGAATCGGAAGTCGGAAATCGGCGTGCAAGGCCCCCGCCCGTGGCACCGAACGTGACGTCGTCACGTCGAATTGTAGGAGGCGCTACCCAATGCGCTCTCGAGGTCGAAGGCCATTCAAGGGGATTCCCAAACTCCTGTTTTTTGCCGCCCTCCCCCTTTTGCCGCCCTAGGCGGCCGCCTAGTCTTGCCTAATGGTAGAAACGGCATTGCCAAAAGCCTCAATGAACGCACAGACTCAAAAGTCTTGAAAGTGTTCCAAAGTGGAGTCTGCCTTCTCATCGAAGGGGCGGGAACCATCAAAGGGCATGTTCATCAGCAAAGTCTATACATCATCAGAGTGCCCAATAGACCTCATTCAGGCATGTCGACAAAGGACCACACTGATACCAACTGTCCTGGCAAGGAAATCCATGGTATCCAAACCTGCATGGATAATATATTTAGCCACGTCTTGCCAATCATGTATTGCTTGGGCCAAGGAGGCTCTAAGCTCTTCCAGGGCACCTGGCAAGTTCTCACTGGCCATGTCCCAGAGGGCATGGGTGTATTGGCTCAACAGACAGACTGCGTTTACAGACCACAATGACAGACTAGTAAATGAAAACCTATGTTTGCTAAAGGCGTCAATACTTTTAGATTCTCTATCCAGAGGAGTGGAGTGGAATGAAATGGGAATCACTTTACTGGCTGAAGCCTGTACAATAAGGCGGTCTGAAGCTGGATGCTTGGTTAGAAATTCTGGGTTAAGAAAAAAACTGATAAATTGAAAAGAGATATTAGACTATTCTCACAAGAGCGTGCTTACCCATACCTTGGAGAGAAATACTACAATCATCCAAGAGACTCTGAATATCCTCCTGATAATCAGCATTGGACAAATTAAAAATTCTGACTTTCTCTGATACATCTGAATCTGAAGAGGAAGGTAGCTCCCACCACTTTGACTCCTATGGCAAGAGACTGGGTCATTTTGAAGGAGCAAACAGGAATAGCTGTTTTTTTAGGCTTCAGTAGAGGGACACCCAGGACCAGGTTCGGGAACCAAACATGGAGATGATACACAAATCTGGACAACTCTCAACATTATCTACGGACCAGGTGCCACCAATATTGGAGGGACTAAACCCCAATCCTCATTTCTAATCTATCCAAGATCCAGGTGGACCAACCAAGTCCTTCTTTCTAAGGACTTAGCCTTTATACCTACGGTGAGAATTGATAAATTTGAAGTGATGAAAGACATTTTCTCCTTCTTTCGCAGGATCAGACTAAAAAAATACTTTCTCAACAGGAAAACTAATATCGAGATAAATAGCTCGGGATTAAAACAACAATCTACTTATATCGCCCGTTTAGATAAGTTCGGACCTGAAGTAGAAATTTTTGAGAAAGTAGTTACATTTAAAATGCAAAACATGTTTAAATGTGTCCCCAAACCAGTGTATATTATCTCTAGCCAAGAACACAGAGCATTACAAACACTACAGAACAACTCACCATCAAGCCTTGTGACAAGGGTGGAGGCATTGTCCTTGACACTGAGACATACAAATACAAAATGAAAGAGATGCTCAATGAACCGACCTTTTATGTAAAAACTAGTGGCAATCCGGAAATTAGGATCAAAAATTCGATCCACATGGTAATGGAGGAAGCTCTGGAAAAAGGAATTATTTGTAACCAAGAATTCCATTATATGAACAGCCCCAATACAAGGTTACCTCTTATCTATGGGGTTCCTAAGACCCACAATAATACCCAAGATCCACCTCTACACCCCATTGTCTCCACCATTGGTTTGGCGATAGAGCCGCTTTGTAAATATATCGACACCTTTTTGAAACCCCTGGTTGGTGCTTTACTGGCATACATTAAAGATACAGGGCATAGTATCTCTAAGTTGGAAGGTGTACCCTATAACCCTGCTACAGAAATCTTAGTCACTATGGATATTGAGGCGTTGTACACCAACATACCTCAATACCAAACGCTTGAGGCACCAAGACTTACTCTCAATAAATCCGGACATAATGAACATTATGACTGTATCGTACAATGTCTATCCATTGTATTACATGAAAACTATTTTGAATTCTATGGGGAACTGTACCATCAGACTAACGGAGTTAGCATGGGCGCAGCTTGTGCCCCTAGTGTAGCGAACCTATACATGAGAACCTTTGAAGAGAAATTCATATATAATGAAATAGCACCCTTCAATAAAAATGTAGACCTGTTGTTTAGATATATAGACAATATCTTTTTCATTTGGAAGGGCGAGGAAGACCAACTTGAAGTTCTATCTTGGATCAATCTTTGTGATCCCCATATGAGGTTCACTCCTACAACGAGCAGGAAAAAGTTGAATTTCTGGTTATATGGATTCAACACAACAATGAGCAGCTTCGGGTATCTTTATTCACAAAACCCATGGCACAGAACACACCACTACACTACAATGGCTTTCACCCGCGATGCCAAAAGAAGGGTATTCCTTTTAGCCAGTTCCTCAGGCTATTTCGTAGTTGCAATAAGAACAACAAGATAAAGGGGGTCCTAGGGAATTTTTGAGACCTACGAGGATTGACTCCCAAACCAATAGTACATAAACACACAAAATCCTCGGGTCTAAGAAAACAACTAAGCCCGCAAAGAGAGACAGCAAAAAGTGATCTCAGTGTATTTCTGAAGGGGTCCCTTAATTAGGACGTAATCCCATCACCCACCGAGGTGGCATGCTTCATCATCTGGGATTCTCCTCTTGACGGGGAACCCTAGCCCTGCCAAGGGCTACAACTCCCCTCCGGTTCCAGCTCTTTTGAAGCCTGGGGTACCGACGGAGAGAGCGGTGCCTCTCCCCTGAGCTGTTGCCAGGTTGAGGTGAGGCTTCTTATCCGTGAATGACGGGTTCGACCAGTAAATCGGACACACCAAGAGTGGGATTACTAGTTTTGTATTTTGTATTTTTTTCTTTAAAAAACTTTATTCACTACTTCATTTCTTTTTTCGCAGTAGCACTGATTATCTTTTCCATGGTCCTGACAAAATCCGCGATACCTTGTAGGGTCCTTGAGGCTGAAACATGTAGACCCCTTTACGTCCACCACATGCAGTTATAATTTCCAACTGCAGGTGCTCTGATTTTAATCCTGGCACCAGGAACGTATCAATAAAGTTTTTCTCACTCCTGTCAGTTTTAACAACACTCTTTCCACATTACTATTATCATTTTCTGCTTTGCACTGCGCCCGGCACCCAACCAGTTTAATGACTTTTCATCTGGAGGATTTATTATATCCTTAACAACATAGGAATAAAAACATCCCTGAGCTCCTTCCTCACAGTGAGGGAGTTGTAGCCCTTGGCTAGGCTAGGGTTGCCAGTCAAGAGGAGAATCCCAGATGATGAAGCATGCCACCTCGGTGGGTGATGGGATTACGTCCTAATTAAGGGACCCCTTCAGAAATACACTGAGATCACTTTTTGCTGTCTCTCTTTGCGGGCTTAGTTGTTTTCTTAGACCCGAGGATTTTGTGTGTTTATGTATGTCGTAATTGCACCACTATGCACAACTTTTTGCTGGATGCAGAGACACTAAAGGAGAAACTTATAACCAGAGGTTACCCGGGATGTATAGTACGGGAGTCCTTCAAAAGAGCTAAATATTTCAATAGGGAGACCATGTTTCAACATAGAAACAAAGATACGGATGAAATATTAGCGTGCGTAGTTCAACATTCCAATGTTGATCATAAAATCAGACAGATTATCAACTTGCAATGGTATATCCTTAACATGGATCCATCTGTGACTAAGACACCTAAACCAATGATTGCGTTTAAACGCAACCGTAATCTAAGGAATTCCCTAGTGAGAGCTATTGCCAGCAAAGGAACTGATTTTTGTCAATCATCCGTCTTAGGACAAGATCCGATCAAAGGGAACCACAGATGTGGTACTGGTCATGCCTGTGAAAATGCTGAGGTGTCCAGTATCTTTTCCCATTTGTCCCGTAGTCACACTCCAAATAGCTTCACATAACTTGAATCCCCTCGTCTCGGGCTTATTTATAACACTTCATTCTCTTTTGGTTCTTTTCTGCGAAACGATCCCAGATATTCTGTTAGTTTGAAGAAACAAGGTTTTTTTTATCAGCTTGTCGAGACCATCTGTATTATTTGTCTGCCCCCTTTTTTCACTTGCATAAGATATTCGTTGGGCCTATTTCCATTTACTGCCAATTTGTATAGTCATTTTTTATTTGTTCCTATTTATACACGCTTTTCCGCTCCATTAAAAAATGACACCCGTTTTTTCCTGCTTAATTGCACTTACCTATATCTGGAGGCGTTCCCTGTACCTCACTTTTGTTGGTGCCCGTGAACCCGTGAGGTTTATAATCTCGCAATATCTACCATTTCTTCTGTCTTCTCTGAATCCGGAGATGGTGACGGACGTGCTAGACGTCATTTACAAACCACATGTTAACTGTTTGTTGGTCCGTCTGCTGTGACTAGAGGTAAGCAAGCTAGGGGCATGGTCCCGCGCCCATACTTCCTTGCCACTGTTTTCATCTACGTCAGTCTCTCTCTTTTCCATTTGTCATTGTGCACACGGAGCCTGAATGCTTTAGGACCCCTCTATTACTTTTTCTTTTATCCTTGGCGCTACATCTTAGTACCCTTTTTTATAATCCTTTGGATTCCCTTCAACTTATTAATATAGATGTCGCATCCATTTTTTTGTTTGAGGACCACTTTGGGCAATTGGTTAATTTGTATTGGAGGCTATGTCCCCATGATACCGCAGCCTTAGTTTTTCTTTTGTCTGCAACCTGTAGTTTACGGACCCTTTTCTTGCTTCCCTGTGGGTGTCATCATTTTTCTACCGACCAGTGTAGACTTTATGCTTCTTCATAGGGGTTTCTATTTCCTCCCATGTATTATGCTCTTTTGTAAGTTCTAAAACTATTACAGTTATACCTTGAATTTTGGAACTCCTACCTGTATTACTACACGTTAACAGTGAAGCTACTTTACTAGAGAACAGGTTCCGCTAATTGAGAGCTACAAGACATTACACACGTTTTCAGATCATCTTAAAGGTTACACCATAGGTACGTCCCCCTGATTATTCATTTTACTTTTGGGGGCAAAAGTTAGATGGAATACGTCTGTGTATTTATCCTTTATTCCTTACTCCCTTGTACAGCATTTTGTGATCTTCATTGGGGACACGGTCGCGCACTGCATCCAGTGTATCTGTAGATATCAAGTGCATTAGTGTATGCGTTGTCCGTTCTTACGGATGCCTACATCTGGGTTCACAGATTAGGTATGAATTTTTATATTGTCTAGTCACCACGTTACTCTACAGCACGAAGGATGGGTGAGAATCTATCCCATGGAACTTTTCTGTCTAGCTCTCTCTTTTTATACTGAGAGGATCAATGGATCTATCCTTTGTCATTTCTTCATTTGCATTTTCTTCACTGTATTGTTGCTTTGGTACGGCGAGGTTAGTTTAACTTCTTAGTAACATACACATGGTGATTTGCGGTGGTTGGCCATATTCCTTATATACAGACTAATATATTGTACTAATTGGAGCCTTTTTTTCCTGAGTCTTCCATTAGAATGCCTCCCATCCATCCTTGCTTTTATTCTGGCGGTTTGTCCAATCTCGCCCTGAGGAAGGTGCCACCTCATCCCTGGGGTTTCACCGAAATGCGGGTCGGCGCTTTATCTGTACTACCAATGGAATTACAAAGAAACATGTACTAATATGATTATGATTGTATATTCCTTGCATTGTTGTCAAGTTGTTTATGAAAATTCATCACAATTATTATATTACTTGTGAACTTAGTACGATGATGCTTGACAAACCTCTTGCTTGATTTTATTGGTGTTGTGTTTAAGAGAGAATGGAATGTGTTTGAGTGGTATGAATCTGTTATGATGGTATGCCTGATGGTGGGGTGGCCATATTTGTATATTTCTTCCTTCCTTGGGTGTCAGTGAACTCGCAAAACACAAACTAAAAACTAAAACTGCAAGAGCCAACAATTTTCACAAACATTACAAAATACATTTTCTCTAAAGTACTTGTAAAAGTGTCAAGGTACAGAAGAATATTAGATTCAACATGGTTTATTTTTAGAAAGAAGTGTTGATCTCTTAAATAATTCAATGTTTCATCGTGTATGCCAAAATTGTAGAGCACTGTCATTTTAATCATGAAGCAGCCCAACTTTCCATTTAAGATAAGTTTGCTATCTTATAAATATGTTTTAAAAACGTATCATACCAGAGAGAATAAAAATTTCAACCAAGATTACAACAGCTTTGAAAGTTTGTACCTTAAAATACGACTTTCTCCAGTGGAATACACAGAACTTAACCCTTGAAAATTATATGAGAAAAACAACAATTAATTAAAACATCTCTTTATCTTGGTTCTGATTTGTAGCCATCACAGTTATATAACAGCAAAATTTGAAAAACAAGCAACTTCAAGATGGCTACCAGAAGACGTGTTTATGTGACTGGAAACAAGTTAAACTGCATTAGTGGAACTGAACTTTTTTAAATAATGGCAAATGTGCTAAAGGTAGAAATGTAGCACTTGCTCTATAAATTCTGTATTCCACCTCAGGGTGGTTCAATAGTTACATTCACTTCCTTTTGTGCATTTCAGTAATTCATAGAGAAAGTAAGTTGGGAGTCGGCCAAGCAAATGTTATGGAAACGCTTAGGGCAGCCTACATGAAGAGATTTTTCTTCTGATAAGGGAAAAGAATGTTTCATATTTCTACATACATTTTAATGCTTGCATTTCATTTTAACGTTTGCACTTGGAGTAAAATTTTCCTCTCGAAAGTATTCAGCCATAAAATTTAAGACAAATGTTGAACTCAAAGTATCGCAAAAAAAATGATTGTTCATCCGATATCTATATATATTTTTTTTAACATCCACTTTTAGAAATGTATACCTTTCAACAGCTTACCTGTTCAGACTTTTTGTGTGTTCTAATTATGGTTACAAAATGGATGCCTAATCATTGTTCTGGAAGGGCGAATAACCAACAAACATGTAAACTATTCCTATTTACATTTCCGTGTATGCAAATTTATTGTGAGTGGACATCATGAAATCCTGACATGAATTTGGCCCTTGAAGATGGAGTTCGACATACATGGAGCATTAAAGTGTAGCAATTTGTTTTACAATTATTTACTCGAATTACTTGCGTTTGATATGCAGTCCTTCCTTAAGCAACTGCTACTCTCATCTCACCTTCAACAGTCAAAATACATGCTTGGGCATTTAATCAAGGTAACTATATAAAAATATAGGCTGAAAACTAAAGTACAGAGTGGAAATTACAAAAAATACAAATCTAAAAAGCTGATTTATCACCACAATTGTTTCTAACAAACAAGTAAAGACTCGTCGTCACTGGTGTTGATTTCTGAAAGGGGAGAAGAGGATTCATCTGTCATTGGCACTTCTGTAGAATGGAAACAAGCAGCATGGACACCCAAGGGCTCCTCCTGGCATAAACAAGGGCCAGCCTGGTGTTGCACAGTCACCTGAATATGAACATTCAAAGAAGCGTCTGAATATTCAGACTTCTGTTTACTTAAAGGCAATCTATGTAGTTGTTTCCTATGTGAACGACAACTGGTTGAGTTGCTGGTCCCTGATGTGTTTCCTCTTGACTCACGTTCACTGCTGAGAGTTACCGCGACACCGTCAGACAATGGATCCCTAAAATGTTTCTCTGGCACCACATTGCTTGGTGCTTCAAACCTGCTGCAGGTACTCTCTTCAGATCCCAAGTTACTGTTCCTTTCTTCCACAATGCAACCTGCAGCAGAATCTGCAGAAGTGCTTTGTAAGACATCTGAAGGAGTTGTTTCTATGGCATCGAGCTCATTCTGTAAAATACCTACAGCCGTTTCTGGCAGTCGTCCTATTGAACCAACCGGATCAGAGTCTAAAACCTGCCCTTCTGGAGTACTTAAAGAACTAGGGGCGTTTACCTCAGTTCGATGGGGAAGTTCCCCACTGAAATTCGACTGGGAAGTATGTGACGGTGTTAGGAGGGGAATCTGCCCTCTCACTCTTGGCCTGTGAAATAATCTGTTCCATAGTCTTCCCAGCCGCCGCCTGGAAGAATTCCTCCGGGAAGTGTGGCGTCTCATCTGTCGTCTCATCGCTGTGCGGATGTTCTGCAATACAGAGGCCTATTAACAAGAATATTAGATTAGATGCATACAACCATTTCTCAGAACCCCCTTCCCTCGAGGAGGGATGTTCTTAAGGGAGACCCAGCAGCTATGCGATGGTTCCAAATCAGAACATACAAGTAGTCATAAGCCAAGCTGTGCATTAAACTTTTTGCTAATCAAGCTGAAATGTAACGATCCCACCCTTTCATTATCACAACTATTGAGGAGTAAAATAAAGCCTGTGGAACCTATTCACAAACTGCATTTTGTAGTACATTTAGTAGTCCTACAATAGTACTACTAACATACAACCTACAAAATGCTATTCACTAACCTAAATGCGGAGGTCTATGCCTCTGCCTATCCTATCTTTTATGTACAGAGATCTCCGCACACATAGGAAGTGTTGGTAGTAAATGTGGGAGGGATTGGGGAATGGCTGGAAAAATGGGGAATATATATATAGCAATAAATGGGAGGGGCTTCATTCCTATTCATATACTGCATATCTATTGTTAACAGTGCCAGAAACAGTGGTAAATGTACTCCAGCTCAGACCTGGAGTTAGTCCAGCATCACACACGTCCAAACCCTGAACTGCACCAACCTCTCATTGAAAATAATAGAGTTAAGGACTTTAAACAAAACCCCCTAGGAAATAATGTTAAAATTAACTAATCTTAATTAATTAAAATATATATAAATTTAGTTTAATGTTAAAAAATTAAATATAATTTCTAAATAAATATAAATTTATTTTACAACAATTTAATGACCATTTTTCAATTTAAAAAATGAATTTAATATAAATAAATGACAACATTATTCACATTAATTTTGTATTGAATGAATGAGTGAATACTTTGTGTGAGCCTTTCAATGACAGGCCATACAATACAAAATGTACACAATTTAACATGTAATAACATACCTCAATAAGTTACAAGTTAAAATTATTCCTAATAAAACTAAAAACAATCTACACTGTTGACAAGACCGCTCAAGAAGATAGACAGCCCTTGATAAAGTGCTAGTACTTAGTCATTGGCAAGTGCTCATAATAGATGCATTGGTTGCAGCTGGCCAAAAGCATCTAATTAAAAGGCCGCAGAGACTTATAACAAATCATCCAAAACTAATTAAATCAGAAGACTGCTCAGGGAGATAAATAGCCATTAATAAAGTGCTAGTGCTTAGTCACTGGCAGGGTCAAAAGTGCGAATACTCGTAGTAGACGCCTTGGTTACGGCTGGCCAAAATGACATCTAATTAAAAGGGCGCAGAAACATATAAGAGATCATCCAAGACAAGTTAAATCACTAATAAAGTGTTTCTTAAATGGACTCCATGACTTGTTGTAGCTAGATATCAGCAAGTATATTGCAGACTATTGATTATACAGTTGAAAATGGGTAGGTAAAGACTGTTAGTCCCTGGAATAAGAATGCTAAATGGAGTGTTCTAGTTGAGATATATATATATATATATATATATATATATATATATATATATATATATATATATATACCTAGGCTAAAAATCTTTTCAGAATCAGTATGCATACACAGTCAAAGCGTCCTTGCAGTGTCTTATCGCATGAGCAAAGCAAGCGGAGTTATACATAACGTAAAAGCTTTTATTCCATAAATAAATATAAACGTTTTTCTTTATGTGGATCTATTTTTGAAGAAACTTAAAAAATAATTTAAATTTAATGTAATGTACTTACATCTATTAAACAATTAGCTTAAACTGTAATTAATAGTGCTGTAGCATTTTTTTAAACATAGTCTACATGTACAATACATATATGAGATTATTTAACATTAACCACAATTCTTTTTTTACTTTTATTAACTTTCCTATACTTTACCATAGAAAGATCTCTGCATCAATTGAGGAAGTATGTGGAATATAAAATACCTTTGTAAAGTCACTACTAATAGTAACATTACAGTGGTATTTGATGTTTTTACTGACTTCTACCCCTATTTCAGGCAGTGGGGACATGTGAGTCTACACTTTTGAGTAACTTTAAACTCATGAATAACCACAAGTAGTAAAGTTACTCAAAAGTGTAGTAAAGTTATGTTTGTGAACAGCACTTCTGTGTTAACAAAAATATTTTTTTTAAATTACATTTAAGTAGCTACAGTCAAAAAATAAGACAAGTGGATAAATAATGGTGATGTCATGAGATACCACTGCATTTTACCTGTGACGCATTGTAAACTGGGAAATCTTCAACAGGAGGGATCAGTCCCTGGGCAATAAGCTGTCCGTATGAAGGAGGAGCTTCACGCCTCACAAACTCTGCCTCAAGACGCGTCATCTGCGTTTCAAATGCTCTTAATCAACATAAGAAAAGGGAAGAAACCAAGCCAGAGATGTTAAGCACCAGAGAAGAGCAATTGCAGTACGGAAGCAAAAGAATGACAGACTACATATCTAATAAAAAAACACAAACATGCAAATGTTGTCAGTCAAATAAAATGAGAAAAAATGAAAAGTTGGCTTAATTTCACAAGTGACAACTGTGATTTACAGTTAGGAAACGAAAACAGCCAATGCTCTTTTTTCGTGAATATGAAATCCATATAATTCTAGACTAAAAGATCACAAGTACTAAGATACAGTAACCAGCTTATACAAGTTGTAAAAATTAACACTTTTATATTTGTTTGTATTTCCAATAAACCATTTGCCAACCATCAAACTGATTACTTATCAACTTTATTTTTCTATCTTTTATCTTCTCTTTTATTATCGACATTAGACGAAAGCTGTAACTTGCACTGACAGTGAATGCGAGAGGTGGAAGGAAGATATGTATGAAGGTAGTGAGGCAGAAAGAAAGGTTAAAAAACCCTTGAGGAAAAGGAGAGAAGGAAATAAAGAAAGTGATGGAGGCAAGCTAGCAATAGAGAAAATGAAGGAGGGAAGAAAGGTGAAAAATAAGAGGGCAGTAAAGAGGGAAGAAAGTGAATGAGTTAAGGTAGAAATTAAGGGAACAAAAGGAATGAAAGGAAGTAATGAAGCACGTGAGGAAAGGAAAGAAGGGTGGAAGGAGGGAGGGAGCAAAGCAGGAGGGAGGGAATAAGGAAGGAAATAAAACATGTACCTAAAGATAATTAAATCAAGGGCCAAGGGAAGAAAAGGCAAGCAAGGAGTGAGTGAAAAAAATTATTAAGGGAAGCAAGGCAGGAAGGAAGCAATGAGTGTGAACAAGGAAGGAAGAAATGCATGTGATTTTGCTTCCAAAGTATACCACTGGTATAAAATCAATAGATAAATATGTAAAAAATGTGATTAATTTTGTAAGATTTAAAAAAATGTGACAAAATGTATTATTAAGGAGGTTTCCCATTCTGATGCATGCGATCAAGTTTCTCTCTCTCTACCTAGACTTCACTGTGAAGTAGACTTCACTGTGAAGAGGTTGTAGTATTTATGAAAAGTATCTAATCAGTTTGGATTATTTACAGCTGGGTGTGGATAGATGTCTTGCCTCTTTGCAAACAACAGTGTGTTCCTCTGTGTCTCACAATGGTGCTTCGGGTTGGGGGATCTTTGAGATCCATTCACAAACTCCGCGTAATATGAATAAAATGAGGCAATGTTATCAGGTATAGGCTATACACGGACAAACACATCCTTTTTAATGGCTCCTAAGGAAAATCAGTTGACCACATCTCAAATTATATTGTTAAGTTGTTAAACCTTCTATCTATTGTAAATTTTTTGGAGAGGCACAACTAAATTATCAAACTAAAATTTTAAGATACATATATCATCTAGCAATTCTGCAATAAGTTAAATGTAAATTAATCCCAGATGACTTTGTAGGACACGAAAGTCCACATTATATATTGTAAAGTAGACTTATCTGGAACAAGTTAGTAAGCAAAATAAGGCTAAAAAAATAAGGTTTGGTATAAACATAAAAAATTGAGACACCTCACTTAAGAGGAAATTAATTATAAAGAACATTCAAACCACCAAGTGCTTGTATATGCTTCTGAATAGCGATCAAACGTCAGACCACTCACCATGAGGCTATTAATCAACATTTTAGAAATGTCATGTTATATTTGGTATTGAAATGTGATGAATAAAAAGGTGTAATTGGCTTTCCACCTGTTATTTACCATTAGCTTTGTGGTTTGTAGGTCACATTTATTTGCTTTCTATTTGCTGCCTCTATTTGTTTTCGGCTGTCCAGCTCAGGCTCGTTCCTTCCCTTGCCTAAACCCTATTTACTGCATTTGCCCACCAGTGCTCGATTTCTGTAAACAGACTTTTAAATCTTGTTATCTTGTCACATTTGCCTTGCATTCAAAGACAGAGGTCAAATGACAGTCTCTCTCTTTCACAGAGCTAGGTGTTTACTTTTCTTTCTCTGACTTCAAAGTGAAAGGATGTATGTAACAATCATGCTGGCTACTGGGGGAGGTGCTTGAGGAAGGCTGCACAATGTTATTTTTTTCTAGCACACAACACAATTTAAATGTCTGAAAATGACTGTGCAGATATTTCAGATTTAGAAAAGCTCAAATGAAGCAAATTTTGGGGTCATTCTGAATTGTGGTGGTAACAAATATTTTAAAACAATCAATACACCAGGTGACATTTCCACACATTATCGTTTGTGCACTGAATACTTTTATCAGTGAAACTGTATGTCTGTGCAAATGTAATGGTGGTTTCAATTGAACATGTGTTGTCTGTAATGGAAGTGTGCTACCACACCATGCATATTCCACTCTACACCTCTCTAGGCTATGCACCTCTACTCTACACCACGGCACTCTTTACTACTGCACTCTACACCACTCCAGTCTAGACCACTCACTCTACAGAATTCCACTCTACGCTATCCTGCAACACTTTACTCTACGTCACGGCACTCTGTCAATACACTCTACACCAATGCACTCTACTCTGTACCACTCCACACCCCTACACTCTAAACCAATCCACTCTGATCTACTCTGCACAACTGCAATCTATGCCACTGCACTCTACACCACTTTATGCCATTACTTTACATCGCTCTACACTACACAACTCCACTCCACCTTACTCTACCCTGCACCACTCCACTTCACTCTACTCTGAAGCAATCTACTCTACGCCACTCCACTCCACTCTATGTCACTGCACTCTAAACTACAGCAATGCACTCTACTTCACTGCACTCTACTCTGCACTACTGTAGTCTACGCCACTGCTCTCTATGCCACTCTACACCACTGCACTGTATGACTACTCTGCAACATTGCACTCTCCGCCACTTCACTCTGCAGCACTCCACTCTATGACACTATACTCTACTCCGCACCACTCTACACCACTCTGCACCACTCTACATCACTGCATTCTATGCCACTCTACTCTGTACCACTGCACTCTACGCCACTGTACTCTATGCCACTCTAATCTGCACCACTGCACTCTACTATGCAACATTCAAATCTACACCACTGCATTCTACAATACTGCATTGTACATTGCTGAGTTCTATGCCGCTGCACTCTACCCTACTGCGCTCTACACCACTTTACTCTGCAACACTCTACATCAATGCACTCTACACCAGTACACTCTACGCCACTACAGTGTACGCCATGCTATTTTACTCCACTCAATACCACTCCAACACAAAACACTCTATGCCACTCCACTCTACAACACTCTACTCTTCACCATTCCACTCTATGACATTCCACGCCACTGTCCTCTATGGCAGTAACATTTAACCATGCAGAACAGCTGTCACGCTGGTGTACAATGTGGCTAAAACACATTGACAAAGCCAATAGCTCTTGCATAGGCGAGACCTATTGGCTTTACCAATGCTTGTTCAACATGAGCTCGTCACTTGAAATGGCAGTTGTCCATTGATTATTTGTTGTGCTGCATGCTTTTCTTGCATTAAACACAGTATAGATTTGTGGACTTCCTGACATATTGAGTTTTATTTTTACCAGATGTGGCATTGGCAATCATGAAACACACAAAAGGTGATGGGAGGCTGCTTGCAATAAGTCTAACCACTGGCAATAGCTTGGGCAGCATTCCAACCCATCGTTCTTTTGCTAACCCTGTCACCTCAGTTTGGACCCACCATATGCAAATCAGTCTTGGCCCTGCCCCTCATGGGAACAGTCCAGCCCGAACTGCCAAACCAGGTCCTTCCTGAACCGGAACACAAGGAACACAGGACCGGTTTTGCCCTAGTTATGGGCTAAACAGCTGGGTACACATGGTGAGCACGGGACCCTGATCGGGGCATATTTACACCACGTAGGGCGGTACATGAAACACAAAAGGTGATGGGAGGCGGCTTTCAATAAGTCTAACACCTGGCAACAGATTGGGGTAGCTTTGGGAATCACCTCAAAAGGAATAAGACCGACAGCGCTGGACTGGGCACCAAAAAACTACTCCAGGTGCCAGAGGTAAAGGAGAAGTTTCTCCAAGAGAACTGCGGTGGAGAACAGCATAACACTAAACCTGATGAGCTGGCTAAAGGTGTGAGCGTGAAACGAACCAAACATTAGGCAAAGTCTAACTGCGCTTACCATGTGTTTTATTTGCTTCCTTTGCATAGCTTACACCATCCTGTGGCTAAAGTATAGTCAAAAAGGGTGCACACAGATGTCGTCTGTGTAGGAGATGATGTAGTATATAAAACTTGAAAAGGGGAAAGAAAGTGAGAACACAAAGAATTTGGATCAGTTCGATATGTTCCCTATGCCAGCTAAGAGGCGGGGATGAAGCAGCTGATGCACCCGGAAACAGAGCAGTGCCTGGGGATTGCCAGCGACTGAAGTATAAGGAGGTAATGCACAAGCGAGTATTGCAAAACAACTGACAGTAAGGTGCCTGGCAGAGGGATACAAGCAAGGGCACAAGAAGCTTATTCCACTACTGTTCATCAGTGTACAGCGAGCACAATCTCCATCCTGGGACAGAGACTGACGATAACCAAGTCTTGCTATTACCCTGGAAAGCTTGAGACACACTCCAGAACGACAGTCTAGATAGCATCATGTTTCTCTCTATCCAAGTGATGGCAACGATGAGTACTCTTCATCTTCTATCCTTCCCTTGAGGGATTACCCAACGGCCACGGATGGAATTATGGTTTGTGTTCCATGGACCCCCCTCTGATTTAAGGAGCACTTAGAAACAATTTCTTAATATTTGGGAGAATCACACTCAATTACGAGAGGAGCTACAATTGTGTTTGAGGTGTATAGATCCAAATGGGCAGATGTGAATCAGTTATTGCGACTGTTGGTGCAGAGTAAAGTGAGATAAAGATTAGTGGAGAAAGCGCCATAGCAGAGAGTAGCTCCGGAAAATATGGGGAATTAAGCTCATCAATGGATGTATTGTTAGATGCGATTGCTGATGTGTGCCCAGTGAAAATCAACTGGAGTAAGATCTCGAATTGTAAACAAAATAAGTGTGAGACACCATCTGATTATTTGGCCAGACTTAAAGGTTTGTTTGAAAGATATTCAGGCATAGCTGGTCAGAAGGAGATGGCTCAGAAAGCTGTAGGTGCTACTTTGGTACAGGGATTATTACTGAATGTTGGGTGTTAATTAACAACATTCTGCATTGTATGGCAGACTAAGAAGATGGCTGAACTAGTGATGGTCACACATCATTGTGTTACTCGCAAGACAAAAAGAATGAAAATGTTGAAACAAAATTATTGTTCTTAGAAATGCAAAATATGCAGAAGACAGTCAAGGGGATGGGGCGTGAAGCCCCGCAAAGAGGGGACAGAATTCTGTTTAGCTTGTAGCCAGCTGGGGCATTGGAAATGAGACTGTTCCAATAAGGAGAGAGCTTAATGTCCAATACATTACTGAAATGTCTGTTTGGTTGCTGTCGACTGGTCAATGACGGATCTGGAGACAGGCTGTGTGCTATAACAAACAGGTTTATTAATGTTCATACACAGATTTAACCACCTCACATTCGCTCCCCCTTAAGCTGTGACTTACGGTCAGGGCAGTTTCATGCATCTTTGACAAATAATTTGTTGTTCTCTTTAGCTTTCCTGGTTGACAGAGGAAAATGGTTCTACTGGAAGGGGAATCATGATTACACTTGATGGCTGCTATCCTTATTCTGGGCTAACCAGGTCAATAGAGTATGGTCGATTACGATTCAAAATGTTGACCCAATCAAATTGCCAGTCATTTCTGCTCAATGGTTGCATACGAGTTATCATGAGGCAATAACGTCCTACTAATATATACTATTGGGTGCTCAGTGCTCACCATCCTCAAATTTCTTTGCCAAAACTGCCTTGAGCCCATTTCCAGAGGGTTTGGGTTTACAAAATAAAGGTTATTTAAAATCTGGGTGTCTTAACACAGGGTCTGCAGCTAGAACAGTCTTCACCAGTGTTTTAAATGCATTCTTTTGTTTCGGACCCCAAGATAACTGATTTGGGGGAAGAGTTTTTTTAACAATGCTGTAAGTGATTTAGATAAAGTTGAAAAGTGAGGAACAAACTGCTGACGGTATCTCACAAAACATAAGAAGGAACAAACATCCTTCTTATTTGTAGGTCTAAGGATAATACGAAGAGCTTCATTTTTCTTTAGCTGAGGGCAAACCATTAAATTTCCAATACAATACCCCAGGTACTGTAGTTGAGTCGGTACTATGGTAAACTTATCCAATTTAGCTGATAGGTCTGCTTGTTGTAATGCTTCTCGTACCAACCACAAATGCTTTAAATTGGACCCACAATATGGACTGAAAATAACATCATCCAGAAAAAGCAGCTGACACATTTGGGTGAGGTCTTAGAATCTGATCCATGAGCCATTGGAACGTGGCTGGAACTTCAATCAGCCCTAAGGGAAACACTTTAAACAGAAAGAGGCCACATGGTGTTGAGAAAGCAGTTTTGTGTCTCAATGACCTCCTCAAAGGAACCTGGCAGTGTCTTTTTATGAGTTATAATGTGCTAATGAATTAGGCAGACCCCAATCACACAAAGAGACCATCCATTCTGGGCACAGGATATGCATCAAAAGTAGAACCTCATTAAGTCAATGAAAATCATGACAAACTGATGTTTCGATTTGATTTTGGGACCGATATAATTGGCGATGACCACGCACTCAGGGGTGGCAATTTTATATCCAAAGACAAAATGGTCTCAACTTCCTCTTTTACAGACCATTTCCATGCCGTCAGGATACGATAGGGCTTCACACGCATTTTAATTGCTGGCAGGGTAACAATAGCATGTTTTACGACCGTCGTATGTCGTGGAAGAGATAAAAAATATTGTTCCTGTGTCCCTGAGTAGTTTGACCAACCCCCTGTTTTCCTCTTCTGGTACGGTACCAATGATCTTGATCAATTTCTCCTACGACTGCTCCTCCCATACAAGGAGCATACTATCCTTTACTTGTAGAGTTTGTTATATAATTCCAACCATCCCCACTTTCTCTGGTTCCTTCTAGTTTTTCAAGAGATTTATGTAGCAGATCTGGGATTCCTGACTATTGCCAGGCTCAGACATCCGATACTCGAATGACCCTATTTTTGATTATTGCTCCACAGAGTCACTTGGCCAGCACTTTATTCTCAGATACTAGCAATAATACTAATAGATTGTCCCCTATTTCCAGAGGTCTGCGGTGGACTCATCTACTGTACTGTTCCTTATGTGTTGTTTGTGGGTCTTGCAGACATTCATCTGCCAGTTGTCAGTCATTCAAAGCTGCAACATATTTCACTAGGGGCATGGTTTGTTCTCATGACTCTACCCTACTCTTCTTGGGCCATATTGACTATTGTTCTTGGTTGTGTTGCCAAAAAGTAATTCAAATTGGGAGAACCCTGTAGAGGATTGGGGAACATTTCTCTGAATAAATATAGAACTAGTGGTAATATTTTATCCCTATCCTTCCCATCTGGACTGACAGCTTTTCACACACAACATATGATTTAATGTTTTATTGAAACGTTCCAGCAACCCATTTGTTAGTGGATGATGCACGGATGTCTTGATATAATTGATATGTAGCCTGTCACATATTGGTGCCAAAGGTTGTGAGATGAAATTGGTGCCATGATCTGTCAAAATCTTCTTTGAGAGTTCCGCCCATGAAAAATAATGTATTAGGATATTAGAAATACGAGCAGCTGAAGTTCATCATGGAGGCAATGCCTTTGGGTACTAGGTAGCATAATCCACTCTGACCATTATTTATCTGTGCCCTCTACCACAAAATTGCAGGGGACCACCAAGTCCATCCAAATCCTTTGAATGGGTAGGGTAATTACTGGCACATATTATCAGGGAGCTCTTGTAGTATAACCAGGAATTGCCAACTGACAATCCGGCACTGCTCACAGTAGCTAGCAATTTCTGCATAGATTGCTGCCCAATAGAACCGCTGTAAGAGAAGAGCCTATGCTGAAGAGAATAAGCTAAAATATGGTCCTGATACTGTTCTTATAGTAAGGTATCTTTGTTCTCTAGATTTCAGTATACCTGGTTGGTTCCAGCTTCAAGGGCTAGAATATGTTTTTCCTTCTCTTTCCTTTGTTGCTCCTTACGTTTCTTTTCCCTGTGGTGGTAGTTTCTATGTTGGTAAGAACAAAAGGGGCTTCTTGTAGCCAAACCTCTATCAACTGATATGGGGAAAATAT
The DNA here is from genome assembly GCA_963921515.1 of Calotriton arnoldi. Classification (NCBI taxonomy): domain Eukaryota; kingdom Metazoa; phylum Chordata; class Amphibia; order Caudata; family Salamandridae; genus Calotriton; species Calotriton arnoldi. The sequence goes on along the minus strand of CAWUFW010008578.1, from coordinate 157,295 downwards.
TTCTCTAAACTGGGGACTATCAGTCCCCAACCCTTATGGAATTCTGAGATGTTTCTATGCCCAATGTAATTTCTGTACCTGAGTAGGTTTCTGTGTCCCAAAGTGTGAGAAATTGGGTTGTTGGTTGACTGATGTGTAAGCCCTGGTCAAGCAACAGCCACAATTCTGCCTATGTATTTGCGAGTTGGGCTTGATGTGGAGTTCACAACGGCCGAATTAGTTAATAAAAATGAGATTTTGTTCTCATAGATGAATATATTGTTTTCCACATTAGCATCAACTTTTTCCATATTAACAATCCCTTGTAGAGTGAACCACAAAACAACAATAATTTAACCTGTGCTTAACTGTGGGTAGCCTGGCACACGAGCAGTCAGGCTTAATTTAGAAGCAATGTGTAAAGTATTTATGCAGTACACAAATAGTAATGAAGTGAAAACCGAACAAAAGAAAACTCCTAAACCAAATTATAAAAATATATTATATTTTAATAAGCTATTTGACACCAAAATGACAAAAATCCAATGAGTAAATCTGGAGATATTGATTTTTAAAGAATTAAGTGAAAATAGTGCCAAAAAGCACCAAGCGCCAACAAGGAATATCTGGTCGCGCTTGACCTGGACAAAGTCAAAAGTTCAGGCTGACCACGATGGAGTGCGGGCCAGCTACAGGGACCAGGCTTGGCCCACTGAACAAAAGTACCTTAGTCAGAGTTTTGTCAACGTCGAAGATTCGGTCTACAAGGAGGATGCAACAAAAGTGATGCTTCAGTGTCGATCTCAGTGGCGGTGATGCGCTGGTCCAGATTCGTGCAGCAGCGGCGATGCTTCGGCTCCGATAAGCACAGGGGCTGTGATGCGGAGTTCTCGGCATTGTCGTCAAGGCTGCTGTCAACCTAGCTGCAAAGAACTCGAGCCAGGGAGAGCATCACGCAGTGGTGGTTCAGAAGGCGATGCATCGGGTCGAGCTACGCAGCAGAGGCGATTCACCAGTTCTGGCCACACAACAGGGTCGATACGTTGGTTCCGATGCATGCAATGGCACCAATGCGCCGTTTCGAGAGAGGATGCATATGTTTGGCTGAAGCGAGCACTGTCAGCCCACTCCAAGGGTCCAGGACTGGGGTGGCACCACTTGGTAGGGCGGACTCACAGATGGCAGAGTCCAGGTGAAGAAGTAGGATAGTTGGAGTGCTTTTATGTCCCTGCAACATCAGATCAGGAGGCCAGCCAACTAGCCCTTGGAGTCACTCTGGGTTCTGGGGGTGTGGCGAAGAACTGCCCGTGGACCTTGCCTCCTCCTCGGACTCAATACATGAACATTTGCCTCCTTACCTCTCCCCCTATCCCCTCCTCTGTTTACAGACCCCGGCTCCGGCTACTGAAGAACACTGTCCCTTTAAGCTTCCTTGGCAACCGACTTCTCAGGCCGACCACGTGACTTGGTCACCTGATCTCCTCCCCTTCAAAGAGGAAGAGACAGCGGGAATGGCGTTCTCGCTAAGGAGTCCAACGAAAGGAACAACAGGATCGTACAGAGAAGACTACGACGTCCAGACCTTCCTTGTGGGACCAGGACTCGGGGAACTGCGGATTGACCCCGTCGCGGGTGTGGGAGCGGAAACCCAGCGCGCCGAGAGACCGCCAGACGGAGACGAGGAAAAGAAGGAGCCGGACCTTCTCCGGCAAAACGCTGAATCCAGCCACGGCCCAGGAGGGTCGTGGCTTCAAAAGGTATGGGCCAACTGGGGACCGTGTGGGGCAAGGGGAAACCGGGAAGAGAGGGCGGGCAGGTCCGCGTATACACACAAGCTGAGCCCGGTAGTCAGAGGCCAAGCTATAAAGAGCGCAATAACTCCTAGAAGAGCGGAGTAGAAGTGTCACTGGTGTTGGTCGGGTGCCTAGTCCCTCACTCCCTTTCCCTGTACTGTTTAGAACACGGAAACGTTCCCTTACCAAGCCTTGTCTTTTCATTTTCTCCCGGAGTTGCGGCGTCTACCCGACGGAAGCAGTCCTTCAGTCCTCGGCATCCTGACAACCCGGGATAAGCTTCTCTGATGTAAGAGAGCGAAGACTACGTCCCGGAAAAGGATACTTATTGTTTACTTGAAAGCATTTACTTATGAGACTGAACTGAGAAATAAAGTAGTGTTCAGCTAAACCTTCCCTGTCCCACTGTCTCCTTCTCCACCGCGCCACAGGGGGTCAAGTGATGCAGGTCCAGTCCATCTCACCCAGACCAGGAGGGCAGCAGGCAAGCACAGCAAGAAAGCAGTTCTTGCAGACCAGTAGTCCAGCAGAGTGGCAGTCCTTCAGCAGCACAGCAGTCCTTCGTCCTGGCAGAGTATCCACAGGTCCAGAACTGCACTGAAGTGGTAGGGTCTGAGGTCCAGTTCTTATACCCAGTGGTGCCTTTGAGGTGGGGGGCACTTCCAAGAAGGGTCTTTGAAGTGCACAAAGGTCCCCCCTTCCTGCCCTGGCTCCAGACTCACTATAGATGGTTATGCTGCCCTTTGTGTGGGGACAGGACACAGCCTATTCAGGTGTGAGTTTGAGGCTCTGCCCAACTCCTCCTTCTCATCCTCCCACGATGGCCCATCAAGTCACACCTAAGCTCCCATTGTGTGTGGCTGTCTAGAGGGAATACACAAAGCCCAGCTGTCACCCTCCCCAGATGTGTGTCAGAGACAGGCTGCAGGCACACAGGGCTAAGAGCAGGAAAATGCCAATTTTCTGAAAGGGGCACTTTCAAAATTGTAATGAAAATTCGACTTTGCCATTAGAGAGGATTTATCATTAAAATCCCATAGACACCAAACATGACTGATCTACTTCTCCCAATTAGGAATTACAGCTTATTAAATGAAATAAGGAATCCCCAATGTTATCCTATGAGAGGGGTAGGCCTCACAGTAGTGGAAAACGAATTTAGGAGTTTTTCACTACCAGGACATGTAAACTTAAAAGTACATGTCTTACCTTTTACTTACACAGCACCGTGCACTATGGACTACCTAGGGCCTACCTTAGGGGTGACATATGTAATAAAAGGGGAGTTTAAGGCTTGGCAAGGGGTTTTAATGCCAAGTTGACATGGGAGTGGCACTGCCTTCAGGCTGCATTGGCAGTCCTGGGACAAGGTTTACAGAGCTACTTAGATGGGTGGCACAACAAGTGCTGCAGGCCCACTAGTATCAATTAATTTACAGGCCCTGGGCATATGGTATGCCACTTTACAAGGGAATTATAAGTAAATCGATTATGCTAATTAGGTATATGCCAATCAAACCATGTTTAGGGAAGTGAGCACAAGCACTTTCTCACTGGTTAGCAGTGGTAAAGTGCACAGAGTCCTAAGGCCAACAAAAACAAATTCAACAAAATTGGAGTCAAGTAGGCAAAACATTTGGGGGAAGACCGCCCTAAGGCTGAGAGGTCTAGCAACAAGTATACCAGTAACAGATATGGTGCCTGAGTAGCCAGTTCAGTTATTATTAGTATCTAGAAACAGCCACTATCTACCAACCAGTTGCGGATGGTAGGGAACGGTGGCGTGGGGTAAAGGGAGGTGGGTAGAAAATAAAAAGAAGTTCGGCGCTCTGATGGGGAACGGGAGCCTGGGCATGTTTCCCACAGGCTGTGTAATGCAGCCTGGTGGGGAAGACACAAAGTGCGCAGGACTGTTTGGCCGGGCCAAGACGGCCGGCCAAACAGTCATGCCCACTAAAAGTGTGCTCACCACTCCGCCCCCTGGGCCCTGCTCTGGCCAGCCACGCCCTCCCCGCACCCAGAAACAGGAAAAATAAAATGATAATAACGTCCCTTTATTATCATTTTATTTTTCCTCTGCACTGCTCTGATAGCAGTGGGGCGACGCTCCTCCGCCTTAGCAGAGGAGCTGCCCCTGCTACCAACCCCTGAACCCAGTTGCCATCCACATTCACTTCTGAGGTATAGGCATCCCATGAGGTCAATATTCACCAAAATTAACCTCGACCAATCGTATATCGATCGGTTCTAGTCTAAGTTGCACACATTCTGGCGATAGACCCCATTCTCCACATTCAAAGCACTAGGGTTTTAGGGGTATATACTCCAATAATCACCCAGTTTTATAAGGATTTCTTTTTATATACAATAAAACTTTTTGACCTACTGATTGAAGAATCCCTGTGCATTATTGTTGTGCACCCAGAGTATTGTTACGATCATATTCTCATCTTAGGGACCGTTGTTCCTTATAGCTCCAAATTACCCTAGGTCCCTTAGTATCCTTCGGTTTCCCTTGTCCTTTGGAATATTTGAACAGAGAGCGGCAACATGAGCAGAATGTAAAAGTAGAGGAAATGTTTCAGAATTTGTCTGGGACAACTAGGATGATAATGACAAAGAATGGTATTAGTCATTACTGAATAAAATGATGTTAGAAATTGAGATTAACACCTTGTTAATTAGAATTTCTATGAATAAATCCCAAGATTACATGTTCCTCATGCCTGATGAGCACTCACTACTTTCAGTATATGCTGAAATTTAAGAGACCTTTAAGAGCATGGCTGCTCAAACTTGAAGCAACCATCACACTTTGACTTCACTCTAAGGCTTGGGAGATGGTGAGGGAAGATTGTAAATGGATGTAGGGAGGATAAAAACACACATAATGCACTATTCAGCCATGGCAGTGAACTTGGGTGAATGTATGACATTGTTCTGCATTCTGTCCATCAATCGTTCTTTTTAGGTCTCGTCCTGAGCCAGCGCTTGCGCTGCTCTGGGCGAGACATTTTGTCAGTGGGCTTTTAAAAATGCGACCACAGCTTTTTTGGCTTGCCTAGAGCATGCGGGTACGCGCACAGTAACGCGCATTCCTCGCATGCTCCAATACCCGCCCCCACCATTTGTCTTGAGCGCATCGCGGCTGCGCTTCATTTGACTTGTATAAACAAATGCTCCATGCCTATGCCCACCACTCCTCTTGTCTCTAAATGTGCTTCGCCTTTTCTCTACACACAAATCGCTAACAATTTGGGTCATCTGTTGAAAATGTTTAAAATGGCTAAGTCATGTTTTGTGGCTTCATTGCGGACTCACATTTTCGCCGCCTTCTGTCAACAGACGTTAACTTGTAATTGGTTAAGTAAAAGAACATTACATTTTGGCATGGAACATTTTCATACGCGGGCCCTGTGTTGACTCCATCGATCAGACAAATCGCTAAACAGTTATCAACGCATGCTTTTTATGGGGTCCTTGCGTCCATTTTTAAAGTATTTTTGATAACCTGTGCACAGTCTAGTATCTGTTTTGAATATATCTCTTGGTTTTTTGTATGGCTATTCTCAGAGCATAAAATGGCTGGGGTTACTTTAAAATATATGTCAGTTCATTTCTACTCATTTTATTCAGAATATTTGTATAGTGACAACTTAACTGCAGCCTCAACAAAGCATTCGCTGTACGTTAGACCAAAAATTACGTTATCTTAAAAGGTCAGAATTCTTTCTCTCAATTTCCTTTATTTTTCAAGCCCCCACAACTTCGGTGGCAAACAATATCTATGCCTCACAGCGCTGTATGTTTGTGATAGGGATAAGGGATGGCACCTTTCTCAAGCACACAATATGAGGAACGTTTAACCTCCCCATTGCCTCGTTTAAGCTTCCTTACTGTGAGTGCACAATAACCTTTTCACTCTGACATTCACCAAGCAGGGCGAAACGAGTCCGTGATTGTGGAACGTCTTTGAGCACATTCTTCCTCTGGCTCATGGAGTTGCGTTTACACTCCAGTGACACTGGATGACGTCATGCTTCCCTAGTCAGTGTCCTTGTGTAATGTAACCGGTGCTCATGTAAAGCACTCCAATACCTTCGGGTCAAGTTCGCGCTATATAAATCTGCAAAAAAAAAAAAAAAAAACTAAAAAGGGCGCTCCTCGTGCATGTTTTACAAACTCACAGCGTCTGCTTGTGAGCACCTCCCAGGGTGTGAACTCTTGACAGAGTTAGTTGGGAGAGTACCGCAGGAATGTGTACAAGGAATGAAAGAGCTAGAAAAACAAGGCGTGAGTCGATGTTTTTGATCAATTCATACTGCCAGGAGTGCTTTTACCAAACGGGACTTGCTGATTCTCCAGCACTGTGCATACCTCTAAGATAGCTCGGTTTGGTAAGTACCTGCTGCTATAAGGTTTTATCTCCAAACGTTTTATTTGTATCCCATTGTAAACAAGAAATAATGTGTTCTCCTTTAACCTTTCCTTCTATTAAACAGGTAAATATCTATCCTACATTAATTAGCTCCGGAAAGCTCCCCTGAATGTATAAACTTAACATATTTGTCACATCTTAATCCTTTGTATACTTTAGCACTCCTTATATTTTTCATGAATATATTTCATTTAATACTGCTTTTAGGCATTTTCATAAACACCGCTTTCATTTTAGTCTGTGAGCACTATTTACTTTATTAACTTCCAGTACCTATAGCGCATGCCGCTTTGGTTTGATATTTTTTTTTTTCTTTGGTGTAGTGCCTTGATTCTGTCTTCCAGCTCTCTCTAAGCACTTCGAGGAACTGCAAACCTATGGAGACTGGAAACGCAATGGAGAGATTTGTGCAATAGAGAACGCCACAGCAAGCAGGATGAGCAGTGGGCAAGCTTTGGGCTATGACTTAATTTCTTCTTTTTTTTTTTGCTGTCCCAAATTTTACATCCAGTGCATGTCACGGTTCATTTCTACTCATTTTATTGAGAATATTTGTATAGTGCCAACTTAACTGCGGCCTCAACAAAGTGCTCGCTGTACGTTAGACCAAAAGAGCGGAACAAAAGTTATTTAATTAACTCATTTGATAACAGTGACTGATTTCGGCTACTTTCTTTTGCGATGGACAGGTCTATTTCGAGCAAGAATTTGCGCCCATGGTCGCCATCTGAGCACAAGTAGGGGCCACCTGCCCTCCCCCCCCGATCCGAATTGGGCAACTGGTCTCTATAGCCCTGAAATTTGTACGTTTAGTACTTCCGTTTTCTGTCATTACGTTATCTTTAATGGTCAGAATTCTTTCTCTGACTTTCCTTTATTTTTCAAGCCCCCACACCTTCGGTGGCAAACACTATCTATGCCTCACAGCGCTATATGGTTGTGATAGGGATAAGGGATGGCACCTTTCGCAAGCAGTTTGTGTCAGACCTTTTACTGTCAATTATTTAAAATATACATAGTCTGGCTGTTGGCTCTTCCGAGAGGAGTATTTTTCTTTAACCTCTTGCTATTGGCTGTTTGGTATACCATTCCACCAACAATGAAATGCGAGACCTATTGCATTGCAAATGCTTATGTTTTTATGTGGCTAGTGCTATGGCAGCTGTGCTCTCTTGCATTTGAAGGTGTCTTGATCAGTGTTTTGGTGAGCTCCGCATGCATGCTTAGCCTGTACTGGGGTAGACACTTGATAGCCACAAGAACTACATTTGGTACATAATAGGCAAATTGAAGACATTCTTACAGACATAGCAATCCATTAAATCATTCTGATTCATAGGTCTTTTGATTAGGGGACCGAATTATTTATTGGGTCAGTGAGTCAATGAATTGAGTATGGTATAACATATCCACCTTGCCTTCTTTGCACATCAGACATAATATGCGTGGCACATCAACAAAAGCTTTCTCCTGAAGGTAGTTGATAATTATCAGACCGTTTTCATTTAATTATTTTAGGTTTTGTGATGCATTGGGTAGTCTGATAATGTGCTGCAGCAGCATAAACACTTATAAGGTCCCAAAGGCGAGACCTATTGGCTATGCCAATGCTTGTTGCATTTGTCACCCCATCTAAAGCACACCCAACCGTACCAGAGGGCAGCTTCTCTGGAAGAGATGTAGGCAAGTGGCAGCTTTTCCTTGACAAACTAAAAAGTTAGATGGATCATTTTCTCCTTAAAACAGGGCCAGTCTACAATATAATTCCTCCATTCTTTCGAGCAGGAACATGCCCCAAACATGTTCAAAATGGTTGCAATTTCTCACCTTTCCAGGAATCACAGTTTCCTTTATTTAATCAGTAATATTTCTAGGATTTTCACCAGACATTCACTTAAGTTTTCAAGAGTGCATCAAAAAAGTTACAAAAGGTACGTTCACAATCTATATATCTTTTGCAAGGTATGAGCTGGCTGACTAATTAATATTTTTAAAACTGACAAATCTACTCTTCACTGACTTCTACCTATGTTTTGAGTCAACTTCAGAATTTTTACTGATTGACAGTCTTTTTACCCAGCAAAATATGTTTCTGGTGGTAAAATCCCTTTTCCTACACCCCTGAGCCAAACGCAAGGTGTTGTTTGGGAAACATTTCCACTCTGTTAGTCAACACTTTGAACATTTTGCAGAATAAATTTAAACTGTGTAGAAAAGTCCACGGAGAATGTTTGTGAATACCTACAAAGGTATGACTCTGTGGGTGTTCACCACATTTTCAGTGATCACCTCTACTACTAGGTGGGAGCATCCATGGTCTCATCCTTAGCCATAATGTTCTATCCTAACAAAGAGAACTCTGCAGTGCATACCGATGTTCCTCTTGTGTACCTTTCATCTACAGGCATACATCTCCATAGATATAGATTCTATAAATTATGGGCACATACATTTAAGTTGGGGAGGCAAAGACATTGGTTAATCCAACCTGCTGTACTAGCACTATCTTTGTCTTTCCATGAAGGAGGGAATGTTCAAATAATCCTTTACCCATCTAAAGGATGTTTCCAATGCAAAACCCAATTTGCATGGTAACGAGGGTACGAAAAATGGTGTCATACCCCCTCAATTAGTCTTCATAGACTAATCGTGAGGCATGTACCACATTCAAAACTGGCTATGTCGCTTCAACAGCCATACCATCCCGGCTACCTTTAGGATGATAAAACACAGTTGCAGCTGGTGCTCATGTCAAAAAGTAGCAAATATTGGCTAAAAGTGGAAGTCTCCAAAACAAATGACACTTAAAAAAAGATTTTATTTTTGGTACTGAAAGAAGTAATTACAAAACTGCTAATAATAGTGGTGAATGATAGAATACACCAGTTTTTAAAGCGCAGAGGTAGATATAACTTCAAGACGGGGTTTCAGCATTTCCTGTAAAAAAAAAAAAAAAGAGTAGAACCAACTGCCAATACTTTGATCAATTATTCTTTAAGCTGCTTATGGAAATGCACTACTTGCTTACATTGTATTTAAGGTCTTATTTTATGCTAATGAAAAATGTTTTACTGCAGAGCAGCCCTTTCCAGTTCCTTTGATTATTCCGGCCACTAGGATAAATAGAAGTCTCCAAAGCTAAGGTATTTTTCATGTTTACAGTAATGAAGAAGGCAGTTTTCATAACAAAGTTGGCCGGTTAGAATAGTCTGCACACATCATACCCAGAGGTAGAGGAGCTTCTTTCTAAATTGTTAATGGTGGTTGGTGCTGATAGAGTTGCATAGAAGGAACATAAAGGGTAGGAGGGTGTAGAGAAAAAAACACAATGCTAGACAGATTGTGATCATTTCTGATATCAACAGGGTTTTAAACCTCACCTCAGCATTTACCAGTAGCCAGTGTAGCATAAAGCTTGAGTGTAATATGTGAGCAGAAGACTGCAGCATCCTTCATTATTGGAGGAAGAAATAGTGATGCATGGTTCAGTATCAGGAACTGTGTTAAAATGGTCAAGAGTATCGAGCAAGTATCCAGCCCTGCCAAGTGCCACGCATCCGGCGTTAGACTAACGCATTTCAGTGTGGTGATACGCATCACCGCACTGAAATGCAAAGTCACGCATAAATGGCATAGCCTGCCCTGGCTCTCATGAAGATGTAGCGCTCCTAAATAATTTTGCAATGCTGTGATTGAAACTAAAAACTAGAGTGACAGCTGCGCTCTGGCAGGCACACTGCTCTCAGCATGCTTGGGGGTTGGCTTTACTGAGTTGCAGTGCTACAAAGTAACTATAGGCTATTTCCGACATGATGGCACGGCATTCCCTCCATGCGGCTGACGTCAGGATAGACAGTGCCCAATGGCTACCGCGACGTCAGCACTCGTGACACAGACTTAAAAGTGGCGGTCGGCTCAGGCTGCAGTTCCTCATTATAATGTTCTGGAGGCTGCGGTAAATTTTTTAAATTAATGATTTTCCACGCTGCCGCGACTGGACCCAACTCCACGGACCGCAGCAGCCGCTGGAGCCCAGAGCATGCCACTAAGCTGCTCTACTAGCCGAGCCTGAATGCCCAGGTGGCAGGGCCGTTTGCCCCGGGAGTCAGTCATCGCAGCCACTAGACGGCCCGTTAAACTGAAATGCCGCGACTCGCAAGGTGAGTCAGACTGTTAATAAAAATGTGCTTAGTGGCACTAATCATACTTATAATACTATATGACTCGCACATTAGTTTTCGCGAGACAACGTAAACAGCGCCCTAGCACAGTCCTAGGCTGCCGCCCGGCTAACTGTATCCCATCCCGAGGCCCCCTCAATCAATGCCCCCTGCTGATGCGGCAGCTGTCCTAGAGTTGCGTGTGTCATGTGCTGACTGAGGCATCTCATCTGTGCTGCCAACCGGTCTGGACCGCTGATTGGCTTTGGGGTAATTTTTACAGGCGGCTGGTACCTCTGCACTTCTGACCGCCACGGCCCTAGATTACACTGCATATTTGTGGGGCAGGTGATGACGTCACTTCTGCCCTCCTGGTAAATCGGGGACACCTTTGATTGCGGCACTGGAATACAGGCCCCTCCCCCTTGCAGGCCTAGAGCAGCGTGTTGGTTTTCCCCATACATCCGAGCATACAAGACTTCCCAATACTTGTGCTCGATGGCGCCACAAGACCCAGTTGGCTGCAAGTGCAGGAACAGTGGCTTTGAGCTAAGCAGGGAAATCGAGCCTCTCTACATGGGCAGGCTGAGCATTGATATTAGTGCTCTCATATAGCGGGGGCCGCTGTCAAAGTGGTCGTAACAATTGACTTGTGAGAAAATGTCACTCAGTCATTGAAATGTCACTCATAATTATATTGAAATTGTGACAATGTCACACATAGCAATCTGAAACCTTGGCAGCTATGAGTATCCCAAATTTAGATTATGAATTCATTTATTCTTATCCATTACATCACAAATTGTTAGGATCTCTGGTTCATCATTTAATATTTCTAACCTTCTATTATTTTCCCCACTGGTAGAATCGATTACTCTGCAACTTTCAGCTGTTTCAAACGACATTCAATTTCGAGACCCAAGTCGAATCGGAGTTCACACAGCAGGCATAACTAAGTTTACTCATATCTATTGTGGACAATCTTAGACTGATTTATATATTTATTTATTATTATTGGTGGCTTTTGGCATTGCCTAGCATGGCATTGTCTTCTATGAGCCCAACAGACCGCGGTGCACGAGTCAGTCCTTTGATCTGCTCCTTTTTTGACAGGCCGATGGAGATTTAACACTAGTAGGTGTGTGGATTACATTTTGTAGTAAGTAGTACTAGTTTACATTCTACAAAATGCAGTTTGTGAATCGTGCCCAATGACTAATAACTAACAGGAAAAGTGGACTATGAAAATAAGAAATACCATAAAGGGCTCTTCAGAGCTGCTCAAAGCCGTCAGCTTACAGAAAACCATAAATTGAATGCCTATCTCTCAAACTTCACCTATCACACTGCTAACAGCTGCTTTCCATTACACAAAAGCCACACCTTGATAGTTCTCACACCTGATATAGAAACACTCTCCACACAGGATCAAAACAAAGGCAATACCCTTCCAACCACACACACGCTACACAGTGTAGCATGCTACAGCATGCCACAAAGACGTGGTTAGCGCTATATAAATGTTGCAATGCAACACAATACAATACTGGGTACCTATGACTAACTTGCTATTCATCTGGAAAAATACTTCAGCGCCATATTGTGGATTGCATGTGCTATATAAATGCCATATAATAAAATACAACAGTTTTCGTTTTGCAACAGAATGAGCCAATTTAAACAGCGTCGGGAACCCTTATGCACAATAAACATATAGTTTGTAGTTTACTTTAACAAGATAGACTATGTGGTTTAGTGAAGGATTACTCATTAAATTTTTGGTGGCTTTTGACACTAGCAAGCAGACAATCCGCTAATGTCCTCTATTCTAGTCATCCAAAATACCTGCTAAAGACATGACAAATTTTTGAAAATGCAGTGGCCCGCTTGGTCCTTAAGTTACCCAGATGAACATCAATCTCTTCTCATTGGAAGAAACTACACTGGCTCGTGTCCAAAAGAGGATCCTGTTTAAGACTTTGGTCCTCATGCACAGAGCTCTTAACCACTCTAGACCTGAATACTTATCTTACAGGATCCAATAGTAAACTACCCTCAGAAGTCTCAGCTCTTCCCATGGCTACCTGACCAAAGTTCCCAGGGTTAGGTGAGCAAGAACCGGAGGTAGATCTTTCTACCTCCTGGGCCTCCTAGCCTGGACCAGCTTGCCTTCTGAATTACGCCAAATCGGAAGCGAGCAGCCTTTCAGAAAACAACTCAAGACCTGGCTTTTTTCCCTCCAATGATGACTTTCGGTGCCTTCTTGCTTTCCAATCAGCGCCGGGACACTCCTCGGACTAGCCATGCGCTCTAGAAATCCCTGCATTCATTCATTGTCTTCCATAGCTTAATAGCCCACAGTTCAGGATTCAGCCCTCGTATTCTGCTCATGTTGAGGACAAAATTGAGTCGATTTAAAAAAATGACCGCAGTATTTTGCACAAGTTGTGGGTAAAACCAAGTTGATTTAAACATGCACCCAATGCAACACACATTCTTAGCAAATTCAGTTTATTTAATATGCAACCAATTCTCAGTGCAAAGTAGTTGACGAAATGAGGTTCACTGAAATATGCAGCCACACCCTCCTGTTGTTGGCATCTAGTAAACAGAGATTACAGCTATGTCGCTTCTAACAAGTGCAAAGTAGGCTGCGTTTCGGGGCTATAGGCAGCTTGATTACACACAAGCCCACTGCAGGGCTTCGACCAAAATAGCCCTGGAGGTACACTGATGAAGTCAGAGCTAGCAGTTAAATATTAAAATATATTTCTGATGGCATCTAAATACCTGGTGTGATTTAAATATACCAAGACCTAGACAATTTGCACACAGAAAACATTGCATTCAAATTTACTATGCTTGCAATTCTTACCTGTATTCTCGGGTCCGAAGAGAGTAGAGTTTGAAAGCACATCCTAGAGCGATCACCAACAGCAAGCCGCACACCAGAGTCCCAATAAGTGCAGCAGTGATTACTTTTCTGGGCACTATCACCAGGCAGTCATGTTCATCGCTTCCGTCCTGGCAGTCCTCCTGCCCGTCACAACGCCAGGTCTCGAAGATGCACAGATTGGTGCCACAGTGAAAGTTCCCTGGCTGGCAGGAGAAGCAGTTCTTTTCATCTGAACCATCAGGGCAGTTCTTTTGGTTGTTACATCGGTCAAGAACAGAGTAGCATAGACCACTGCTGCCCTCACAGGGATACTCGTTCTTTTGGCAAGCAGGGCAGTTTTCTTCGTCTTTCCCGTTTGGGCAGTGCCACCAACCATCGCAATGCTGCTTATTGGAAAAGCACTCGTCGTTGTCGCCACAAGGATGCTCCCAAGGAAGGCAATAGCCTTTTACCTGATAGGTTGCGTTGAACCCATGGCCAGTACTCTTCGCTCGGGCATGATATGAAACCGTGAGTTGACCCTTTGTAGACTCAATGTTCACGGAATGTCTGTTGTTGTGGTAAGACAGCATCTGCACCAGCCTATCACCCCTCTCTCCGATGCCATCATACACTCTTACGTAGTCGCTGTAACCAAGCTGCATATCAAGCTGCAGAATGACATGGCGGTTATCCTGAGTATCGACATACCAAGTGCAATGAAGATCTGCCCGACTATGGTCAGAGCGGAACAAGTCTGGCGAAGCGAAGGACCCATAGAAATTACCAAGTTTCTTGCCACAAGAAAGATCAGGGCAGTTTTCTTCATCTGAGCCATCGACGCAGTCCTTTGCTGAGTTACATCTTAATTCATTGGACAAACATTGCGTGGAATGGGCGATGCTACACTGAAATGTTCCAAAGGGGCAGAGGGTAGATGGAGGCTCTGTTGGGGGAACTGTGCAATTCTTTTCATCTGAATTGTCCCCACATTCGTCTGCTGAATTGCATTTCCAGGTACTGGGTATACACTTGCCATTTTTACACAAGAATTCATCCGCTTGGCAAACTGTCAAGCCCGCTTTGCCTAAAGAGCAAAACACAGAGTGAGTATCCTGACATATGCCGGCATTGGACCATTACGTTACAAGTATGTGTAAACAGTAGCATGCACATATTGATCCCTGGGCCATGTTGAGTGTGAACATCGAAAAAGTTTGAGTTCCGTTTTTAGTACTTTAGCATGAATGCAGGAGCAGGTAAATAATTGTTGACCACAGCTTTCAGAGTTCCCCTTCAACGCCAGTACTTTTGTAAGAACATAATTTATTATGCTATATTATACCATTTCTCATATGTGTGATGAGAAATGGTTACATACAGTATATTCATAAAAAGAATTGTGTGAAAACACATTACACTACATTGCATATATACAGCTGGAAAGCAATCATTTCACTCTGATTCTAGTTTTATACTATATTGTGTTCACTGATAACTTTGCTAGGCTATGGTAGACCAAGGATCCATTATGGGCCTGATTTAGATCTTGGCGGATCTGGTCCCGCCATCACTTTTTCAACAGTTTCACCACCCAGCTACTTGGCGGTCCACCCACTCTATTTTGATATAAGCGGTCCATGGCGAAAGACCGCCTGTGTGCTGCTGACTCTGCAAAGGAATTTTCACCCACGTCGACAGCGTCATAGGCAGAAGCGGCTGTCGGCGGGAGTCCAGCCAAGATTACTGCCGGGCCAATCACGATGTGCCTTTCCATTGAGGAACCTGTGGCAGGGATACCTCCTACTTTGAATTGGTGGAATCAAAGGAAATGAGGTACAAACTTACCTTTTTTCTGCTTCCATCTTCAACCCCATTGGCCAGGTCCTCCCTTTGCTGCTACTACATGACCAGGACACTGATCAACTCCATTGTCGCCGGGATCTAAGGTAAGCTTCTTTTACACTTGTTTTACTTTGAATAGTGTGTTGACAATTGCTTTAGTCTCGTGTATTTTTACATTGCTCTTACATGCATTTTCTTTTTATGTGTAGTGCATTAGTGTATATTTTACAACTTATCAAGGTAAAAGGAACACACCTGTGTTGACACTTAAAAAGAAAATTATGTTATTGTGTTGGTTGTGGGTGTTGTGCTTGTGGTGCCTGTGGGTGTGCATTCAACGGCGTCTGTGTGTGGTTTGTGTGCTATGTAATATGTATGAAAAGGGGCATAACATTTCCTACATATATTTTAGCAGCAGACAACATATATGTGTACTGATACATAAATCAGTACTACTTACCAGTCTCCAGTACACCAGGGGCTCACTCCATCAGCAAACCCCGCTAGGATGACACCAGCACAAGAGGGACATCTAAATAGGCTTGGCACAAACCCGCCGACCTGACGGCGTAAAGTTAGTCAGCAGAGGAGTCCGCCACCTGGATGACAGTGCGCCGCTTACGTGACAACAGTCAGTCAATGCGGACAGCTGTTCAGCCAGCATACATCTAAATACTGCAGGCGGGATACCATCAGTTTGGTGGAGCACTTAGATACTCTGCCGCGGAGAGACGACAGGAGTCCCGCCAAGATCTAAATCAGGCCCTCTGTCTTGCATAGTATATTGCACATTTCAGCAATCACCACCTCGTTTTAGACCCCTGCCAAAGAAAGGGGGGTTTGTCACGAGAATAGAGTCAGTATTTGTGGATTAGAATACCATCTCCCTTTCAAGGACGTTCAAGTTGCTAGCTTGGAGGAAAAGTTAAGGTCACCTGCATATTTGATAAGTTTCTTCTGAAACCAATTACTTGTGGTCAAATGACCTTCTCACATTGACTTATATTACGTGAAATATATATATATACTAGATCAAAACGTGCATGTTTTAGCGCACTGCTATAACTGGACATTTTTCTAGCCTGAGGCCCTGTCAGTTGAAATGACAATTGTCTTTGAAACTTTTGCTTTGCTGCTTGCTATTTTGCATTAAACGCTGGTTGACTAAGGCTACCCTACATGGTGTTTAACTTTTCACATTGCGTACCAGAATATCCCTTTATGAGGGTCTTATCCTCAATGTTGACCCACACTGGGTGGGAGCAGAGTCAATTAGATACCCTAAGCAAGCATGCACACGCCAAACGACTTGAATGACTAACAGTTACAGGTAGGCGATTTGTCTATTAGCTTCACCTAATCTAGAATGGGAAGAGCAATCTAGCACCTCAACAGCCACGTTACAAGTTTTGAGAGATGCTCTACCTGTGCTGGACAGGGGAAACGCTGGTTTTCTGACTGTATTGGATCTCTGTAGCTTTTAGCAAAGAGCATTACCTATCTATCGATCAATCTATCTATTTATCTTGTCCAAGTGCATCAGGACTGAGATTAAGAACAGTGGGTATATCCCACAGCGAACTTAATTTGTGAAACTCATCTCGTTGATATCCTGTTCCTCCTACCCATGACATAAAGAGTGCTCAATGCACCAAACCTGTTCACCATCTACTTTAAGCCACTTAGGGAACTAGAGGAAGACTAGGTCATCATGGGGCAGAAATATGCACCTCATTTTAAATTGTGGTGTCACTGAGGGGGCAGTTGCAAAATGAGTGACCATCTCAGACATTTAGAGAAATAGAAGCCCTGCTGATGACTATTGCTGAATGTCAAAAAAACGTTTCATTTTCTTCCATACTTTGTTGCAACAGTTTGCCCTGGATTGCATTGACCCCACCGCTGTACACAGTGAAAACCCTACTGCATTTATTCTTCATTCTCAACTCTATCTTACCCGCACTTTAAAGCAAGCCCTGTCTTCTTGAAACTACACTGTCCTCAAAAATATAAAGCCTTTCGTATCTTCTCATCTGTAGAATGACGTTCGACTGCCGGGGCTCTCCTACATTGATGAAATAATGCTCTTCCGGTCGGATTATTTCAATCTGATTTTAATTCATCATATGCTTTATTTCACACTGCACACAGCTAAATGTGAGCTCAGGGAAGTGAGAACACATTACTTGAATCCTTGGCTCTCGTTTTTAAAGCCGGTTACAGTTTCTACAATTTGCTTCATCGTGGCTAATACTGCTATTTCCAGCACAAACTGTCTGGTTGCTCTTTTTTCTTTGGCCAACTTAACCATGGGCCTGAAAAGTGTTCTGCAGGGGAAATCACGTCCTTAAAAAATGAATCGGACTTTCAGATCAATACTTTTGCGTAGAAAAGGCAAAACATATTTAAATGGCCATGGCTGTTGGCATTCCTATTCATAACCTGGCCTCTGCACCCTGGTGCAGGCCATCGCATCCACCAACTACACCCTGCTGGGAGACCTCAACTTCCACCTCGACAACCAACTGGACCCCAACACCACATCCCTCCTGGACAACCTCCACAACATTGGACTGCGCCAGATCGTGACCGAGCCCACGCACTCAGCAGGACACACCCTCGACCCCCTCTTCACTACAGGAAACTCCATCACCTTCAGCCACACCACCGAACTCCCATGGACCGACCATCGTTGCGTCCACTTCACCTTCAGAACACCCACCATCCACAGACACCAGCACCTGCTTCCACGAAGAAACTGGACCAAAATCACCGAAGTCCAGCTCACCTCCTCACTCAACAACTCCACCCCAACCATTGCGGAAAACGACGACCCCAACACCGCAGCCCGAACCCTGCATAGATGGATCTCGGACAGCACCAACACCATAGCCCCCCTCAAGAAAAACAACAATACCCGCGCCAAGAAAGCCAGATGGTTTACCACCGAACTTCGAGAGTCCAGAAGCACATGCCGCCGCCTCGAAAAGGCCTGGAGGAACACCAAATCCACAGAAGCCCACGACAACTTCAGAGCCGCCACCAACACCAACCATCAACTCATCAGAGAAACGAGGAAAAAAGCGATTGAAGACAGAATCTCCACCCACGCGCACAACAGCAAGGACTCTTCAGCATCATCAAGGAGTTCGCCCAACCCAATAGCGAGTCTACCGACATCCCTCCCTCACAAGACCTCTGCGACAAACTCAGCACCTTTTTCCACCACAAAATCAAGAGCATCTACGACAACTTCGACGAAGACAACCAACACACTGAACCCTCACCAACCACCCCCGACACCCGGAAACCAGCGATTGACGACTGGACAGCCCTCACCACCGAAGACACACTGAAGACAATGAAGTCAATCCACTCAGGGACCCCACGGACCCCTGCCCCCACCACATCTTCAACAGAGCCGCCGACACCATCGCACCCATGCTCCGCCACACCATCAACCGCTCCCTGGCGACCGCCTCGTTCCCCGACGACTGGAAACACGCCGAGGTCAACCCCCTCCTAAAGAAACCCTCAGCGGACCCCACCGACCTCAAAAACTACAGACCCATCTCCCTGCTCCCGTTCCCAGCGAAAGTCATCGAGAAAGCCATCAACAGCCAGCTCGCCACATTCATTGAAGAACACAACATCCTCGACTCCTCCCAATCCGGCTTCAGACAAAACCACGGTACGGAAACCGCCCTCCTCGCCGCAACAGACGACATCCGCACCCTACTGGACAAAGGAGAAACAGTAGCCCTCATCCTCCTCGACCTATCAGCGGCGTTCGACACAGTCTCCCACCGCACCCTAATACGCAGACTCTACGACGCAGGAATCCAGTACAAGGCCCTCGACTGGATCCGCTCCTTCCTCTCCGGCAGGACGCAGCGGGTCAGACTCCCCACTTTCCTCTCGGACCCCACACCTACCACCTGCGGAGTCCCCCAGGGCTCCTCCCTCAGCCCGACACTCTTCAACGTCTACATGGCTCCACTCGCCCCCATCGTCAGAACCTACGGACTCAACATCGTGTCATACGCAGACGACACCCAGCTCATCCTCTCCCTATCCAACGAGCCCAACACCGCCAGACGCAACTTTCGAGAAGGCATGGAAGCCGTCGCCAAATGGATGAAAAACAGCTGCCTACAACTAAACACCAACAAAACAGAAGTACTCACCATGGGCCCAAACCCCGATGCCTGGAGCGACACCTGGTGGCCCCCGCCCTCGGAAACCCACCAACCCCCACGGACCACGCACGCAACCTGGGAATCATCCTGGACTCCGAGCTCAAAATGGACCGCCAGATCAACTCTGTCTCGTCTTCCTGCTTCCACACCCTCTGCCTCCTTCGTAAGACCTTCAAATGGATCCCCCTCGAACACCGAAAGACCGTCACTCACGCCCTGGTCACCAGCAGACTCGACTACGGCAACGCACTCTACACCAGAATAAACAAAAACCTCACCCGCAAGCTACAGAACATCCAGAACGCCGCCGCAAGACTGGTCCTCAACCTGCCAAAACACTGCCACATCTCCCAGCACCTGCGCACACTCCACTGGCTCCCTGTCGAGGCGAGAATCACCTTCAAGATGCTCACCCATGCACACAAGGCCCTCCACGGCACCGGACCAGCATACCTGAACAGCCGACTCAAATTCCACTCACCCCAAAGGACCCTACGATCAGCCCAGCTCTCCTACGCCGTGGTCCCCCGCACCAGAAAGACCAGATCGGGAGGCCGCTCCTTCTCCTTCCTCGCGGCCAAAGCATGGAACACCCTTCCGCTCCACCTCAGACAGACATCGCTCACCATCTTCGCAAGAAACCTCAAAACCTGGCTCTTCGACAGACCCCCTCCTTGATGGATGGAACCTGCACCCCCCCCATCCCTAGCGCCTTGAGACCCTTACGGGTGAGTAGTCGTGCTTTAACAAACCCTGATTGATTGATTTGCTGTCTAATGCCTGCATATAATGTGTGTCAAACTTAAAACTCACAAGTTAAATTCCAAGCTAAACATCCGTGACGATGTGCTCTCCGCCCATAAATCTGGGCCAGAGATATATCTCGCGCTAGCTGGAAGGCATGTTCCAATTTCTAGTTTCACCAAGAATTCTGATAAAGCGGACAAGTACCCCCCACACCATACTGGGGCAATCTATGTGATCCAAGCAATCACAGTCGATGCTGATCACAATATAATGCCCCAAAGACCTGGACAAACACGTGCCCTGATTTCCCTGTGACCACATCCCCATGCAAATGAGGGCATACCTTCTTCACTTTATGCACCAGTGCACTTCATGTAACAACTGGAGTCCGTGGTTTCCGGTGCTCAGCACCGGCACTTAATTGGTTTCCGGTGTTCGTCCCCAGCACTTAATTGTCAACACCGCACTTATGACAGTCTGCCACATGGTGGCGCTGCTCTTCTAGTAATTTAGAGATGAGCAGAGCAGTTATGTATGAATACAATTTACATTAAAAAAAACAACGAATACCAGCCTCTCTCAGGCCATTCTTTTAGCTTTGGAGACCTGGAATAATCTGAACTTTCGCACTTGCAGGCGAGAGAGATGGTTAGTAGTTGTTTTAGCAGCGATGACAGGGGCGATGGGTGATACAAGCTGCAGTGGCCTACTGGCCATGCCCTGGCACTTATTATTTCACAAATTAAGCATGTAATTGAAAGGGCTGCACACAATATCATGGGGGCAGTTGCCACCAGCGCATGTTCTAATTCAGAGGGTTAATGCATGTGCATGAGAGAGCACTTTTTAAATGGAATGAGATGCACGGTACAGAAAAGTGTGGGAACACCCAATCAGGGTGCGCAGTGGTGCACAAATTCACTATGTTTTAGTTATTTAATTCAGATGTAGAAGTCAATCTCAGAGGCCTTCTCTTAGTCTGGTTCATAGAAATTACTGCAAATCAGACAATCCTGTTGCTACGTAAAAATGTTCTTCCCTCCTCGGTAATGTATAATGCATTTCTTGAAATGATTTTACTATGCAATTCTTTTTACTTTTGAAATCATTTTTTTTCTCATGCCCTGTTTTAATACATGTTCTCTTTTATATAAATCGGCGCACCAAATGTTCTTGGCTGGAATATAATGAATAAAGCAATGAACTGGAAATTTCAGAGAAAAAGGTGTTTTGAAAATAACAAACGCTGTGCTCTAAGGAAATTAAAAAGATGCTGTGGGACAGAAAAGACTTAATTGGGGAGAAGTGAGAGAGACTAAACAGCCAGACATGATCAGAAGTGAGAATAACATGTAAATAGGGAAAGCAGTATGCAAACGGTCAAAAAAATGAGCAAGTAAAAAGTGAAAAGACTGGGGTGAACCTAACACAAACGTATGGGGTGGACCACAGGAGTGGAGGTTCAAACTAACATGAAAGATAAGAACATAACAAAAGAAAGGTGCAAACCAAGAGCAAAATGCATCACCAGATATGAAAAACAAATGGTTGGACAAATAATGAGAAATAGGAAAATACATCATTGAGCCAAGAACTATATCCTTATATGGACAACAACAAATACTTCAGTAGAACAAGAACAAACGGAAGTCATTGGATGGAGCACCATGTGCAAAAAGCATACAAAAAAGCAGGGGGAAAAATCTTGTTCAACTAATAGCAAAAATTGTCACAGGTAGAACAGCAGCAAAAAGAAATGGGAGAAGAGCACTATCTAAGAGTGGATCAAAAGCGAAGGCAAATCCGGGAGCAAGGCAGAGGTAACATCGAAGGCAACAGATAAATGAATAAGACAGAAAACAACAAGAGAGGAACACAGAAGGTTTTGGGAAAGGAGAAAAGTAAAAGCAAACAAGAGGTTGAGCTATGGAAGCAGAGAAGAAATAAAACAGCTTGACTTGTACTTATGGCTTATTTTTTTATTTTTAACGCTGCCAGACTGCTTCTTTGGAATCATTAGCGCTGTTGTTTCTTTCAGAAGTAATGTACTGTAGATGAGTGTGTGAAAGAGGTGACAAAGAAAACTATTTTAGTTGCATTTGTTCTTCTGTTGGAAGAGTTTGGGAAAGAGGATTGCATTTTTTTTAAAAACAAACACATTAATAAACAACCATGAAAAAAATAGAAAAATCAGGCAATGGTAAGCAGAGTAGCGATTGAGGGAAAAAAAATAACTTACAAAAAAGTGAGTAATAGATTTCAAAAAGGTGAGAAGCAAAAGGAAGAAAACATGGAAAATACAGATATACCCCAGGACGCACATATTCAAAGATAATTAACAACACTGAGTATGTTTTTCCCTCAATTATGACGATTGCGCAGCTCCCACATATGTATGTTCCTTCCGTAGTCGCTGACTGTGCCTTCCATCTGCTCCTTCTTATATTTTTTATAGCACTGATGATGCCAGGAGTCTAGTTTGGTGGATTTTGTTTGGAATTGAGAGGGGGCGGATTGAATAGGAGAGGCAGGTGTCATACGACATATTTTGTTAACCATCGCAGGTTTGTAAGGTAACTTTTTACTCCCTTGCTTTATGCGAAATTTTGGGAAAATGATGCAAAAGTGCCAATCTGACATTTAGCGCTGTATTTCAGAGCGAAGTTCATCCTTGCGTCCATTTTGGAAGTTAGGGCGCATTCTGTGCTAACACAATAGTGCCAAAATCACAAGTTGAGCGAAAAACAGCTGCTCGCGTTCAGGTGGTTCGCATTTTCCACACCCTATCATTTTGCTTGAACAAGGTGTAATTACGCAACATGGCATTACAGCACAATTTTAGGAATTCCTCTTAACAAGCATAACTCAAAATGATGCCGTCAATTTAAATTTTGCTCTGGCATAGCTTCCAGAAAGGCAGCATGAAGGTCTGCAGAAGCATCACGGCAAGACAACTCCACTTATAGGCCTACCCTTCTTGGTGCTGTATGATGTAATGGAAGACACCCTAAGGGCCTGATTTAGAGTTTGGCGAATGGGATAAACAGTCACAAACATGCTGTATTGCACTTGTAATATGGTGGACAGAATATCCATCACCTTTGCGATCCACTAGGCCATATGCCAAACTAAGTCTGGCCATAGATTTTTCAAAATGGGACTGAGTTATAAACAACATTTAGCCTATCTATAGTCAGTCCTAGCATGCGTGGCAATTCAGGCAAGAACTCAACATCAAATACTGTTACATTTTTCACAACAAAATTAAGGCAACATGAAGATTTTATCAAGTACCTCGTATATATGATAAGCGAAATCCCTGAGATTGGCCTGAACTTAATGCATCTGAATGAAAGAAAATCCAGGTGTGATCCCGGGCGGAGATGAAGGCAGGCGGGATGGATGGCCCACACACTTTGTACTCTTCCCTCCTGGAGGATGGGCCAATCATAAGCCAGTCCACATCACACCTGTGTGAGTCTTCCACATCAAAATTCTTAAAGCTGTCAATGAAAAACACAAACAAGCCGCAAAATTAAATAAACTTAAAAGGACACTTTTGAAGGATTAAATACAAAAAGCGGAGACATTTCGCAGAGCGTAAAATGAGGAAAGATCTTCAGAAAATTGCTTTTACTATTAGAAACGTGGACCTTTGGGCCAAGGAAAATGTTTTTTCTTTGTGTACAATTTGCTATTCTGGGTGTTCTTCTGAATTAGGGATAAGGGATCCTGATGCAAAAAGCAATTTTCGAATGAAAGGGGTCTTGTAGATGTAAGAATATTCAATATTTAAAGGCTCAGAGATGGAGGGTAATGGTGTGATCTGGGTGAATGATTGGTTCTTTAGAGGCCTTAAAATAAACATAGACACAGATGGGAAAAGACTTCAACAGAAAAGAGTGATGTCGTTCTACTACTTTTCTGGTGCAGGACACAGGACTAAAGCTGTGCACTCTTGGACTCATAGTCCTCTTAACTCCCTCCTCATCCCTAATGAAAGAGAGGCAGCATTTACTTTAACATCAAGTATTCTCTGAACAGAAATAGGTAGTGGTGGATACAAGGGTCGCACCTCAAAGTTGCTGTATGTACGGGCTACAAAATGAATTTGAATAGTAACCTCACATGAAAAAGTAGAAATGGTGCCACTCAGGGTACAACACCCCACTACCTAAGGTGTAGGAAACACAAGAGACCGCAATAACTTGTGAAAAACTTACAAAGAAACCCTGGCACTCACAATATTTCAGATTATATTAATGACAGTAATCTGTCAATCTAACCAAAGGAAAGAAGAAGGAAAATTCATCTTGACACAGGAAACACAGGAAGTGCATTTATCTAGACATTCATTAATTTATTTCATAAATAACAAAGTACCAAACATTAATATACAAAGTTGCAAAGACTAGAACACTTCAGTCTTGTTAATACAGTCAAAAAATCTCTACAATAATGGAGATAGTAGTCCAGTCCTTGTTGTAAAGAGCATGAAAAACAGCCAACACGCGTTTCGTCACCACCGCGACTTTCTCAAGGCTGTGGAGTCAATAGTAAAAGTACATATAAGCATTTAATATATCCTAACAATATATAATACATCCTATCCACATGGGACAGTGTATAAGCAGGATATAACAGGAAAAGAAGGTCTAAAACCATGCAAGAAGGTGCAGAAAAATGTCATGTCCAGTCTAACACAAAGGGGTTCGACTGTGACACAAAGTGAAGAAAGGCCCAATACCAACAATCCTGTAGACAAAGAAAGAAAGGACATATTGTGATATATTCCGATCCATTTAGTGCATAAGACACACAGAAAGTGAACGTGAAGAAAGATTGACCATAGGACCACCGATGTGAAACAATACCAACGTATATCCAAAAGAAGTAGATAAGACTAATAACCTCAAAAATGTACAATTTGTTCGGAGAAGCTGGACGGCTCGACAGACGTGATAGAAATAAGTCTTGTAAAATCAGCATACAAAGCTGAAAAATAAGAGTAAAAGTTTACCAAAAATCAAAAACACGGATCTAGGTATTTGGAATGGGATTATAGTCACTAACTCAGCTGAATGCTCACTCTATTAGTAGTATCTAGGGCATCTTCGGTCTTCGTTGCGGTAAATAACACATTAAGGGGGTGATTAGGATGCCATCGCCGGCCAGGCGGTGCCGATCCGCCTGCCATCGCCACCCGATTTACCCCCCGCCATATTATAATGGCGGGGGTATCGCGGCGGACGCAAAGTGCGTCTGCCGCTTTTCCGCCAGTCGGCAATCGTTCTGATTGCCGGCTGGGCGGACTTGGGCCTCAATATGGTGGCGGTGCCTAGTAGGCACCGCCATCCATATTAGGATGCTGGGTTTTAAAGGCCTTTCCATGGCGGCTTCGCCGCCATGGAAAGGCTGGCGGGGATTTGCAATGGGGGCCCGTTGCGGGCCCCCGGGGGTGTGCGGGGTGCACTTGGGGGGTACCATCATTCCCATGCCCAAGGTGGCAGGCACCGCGCTGTGCCTGCCACGTTGTGCATGGGAATGCACAACATGGCAATTTGGCATTGCGGCGGGTGCTGCTGTAAGCAGCACCCGCTGCAATGTCAAAGATGCGGAATGCGACCGCCAGGGTGGCGGTCGCATCCTAATTAGCAGTGCGGGACCGCCGCACGTCTGGCGGCCGGTCCCAGCACCGCGAGGATGGCGGGCGGACTAAAGTCCGCCCGCCATCCTAATCACCCCCTTAGTCGTAACCTGAGAGGAACGTATTCATGGACTGTTAATAAAGAAATAATATAATCTGAATTAAAATTCAAAGTTCGCTGGTGACGTCCAAGTTTAAAATTGCATAAATAAATGAAGCACGTCGTAACTTACGTGTCAAAAAGTATTCTTAGTAGAAAAAATGGACGATAATCAGTACGGCATCAGGGGCGCTATGATAAGTCCCTATGAACAAGCAGTTATTGTTCAGTAATTGAATAATTATCAATATTATAAGCATTATAGCTAAAAATTGTCCTAGTGCTGTCGTGTTTACACACATTCAGGTCAAAGTAACAAACTTCTATAACAATTTTCTAGTGACCTTCCCAATGGTAAGCATAGCTATGTTCACAACATGCTAACTTGGATGTTACTAAACTTGCAACCTATACCTAGATACACAGGCTGCAGTGCTTATGGTGAATTAATGTGGGACGAAAGTGTTACAGCACACGTTAGCCGCCTATTATGAGCAGGCAGCGCTACATGTTACGTCTGTTCCAAAGTGTCTATATACCTAATTGACACGGATCTACTTGTCACATTAAGAGTTGAATGCCAATAGAGACGTGGCACGCTCAGAGACAGAGCCAACCGCGCTCTGTGTACAGATAATTGCCCGTACTGATAACTATCGGGATGTGAAGCGAGAGGGGCATAATAATAAACAAGGAGCAAGTGTGGTCACCCACGCTCTGATTACAGTTGGTAGCCCGTACTGATAACTAATCGCATATCAGGCGAGAGGGACATGATAATAGACAAGGAGCACGTGTGCTCACCCGTGCTCTGGGTACAGTTTGTTGTCCGTACTGATAACTAATAACATGTCAGGCGAGAGGGGCATGTTAATAAACATGGAGCAAGTGCCAAGAGATAAAGGCAACTACGCTCTTAATATACATAGGCGCCTATAGTCAGGTAAACTGTATGTCAGACAGGAGCGGCAAAGCACATGTAATTGTCTGTTATAGTCACCAGCGTTTATTAAAATGAGCTGCACCACGCGTTACGCTGGTATGCCGTGTCCTTGACGTAACTTAGCACAAGAGTGTTAGGAGAAGTGAGTCAAAAATAATAAACACCTGGTACGCTTTGATTCACGGAGCAACCGTGCTCTTAAAGAAGTTAGTAGTCCATTCAAAACGAACAATTAACGTGGCAGAAGTGGCATATCTGGTTGTAAAGGCTCCTAAACACTATCCTGATGCTGATATACACGCGGTATGCTTGGAGACACGGAACAACCGCGCTTTCAATACAATTAGTGAACCATTCAATATGAACAAATTACGTGGCGAAAGGGGCATAACTAGTTGTAAACATTCATAGACACTAACCTCATATTCTTCGCCAATTTTTGATGATAACCGTCTCTTCCTGTCCCTGCCGTCGCAATAGCCAAATTGCTACAATACTGCATTTTAAATATACCCGGAACCGGAAAGAAACGCGAGAGGTTACGAGAAAAAGTTTGTCAGCAGTGAAAAACGGACTAAGCATTTTGCTCGATGCGGTGGCCATCTTGTAAAAGCATCCAAAAGGAAAAAAGGTAACAAACAAACAGTCCCAAGCGATTTACTGGTGTGAATGGACACAAAATAACATTACTGAACGTAAATGCTAATCAAATAAAAATAAGAATGGATGTAGTATGTTGGTGTTTATAGTACCAGAGAAAAAGAGACCGTCTTATCATTAAGTTCAATCATGTTGCCCCCTGAGAGAATACAGCTTGAGTAATATAGTGGCCATCTTAGAGGGGCACCCATAGTAAGCAAGAGAATCAGACAGACATTCCCATACAGAACGTTAGAGTGAAAGGGCAAAAGAGTAGTGTTACTGAACACACATACAATTTGAATAAAGATAATTGCAAAACACTATAATAGATACAATTACTTGCAACCCTATTGATAATGCATTGTAAATCATGGACACCATATATGACTGGACATTCATTATGAAACGTAACCATCAGGGACAATTAAATAGAAGGATGGGCGTATAGGACATATAAATACGAGTAATGCCACACATTCTAATTTTTTACACATTTCTAATTAGCATTGAAATGTATGCTTTATACAGACTCAATTATAGTCATAGAGTACAGTTTATGACAATGACATATGTTGAAATATTGAGATCCCTCAAGAAGCGCTTAACCAGACAGAACTGAGAGACAGACAGTAATATGGATATGAAGGCCTCTTCCTTCACACCGCACTCAAGTTCCTGGGACTAATCTATCAAACATTGGGCTTGTGTTTTCTAGCAGATGGAAGGCTCTAACACGTTAGTTCTAAAAACTATTCAGACAGAAACACGTGTAATTCCTTATCGGTATTTAGACCCATCTCCACAGCTCTCAATTTTAGAATCCATTGTGTCTCTGTTCTTAGTAGAGTCAATAATCTGTCTCCCGCTCTAGGCTGACACTGTACTTGTAAAATACCATGGAATCTGATTCCGGTCATGTTCATTGAAGGGTGTGTGTTGTTAAAGTGTACGGCAAAGGGGTAATCAGAGTTGTTGTTTCGAATTGCCCTTATGTGTTCTTGGATTCTTTCTTTTAGAGGGTGTAGGGTACTTCCTATGTAGATTAGTCCACAGTGGCAAATAATACAGTGAACTACAAACCTGGTGTTGCAGTTAATGAAGTGCCGTATACAGTGTTTGATTGGAGTGTTATATTGAAACTCTGTTAGTTTGTTAAGTGCATACGGACAGACATTACATTGTGCACATTTTTAGAAGCCACATGGCCTGGTAGATAACCAGGTGGTATTGTGTCTAATTGGGGGCAGATAACTTGGACACAGAATCTCCCGTAATGTAGTTCCCCTTCTATGTGCCACCAGGGGTTTCTTGGAAATGTATTTCTCCAATGATTTATGTAATTGGAGTAAATACCAATGTTTGTGTAGAATCTTATAGATCGAATGGCTCTGAGTATTGTACACTGTAATGAAAGCCAGTTTATTTTCCTTGCCTTTCCTGGAAGTCTTTTTCTTGTTGTACAGTAAAGACTGTCTTGATGTATTAAGGATTTTCTTTTTGGAGATGTCAAGGACTGTTTGTGAGTAGCCCCTATGGATAAAACGTTCCTCCAAAATACTTAGTTCTGTAAGGAAGACTGTCTTCACTACAGTTCCTCCTAATCCGTGTCATCTCTCCCAGTGGGATGGCATTTATTTGTGAACTGGGGTGCGCACTGGAGGCATGTAGTACTGAATTGCAAACCGTCGATTTTCTGAAAAGTCTAGACATGATTCTATTTTCTCTGACATATATTATTACATCTAAGAAATCAATCTCTAGTTTATCTTGTGAGTAAAGCATAGATTGTAGGAGTTGTTGTTAAGATGTTCTAACAACTTTGACAGACATGCCTCGTTCCCTGACCAGATAAGAAAAATATCATCGATATACCGTCCCCAATAGATGATATGCTCGATGACTTCTGGAGGGGCAGCCCTCCACAGATGTTTCTGTTCGAAATTGCCCATGTAGAGGTTCGCGTAGGAGGGTGAAAACTCCGAACCCATTGCGACTCCCACCGCATAGCATTCTGGAGTAGGCCTGCATTCCCTACCTCGGGATCCCTCCCTGTGCTGACTTCGCTGTGTATACTAGACACATCCGACTCACTGGTAGAAGCTGTGACTACCGGAGTGTTGTCTTTGCCACTAGGAACCACCTGACGTGACTGAACATCATCAAATTTCTTAGCAGAAGTGAAGACTCTGTTGTTCTTATAGTCATTGTCATCCCTCTACACATGTATACCATTAGAGAAGGGATTACAAGCTTTAGGTGACACATTATCCCAGAGAGATGCAACTTTGTTCGAGCATACCCAGATGCTCTTAGACCTTACCCGCCTGACACTAGAAAACAACGTGTTCCTACACCAGGTGAATTGGTACAGACAGGCGGTGGGAGTCGCAATGGGTTCGAAGTTTTCACCCTCCTAAGCGAACCTCTACATGGGCAATTTCGAACAGAAACATCTGTGGAGGGCTGCCCCTCCAGAAGTCATCGAGCATATCATCTATTGGGGACGGTATATCGATTATATTTTTCTTATCTGGTCAGGGAACGAGGCATGTCTGTCAAAGTTGTTAGAACATCTTAACAACAACTCCTACAATCTATGCTTTACTCACAAGATAAACAAACTAGAGATTGATTACTTAGACGTAATAATATATGTCAGAGAAAACAGAATCATGTCTAGACTTTTCAGAAAATCGACGGCTGACCTAGATACTACTAATAGAGTGAGCATTCAGCTGAGCTAGTGACTATAATCCCATTCCAAATACCTAGATCCGTGTTTTTGATTTTTGGTAAACTTTTACTCTTATTTTTCCAGCTTTGTATGCTGATTTTACAAGACTTATTTCTATCACATCTGTCGAGCCGTCCAACTTCTCCAAACAAATTGTACATTTTTGAGGTTATTAGTCTTATCTACTTCTTTTGGATATACGTTGGTATTGTTTCACATCGGTGGTCCTATGGTCAATCTTTCTTCACGTTCACTTTGTGTGTGTCTTATGCACTAAATGGATCGGAATATATCACAATATGTCCTTTCTTTCTTTGTCTACAGGATTGTTGGTATTGGGCCTTTCTTCACTTTGTGTCACAGTCAAACCCCTTTGTGTTATGCTGGACATGACATTTTTCTGTACCTTCTTGCATGGTTTTAGACCTTCTTTTCCTGTTATATCCTGCTTATACACTGTCCCATGTGGATAGGATGTATTATATGTTGTTAGGATATATTAAATGCTTATATGTACTTTTACTATTGTCTCCACAGCCTTGAGAAAGTCACGGTGGTGACGAAACGCGTGTTGGCTGTTTTTCATGCTCTTTACAACAAGGACTGGACTACTATCTCCATCATTGTAGAGATGTATTTACTATATTAACAAGACTGAAGTGTTCTAGTCCTTGCAACTTTGTATATTAATGTTTGGTACTTTGTTATTTATGAAATAAATTAATGAATGTCTAGATAAATGCACTTCCTGTGTTTCCTGTGTCAAGATGAATTTTCCTGCTTCTTTCTTTTGGTTAGATTGACAGATTACTGTCATTAATATAATCTGAAATATTGTGAGTGCCAGGGTTTCTTTGTTTATCAAGTATTCTCTATTTAGGATGGCTCCAAAGATGATAGGTCTCTATTGGGGTTCAGCTACTAAAATGGATCCCCTCTACACTATACAGGCCCCTTGCATTTGGTGGGGAAGGCAGTATAAATTCTTTGAAATGTAATGACAGCTGGTTAATGTTGTTCCTGATAACCTAAGAACTCCAGCGATAGGAAACTATGACATAACTTTGTAAGAGGACAACATGAGAGCACATCTCTTGTAGTTCTTTGCGCGATCAAGGCACTTTGTAACAAGAAGGACCAAAAGTAAGCATGATGGTAACTCCTCCTCTGTTAAGACTATCATACAGGGGTCGCCCCACAAGCCCCAGAGCTGAAAAATAAAATGGTAATAACGTTTTATTACCGTTTTATTTTGCAGTGGCCAGCCAGACATGCACATTTTAAAGTTCTCTAACCTAGCTGTCTTAGCCAGCTGGGTTAGAGAAAGCGCAGGCCTCCAGTGAGCCTGCTCTATCCAATCCTGGCGCTGCTTTCATGCTGTGAAAGCAGCACCAGGATTGGGTAGAGCAGTTTCCTGCATCTGGAGCTTCCTGGAAGAAACTCGAGGGAGGAGGACGTCTCGCTGCGGAGGTAAGTGATTTTTAAAAATGTTATGATTTTTATTGTGCCTCTACTCCCTCCTCCCCGCCCCACTCACCACCCTCAGTACAAGCCAGCCGCCACTGCTATCATATGCAAGCCGGCCGGCAAAGCGTTATACAAGAAGGACTAGCTAAAAACACGTTCCCATCGAACTGCTTTAGTGAAAACAACTCTTAAAAAGAAAACAGAAAAGACTTACCACTTTTTTGCCAAAAATAAATTGAAATTCAGTACCATTATTAAATGAGAACTGGGGTTGAAAGTCGAGCAGGGAAAGAAGTTTAATCCCTTCTGGAAACATATAAGACTCTGTACGACTTTAACTTAGCACCCTAAAGCAAGGTGTACAATAAATTTTAACATTTTGGTGGAATATTTCCACTATATTTATGGAAGTGCTCCCCTGCTGCAAATCCAACAGTTTTAACCAGCGTTTTGCTGGTTGTATTGCACAATGTAATGCCTTCTAATGCACTGGAGTTAGTAACCCGTACATATACGTAATTAAGCTATGGTCAGTTTTGTGGCTATGGCATTTTTCAATTGTCAAGTCCATGAATTCGGTAAAGAAACCCAGCTTGTTCCAGTGTACATAAATGGGACAAAGTGAGCCCAAGTTCTGATAGATTCTTGGCCATGCTAGATCCAACAACAAAGCTTTCCCTCAAAGTAATTTGCACAGAACTGCTAGTTTTTGGCAACTCTCAGAACCTGTTTCCAAGGCCAGAAGGCAAGCTGGGATTACTGGGTCTCAGCCATGGCGGATAGGACAATTAATCACTGGTGTTCTGGGGTCCTTCCAACTGTAGAGTTGCAAAGTGAGCCAAGAACACCCCAAATGCACTTGACGTTTTGGGTAGCGAGGGCGAGCAGTTTTTAAGAACAAAGTCCTTTCATCCCATCAAAAGGTAATATGATACATAGAAACAAAGTTGCACTACAGGGATGCCCACCTCAATGTTCACCACACACAGAAACAGAAAGTCTTGAATTAACGTCATGTGCAAACTATGGAAACTGTGGAGCAGCTTTCCTGTCATCTGAGAACCGTAGGTCAGTTCCTAAGATTTCATTAGGCAGCTTTAGTATGCGGGCTGAAGTTATCTCTCAAAGTCAGGCAAAAATATCTGCTTAGTAAAATTCATGATCAGCGACCCCGAATCCTCCTGTGTCAGCTGATGAAGACTGCAGCAGCTCCGCAAAGGTCCTCAGGACACTTGGCTCCAACACCTGCAGTGACGAACCCTTTCTTTGTTTATTCAGGCACAAGGGTGAGGTCCTTGGGCACAGCAGAGGTCCTCCAGTACACCTCTGTGGCAGTCACAGAAGTGGGAGACTGGGTGAATCGCCATTAACAAATTTGGTCTTTAGTTAGGCAGGGAGGTCAGGAGACCCTTTGGTTTATGCAGGTCGGCTTCAGATCTACTCTCTGGGAAAACTGCTTCTTCCGGGCTACTCCTCTGCCAGACTTAGTGGCTGGTCTTTTGCTCCTCTAGCAGACAGCTTCTGCAGGTGAAGGAGCTCCTCTTCCCATCCTCAGCTGTCAGACAGGCTCTCAGGTCCCAAGAGAACCCATAGCTTATCAAGCAAGATGTGCAACTTTCCAGTGATGTTCACTTGCCTCTGGAAGGCTGGCTATCAGCAATCCCAGCCCTGGATCACAGCAGCTTGAGTAAGAGTGTAGTAGCCCCATCTTTGGTAGGTGAAGTAGCTTGACATTGGAACCAAAGTAGGAAACACTGTCCCCCAATTTTATATATAGCTTTCAGTCAGGGGGTCTGGATCCACTGTCTATAGTTCAGGAACCAGTTTGGAGTGATTCTTTTCATAACTTCATCTTCTTTCTGCTGTGCAAACAATTATCTGTTTAAGGGGATGGCTCTCAGACCAGGTAGTGATGATGCTGGCTCCAAGCAGGAGTGCATGTAACAGACACCATGAGTGTGAAGGACTGCACCTGG
The DNA here is from genome assembly GCA_963921515.1 of Calotriton arnoldi. Lineage (NCBI taxonomy): Eukaryota > Metazoa > Chordata > Amphibia > Caudata > Salamandridae > Calotriton > Calotriton arnoldi. Next base: position 123,750 of record CAWUFW010008578.1, on the reverse strand, counting down.
CTGTCATTAGCCTTCCTGAATGGACCAGTCAAGGAAAGACAAAAGGTCCAGGGCCTGCATAGAAACTTCTCCCTTTTTAAAAACTGAATCTGCTGACTCACACCCATTCCTCCACGGAGCTCAGGACGGACTAATCAGAAATCCTCTGCTAAATAGGTCACATAGAATTTCTAAGGGCAGACCTACCTTCTTGGCTCCACACTTCAGTGTCTGTGGCTACACGCTCTAGCTCAGAAATGCTCACAAAGCACTTCCACAGTCTGGGAAGGCTGTATCAACATCATCTTGCGCCATGTCAAAACCAAAACAAATCCAAATTGGATCCCACTGGCTATAGCATACTTACACTCACAACCAACATGGAGTCCTACTATCAGGCATGTCCACAGGACACACACTCAACATAAGTATAGGTTGTGAACATGACACATGAGCAAAACTTTACATGAGCCAATAGGCATTGCACATTCAGAAACAGTATGCTGCCACCACCACTCATAGTACATTTCCCAGACACAAAGATGATACTCTTGAGTCACTCAAGGGGTAAGTTTTTGACACTTCCCACTTAACCTCAGAGCCAGGCTCTGGCTCTCAGGACCAATTTCAGGCTAAGCCTCAGCATGCATGGAGGATTTTGTGGGTGTTGGGGGGAAAAAGTAAGGATAGCAGGTTCACTTGCAGATGAGTAGCACAAGGTAGGGGTGCATGTCCATTTACCATGCCAGAGACATTGCTATCCCAACACCAACTCTCAACAAACTGATTCCCAAATTTCAAAACTGGTTTAGAGCCAAGTCTGGCACCACTCTTAATGCATTGGTAATGTACCTTTTAACCTCCAAGATTATGCAAGGAAACACTGCCACTCCTGCAGTGTATTTTAATTGATTACCAACGTTGGACTTATAATATGATATCACTTCTTATTATGACAGAAGCTGGTCCAATAACATAGCTCTAACAGTCAAAGCATTCAAATCCAAAACCTGGGTCGAGGTTCAACTTGACAAGTGAGGTATACTACAGTGTAAAGTGGTGACTTCTAGGCTTTATTCCAGTACTGTTCTTGCACCATTATTCCAATCTTTATTTAGCAGACCCTTTGTTTCCTCCAAAGCTGAAGCACACCCCTGCTTTAATGTATGTTGATAAAACCATATTTTAGGACTAATCTGGTGTCAAGGTGTAGTGGGATGCTGGTTGCTAAATTGCATAGACATAAATCTACAATTATAGTGTTTGGAACAAATTAAGTTGACAAAACATTTGGTGTGTGCTTGTTGGTGCTCAGACTGTTGAAAACAAATATTTAAACAAATATTTTGATGACAAAAGTAGGTGGAATGTGATGCTTTTATCTATAGAAATTGTATCTGGAGAATCTTTGTGCTTTGTCACTTTCATTCAATATATTGAGGTAAGTTCATCACACCATTTTGACCTGCATGGGCTTGTTAATACAGTGCATAGATAACAAGAAAGAGGTAAATCTATGCTGATTAAAACTGAACATACTGAAGTCAACAATCAAGACCACATTTCAGCATCATGTCTAATGTGCCCAAAGCCACATAAATTCTGCTCAGCAACTACTACATTTTGTTAAATGCAGCACCTGAGATTCTATTAGAAACTACTGTACAAGTACTGAAGAAGGTCTGGCAACTCAAATTCTGTAAGAATTCCCCGATGATGAGGTTTTGTTTTCATTTTGATTAAACATGTTTCGGTTCAAGAAACCTTTGGAGCTTCTGACAAACCACATACAAATATGAAAACATGAAATAATAAATGTCACTCTTAAAAATAAGGAAAAACTAAATAAATGTGTGTCCTGGGATGAATGCAAGAAAGACAGAGAAATGAAAGAGAAAAGTAAAGTTTCAATTCCAAAGAAAAAAACATTTGAATTCAAAAGAGAGCAACTGAGGGATGTACAAAGCCGTAACTCTCAGTCACTTCAAGTGAATTAGATTGCAACAATTGGCCTTATGCCATTTTGGAACCAAATGCATTCAAGATTAACTTCAGGGGTGAAGACAATTCGCATTGGGCTCTGAAATGCAAGAGAAATTCAGGAAAATCGCTAGTTCCAAAGCAAATCAGTAGAACATCTCTCTCTCTCTGCTCCTTATTCGGTATGTGCAGTCTTCATTTTTCAAGCCAGCTGTCCAGATTACAACTAGACCTCGCCTTTCTCTTAACCAGGGCAGTCTTTTATTAGTCAAGGCCTCCTAGGAACCATATCTTCAAGTACTGAGGACATGTTTAGTGATGGTGTCTCATTTGTCCCTTACCAACTTCACCATCCTTCTATCATTTAATATTAGAATTCAGCTGTTTGTTCTCAGTAGGCTTGTGCTTTTCTTAGGGAGAAGCTTTGGCACTCAGCTAGTCAGAAGTGACTGACAATGAACTCAGCTGGGCACAAATCATAGAATTTTAGGGGACAGAAATGGTTGTCACCTGAGAAGGGTATGTAAGCTCTTGCAACCTATCTGTGCCAGTGGCGATTGCTGAACACTTTGAAATACTTGCTTTCCTTTATGAGGTTGACTGCATGAGAATAGTCTGGCTGCCCAGAGCTTTGAAATTCCTTTCCATAGTAGATGAAAACAGTAAAGGTTTACTTGGGTTGTGTCAAGTACGGAGTTCTTGCTTAAAAATATGACTTTCTTCTTTTTGTGCTTTAATAATGTTCACTGACTTGGATACTTAGGGCTGGGGCTCTCTTCTGAAGTCTGAGCAAATGAAGACATTGGATAGGACTCAGGTGTACTGACGATCGAACTTGATAGAGCTGTGTTGACCACTACTATCACCAAAGCACCACTGGAAGAGAAGGGCAAGCGGACTCTGTCCTTGTTAGCATCTAACCCATCCAAAGACCCATCTTCCTGTTGACAGAGTGGGTTACTAAGGCTTTGTAGTGATTATCTCCGGCAAGATCATATGCATAACTAGGAGCAGCAAAGGGTATTGATTGAAAAGGATATGAGCTTCTGCTGCCCTCCTTTGTTCCACTTACTTTCTGCTTTTGTCGAACAAAGCGAGTGTTCTTTGTTTGCTCTTCTCAAAGAGTCAAGTGAACATATCTGGTCACTCAAAGGGGTTCGATCTACAGACGGACAATCTACTATATAACGTTTTTCGGGTGCCTAACAAATGGACAGCAAACTTGAGCATGCCATCCTATCTTTACCGGCTCTACATGTTTCTGTCATTGTAGTTTCTCCCTTGCTCTGTCCAATATGTCCACAGCAGGTAGAGGGCAAACCGATGTTGCTTGTGATTCAGCGGTTAATACGAAACTGGGACTTGTGTTTGGTATGATCAGGTGGCCCGCAATCTTGCATCAAACCTTTCAGATCAGCTGGGGCAGCCCAGATTATTCAGGTGTTACAAAGGGCCAATCAGCGGAGGGGACGGGACAAGTGCAGACGCTGCCCTCTATCTTCCTATAGCAATAGGTATCCTAGGTGGGTTCTTTAATAAGGAAACAAGGAGTCAGATAAAGTTACTTATAAATTGTACTTGAAAAATAGCATTTTGGTGTGCCATGAAGATCATGATGGTTGATCCATGACAAAAATTGTGGGCAGATTAGGGCACATTTTTAGACTTTACTGATCCATAAAGATATTTATCAGAGTTAACATGTTCTTTACAAACCCACAATAAGCTATCCGAATTTGACAGATCATCAAACACCCACACCACTGCACAACACATGGTTTCAATGGCATGCTGTCAAAATCCTGCTAGTATCATCCCTTCTGAAGGCCATCAGAGTAGAACTGTATCTGCGGCCATGGGCATCTCCCTTTAGATTACAACCCCATCCTGCCCGCAACATCTTTCCACCATTCAGCAGCACTTCTATTAGCCTGCTCATTTTTACCCAGATTATCAGTGCAGTTTGCTTTGATCTTAACAACTGACCACTACGACACTGCTGGAAACAACCGCAAACTCTCCAACAAATGGCACATATTAAATCATTCCTTTCTAGGGCCTCATTACTAGTTCACAATTAACTCCACTGAGAGATACTGCGGCCTGAGTTAATGATTTCAGCGGGCATATCCCCATGAGTTAACAACAATTACCGGTTAAACTCCCTAGAATATGGGATGTCCTATTAAGCCCAGAATTACTGGGTCAATTTACAGAGATCTTGCCGAATTACAAGGAGTTTAATGCTCCCATCTTCTACCTGCTCTGAGCATGTATGAATGGAAGTGGGGGTCCACAGCAGGGTGTTTTGTGGGGGACATGGTTTGGAAAGGTTGGGGAAACAGGGCATGTTCCTTTGCGGTTAGGGAAGCATTGCTTGCTCTCACCCGCTACTCAGGTTAAAGGTGAGGTGTGACTGGCCTGAGCCTCTGCTCACTGCCAACCCATAGCACTGGTGTTTTTACAGGGTGCATTTTCACACCACATAAACCCGAGTCCAATGTCCCAGCATCTGGTAGTGCAAGGTGAGGGAACACCAGCCACTCAGAATTGACGGCAGTGATATCTCCCCCAGGTATACCACTCTGACCAACTCCTAAAGGTCCTAAATAAATTAAAGTGCTTCTGCACCAGCAGTTTGGAACTGCAGCACTTCCAAGTTACCAATCCTGCCAGGCTGAAAAGCCTTCTGTGCTATCCCACAATGCTCCACTTCACTACCACAGTACGGCTCATTTTTAACATGAGTCTTCATGGCCTGCAAGTGGACCTGACTTTGAACCCTAATACCACTGAAGACAAACATCTATGAAACTAAGCCCACCACCATACCCAGGTATGTGTAGCCAAAACCATGCCTGCTTTGGGATAGCTTACACAAAGACTGAAAACATCCATTAGGACCGCAGGTTATTAATAATGCTCTACACAAAAGGTATGTATGTATATGTACCAATATGCTTCGGTCCCAGTCTTTTTGCTTCATAGTACCAGTCTAAAGCAGTTTTAATCTTTATAGGAAATATTAATTTAAATAACTCTTACATGCAAAATATAATTAAATGAATGAGATTTTCATTATTAAACATGGTTTGTTATTAAAAAACATGTGCCTACTTACTGTTCTAGGTGAAGCCACCTATAATGCGGAGAAACAGGAAAGTCCTAACTGGGTACTTTGGATCAGTTAAACAAATAAACAAAAGTAAATGCTTGTGTTTTACTTACACATTTCTTTCCTAGAAAGAACTACTATTTACTGAAACGGAGGACAAGTCCTGCTGTCAAACCATCTGTGGAAATTCTGTTTCAATCTGCGGTTGCTGATATTATGAATGTTGGTGCAGATGAATTAGGGGAGGCAGATGGAACCAAACACATTAATGTGACCAATAAGCAATTATTCGCATTTTTTTAAATTAAAGATTTTTTCAGATAATTAAATGTTATGCGTGGTTTTAATTCGCATACCTACAGCAGGGAAGTTTTGCTCATTCTATAGAGATGTGCTCGTTAATTCATTTTAGGAGGAATCACTGGAGCACACCTCGCTCCATTTAGCGCCACAGGAGCTTAGTTTGTGTATCTTTCTTACATGTTGTGATTTGCATTTGACAATTCAAAAATAAAAAAATAGCTCTGCCAGGCCAAGAAGCATGCACAAGTTGGGCTGGGCTGGATAAACGCTTGCTATGCTGTTTGCAAAACATGGCAAATTATGTGCATGTTAAATATGGCAATCACTACAGCAAAATTGCATTTAATTTATAAACTATGCCTAGAATTTGTGTTTTCAATAATGCATATGTTTTAATATTACCCATGTATTAAGTGTGCATCACATTTCTAACTGCACCTCAGTGCTTATCCCTGTATTATATTTAGGGCTCCCGGTTTTATGGTATTTATTTTTTTCACATTTCCGTCTGTATTTATCCATATTTATTTTTTTATCATTTTATCTGTATTTATCCGCATTTATTTTTGTGGCAAGCAAAAGAAGACGCTGCAGCTAGTATTTTTCACATTTATTTTAATAGACAATGCACACTTTTTGCCGTTTTTTTATAGTGTGACTTTGCACCAAAGGTACTAAAGTGCTTTACATGAGCAACAGTTTGATTACACAAGGTTATTTTAATTTTTACAGACACTGGGAAATTAAGGGATTTGGCCAGAATCATGGGATGGTGAGCCAAACCCGAGACTTGAGCCTGTATGTTCACATCCATGGTTGTTAATTCACCCCAGTGCTATGGCTAGTGAAGGTGACATCACAATCCTTTTGCCATCACAGGGTTACACCCACTCTTAGCCCCACAGAAGTCACTTAATTCCTGCTGTGCGGCTATGAAAATAAAGCTGAGTGAAAATCAAGGAACGCAAACAGGGCTCTTAGATTCCTGATTTCTTCCCGTTTCTCCCACAGCAGTGATGACCAGGCAAGTCGGGTGGTTCACTGGCTCTGGGCTGTAGCTGTGAACCAGGTGCTGTTGTACCTCAGATGCCCAGATGTTCACGTGCACTTTTTTTAAAGATGCGTCGCTGCCGTCCTCGGGGTTCAGATCCACAGCGCTCCAAGTTCAAGTGGCGGACACCGCCCGATATATCTTTCTTTACTCAGGCTGCTTAGAAGTGGAGAATGGCGTAGCAAATGTGCCACGGGCACTAAAGGAAGCTAAGCCCCCCCCTCACACCAACCCCCAATACACTGGTTTCGTACTCATTTTGGGATGGCCGCTGCTTCTGCTGCCGTTGACAGCTAGGCCCCATCCAGTAAAATATTCAAAGATTTTGCTCACCAGACTTTGTGGGGGTAAATGAAGCTATAACTTCGCTGTGGTGCCAGGCCCTAGTTTAAACGAGCTCTCTTAATGGGCCTTTCATTTTTCTTGTACATGGACAAAGAAATTGAGCTGCACCGACTCCACCACCACATCGTGCAGTTTTACCACTAATTCGAAGACAAGGAGAACATCACTGTCCCGCTGCTTGCCCATTTATTTGCACTTTAAACTGTGCCGCCGGACAGGCAGTTCCTACGAGCTGATGGTGAGACAACAGATGACGAACGTTATGGTGTTGACAGGATGTCTGGGGGGGCAATTAACCCCGTGGCATGGTCAATAGTGTGTGATATATTGATAAAGGCCGATAAGCGCTCTCGGCCTGCTGCTGTCTGGGAGGTAGAGAGGCTCGCTCATTAACAGATCAGTCTCACTTGGCAGCAGAGTGCTTAGTTCAGACTCGGGAGGGTGGGGTGATTTAGAGGGGAGAATAATCTGCAGGACATCCCAGTAGCAGTTTCAGATTTCTTTCCTTGGCCCCTGTGCGCCTCAGACACTGATTTTCCTGGGGAGCACATAGACACCATAAAGCCGGTTGGTAAGTATTTTTCCGTTTCTATTTATAAATACAGACAAAGGAATAAAAGATTTCCGTCTGTATTTATATGTAAATATCCGTTTAAACGGAAAACCGGGAGCCTTAATTATATTGTATCATTTAAATTATGCTTCATACCCCCGATAGGGTTGCGTAGCGCTCAGATATGCCTCAGGTTCCTTGGCGCCCTTTTCAGGGTGCAGCAATGAGAAGGGTGCTGGTTGTGCAATACCTATACCGGAGGTGTTGACTGACAGGCGTGAGGTATGGAAACGTGTGTCAAACATTGTGCGACACAGCGCTTAAGCGTGAGGTGTTACTGAATAGTGTGGGAACAGACGCATTCTTGTAGGCGCATTACTAATCAGAACCCAGCTTAAAACTTGCATTTGTAGTGACATAAGAAACCTGAAGGTCTGTTTTAAACCACACCCCAGAAGGTTGCCCAAAGAGGTTTGCATCAGACACGTGGCTCACTGAACGATCTTACGGGCTTTTAACAGGTGGCAATTTATTCAGAGAAATGTAAGAGTGCTATAACGCAGTACCACAAATGGCCATAAGCTTTACACAGCACCATTTCACCATGCTGGTGCTGCCCAACAATCGCTCTCACTGCTGAAACAGGGACTCCTAGAATTCTTATTCACGAGTCATGCAAATGCCCTTTCGGCTACCATCTTCAATGAGCAGGCGGCAACTGAATATGTATGTATGTATGTACTCACGTGATCAAGGCTGTTTACAGCCGAAACGCGTTGTGGAATAAACTTGGATTAACTACATTTGTGTCCTGCTTCTTATCCTGAGAGCGTACTTCATTGGACTTTTGTTTGGGATATATATATATATATATATATATATATATATATATATATATATATATATATATATATATATATATATATATATATATATAATATTTTATTGTTTGGTTAATAAAAACCATTACAAACTAAAACAGCAAGCGAGTTTCTTAAGATAAAAATTCATACGTTACAACAACAATATTATAACGCACGATTTGAAAGATTTAACACAATTATATGCGTATTTGTAAAAGCATTTTAAAAATTCCAAAATGTGCCTTGATTTGAGTCCTTTCCTAAGGTGCTACTACAGCAAGTGGTGAATGCTGAAGTATATTAGTTGGTGCTGCATGCTACCGCACCTGAAACCTAAAGTGCTAAAGTGATTGGATTTCCTTGAATTCCTAAGGTAACGTATAAGACTCTCCTCCGTACCAAGCGTCATAAACAAGTGGCGGACCACGCCGAACCAAAACTCACAGGGTCTCAGGTGGCAATTGAAAAACTGTGGCAACTTCCATTCAGAGACAGTAAAATTCTGAATTGTATTAGCAAATCACTATTGTTTTTGGGCCTGTGCAAACTCGAACAGTTTGAGTAATACCTGCATTGTGTGGTTTGTAGTATCAAATATATCTCCGATCACTTTCCTATACCATATAGTGAATAAAGTACTCCCTGCCATACATTATAAGGATATTCCAATTCACCAAGGATTTCCGTGACAAGGTCACGGATCTCTGAGGTGAATTTCATCCTCTTTTTAAAGGTACAGAAGAAGTTATTTTATTCCTTCTAATACATTTTCACACCATTACCCATCCCGCAAACCACTTAAGTCCTTGGTGTCTTGCTCCTTCCTATGAAAGATAGAGACAGTATGATTGCAGACATAGAATAAAAGCAGAATTTGTAGTGTGAAATTAAACACCAAAAAAGAGACAGTCATTTGTTGCGAAAACATATTACAATCAGTTTAATGTAAATCAGATTTTTTTTTTTTAAAAGGTGAAGCTCAGAATGAGTAGTAATATGCAGAGATACTTCATTTCCTGTAATAAACGAAAGTGGACAAAAAGTAAACATGCTGTCATAAATCTCTCCTTTGTGCTGATCATTGTTCGTTTCAGAAACACAAATCAGAAGAACTAAGAGTGTTTCAATTTCAGTGGTAATGATGCTCCGCGACCTGCCTTTCATCCTATGACATCACAATTCAACTGACATAAGTTATTACAGTTGAGCGGCTGCGTCATTTTCTTATTACAAGTGACTAGAGATGCTACATCTTGACTGTAATATGGAAAAAAATGAGAGACAGGTTTTCATACTGCTATTGCAGGCTCCCATGTATTAGTTGCTAAAACGAAAATGCCACCAACTATACCTTATTGTTATGATGTCACCACGGTCTCCTTGAATATACCAGCTGCAATTCATAGCGGGTGGGTAGTTTAGGGGCCAGGAGGGACTGTAGATGACGCCACGTCTTTCGGTGCGCTGTTCCAGTTTTCCACTGCAAGCAGCTATTAGTCAAATACATACAAGACATACTCTTTGTTAACATAAATGATACAGAATACAACTCTCAAGTTCACGTTAGATCTGTGAATCGGTTTAAGAAGCATCTCAAAGGGTGTAGCCCTGTGTGTGTTGGTTTTTTCAAGGCAAAATCAGCAGGTGTCTTCACTGGAAAGAAAGGGCTAAATTCAATGCTTAATTTGATTTGGTGGTTTCCGGTGCTCAGCATTGGCACTTTAACATCAACACCGGCGCTTTTTTTTTTTTTTTTATTGAGCAGAAACATAGGTCAGCCATTACTCTAATACACAAGTCAATTTCACAAATGAACACCGTTATCTTAAATATTAGAATCCACTTTTACAAAACTGTTATATTCTCAATATATTCGTTATCTAAAGTGCAACGTGCGAAGTCATTGAGATTCCATCTTCTATGTTCAATAGTACACATGGTTAAAGCATTCAAACAATATAAAGTGCTATTTAATAAAGTGTAGTGCATTTAACTCCCATGCGCATTTTCCTGTCACCCAATCGGGTTGTTCTAAACCTCAATAAAGTGTGTCAGCTCATATTCTACCCCTAGCAGCAAACAATTCCTAAAACCAAAGTGCAATTGTGCTTTAATAATTTTTTTTTTCCTCCCCTTTTTTTTTTCCCCCCATAGCACTTTGCCGTGTTCATACACTTGTCGACTTTCTACCTCATCCATATATTTCCATACGGAAATATATCTGTTAGAAATGGGGGTCTCTAGTTGGCAATGGCTGGCCACTGTCCAAGTAGGGACCCTTCTTCCTAAGTCAGGGTAAGAGAGCCACACCCTTTGATAGCCCCTGCTCAACCCTGTGGTAACGTAGCACGAGCAGCTAGGCCTATCTCAGAGGCAGTGTGTGAAGCATTTATGACCATACACAGTAACACAGTGAGGAACACTACAAAGGGACACCACACAAGTAGTTATAAAGAATAAGTATCTTTATATATAGACTTAACACAAGACCAATAACGATCAAAAAGCCACAATACTGTAAAATAGGATTATTCTTGAAATGCTGTAAAAATAGTTCAAAGTGTACAAAGAGGAGTTCAGTTCAAAGCAGTGGTCTCTGCGACCCTTTTACTCACAAAGTACCTGAATTTCGTAGCAAAACCAACAAAATGTCGCAAAGAAGTGGTAGCGATGATTTTCCTCACGCGAGGCCGGCGATGCGTTAAATCCTTGCCGCAAGGGAGGATGATGCGCCAATCTGCTGATGCGTGCGGAGACGATGCGACCAACTTCTGCACGCTAGGCCGCTGATGCGATGACTCCTTGCCGCGAGGGAGGAGGCGATGCGACGATCCTGTTGCGTGTGCGATCAGATTGCGATGCGATGGCGCTCCGCGAGGGAGCGACGATCCGGATGCGATGCGATGAAAATGGCGGACGCCCGGCGTCCGCAATGCGATGTCGTGAAGCGATGATCTCTTTGGTTGCGAGCGCTCGGCGGCAGCAGCGTGATGATTTTTCGGGCGCTCTCAGCTGCGGCGGCTCGCAAACGTGCGGTTGCGATGATCTTTGGTTGCGAGTACTCAGCGGCAGCAGCAGCGCGATAATTTTTCGGGCGCTCTCGGCTGCGGCGGCTCGCAAACGTGCGTTAGCGACGATTTCAGCACTCTCTTCTCTGTAGTAGAACTAGAGGCCCTGGAACTCACAGGAGCCTCACCTGCAGATAGAAATCCTCGCTGGGAGGAATCAGGAGGCTGGTGGTGAAGTCTGATGTGCCTGAGACTTCAGCAGGAGGCTAGCTCTTCTCCTAGCCCTTGGGTGATTGCCTTAGCAAGATTAATAAAAGTTCTCTCAAAAGTCCTTTTTCCTCTTCTTCCAAGTCCAATGGTAACTACTGCAGGCCAATCCAAGAAACAGCACACAAGGACAGTCACCTCCTGCAGATTCCTTCAGTTACACGGACAGAGGTTCGTCTGGACATCCAGGAGCAATACAAATTGTAGGGGTTTGAGCACAGATATTTATACCCCAAAAGTCTTTGTTCTCAGAAGCTACAAGTCACTGAACCCAGCCAGAACCAGTTCTGCTCAGTCCTGGAGCACTTTGTTTACCAGGCTGCATCCTTCCTTTCAGAAAGAGGGGGTCTGCCATCAGACGCACAGTAGGAGGTGGAGCCAGCATTCACCTTGCCAGGCACAGCCCTATTCAGGTCAAGGAACTACCCCTCCCCATACTCTAAATGCAGATCTCTCTATTCAACCCAGGTCTGACTCAGCCTGCCCTGTCCCTCCAAAACCAGACAGCCAATACACATAACAGCAGAGCACACTGGAAGGCTTAGGCAAGAAAATACCTACTTTCTAAAAGTGGTATTTTCAAACACAGAATATAAAAATAAACTTCACTAAAAGATGTATTTTAATATTCTGAGCTCAGGCATACTAAATTCGTTTTTCTACCATGTTCCTGGGGTCAGTTAGGACTATAGCATGTAATAGTCAAACTGCCCATTCTGGCCTATGAGGAACAGGTAGCCTTACAGTAGTGAAAAACGAAATTGGGTGTAATTCACTACCAGGACATGCTACACACACCAAGGCATGTCCTACCTTACACATACAATGCACCCTACCATAGGGGTGACTTACATGATGCCAAGGGAAGGTTCAGGGGCTGGGAAGTGGGTGCACTTCACAGCCAAGATGGCAGTTCTGGACTGCACACAGACTCTGCAGTGGCAGGTCTGAGACACACTTACAAGCTGCTTCTGTGGGTGGCGCAAACCAGCGCTGCAGGCCCACCAGCAGCATTTGGTTTACCAGCCCTGGGCACACACAGGCCACACTACTAGGGACTAACAGGTAAACCAAATAAGCCAATCACGGATATACCAATTCACATGTCATATTTACACAGGGAGCATTCGCGCTGTGGCACTGAATGGCAGTGGCACAGCGCCCAGAGCATCTAACACCAGCAAAAACAGGGGAGACAACAGCGAAAAATGGAAGGGAGACCCACGCCAATGGTGCCAGGTCTAACACGTGTCCCCTCCAGCTGAAATGTGGGGAGAACTACCCATCCCCTTGGAAGTTCTCATCACTAAGGCGGAAAAATCTGGACAGACCATCAGCATTGGCGTGTTCTGTACCAGGGCGGTGTTCCACCGTGAAGTCCATACCCTGTAGGGAAATGGACCACCTCAACAACTTGGGATTCTCACCCCTCATCTGCATCAACCATCTGAGGGGCCTGTGGTCTGTCTGAACCCGGAAGTGAGTCCCAAACAGGTATGGTCTCAGCTTCTTCAGTGCCCAGACCACAGCAAATGCCTCACGCTCAATTGCACTCCACCTCTGTTCCCGTGGAAGTAACCTCCTACTGATGAAGGCTACAGGTTGGTCTAGTCCCTCCCCATTTATCTGTGACAGAACGGCCCCCACCCCATGCTCTGAAGCGTCTGTCTGGACAACAAATTCCTTAGCAAAATTGGGCGCCTGGAGTACGGGTGCTGTACACATGGCAGTTTTGAGGGCATCAAAGGCTTTCTGACAGGTGTCAGTCCAGTTCACAATCTTTGGCCGCTTCTTGGAAGTCAGCTCAGTCAAGGGTGCAACAATGTTGCCATACCCCTTGACAAACCTCCTGTAGTAACCCGTGAGTCCTAAGAAGGCCCTCACCTGGGTCTGGGTTCTTGGGGGCTCCCAAGCCAGGATGGTTTCAATCTTGGGCTGCAAGGGTGCCACCTGGCCACTCCCCACCTGGTGTCCCAAGTACACCACAGAACCCTGCCCAATCTGGCACTTACTGGCCTTGATTGTGAGGCCTGCTCTGTGCAGCGCCATCAACACTTCCCAGAGGTGGCGCAAGTGGTCCTCCCAGGAGGAACTAAACACTGCAATGTCATCCAGGTAGGCGGCACTGAAATCCTCCAGCCCAACCAACACCTGGTTGACCAACCTCTGAAAGGTGGCAGGGCCATTCTTCATCCCAAAGGGCATCACACGGAACTGGTAGTGCCCATCTGGTGTGGAGAAGGCGGACCTCTCCTTTGCCCCATCAGTTAAGGCGATCTGCCAGTACCCAGACGTCAGATCAAACGTGCTGAGGTACCGGGCAGCCCCTAACCGATCTATGAGCTCATCAGCTCTGGGGATGGGGTGCACGTCGGTCTTCATGACCGAATTGAGACCTCTGTAGTCCACACAGAACCTAAGTTCAGGAGTGGCACCAGGCGTCGCAGCTTTTGGTACCAAGACCACGGGGCTGGACCAGGGGCTGCTAGAGGACTCAATCACCCCTAGGGCAAACATTTTGGAGACCTCCTCCTTAATGCAAGCCCTGACCCTGTCAGTCACTCTGTAAGCCTTGTGCTTGACAGGAGGACTGTCCCCGGTATCCACCTCATGGACGCACCAATCAGTGACACCAGGCACCAGGGAGAACAAATCAGAAAATTGCCCCAACAGTTGGTGACAATCTCTCTGCTGCTCAGGGGTCAGTGTGGTGGAGAGGATCACACCCTCCACTGACCCATCCTTCTCTCCTGCACACAGGAGGTCAGGAAGAGGCTCACTCTCCTCCTCCATCCCATCATCTGTGGCAAGAAGCATGCCCACTTCAGACCTCTCAAAGTGGGGCTTCAGGCGGTTCACATGCAGGACCCGCAAGGGGTTCCTGGGAGACTGAAAGTCCACCAAGTAGGTAACTGGACTTTTGCGCTCCACCACCTCAAATGGACCGGTCCACTTATCTTGGAGCGCACAAGGCTCCACTGGGGCCAGTACCCAAACCTTCTGACCAGGTTGAAATTCGACCAGAGTGGCATTCTGGTCGTGCCAACGTTTCATTTCCTCCTGGCTGGCTTCCAGATTTGCCTCAGCAATCTTTCTGAAACGCCGAGTCTGGTTCCTGAAGGCCAACATGTAGCTAAATACATCTTGGGGAGGTTTCCTGGGAGATTGCTCCCAGCCTTCCTTGACCAGACTCAGAGGTCCTCTAACCGGATGGCCATAGAGCAGTTCAAAGGGACTGAACCCTAAGGACTTCTGTGGCACCTCACGGTAGGCAAACAACAGGCATGGCAAGAGGACGTCCCACTTACGCCTCAGGGGCTCTTCTAGGCCCATGATCATGCCCTTCAAGGTCCGGTTGAACCTTTCAACCAGACCATTACCTTGGGGGTGGTAAGGAGTGGTGAACTTATAAGTTACCCCACACTCCTTCCACAGAGACTTCATGTACTGGGAGATGAAGTTGGTTCCCCTGTCAGACACCACCTCTCTGGGGAACCCCACATGGGAGAAAATCCCCATCAGTGCACGTCCCACCACGGGGGCCGTCACTGTCCTGAGCTGGATGGCTTCAGGGTACCGGGTGGCATGGTCCACCAAGACCAGGATGAACCTGTTGCCCATGGCTGTCTTGGGGTCCAGAGACCCCACAATGTCAATGCCCACTCGCTCGAATGGGGTACTGACAACTGGAAAGGGTTGGAGTGGGGCCTTGATCTTCCCCCCACTCTTCCCACTTGCCTGGCAAGTCTCACATGTCCTGCAATGAGTGTCTGAACTCTTGCGCATCTGGGGCCAATAAAAGTGGGCGGCCAGCCTCTCAAAGGTCTTGGTCTGCCCCAGATGTCCTGCCAATGGAATGTCGTGAGCCAACCCCAGTAGGAAGGCTCTGAAGCACTCGGGTACCACCAGCACACGGGCTGACCCCGGCTCAGCAGCCTTAGGCTCGCTATACAGGAGACTGTTCTCCCAATAAATCAGATGTGAACCAGACATGTCACCTTCTGCCTGGGCTGCAGCCTGTCGCCGCATACCCTCAAGAGAGGGCAAACTCTTTGCTGCTCACAAAATTCCTCCCTGGTGGGTCCCCCTTCCTGCTGCCAATGGGTCAGCTCAGGCAGGTCCCCCAGTTCGGTGATCTGCTCCCTGCTAGGCTCCAGGGCATCCCCCTCATGGTCTGCTCCTTCCTGGGCCGTGGGAACCAAGGGGGCCGGCTTCCCGCACCCCCTGCCCCTTCTCTCTAAGGCAGGGATCTGGGCCATACTCTCAGGCTCCAGGTCCTTCTCAACACCCTCCTTGGCTGCCATGGACCGAGTGGTAGCACACGCCCACTCAGGCAGACCCAACATTTCTAAGTGAGCCTTCTTCTCCACCGTAGCCCACGGGGAGTTTTCTAAATCATTGCCCAGCAGTCAGTCTACAGGCATGGCGGGCCTCACAGCCACCTGAAGAGTTCCTGAGACCCCCCACTCAAAGGGAACCTGAGCCACCTCACATTGGCTCTCTGAGTTGTCTGCGGACACTACTGGGTAGAATGCATGGGGGACAACCTGCTCCTTGGACACCAACCGGGAGCTGACAGCAGTTACACTGGCTCCTGTGTCTCTTAAAGCCTCCACTTTATGGCCATTGATGGTCACCCACTGTCTGTACTTTTTAGTGTTATCAGGCAGTGCAGGCTTAGGGACCATCTCAAAGTCTCCTAATGAGACAAGGGTCAACTCTACGGGATCCCACCCACCTTGGGCACCCATCTCCTCCCCTCCCAGGGCTACACTAGCAAGCTGGCGGGGTGGTGCATGGGGTGGTGCATTGGTATCCCTCTGAGGACACTGGGGATCATAAAACCAGTGGCCCACTTGACCACACTTAAAACAAGTAAGGGGCCCCCTCTGAACAGGCCTACCTGTCGGGGGCACTGGCTTCTTCTCTTGGGGAGGCTGGGACACCACTGCTTGGTTCCCTTGGGAATTACTTTGGGGCCCTCTTTGGAACTCCCTCGGTTTACCCCTGTCCCCCCACTTCTCTGCTGGGGACCCTGCCCACCTTTGGCGAAGTCTCCCACTGGACCCTTGCGAACCCGGGTGCTCACCCAGCGGTCCGCCTCCTCAGCAAGCTTTCTAGGGTTAGTCAGCTTGCAATCAATCAGGTGCTGGCGTAGCTCAGGAAAACAGTTACTAGATAAATGCTCCCATGCAATCAAATCATAAAGCTGCTCAAAAGTTTCTACTTTGCTACCTTTTACCCAGCGTTCCATTGCTCTGCAAAAAAAGACACATTCAACCCACGTGGTACCCTCTAGCTTCTTGCAGGTCCTAAACCTCTGCCTATACATCTCAGGGGTCAAACCATAGCGGGTCATCAACGCTTCCCTCATGTGGGCATAAACCATTCTACTTTCTGGGGGCAGGTCCAACAAGGTATCCCTCCCCTCACTCACAAAGCGTCCCCACAACCCCGCTCCCCAATCCTTCTCAGGGACCCGGTGGGACACCATGGCTAATTCATAAGCAGCAAACCATTGCCCAATATCTTCACTTTTGAGGAAATCCTTAATAACCTCCTTGGGTATATACACCCTACTCTCAGGATGCACTACAGGTATGCTGCCACCAGAGGGGGAGATCTCCATACTCTTAGCTTTAATCTCCAACTCCCTCAATACTCTCTCATGCTAAAGTTTCATTTTCATAATCTCAACTTCTAACTTCTTGTTCTCTAGGTCCCTCTGACCATCCATTTTAAGCTTAGCCATCTCCATATTATGCCGCCTATCTCTCTCCCTGTCCTCCATCTCCTCTGGGGACAGACCCTTAGCGGACACAGTAGTGCCCGGGCTGGAAATTGCTTTATCTCCTACTAAGTCTACTGCTTCACCCTGCTGCTCTCCTGCATTCTCTTCCCCCTCCACAAGCTCTCCCATATTCTTAGGGGCATCCCTGGCTTCTAGCCAGGCCTTCAGCGCCTTGTGATACTCCTCCCTTCTAGTGCGACCTGTGGTAGGGACTGTGAATTGTTTGCAAAAATATTTGAGCTGCTTGGCATTGTAGGTTTCTAATTTCTCTTCTTCCCAGGAGAGATCCTCCGAGGCATTGGATCTGGGCTTGCCCATTGTAGCAATAACTGGCAATATCAATCAAAAATAGAATTTAAAAAAAAAACTCAAAACGTATGTGGTTGCGTTATGGTCTGCACTCACTAGTAGTGTACACTATAATTACTGTATGCGATCATAAATGCAAGTCCAGATCGTCACCGCTGTCCACCAATGTTAGAAATGGGGGTCTCTAGTTGGCAATGGCTGGCCACTGTCCAAGTAGGGACCCTTCTTCCTAAGTCAGGGTAAGAGAGCCACACCCTTTGATAGCCCCTGCTCAACCCTGTGGTAACGTAGCACGAGCAGCAAGGCCTATCTCAGAGGCAGTGTGTGAAGCATTTATGACCATACACAGTAAGGAACACTACAAAGGGACACCACACAAGTAGTTATAAAGAATAAGTATCTTTATATATAGACTTAACACAAGACCAATAACGATCAAAAAGCCACAATACTGTAAAATAGGATTATTCTTGAAATGCTGTAAAAATAGTTCAAAGTGTGCAAAGAGGAGTTCAGTTCAAAGCAGGGGTCTCTGCGACCCTTTTACTCACAAAGTACCTGAATTTCGTAGCAAAACCAACAAAATGTCGCAAAGAAGTGGTAGCGATGATTTTCCTCACGCAAGGCCGGCGATGCGTTAAATCCTTGCCGCAAGGGAGGATGATGCGCCGATCTGCTAATGCGTGCGGAGACGATGCGACCAACTTCTGCACGCTAGGCCGCCGATGCGATGACTCCTTGCCGCGAGGGAGGAGGCGATGCGACGATCCTGTTACGTGTGCGATCAGATTGCGATGCGATGGCGCTCCGCGAGGGAGCGACGATCCAGATGCGATGCGATGAAAATGGCGGACGCCCGGCGTCCGCAATGCGATGTCGTGAAGCGATGATCTCTTTGGTTGCGAGCGCCCGGCGGCAGCAGCGCAATGATTATTTTGGGCGCTTTCAGCTGCGGCGGCTCGCAAACGTGCGGTTGCGATGAACTTTGGTTGCGAGTACTCAGCGGCAGCAGCAGGGCGATGATTTTTCGGGTGCTCTTGGCTGTGGCGGCTCGCAAACGTGCGTTAGCGACGATTTCAGCACTCTCTTCTCTGTAGTAGAACTAGAGGCCCTGGAACTCACAGGAGCCTCACCTGCAGATAGAAATCCTCGCTGGGAGGAATCAGGAGGCTGGTGGTGAAGTCTGATGTGCCTGAGACTTCAGCAGGAGGCTAGCTCTTCTCCTAGCCCTTGGGTGATTGCCTTAGCAAGATTAATAAAAGTTCTCTCAAAAGTCCTTTTCCCTCTTCTTCCAAGTCCAATGGTAACTACTGCAGGCCAATCCAAGAAACAGCACACAAGGACAGTCACCTCCTGCAGATTCCTTCAGTTACACGGACAGAGGTTCGTCTTGACATCCAGGAGCAATACAAATTGTAGGGGTTTGAGCACAGATATTTATACCCCAAAAGTCTTTGTTCTCAGAAGCTACAAGTCACTGAACCCAGCCAGAACCAGTTCTGCTCAGTCCTGGAGCACTTTGTTTACCAGGCTGCATCCTTCCTTTCAGAAAGAGGGGGTCTGCCATCAGACGCACAGTAGGAGGTGGAGCCAGCATTCACCTTGCCAGGCACAGCCCTATTCAGGTCAAGGAACTACCCCTCCCCATACTCTAAATGCAGATCTCTCTATTCAACCCAGGTCTGACTCAGCCTGCCCTGTCCCTCCAAAACCAGACAGCCAATACACATAACAGCAGAGCACACTGGAAGGCTTAGGCAAGAAAATACCTATTTTCTAAAAGTGGTATTTTCAAACACAGAATATAAAAATAAACTTCACTAAAAGATGTATTTTAATATTCTGAGCTCAGGCATACTAAATTCGTTTTTCTACCATGTTCCTGGGGTCAGTTAGGACTATAGCATGTAATAGTCAAACTGCCCATTCTGGCCTATGAGGAACAGGTAGCCTTACAGTAGTGAAAAACGAAATTGGGTGTAATTCACTACCAGGACATGCTACACACACCAAGGCATGTCCTACCTTACACATACAATGCACCCTACCATAGGGGTGACTTACATGATGCCAAGGGAAGGTTCAGGGGCTGGGAAGTGGGTGCACTTCACAGCCAAGATGGCAGTTCTGGACTGCACACAGACTCTGCAGTGGCAGGTCTGAGACACACTTTACAAGCTGCTTCTGTGGGTGGCGCAAACCAGCGCTGCAGGCCCACCAGCAGCATTTGGTTTACCAGCCCTGGGCACACACAGGCCACACTACTAGGGACTAACAGGTAAACCAAATAAGCCAATCACGGATATACCAATTCACATGTCATATTTACACAGGGAGCATTCGCGCTGTGGCACTGAATGGCAGTGGCACAGCGCCCAGAGCATCTAACACCAGCAAAAACAGGGGAGACAACAGCGAAAAATGGAAGGGAGACCCACGCCAATGGTGCCAGGTCTAACAATATCTTTTAGTGGCACCGACCCTTTTAGCATAAGCCTCTTCAAATTTTCCTGTTCTAATAATTTCTATGCCATTCTAGGTAGGCTGGTACTTTAGTTGTCCTCCAGTTCTGGAGAATCAAGGAGCGTGCCACCAGAGAGGTAATTACTACAAATATTTCCTCCCCTTTAGACATTGGCAGGTTTTGTCTCTGCCTTACTGAACCAAAAAGTGCTATTGCCGCCTCTGGTTCCAATCTTCTCTGCAAGCCAAGGCTGAGAGCGGCACAAACTCTCCCCCAAAACGGTCTTAACATCTGGCAGGTATAAAATATATGAAGCCAACCTCATTCACCCAATTGCTGACAGCGAAAGCATCTATTCTCAACTTCTGGATGCATCTTATGGAGCGCCTTGGGAGTATAGTAAGCCATCCAGCGTGATAAAAATTACATTCTTTTAAAATTTGCAGCTCGAGGGGCGTGGCTAGCAGCCGAAGAGAATGGCCGCTAGTTAGGAAGGCTCCCGCATCCCCGCCGTTTATCCTACATAATCCTGTGCCATCGGGAGCTTCAAACCTGCTCCACGGGTGACTCACCGGCTGGGCGATCCGCTGCGGTCGGTGCGGCGGTGAAGAAAGCCCTCTACGAGTTAGCAGAGAAATCCTGCCAGGCAGCGGCATAGACACCAACATGGCGGCGCGCAGACTCCCGATCGAGACAACTTGGTCGGAGTAGCTGCCGTACGCCAAGGACTCAACGGGTCCCGTTTCTCTGCACTAGACGGGGAAGTTGGCTGCTCCGGCTGAGGAGACAGGCGAGGTCCGTGGAACTGCAGAGGCTGATCGGAGGTAACTGGGCGGACGTCTTGGAGTGGAGACCGCTAATCGAGGTCCCGGCTTTGGCGGCCTGCTGGGCCTAGACCCAGACCTGATGAGTGCGAACTACCTGTGGACTGGGGAGCGGTGGAGAGGGGCAGGATAGCACTCGGCAGAAGGCGACAGGACCGTCCTGTCGCGGCGCCCCCCTCGCGCTACCTGGATTAAAGACCGGGCCTCCGCTGCTAGTGCGGCCTACATCAAACAGCCTCGCCGGGACTGGAAGACACGCGCAAGCCACCCAGGGTGTGTGCCCCCCCCCCACTCCCCCCGTGTGCCCACTCATCGCTTGCAGATTACAGACTGGGAGGCTGTGGATCCTGACGAGACCTGGGGCACACAAGTGTGAATGCCCGCGGCAACGCTGGTGCCCAAACTGTGGTCGATGGTGATATCCCTAGGGCTGGGGGAGACCTAGATGCGGCCGGAGTGGACGAGGAAGGTGGATGGCTTGAGACCTGGCTGACAGTGCGCAGGGCCGCGAATATCCGAGGTGGCACACAATACAGATAGCGTGAGTGGACTGCCCCCCCCTTGCCTGGGGTGCCAACAGAACCCCGAAATAGAGAGACGAACTCCCGGGGACTGTCTCGGTCCCTGTGCAGCTACAGTTGGAGCGGCGACAGGAAAAGACGCAGCTTCGCCTGGTCAGAGATCCCTGGGAAGACGAGGCAACAAGTGCGCAGTTTGCAGTGCCCCAATTGACGAGGGGTGCCCAGACATTGTGAGTGCCATCGGACGGAGAAGTAACTTGAACATTGGTGGCCGACGAGGTGAGGCCCTAGGGAAACCAGACAGGCCAACGGCGAGATTGTCTGACTCGCTGGGTAGGCGGCGGGGAATACCAAGGCTATCCCTGATTTCGGTGCCCTCTCACGAACACATATGTCGCACACATGGCAACAGGCAGAGGCCCGAAGGCTAACGCGCAAAACAAACTAGCCAAATTCGCCTGGAACAAGTCAGGGGAAGACTGGGAAGTGCACCACATGGAGGCAACGGGGGCGGAGGGCGCCCCCAAACCGGGGTCGGAACCAACGCTTCATGACGTCATGGAAGCCATAAGCGGAGTGCGTACCTCCCTTGATTCAGTCAACATAGAAGTGTCTCTCATCAGTGCGGATTTTCGCAAAATGGACGAAAGGGTGAAGGAACTCAAAATTGTTACGACAGCGCTGCAGACTGATACGTCCCAGCTTCAGACACAGATGGCTGAGCTACAGAACCGACAGGAGCGGATGGCGCAACAACTTGACGAGTATGAAGGACGGGCTCGTAGTAGCAACATACGCATATTGGGTGTTCCGAAGCGGGCCGAAGGGCCAGCAGCCGACCTCTATGTGGAAGAATTAATAACTACCCACTTACAACCCAAGAGTCTGTCACGATATTTCTCAATAGAAAGAGCGCATCGGGTGCTAGGGGGCAGGCCAAAGCCCGGGGCCCCCCCTAGGCCCCTCATCGCCCGTGTCTTTAACTATAGAGACAGAGACATCATACTGCAGACAGCACGGTCCAACCCTCCACTTAAGATTGATAACAACGAAGTCACGTTCTTCCCGGACTTCACGGCCAAGGTCCAATCCCAACAACGTAGCTTTCAGGCGGTGAAAAAAGAGCTCCGGGACCGCGAAGTAAAATATGCCATGGTCTTTCCAGCGAAGCTCAGAGTGGAGTCTGACGGCAAGACATGGTTCTTCACTTCACCAGCAGAAGCGTGGGATTGGCTGGAGGGTTGGCGCAGGGTAGGGGGCCAGAGACGAGATCGTAATGGAGGACCCAGGCCGCACAAAGAGAACAAGGGGACTCCGCCTGCAGAGGATTCCGCTGCCATGAAAGGGAAAGAGACGTCGCACAGGTAGAACTTATATCCGAGGTCTGGAATGCATGCAGTTCTACAAAAGTGCCAGTACCGCAGCAGTGGTGAGACTGTTCTTAAGACTTAAATAAAAATGTGGGTTGCCTGGGGACTGGATTGTCGTCTAGCCAGTCCTAAACACACCTAACTGAGGGCGGTGCTCCTTAGTCATTTTACTGGTAAAGACAGCGGATAGACTGCTACAGGCAAGACCCAATGTGAACCTAGCGGGGATGAGGACGTACTTAGCCCGCACCTTTCAGTATTTTTGGGAAGGGGAGAGGCACTCTGCCTAGTTGGGGAGTGGGTAGTTTTAAATCCACGGGCAGGGGGCAGGGAGGGGGTGGGTGAGGGGAGGAGGGATGGGTGTTCGCCTTTTCAAAGTTTTGTTGATTTACAACAAAACAATTGTATATTGTCATGTACCGGTTTCATTGCTGGCTTTAGTCACAGGGGAAACGAGCAGGGTCGAGCTACACCAGTTCAGCTGGTAGCAAATGCAAATTACTCACTATTATTGACCTACTGTACTACGATTCTCTACACACTAGACGATGGGGGATGAAAGAGACTCGTCACTCTCTGTTCTTACCTGGAATGTAAACGGGATGGGGGATAAAATCAAGAGGAATTGTTCAGCAGTATTTGAAAAGGCAGTCTCCAGACGTGGTGCTATTGCAAGAGACGCACTTGGTTGGGAACAAAAGTAAAGCCCTTACGAGGTGGGGGTACAAACTCCTTGTCCATGCTGATTACACCACGGGCTCTAGGGGAACGGGTATTCTGGTTAAAAAGAACCTGCCTCTTATTGTACACCGTACATGGGCAGACCCTGGGGAAGATTTGCCGTTTTGGAGGCCCAATGGGAGGGGAGAGCGCTTAACGTGATCTCACTGTATCTGCCGCCAGCATTAGGTAAGGAAGCCCTGGCAGACCTCGGCAACATATTGACCGATCTTCCAGTAGGCACCCTAATTTTAGGAGGAGATTATAATATGACTATGGACGACACAATTGATAGGCACCCACAACGGCCGGGGGCGAGACCAAATGTGCTTATGGCAGAATTTACCACAGCTATGGGTCTAGCAGATGTATGGCGCGCACTACAACCGACCGACATGCAATACACTTATTTCTCCAATACACACAAGAGCTTATCCCGTATCGACTATTTCCTAACACATACAGCCTCAATAGGTCATTTTAGACATCCCCAGGCTTTACCGAGAGGTATTTCGGATCATTCCCCGGTTAGGATCGAATTCACACATTGGGAACGGCAGACGCGTACCACTATCGTCCTCAATCCGTGGTTGCTGAAAATCCCAGACATAAAAGAGGAATTATGCACGCAAACCAGCAACTACTTCAAAGAAAATCTGGGCTCGGTTGATTCGGCATTAACCATATGGGAGGCATATAAAGTGGTTTTGAAAGGACAGGCCCTGTCCTTAAAAACTGGCTATATCCAAAACAAACGTCGCCTGCTAGTTCAGTTGGAAGAAGAGCTCCAACAACTGGAACTAGACCACACAAACAGGCCATCAGAAGACACGCAACATTGTCTAGCACTCAAACAAGAAGAATACAAAATCAAAGCTAGAGAGCATATGATGGCCAAGCACCTTAATACCCAACACAGAATGTATGAATTGGGCGATAGAGCCGGTAAAACTTTGGCATGGTTAGAGAGGCGAGAACAAGGAGACAGATGGGTGCCCAGGCTAACACTGCCAAGCGGCAAGACACTTACCCATCCAAGGGACATAGCGGAGGCATTCGCATACCACTTAGAGAAGATATACTCTCCCTCTACCACCTGCACAGCGGACGACTCTCGTCAACTCCTCTCCGATAGTGTCTTACCAACACTTTCTGAATCAGATAGGGACACCCTTGATGACGACCTAACAGATGAAGAGATTCAGAAAGCCATTAGTCAAATCCACTCTGGAAAAGCGATGGGGCCCAATGGCACTCCCATCGAGTTTCTGAAAGTAACGGCCTCTCAAGTAGCTCCTCACCTGCGAGCTATGTACAATGAAAGCTACGAAGCGGGAAAGCTGCCCAAAGACCAGCATCTGGCCACCATAGTAGTTATCCGTAAACCAGGGAAGCCTGGGGACAACTGTGGCTCGTACAGACCGATCTCGTTGATCAACGTAGAAGCTAAAATCTTAGCGAAAGTTCTTGTCACCAGACTAGTTGCAGTTATCACCTCCTTAGTCCACCCTGACCAATCTGGCTTTATGCCAGGGAGAAACACAGCACTCAATATCCGTCGTCTCCATAACGTGCTCGCACGCAGAGAATTCCTGGAAGAAGACGCAGTGATTTTGTCATTAGATGCCTCTATGGCATTCGACTCTATAGAATGGCCGTATCTATTCGAAGTTCTGAACAGGTTGAGATTTGGCCCGAAGTTTCTGGGCTGGGTGAAATTGCTGTATACAGATATACAGGGGAAAATAAGAGTCAATAACTACACATCCCGTGCATTCACATTACAGAGAGGTACCCGGCAGGGCTGTAGTCTATCTCCACTGATATTTTCCTTGATGTTAGAACCACTCGCTGCATGGATACGTCGGGACGTAATGGTAAGGGGGCTGAAATGGGCGGAAGATCAGGAAGACTGAATATCCTTGTATGCTGATGATATACTGTTATATCTTGCCTCCCCCTATAAATCCATACATGCTGTCTTGAACATTTTCACAAATTTCGGAAAGTATTCCGGATACGCGATCAATTGGAGCAAGTCGGTATTGTTTATGCTCCGGGGACAGGTTCCTCGTCTCCCGGTAAATTGTATGATAGAAGTGGCTAGAGATGGCTTCCGGTATTTGGGAAGATTTGTAACTTCCGACCCAGCCCTTTTTCATAACCGCAACTTAGCACCTCCGCTAGCCAGGCTGCGAGCGGACGTAAAGCACTGGCGATCCCTGCCTTTGTCCCTAGTAGGCCGCGCTGCCCTCTTTAAGATGCTGGCTCTCCCGCGTTTTTTATACATTCTTCAGAACTGCCCAAACCGTGTCCCAGATACATATTTCAAAGCAGTGGAAAGTGAAGTCCGTACGTTGCTGTGGGACGGCAAGGCCCCCCGAGTGGCAATGAAAAAGTTAACAAAAGGTTGATATGACGGGGGCATAGCCCTACCCGATCTTAAACTCCATTATTGGGCCTCACAATTGGTAGTGGTGAACTACTGGATGTATCACCTCCCTAATGATCCGGCATACGTTCTGGACAGATACCAAACAGACCGATCGGGTTATTTAGGAGCCCTATATTCCAAAACCAGAAAATGTAGCTATTTTGGGCCCACCTCTCACACAGTAGGGATCTGGCACCAGGTGAATTCTCACCTGGGCTGGGCTAACATCCTCACAAAAGCGACGCCATTGTGGCACGCCCAGAGACTAGGCACTCTATGTCATCAACCAGGGTTCGATAAGTGGGACATGATCGGGATTTCAGTGGTGGGAGATTTGATTAAAGGGATCTATCCTTAGTTTTGAAGAACTCCGGGGACACTACCAAATGGCTCAGGGGGAAATGTTCAGATACCTACAAATAAGACACGCCTTAATGACGGCTTTTCCAGATCTCAAAGACATACCAGATTCATCGCCATTAGAAGATAGACTGCTAGATGGGCCACTACACTCGAAAGCCATATCCCTAACCTATAAAAAATTGTGAAACAACCTGCCTGATACATTTAGTAAACTTAGAGAGCAGTGGCAAAGGGACTTGGGGCCTATTGACGATGAAGACTGGCAAACGGCCCTAATGTCCCCTAGAGAAGCAGCTATCACACTCCGCTTCCGACTGATACAGCTTAGGACTCTACATCGGTCCTATATGACAGGGGTCACTTTGGCCAAAATAGGCACAAGAACAGATGACCTCTGTCTTAGGGGGTGCAAGCAAACAGCCACCTTTTATCATACGATCTGGGAGTGCCCGGCTATACAGCATGTGTGGGAGGGAGCCACGACTCACATTCAGACCGCACTGGGGAGGGAGTTGGTTCTCACACCGCAGCTGGGCCTACTCAACATTTGGACAGCCACGGACCTCTCAGAAATTGAGCAGCAGCTGGCAACATTGGGATATACATTAGTTAAGCGAGAGCTGGCGCGAGGGTGGGGGGTGGCAAGCCCACCATCCAATCATGTATGGGCGAAAGAACTTGACAAGTGTATGGTAGCGGAAAAGGAAGTATTTATAACTCGGGGATGCCCTAAAAAGTGGGACAAGAAATTGAATAAATGGAATGTCTATCGTGGAAACATATGTGTATCCCCAATGGAGGAATTAGAAATGCGCAGAGGTGAGAACAGAGATATAACCAATTAGTGATGGTGACTTGCTATCCCCTGATCATTGTACGAAGTATTGGATAACTGTAATGTAAACTGAATGGTACTGTATGTATGATTACTATTGAATTTAATAAACAGATTTAAAAAAAAAAAAAAAAAAAATGTGCTGCTCTTAATGCCTTACCGCCATATTGCGAGATAGCTTGCCACTCAAGCTCTGAGAAAGTGCATTGCATTTCCTGAGTGATCCTCTCTAAAAAAAAAGTTGTTAACCAAAAGGGACTCTCCTTGGCTCCGTAGAAGTCGATACCAATTTCCCACCCCTCTGAGCTTTGCTCTAAAGAGAGCGGCCATAGCAAGTATGGCACCTGTGCTAGGTGGAAGACAATACTTGTTCAATAGATGTATGATCTGTAGATAGCCAAAAAAGAAAAGTTTGCACCGGTCTCCACACCTAGCTTGGACCTCCTGCCAATTAATACATCTCCCTCCAACTATAAAATGACCCAGCTCTTTAAAACCATTTGCTCTCCAAAACCTTAAATGGGTATTCTGAATTTGGAGGCATAGGCTTTTACATTCAGTAAGCTGCAAATACCCATAGCCTGCAGAGTAAGCCTTCAAGGAGTAGAATGCCTGAAGTCTAATACGATACTCCTACAGTGTCTTGTATCTAGTTTTTGGGAAGTTTTGCTGTTTTTATGAAAACCGGAATCTGGGACCCGGCTTCCTGAATCATCTTATCCAGAAAAAATCTATCCAAAGACCCCTTACTGTCAATCACACGCACTATTATATCTAAAAAGGATGCTTCAAGGTACGTATGAGCCTGGGGGAGTGCGAGACCCCCCCCCCCCCTATTGATGTCAAGTTGGAGTACAGGGAGTTTTACCCTTGAAGCCGTCTTATTCCAAATAAACTGCCGAAAAATTGATTCCAGCTCTTTAAAATATATGTCATGTTAATTTTAATCGGAACATTTTTAAAAAGAAAAATCAATAGAGGTAAAATCGACATTTTTATAAAGGCTACACGGCCGATCAATGTGAGAGGAAGAAGTGACCATTTATCCAATGGATCTTTGATTCTTTTCAACTTAGCCTCATAATTTAGTTTATAGATTTCCGCATACTGGTTAGTGACATATATCCCCAAATATCGAATAAGGTCAGGGGAAAGAGCTTGCCGTTTGAGATTATCTGGAAGAAAATCACTGGAAGTATTAAGCAACGAAATTTCAGTCTTGTTATGGTTGATTTTATACCCCCTAATTAATTCAAACTGTGCAAATTCTGTCAGTGCCGTTTCGATATTCTGCTTTTCGGGTCTAAGATATAAAATAATATCATAACCCACAGTTTTAATTTCGACATTCCTACAATTGGTGTTTTTATCCCCAAGTTATCTCGAATCCTAATGGGCAGAGGTTCAATAAAAAAAGTAAACAGCACAGGTGATAAAGGACAACCCTGCCGGGTTCCCCGGTTTATATCGACCGTACCAGCTAGGTTGGAATTTATAAAGACCTGAGCTTGAGCCACTTGATATATATTCCGTAATATATTAATAATCTGGGGAGGAATCTCAACCCTTCCAAGACCATAAAAAAAGAGCGTCCCAATTCACCAGATCAAAAGCTTTCTCTGCGTCAACCATCATTATAAGCGCTGGTGTTTGTTGAATATTAAAAAAGTCAAATGCTTGGACTGAGAATCCAGTGTTAGATGACATGGACCTCCCAGCCACATATCCGGGTTGATCCTTGTGGTTCACATTCTGTGCAACTGGGATAAATCGATTCGCCCAGACTTTCATTAAAATTTTATAGTCAGAGTTTAACAGACTATTCGACCTATGAGTTGACTTCCCGGGCATTTTTACCCTTCTTAACAAAACGAACAATGGTGGATTCTTTAAACGTTAATGGAACCTCATCCCCTGCCTTAACATAATTAAGAAGCTCAACCTAAAACGGTGTTAGCTCTTCTGAAAACGCCTTCTAAAATTCTGTCGGAAGGCCATCGTTACCGCAGGCCTTCCCTCCAGTCATGGAGGCAAGGGACTGCTGAATTTCGGCTGCTGAAATATCTGCAACCATCTCCTCTGCCTGTGTACTTGATAACTGTGGCAGGTTAATATCATAAAAGTATTGATGTATTGCTTCTTTCGAGGCCATATATTTAGTTGCGTATAGCTTATTGTAATGGTCTAAAAAGATTTTGGCGATCATGTCCTTTTCGGACACCAGGGTCCTCGTCCCTGGCTCCTGAAGTTCAATAATTAATGCAGCTTCCTGCTTTACCTTGTCGACCAGGGTAATAATTTGCCTACCATTTGACCGTCCTCATAAACACGCTGCTGGAATGACCATGAACTATTTATTTCTTCTACGATAAAAAACTCCCTTAACTCTTGTTTTGCCTTGTTTAGCTGCCCCTCCGCTCGATCTCCGCCTCCCATGGAGCTATTTTTCCTCAACAGAGCAGTATCGACTGCCTGCTGAAGTTCGGCTATACGTGCCCTTCAGGTTTTTGACTGCGCAGCCATATAAGCCACCATCTGTCCGCGCACTGGGGCCTTAAAAGCCCCCCCAGACAAAGAAGAGTGTTGCTGGGTCCTTGTTGTCCTGAAAAAACTCGTATCCACTTTCTTATGCTAGTCATCCATTGCTGGTTTGAAAGAAAGAGTCGATCCATCTGCCACTTGGACCTCTCCCTTCTTCTCACATCTATTTCGATTTCAATTTTAACCAGTGAATGATCTGAGAATGAGTTAACCCATATTTCTGAATTAAGACAGTTCAGGGAGCGGAAAATAAGAATAAAATCGATGAGAGGCAGACTGGTATTGATGAGAATAGCAAGTCTACTGCGAAGTTTCCCAATGAGCCCTTCGTCATGGATCGATTAATTGATAATTTTGTTTTATTACATCTAATACTTTTTTAGTCTTAGGCTTCAGTTGTTTTTTTGTTTTATTCGAAGTATCCTTTACCAAGTCTTGAATAAATTTAAAATCCCCCGCCCCCCCCCCCCCCCCAAAAAAATTATAGGGCCCATCGCCCCTTTACCTAGGTCATTGATCTTCATAATAGCTGTGGGATCATCCACAATTGGTGGATAATAGTTCACAAAATTAAAAACATTTCCATTTACCCCGGCTATGACCCATATCCAACTGCGATAAGGGTCTCTCCGGACCTGGGCAATCTCCCAATCGATCCCTTGCCCGAAGTAGATGGCTACTCCCCTTATTGCCATCCCAGCAGAAGCAAAATATGCCTTGGAGAAAAATTTAGGGATGAAGAGCTTTGGTGTGTTTGTTCTTAGATGGGTTTCCTGGAGAAATAAAACTTGTGGTGAAAATGAAGTTAGCCATCTTATTAGCCCACCATATTTTTGCTTACTGGATATAATTTACATTGACCATAATTATACAAACTTAAAACCCATCCCTGCGATTATTTCTTGGATTTAAGGTGTCTCCATGTATACACTTCTCTCCAATACCTTTGCCTCTATGATTCTGCTCATTTTTACTAACCGTGCCCCCCTCCCCCTGTGCCCACCCAATCCCCCCCACTCCTGGAGGAAGGAGGATAGCCCACAGTGCCCCTCTCCTTCTTCCTCAGGTTGGCGCCCCTACTGGGTGCCATGGTGCTGCACCCTAAGAGATCAGTCCCACCCCCTCTTGTCCTCAGTCATATTGCTATAATCTATTTAATATTTCTTATCTACTTTACAGTGGAAAGTTCTTGCAACAATTCCTGGGCTTCATCTAGGTTTGCAAACGTATGAAATTTCCCTCTCACTAAGACCCTTAGCTTAGACTGCTGTGCGATTGCAGCCTGTGCGCCCTGCGCCTTAAATAAATACAAGAGCTTGACAAATTCCTTCCGACGGCGTGCTGCAGCCGCAGACATATCGGAGAAAATACGACAGCTGGATACTTTATTGATAAAAAATTGTTTCTTCTGGATGGCTTTAGTAAGTATCTGTTCTATAATGCAGTAATCTGCAAAGTTCACTAAGATTGTCCGTGGTAGTTTTGAGTTGGGAAATGGCTGAGACGGTACCCTGTGGGCTCTTGTAATAGTGAGGTCTCCTGAAAATTCTGGCAATACATTCTTTTTAATAAATGTCTCAACCCACTGAACAGTTTGGGCCCCTTCGCATCCTTCTGGAACCCCAACTAAACACAGGTTAGACCGCCGAGAATGGTTTTCCACATCCTTGAGCTTATTTTCTAATGAGGGTTTCTCTTTTCTGACTAGGTGGACCTGCTGCTGCATAGTGTTCATCTGGTCCTCGAGCTGAGAAATCCTGGACTCTGCCTCTTGCATTCTGGCTGGGAAGCAGCTAACTGCTTCCTCGATTTTCGACAGACGGTGATGAAGGGATGCATTCTCACTTGCTTGCGCTTTCTGGAGTTCTCTTATTTCATCCAAAATAAGATTTAGCATAGTCTTTATATCTCCTTGCAGCTGTACTGCCTGCTTGCCTAAAAGCCCACATGGCTATGCCTGTGCCCGTTCTTGCTGCCCTATGGCAGCAACGCCTTCTGCATTTGGAGACTGAGGCCCTAGCTGAAGCCGTGGCTGGGAGTCCGCTGAGACACTATTCACCTTCTGAAGGGACCTGTGATTGCCCTGGTTTTCCAGTGGAATCAGATGCAAAGTGGAGGATTGGTCACATAGCAAGAGACCAGATTGTATAGCAGCAGGAGGCCCACGCGATGCAGATGATACAATTGGTATTGTTTTAACTTTAGAAAATAGTGGATACGCCTTTGACCTCCCATAGGCCTGGCTAATGGTATTTTCCATTATATCCTCTTGTGAAGGATGAGTTTTTTTCTCCTTTTGAATTGCCCCTGCGGTCAATCCCTCTTCTTTGTCCTCTGGAGCCCGGTTGCCTTCATTAAAAGTTTCTGGTAGTTCATTGTGTACGGCAAGCTCTTCCTCGGGCCCTTTCCCTTCATCCGAACACCCTTGTGGTATACTCTCTAAAACTAGAACCCCTGTTCGGGCCTCCCTTCTGGACTCTAATGTATCTTCTTCTGAGCTCAGAGGACTTGAGATTGCAGCAGAACCGCATCGTGATTTTAGACTACGCTTGGCTCTTGCCGCTGCTGATGCTGCCTTCATTTGAGCTGTTCGTGTTTTAGTCCTATGGCTCGCCGCAGTATCCACATTGGCCATTATATTTGTGATTTTTAGATGCTTCCCCATTATATCCAGCCCCAGACCGCTTTTACTAAAGGGGGGGGGAAACCAGCATCCCACTGCCAGGACCCTCCACAGAAGTACGAGCTCCTTTGGGTCTTTACTACTGGCGTGAAACCTGGAGGTACTCCTGCAATATTTAACTTTGTTGAAGTACTGTGCTCGAACTATTTAAGCGTCTGGGTAAAGAGCGAAGTCCCGCATCAGTATTACTCCAGTGAGTGGTCATGTGAAACAAAAGTAAATGTTCAATAAAATCCCCAGTGTGTTTATGCAGGACATTGAATCAACCCACTGGGTATTTTATTGAACATTTACTTTTGTTTCACATGACCACTCACTGGAGTAATACTGATGCGACACTACAATAACCAAAAGGCAGCGCGTGCGGCCACGCCCACTGGGGCTGGGTTAAGGACTTCAAATCAGTTGCGCAATGGTGTCTAAATCCGTATTTGTAAAGCGCGAACTACTCACCCTTACGGGTCTCAAGGCGCTGGGGGCCGTCATGGAAATTAAGTGAGCTATTGCCCAGAGTCACATGGTGCTGAGCTGAGCTGCCGCCGGAGCCAGGGATCGAACCGTGAACCCTGTGCTCCGAAGTCAGCTGCCCTGGCTGCTGCACCTGTCCTGTGTGACTGTTGAAATTGCCTATGACAAAGGGCGAGTATGCCCGAAACGTGTCGGCTGAAAATTATGGATTGATGTTACCCGCTAACCAGTTTGCAACCTCCATTAAAAAGCAGGAATATTACCTACCTGTGTGGCTCCTTCGTCGAGGGCAACCTCTGTTTATGGAAGGATGAGCAGAAGGTGCCTCGAGTCCTGCAAGATGAGCCTTGGGCTCATGAACGTCAGGTGTATTCGCCAAATATAAAGGGAAAGAATGCACTCATTTGTGCTACTAGAGATGGAACTGGGCTGTATGCTATTGACACTGTGGCCAAGGGATACACACATCGGGGTGAAAACAATGGACGAAATACAGACTTGTGAAAGTAGAAGAACATAGAAGCAATTGCAATAAATGACGGCTATTAGTGTTTGTTACCTTGTACTAAAGGAACATGTGACAGTGTCATCAGAAAGGCATGAATCATGCAGAGTCTCTTTTTGCAGTACTGATAGATAATGCCGGAGTTACTGAATGTGGTTCATCTTTAACCTTGATCCAGTAGACACAAAAAGACAAGAGGGCATGGGAACCAAAAAACTGAATTAAGGTCTTGCAGATATATCTCACTGGAACAAAATATTTTTTTTTAAAGAAATCTCCCCTTTGGAATGAATACTTATGCCCAAGCTCGGTCAAGAAATAAATGAGAGATATCAAGTTTGCTCACAGGTTCCAATGGACATATCTATCACTGAGAGGCACAAAATATAGAAAAGTTCAAAGGTCCTTTAAGGCCTGATCACAGGGATATACATTTTCAATGCAATCTTCCCTGTGTCGGAAGAGATACACTTCCAGTCTTTCTCGATGAACAGCTCATGCTGCCATAAACCTTAATAATAAAAAGTGCCTTGTGATCAGCTGAAATCAAAATATGGGACACTTGGTAATGTGAAATTACCATCACAAACCTCAGGTATTTCCTGAGTATGCGGAAGACATAATGATTTAAGTTGGGAAAACACAGTAAGTCTCCTTCTCAATGTCTGACAAACATGGCTAATGAATAACATTTTAAGTCTCCCTTACTTTATCAATGTGAATAGGTTTATGCGGCTTGGTATGGGCCTACACAAACATTCATACAGAAAACACTACTCTGGTCCCTAGAATAGAAATAACTTCTTATTGAAAAAGGGCTAAGTGCAAAAATCATCAATTTCAACAAATAAGAGGCAGAAGAAGGATTTATCTGTAAACCATGTGAGGGCAACGATTCTAGTACTCCTGGGAAAGTAACTTGCATAGCAAGGATAATGCTGGTACACTGAATGTATGCCTGAGATTTAGGTCCTTATTTAGAGGCTGGAAGGTGGGATAATCCATCAGAATAAGACGGGTTCACGGTCTGCCAAATTAAAAGTGCCATATGATATAATGCGCTTGTAAAATGGTGGACAGGACATTCGCCACGTTTTAAGTATCTTGTCCGTCAAACTCTAAATAAGGCCCTTCTCCTCTACAGCCTTTATGAAATACTGAATTGTATGCCAAACAACTATTACACTTCAAAGTTTTCCTGTATGTTTTCTGTAGATTCGTACAGCATTGATCTGTGCGAGTGTTACTGTGCAGAAGACTCTAGAGCAGGCAGACTGAGCTTCTGGGATGTCATCAATAGATGGCTGAGATGAAGAGTATCAGACAGTTGGGAGTAAGAATTAGAGAGGAGAGGATCTGAAGACAGAGGAGATCAGGGGTAAAGTAGAATAATTGGAGAGCAGGAGCAAAATTATAGATCAGGTACCATCAG
Source organism: Calotriton arnoldi (assembly GCA_963921515.1). Lineage (NCBI taxonomy): Eukaryota > Metazoa > Chordata > Amphibia > Caudata > Salamandridae > Calotriton > Calotriton arnoldi. The sequence goes on along the minus strand of CAWUFW010008578.1, from coordinate 89,026 downwards.
TAGAAACCTTCGCACAGAAAGCCCCTGGAGTAACTTATTGTTTTTTACCTATCTGGGTTGGTCTTGGGCTATCCTTAGAGAAGCCCCAGTCTGGTGAAACCCCAGGTATATTTCTGTGAATCAATTTCTATTCCTCACTGGTCAGAGCTGCTGATGACAGGAGAACCCTCGAGACAAGTAGTGTTTAGAGTGAATCACGGGGATTCACAATAGAGTGCAGCACTGATGGAGGAATTATCCTTGTGATTGCCAGGTCTAAAGAATGTCAATGCAGATGTGACAGAGAATGATATGGAGGAGTCACAACAAAGGTGATCAGTACTGACAGTAAACTCATGAATTAGCAGATTCACTCATAGCAACATCACAGAAATAAAGGGAAAAAGAAAAGAAGTGTTATAGAAAATCAATTTACAAGATGTAGTCTTATAAGTAATTCTCAAATGGAGAAAAAAGATGGTCGCATAACAATTTTAATGAGTAAGTGATACCCTAGTCAAGATCAGTTTTAATGAATGAGTGATACCATTGACAACATTCACACAGGAGGGAGGGAAGCCAGTAACATGGAAATATAATTTCAGCCCAGCAGAGTTCTGTGGCGTGTTGATTTTTAGTTGCCTGGCAAAATATTGAATAAACAAAAGAAATGAGAGAAATAAACACGCAAATGGTGAGGGCAACTGTTTATTTTAAAAGCAGTGTACACCTTCTATTCAAGTTATAAGTTTTCCCATATGGCTATTAGAGAATTAAATGAGCAACATGTACAAGAGTTTCAGGGTCAGCAAAGCAATGGAACTAAGTTTAACAAATGCAGTGGTAGGTGTTTGATAACCCAGATAGATGTATGGCCATGCCCCACTACGGGCAGCCAACCCCTTGGCCCCGCCCTCTACCCCCTGCTGTGCACAGCTAAACACCTGCAGACGGCCATTCCCTCACGGACACCCAATTCACATTTTGTGTTTTTATTAATTGACTGCAGGTACTGTGGTTCAAGCTTCACCCCATAATCCTGCTGTACCTTGCAGGCTTCCTCGAGGAGGAAGCATGCACAGTAGCACTGTACTCTGGGGGTAAAACTTGAGCAGCGGGTCGTGCTGGAGCACCACAGTACCTCACAGGTGGGCCATGCTGGGTCCCACAGGAGTACTGTGGAGACCTAGTCCCCGATTTCTATAATGCCGGTTGCAAAAATTTTCTCTGGGTTGTGGCCAGCCAATCAGATTGTTCGGTAACGAAACATTACTCGATGTAAATCGTAGGATTTCCCAACAGTAAAAAGTTTTTAAAAAGAAAAGAAAATGAGAAAAACTTAAATATAGCTTAGGTCATATTAGAACAGCTGTATGTTTTGATGCCTGTTAAGATCCTTTCTACCTCCTACCAGAAGATTTTCGAAAACTTTGAAATTTGACAGTTTTAGAAATAGTTCTCAATTGAATGACCACCAAACTCAGTGTTGAGGTGATAATTGGCGAGCATATGCCCTCAAGTCAAGTCAAGTCAGAGGAACTTATTAAGCGCACAGATCACCAAAAGGTCTCATGGCGCTAGCGAAGACTCCGTGAGGACTGACGATCGGATCTAAAGACATTATGGATGGTCAAATAGCCAAGTTTTTAGATCCTTACGGAAGAGCTTATGCTCAGAGGTGGAAAGAAGATGAGGCGGAAGCTTGTTCCAGAAAGCTGGTGCAAGAAAGGAGAAGGATCGACCGCCATTCCTTGCGGTGCGGATTCTTTGAGGGGTAAGGAGACATTTAGTACTTGATCTGAGCGACCAATTCGGCTGATACCAGCTAAGTTTCTTGGCAAAGAAGGATGTCCCGGTTCCATACATGCTCTTGTGAGCAAGACAGAGGATTTTGAAGCGCCATCGCGTTTTAACAGGAAGCCAGTGACGAGTCCTCAAACTAAGTACTGATGGGGCTCTTGACAGAAGGTTTAATATTAGTCTAGCCGCGGTGTTCTGCAAAACCTGAAGCTTGGAGTAGAACTCCTCGTTTATAGAGGCCAATAGGGCATTGCAGCAATACGTGATTTACTAACAACCAGTGTCACTGACAACAAAATGTGCAATGAACATAGTTCAGACTTCTGGAAAAAAAGCCAGTCCCCATAAATTTTAGGTGAATACATTTCTGTTGAATTTGTAGTTTAACCTGGAATTCCAACAGGAATTCCACGAGAGTTATTCTTTTTAACATGACTAGCAGCAGAATCTGCACAAACACAATCTTTTTTCTGCTATTTTATTAAGGAGTACCTTGAACACTTAAAGGCTAATAACATGTACTAAAGCAATTTGTACAGGGAAAAAATATAACAATCTAGGTTTTCACACTTCAGAAAGAGAGAAACCGTGGGGTATGACTATGGAATACCCCCAATTCTGAGGACTAAAACACAGAAGGATATATTAATATCACACCTGGTAAATAATGCTCCGCTCAGTGTTGGTATTTACCAGGTGTGAGAGTACCACACCAAGTGATGTTGCAGAACTACATTTGGTGAGTATGCCTTGTAATGTAGGGGTTGGACACCATCCTCCCACAAGTAGCCACCCTTTCTCAGATGGAAGATATGCTAACCAGTGGTTCCAATGGATTTGAAGAGAAAGCGATTTGCAGTTAGACTGGTGGAACACGAGTGGCGCAGATGGTATTCTGAGGAGACACGCTGCATGCATAATCCAACCTAAGCACTACATATTTAGCTTTAGTTCTCCCTCATCTTATCTCTTCTAAAAAAAAAAATCGGTCTCTTGAGCTTTTCTCTACCGTTTCTATACTGTAATCATGTTTGTGGCTCACACATTATGTTTGTCTAACATTATATCCTCACAACTCCTACATGATCTCTCTGCCTTTCTTTGTGAAGGCCTTCAACAACTAGGAGGTTAAACACCCTTTGGGACCCTTGTTTTAGAAGAATCTTTTGTAGATGGCTGGCGTAGCCTTCTTAGAAACTACTCCCCTATCAGAGATGACCTCTGTAAAGGTCAGCTGGGCCCTGCTTAGACTTAAATGCGGATCCCTGGAGAAACACTAAAATGTGGCCAGTAAACAGGACTTGGTGCCTGCCATCAATCCTTCTCCATGTCATTTCATCAACACCTCTCATACCACAGGTTCAGACCCAAAGGACTGTAAGAATGGAGTGGCCACACCAATGTTTGAAACAACTCGATTTAGACCCCATTGTTTTTTAGGTCGAGCGTGAGCCAGCACGCAAGCGCTGCTCTGCGAAGAGCTGTGGTAGTGGAGTACAGAGAGAAGCTTCGCCCACTCCCCCGGCCTTATTTTTCATTGGCTTGTGTGTTTGTCCTTTGTAAATGCTGGCTTCTGATTCATTATGAGGCTTGTTAGTCCCTCCTTAGTACAGCCATGTCGTCATTTGTATCCTCCGATGGCTACTGGCCCCTTTACTTGGTTGTTATACGGGGCATGTACTATTTCCTTCGTGCACACGTAGCCTCATGCAGCTTTGTCCGTGCCTTCTCCTCGAGGACCCGCCTGCCCTCCCGTTGTCCGTGCCTTCTCCCCCCCATTGTCCGTGATGCCAAGTTGACAACCATTTGCAATGCAATAGGTCTCGCGTAAATTGGAGACCTATTGCATTGCAAATGCTTGTTTAATTTGCTAATTTGTACAGCGGTAGCGCTTTATAGTCTACCATGTGATTGTCATCACAATGTGGAGGTCCCGTATAAGCTTTTCAAGATGTCTGCCTTTATAGTGGTTCTTACAAACTGAAGAGTTACTGTCCTCTCTTAGATTGGTTGCTGCGTTATCATTGCCAAGGAGACCCAGGTCGTTTCAGAAGCCTCACTGTTTCGTCACTGACAGGTTGTTGCAAATCCGTCCCTTAGGAAGTTTTCATTGGGTGTTTCCATGGAGACGTTTACTGCCTAGCGCAGCACTTGCTTTAAGGGCTTGCCAACTTTGGTGCCGCGTCTATCTTTTCAGAGACCAGCGGGCAGAAGCCACTGTGTGAACAAATAGCTAGTTTTCGGTTATGTTTGTAATCTAGGAGAGGTGAGCGTCATTGGTGTAAAGGAGAGATTAGCAATTTTGGCTGAGTACGTTAAATTAGTTACTTTCCCTAAATAGGTGCGGGGGCGATGGTCACCAGAGTGGCCCAACGTGGGAAGGGAGATGGGTTTCTTTGTGGAGGTAACAGATGTGAATTATCCAGATTACGATGTAGGAGAGACAGCAGTTTCAACAGTACCGTATTTGAAACTCGAACCCAAACTGTCTTTTCTGCTCTCAGTCTCTCCCCATCTTCTTGTTATTGACAAATAGGTCATATCTCTATTCTCTACCCCTCTCGTCCTTGTCCCAATTATAACTTTTGAGGGGGCCCAAGACAGGAGAAAAGAAACCTGGAAGTATGCTGCTTGTCGACCACGCCCACCCACGTGGGAGCCTAAGACATTACTAACCCAGCATCGTCCCTTTTCTTTTCTCCTGTCTCAGACTGGGCACAGAACCTGCAGTACGAGATCCTGCTAGACTCAGGTTCCCAGTGTCATTGCCGTTGTTCTGTGCTGGACAACATGGAAGGGTAGGCAATATACTGGCTCCCAAACTGTCGGAAAGTTTCACCCTGTGAGAGAGGACGACAAGTTGCGGAGGAGTGGACGCTTACCTATAGATCAGTGTGTCTGTGACAGGAAAGTTTGTTTTCTTTTATCTTCCAGTTATGTTTCCTGTATGCGCATGTGTATGCAAGCATGACTTTTCACTTTCTCTGTGCCTGCCTTTATATGTAAAGTAAAAGTGAAACATTAAAGTAAGATGTGAGCGAATTCTTCCTGTTTGTTTTTTTTATGATTGGAGCTGTGATACAGGCAAGCATGCTAATAAGATGAATTATGCGGAGGAGTCCTTTTCTTCTTCTTCTAGGTCACCCTCTCCAGACCCCCAGAATACTGCAACATAGATTAGCAAATTTAGCAGCACGAAAACGTGAATTTAACACAAAAATCTAAATTTTGTGGCAATTTATTTTGATACAGTTATAGATTGCCTCCAAGTTAAACCTGTCTGCTCTGTGCCATAGCTACCAGGGGGTTTGAGCTCAAGTTTAGTTACTTTAGTGGTACACCTTGACAAGGATTGTGATTATTACTTGAGGTGAGTACTCACCATAAAACGTGTCGTTGAGGGCCCGAAAAATGCTGCATTCGCTGGTACACCTCTTCAGATACAAAATGTTGAGAAACCTTTTTAGCTATCTAACTCACTAATGGGGGGCACGTTTTTTAAAAATAAAAGTGGACCCCATTAGTGGACATTTTTTCTAAAATAAAAGTGCCCCCCATTAGTGAGTTATATAGCTAAAAAGTGACCAGTGTTTACAAATTGGGGTAGTTTTAGACTCTTAAAAACATGCCTTATAAGTGTTTTGCAAGGTAAGACTACAAAGATTGGAATTTGCTAAAGGTAATGTTTGTTTTAATAGATAAGAGTTAATGGGCTAATGGATTTCACAGTTGCTCTTTTACTTGACTTTATTGAAGATTAGTTTTGCTTTCCAAGAAAAGAAAAGGTGAGGTAAAAGCTAGCATGGTTTACCTTAAAATGCTTCATTGTCCTTTGCCAAAAAAGATCCCAGATCTGTGGGCGTTCGCTTTCGTTTGAAAATGTTCCAGTTTGCAGCAAAAAACTTCAATTTTTTGGGCACTTTCGTAAAAAAAGTGCGAGATTTTTACAAAAGTGCAGATTTCATGGGTTTTTTTTTTTGTAAATTGCGATATCCCGGGGGTCTGCCTTTCCTCCCAGTAAGCTTTTAAAGGAGGCCAGAGGAGCGTTCTGAAGTGGATTATCACAAAAGAATTTGAAGGATAATAGTTAGCACTTTGTCTGCCATGGAGTCGCCTGCCCATCTGACTTACATACCTGAGAGGCAGAGGGCTTCGATTCACTTGGCTCTGAAGAGCAGTGGTGGAAGTTCTCACTTCTGAGCAAAGAAGAAAATATATTTACTGAGAGATTTGGCCTGAAATCATGTCAATAAGTCGTAATAATATGGGATTTCCTGTTGAAGAGTTGCCTAGTACTTTTCCTGAACCTGTTTTAAGACAATAGGCTCCTTCCTTGAGTCTTCCTTTGCATCACCATGTTCTGGGTGTGATCCCTAGGAAATGGTAGGGTCCAGGCCAGATTAATGTGCCAAAAGTTGTGTCAAAACTGTATCCTATTTACAATCTGAATAAAACTATTCCAGGGTTAAGTTTTAGTCAGTTCTTTGGTTGCCAGCGTTGTAGGCTATATTATTGCTGAGAACATCATTTTGAAAGAACCCGTGCATTGAAAAAAAAAATGTCAATGCTAAAGGCATAACATCTTGCCATGAGTGTGAGAAGTTGGCCTGGTATATGCTGTCCACTAATTATAGTGGGCACCTTGCACCAGTCCAAACAACCCCTTATTGGAGATAGGTTAAAGACAACCTTTATTGAAAGCTATCCTAGTGGTAGCTATGGAGAGAAGCCTTCAGGCTAAGTCTTGAAGGAATGTAAAGCAGCTTGTTTTACCAGTCTATAATCTCTTGAGTGACCAAATGAAAGAGCACCACACCAGGTATATATTCAAAATATATGTATTTATTGCTAAACACACCCTCTAGTCTCTTTATGAGGCTAGAGTTCGAAGTACACAAGTTATAAGTTATTTAAACACAGTAATAGCACAAATACACGTTTGGGCCCTAGGGCGTACTCAAACCATATACCAATAAAGTGGTATAAGAACCACGACTGAGCTAGACACTAGGCCTAGAGCCTGTAGAAGTGCTTGGACCACAAGGAACCACCCAAGGTAGTGACACAGGGGACCCACGGGGGACGCATGCAGTGTAAATACACAACCGCGAATCGCCGTTAACTCCTATGGGAAAAGTCGCGATCAGGAAATTAAAGAAAAGGGACACTTAAAGGAGGACTTGGAGCAAACCCTTTGAGAACTAGGACTTTCTAGAGTCTCTACCCACGGGAGCACCGGAGTACTCGTGTTACCTCACCCAGGGAAGCCGGGTGCATAGGTGCCTTTCGGGGTCGGGTTTCGTCGTCGATTTGAATGGCGATCTGCTGCAAAGTGCTGCTGGCGACCAAGTGGAAAGTGTCCGGGTGGATCCAAGAGTGGATCGGAGATCTGAAGAACCTGAAAGCAGAGGGGACAGAGTCTGGGTCACTAGCCAGTGACCAGGAAGGCGATGAGCAGATGCCCACCGATGTCGGGTGCTTCAGGTGCGTTGACAGTTGTCTTGACTCTTCAGCCACGAGGTCCAGGAGGCGTTGTCGGCGACCAGGAGCAGGATTCGGGCTGGTACACGATGTCTGTCGAGTGCTGAGGCGTCGGCGACCGGATTGGACCCAACAAGCCTTGGCAACGGCAAGTCTCGATGAAGTTGAAGATTGACGATTATTCAGACCAGCAAGATCTGAGGAACTCACCCAGCAAGGGTAAGTGAGGGCAAGCCTGGAGCAACCAGGGAGCCCAAGAAGAAAAGGATTGGCCTTCGTGAAGGGCTACTAGCCAACGGGCTAGCGACCGCGAAGGAGCCTCAAGATGGTGCACGTGGATCTGGCTCACAGGACACTCGTGGAGTGGAGGCCAGTGATCTTCGGTGCAGTTGGTGCTGGAGGCTGGGGCTACTCGGAGCCCAAAGCACGACTTCGTGGGAGACCCAGAAGAGGATGCACTTGCAAATACGTGCGGTGTCCAGGGGTCACGGTTCCACGTTACCCACAACAGCTACGGGCCTCAGCTTTGCTGGGGACTCAGGGCAGCCTCGGGGAAGTCTGGAAATCCACCTCTGGTGATGCGAAGACTTCAGCGTCCGACGGGAGCTTCAGAAATGCAGACCGGACAATTGCTTCTTTGGTGCCTGCTAAGCAGGGGAGTCACTCCTTGACCCCAAGGGAGATTCTTCAGTCCTCTAATCTTGTAGTAGAGCGTCGAAGGTCCAGGATTCAGTGTCAGAGTTTCGTCCAGGGATAATCTAAAGTCCTAAGGACTGGGTTCCTATACTTATACTAAGTTTAGGGGTTGGACTACTCTGTGGCCCCACCTATGGGTGGGTCAGGGCAGAGGGGTGGCTACACCCCTTTCCCTTTGTCCAGTTCGTGCCAAAGCAGGGCTGGAAGCCCCTGATCCGGTTTGAACTGGGGTATGCACAGGGACACCAAATGTGCCCCCAGTGCAGGACTTCAAAGCACCCAGAGAGTGCTCCCGCCCAGCCCCAATACACATTATCCTGTCTGGGGAGGTGGTCACACCTCCCTGCAACAGGAAACCTATTGTCCAGGCCTCCCCTGCCGGAGTTTCGTCCAGCAGCAGGAGGCCAGACTTGTGTCTGTGGCAGCAGCATCCATTTTGTGATGCCAGGGCTTTAGAAAGAAGTTACCGGGCAAGCCAGGGTTAACATGTCTCTCCCTCTAGAAGGGTGGAATGCTACCCCGCCGCCAGAATTGGCGGGGGTAGTATTCCAAGATGTTTGACACCAAACACAACATGTTTTGGTGCAGCCATCCCAAAGTTAGCATTTAACGCGAGGTTATAATGCGCTTAAGAGTATATGGTCAGGCTGCACTACAAACAGCATCAGAGAAGGGTCTCCGACCGCTGCAGAGGGGCCCTGCTCATGCAGGGGCACCCTCTCACATAGGAACCATGCACTCTGCCTTCAGGATTGACAAAGCCTGCCATAGGAGTGACTTATAGGTTTATATGTGTGTAGTGTAGGTAGTGATATAGGTAGCCTATATCACAGTAAGGGGTGCATGCACCACCTTACCCAGGCTGCAGTAGCAGACCTGTGGTGTCAGTTTGGATGGCCTTCCAGGGGTGGCATAATACATGCTGCAGCCCCTGGCAGGCTCTCTGAGGTACCTATGCCCTGGGTACATAGTATACCATATACTAGGGACTTCTAAGGGCACTCCAGATTCCAATTAGAGATGTGCCTAAGGCACATGGAAACCATTTTACAGAGAAAGCAGATAGACTGGGGCCCTGAATAGCAGGATCCCAGTCCAACTAAGTCATAAACCAGCAAAACACCATAAAAAAACTGGGGGCAACCATATAGTCAGATTCCACCTTCCTACAATGAGGGCAGGTACATGCTCCAGCTTTGCCTTTATAGCAGTACATAGTAACCTCTTTTTGAAGGATTGGCATATGGACGCAGCCCCGAAATCTGCTTTTTATATCTACATTTTGAATTAAGTAAGCTCGGCGGATCAGAGTTAAAGGATAAACGCAATCTACTAACAGTGAAAGAAACATTCTTCTTTCTGTCAACAGCCTTCTTATTCTCGGTCTTCATCTGCCCAGGTATTTGCAAGGTCTTCTTTGCCTCAATCTTCCACTAAATCTCCTCTCGTCCAATATGAGGAGACATTTCCTGGGACATTTTGAGTAGAAGGATTCCTAACAAGGCTTAGTGCTCCTGACTATGCCGATGATGGCCTCTGGTTGCCAGTTGGAGGCTGAATTAAGCACTTCAGGTCCACCTGGCAGAATCTACCTCAAATGTACATATACTGAGAGTTGTCATGGAACATTATCACATGGAGCTCTGTTCCACTCCTCCAAATTCTGGGACCATATGTACGCTGTGCCCTCACAATTCCATCAACAATTCTGCAATGCCTTTAGCAGAACAGTCTGTTTCAGAAGTAAGCCATCATTCGAGTTCTGGAGCAGCAGCAGTATGGGGTGGGAGTCTACTTTATTATCTTCCTTGCTCCCAAGATAACAGGAGTATTCAGACTAAAATCAGTCTGAGAGGTGTCAAGAAAATTGATCCAGAAGACTCCATTCAAAATGGAAACTACCACAATAATAATTCCTTTATTTCTGGAAGGAACCTTCATGATCACAACAGACCTCAGGGATTCATATTTTCATATTCCTGTTGATGTATACCATCAGACGTTTCTGATGTTATGTCCATTAGGAAAGCATTATTATTCGAAGTATTACTTTTTGTAATCAGATTTGCCTCAAATGTTTTACTAAGGTGATGGCTCCACTGGTTGCCCTATTACAACTTCAAGGTTGGCATGTCTACCCTTACCTGGACAATTAGCTACATTATGTCCCATCAAAGGACAAAGATCTGAAAGATTTGAAAGCTTTTTAGAGATGTCTGATGCATCTTGGGTTGCTACTCAACCTTCCAGAACACCAGATCATTCCTTCTCAGGACTGAATTTTAATGAGAGCCCACTTCAAAACACACTTGATACTAGTGTCGCTTCCATCACAGGGATAGGAAAGGCTAAGACTGGTGCTTTTCTCTTTGTTATCCTATCCTCAAATGCCAGCAAGGCACACATGGCTTTGTGTGTTTCTGGTTCTCTGAGCAGGACTTCATCTTTGTCTACTGCATCCGCTCAAGTATTGGAATCCTGCTTCACAACACTTTGAGAGACTACTTTCAATGACTGTTACTCGCTTCATCCTTCTTCAGTGGTGGTTGAAGCCGGAATCTCTGACCAGAAGTTTGCCACTCAATCATGGTCTTTATTTGGTAGCAGCAATGGATGCGAGTGGAAGGAGATGGGGAGCAAAGCTACAAGATATTTTGGTTCAGGGAAGACGGAATTCCAAAGAGAGTCAGCTCTCTTTAAACTGTATGCAGTTCTTCAAGCCCGGTACCATTTCCAACTTCTTAGGAAGCATTAACATGTGCTGCTTTGGACAGACAATCTAGTAACCATGATCTATATAAACAGGCAGGGAAGGACACCGTGAACCTCTCTCAATCTGGTGGCATTGAAAATAGGGGCCTTGGAGAAACTTCATTTGCTATCTATTAAGGATGTACAAATCAGAAGTCAGGAAAAAGTCCAGGCAGACATGCGGAGCAGAGTGAACCTCTCACTTTAAAACCTGTCCCTGTAGTGGTAATTTGCCAGAGCCTTGGGGCTCCTTCTCTAGATCTATTTGCCTCTCCAGAGAATGTGAAACTTCCCAGGTTTTGCTCTGCATTTCCTGCTCCAAGTTCTGGAGGAGTGGATGTCCATTCCTTGGGTACATCATCTTCTCTATGCCTTTCTTCCTGTTCTTATTCCTAATTTTCTTCTGAGAATTCAAGAGGATGCAACAGATGCGATAGTGTCTCTTCATTTCTTGCCTTGTAGATCTTGGTTTCCTTTCCTGCAATCCCTGACTCACTGGAGTACTTATCTGGTTTCCTTTTCCTCTTTGAGTCCTATGGTGCCTTCTTTTCCAACGCTTGCCCTTGTCAGCCTGGATGTATCATTTTAAAGGCTGATCCTGAATTCCTTCCATGGTTGCATCCATGGCTCACAAGGATTAGGAAATCATGTTGCTAGTCTTTATTCCCTCTTCTTACTATGAGGTGTTTTTTTACACTCATTGGACTCTAGGAGAGCAATTTTGATGTATTTGGATATGTCTAGACCTTTATGTAGATTAGATCCCCTTTTTCATCCAGTACTTAGTAGTCCAGGTCATGGTCACAAAGCTTCTTCTAGTTCCATTAATGGATTTGGTGAACACATTTGTTTGCCTTTGTCAGATACTCCTCTTCCTGAAATTATTCAGGGTGGATCCACTAGAAGTGTGGCAGCATCTTGGAAGGGAAATCAAGAAGGGTCTGGTATCTGAGATTTGTAGGACATCTACCTGGGTGTCTCCCCATACATTTGTCAACTATTACTGCATTCAAGATCTTGGGTTATGCCTTTGGAAGGAGTCTTGAGCTCTGTCCTGCCTTAATTTTGTATTAATATTTTGAAATTTTGGTTGAATCAATAATTTTTTTTTTTGCTTGGCAGTATTAGTGGTTTGTGGCATATTTATTTATTTCGTTGTTTTTTGAAGGGCAGCATGACTTTGGTATTTCTCAAACGTAATGACTGGCTGAGAGATGTCATTGTGACTGTCAGTAGGAATCACCCACCCACTCCTGACTGCTGACCTTTGATTGGGCTTGGTAAAGTCGGAAAAGATGCTGGGCAAGCTATCCCTTTTTAGCACCCATGTGTTTGGGCGGGGTGACTCGCATCATACTTCCAGGTTTAATTTCTCTTGTCCCGAGCTGGACCATCCTCAAAAGTAATGAGAACAAATGGGGATAAGGAAGATCACAGGCAAGTAATAAAGACATTTATGCTACTGAAAGGCACTATGTGATTCCGTTGCTGGTTATACTCTGTAGAAATGATGTACACTTTAGCTCCCACCATTACGTTTTTTCCAATGAGCCATATTTCCATTTTCTTTAATGTACAAGATTGAATTGAACAGATTCCGTGATTAAATGTTTTTTGTGTGCAGGGCCATTCCTTAACAAGCATTCACAAACTGTGCTGGAGTTTTTACAACAAAAGCTTTGATGTAACGTTGTGTGACACACAACCACAAAATATTGTGATATAATATTTTTACATATAATATAAAGTGCAAAAATATCTACTACCAAAATAGCGACACTGCATGAATTTAATTGTAATTTAAAAAAAAAAAAGTATTTTAAATCCATTCTAAAATGACAGAAAATGTTTCTACAACCAAAGAATCGTTCAGTTTTGAATTTTAACATATTTAACTTTTGAATTATTATTTAATATATTTCTCTAAAATGCCCCACAACCCATAATAAAAATGTAATAAACATTTATTTTAAACTAAACATAATTACATTATTCAATAACTTAAAAAAATAACAGTTAAGTACAAAAACAAAGCTTAGAATAATAATATACCAATCGATTAATAAAATATATTTTTTAATTAAGAATACTCACACAGTCCCCTAATAAACCCTTACATCCCAAAAATTTAAAACAAAGTACAATTGTAAAATTTGGAAATAATCAGTAATGCCAAACGACAGTATGTGTATCAAAATGAACACTTCATAGTGTTAATGTCACAGAACTTTACTTAACTGTTTGTTAACTGCTGCCATAGCCCTCCATTCTGAAGCACTACTCGTACGCTCACTACTTACTAACCTACATAATAAAACCATGGGATTGCCCGAGGATACTCAGGCAATCACATGGTTTTATTGTGTAGGTTAGTTAGTAAGTCTTCTACCTGCCCACACCTTGTCACTGCCAACATCTTACGTTGCTCCATGCCATGAGTTAGTGGCTAATATAGTCCTGTTTGTTTCCTTTGCTCATGTGTCATGTAGTCCTGCATTTCTAAAAAATAAAGCAAAATCACCAATAAAATAGGGAAAATAATATTTACTTTTATAACTTAATAATAAATAAATAAAGGATAAGTGTCATGTCTAGCGCCTTGAATAGAACGCCCAGAATGGACAGAGGTAGCTGTTAAATATAACTCCAAGGCTGAAAATTGGTGCTCTGCTGAAATGTAGTCTCTCCAGCTCTAGAGCCATGTGTTTTTGGGTTGGACATGGCCTATGCTGGACAGAACTACTTTGGTAGCGCTTCTACTTGTCCATCTTTGACTCTACAGTTTGGTCTAATGAGTTAGGTAGACACCTGCTCTATAAAGATCCATATTGTTTCTAGGTTTGACTTAATACATTTGTGCTTAGCCCAATACTCAACTTGGGTCCTTTTGGAGCCAAGAGAACACCTGGCCTATGGATGCCAACAATGGATTTGAGTTTAGAGGAAGCTTAATATAATATTATTGGGATCTGGCATGAACAGAAAGGGATAGCCCTGTTCCTATGTCTGGGGAGGACATGGATTATTCCTTTTTCTGGACAGTTAAGACTTTTTTGGGGTAGGAGTGGACCAGGAGTTACAAGTGACCCTCCCTTTAGGAGAGGGCTAAATTACATCCCTCTGGAGGAGGCCGTGGGGTGTGTTTCCCACATGTGGACCATTGTGAAGGAAATCTAGGTCTCTTTTTGAGAAGGTATGGGTCAGTTAAAGCGATGATCGCCAATGGATAGAAGGCACATCGAAAACAAAAATATCACTCCATGTACTTTTTACTTGATCCCAGCAATGGCAAGGAGATCACAACAAAAAGCTCAACAGATTGAGGGCAAGGAGATCACAGTAAAATAAGCCTGGTAGTTGAAGTCCTTCCTGTGTTGCTCTCAAATAACCACACCCCCATCAAGGCAGGAAATTGGGCTTAAGCTAAAAAAAAAAGCAAGTGCTCTAACTGGCAAAAGGGTTGTGCAAGATTGTTATGTTATGTTAAAAATGCTTATAAAGCGCACGTACACCAAGCGGTTTCATGGCGCTGAGAACAATAGAGGAAGCGGCGTTAACAACACAGTTGACTTTACTGATATGACTGAAAAAATAAGAAAGTCTTTAGCAATTTCCTAAACTGCACATAGGGGGTTGCCAACCTCACTTCCACAGGAAGTGAGTTTCAAAATTGCGGAGCCAAGACCTCAAATCTGAGCCCCCCATGTTTTTTGCGTTTAAATGAGGGGGTGATCAGCAGATTTAAATTGGAGGAGCGTAGATTCCGAGAAGGGATGTAGTGTTGAATCCTCGAGGAAATAAAATCTGGGCTGTTCCAGGCTAAGGCTTTAAAAATGGTGCATCCCAGCTTGAAGGCGCAGCGTTTGGCCACCGGAAGCCAGTGAAGACTCTTCATCAGAGGTTTAACATGATGTCGTATAGGCTGGCGGGCAATCAGCCTTGCCGAATGATTTTGCACCAACTATAAACGATGCAGTTGGCAAGACGGAATACCGGCATATAATGAGTTTGCATAGTCAATGCGTGAAATTACTAATGCGAAGACGACCAGAGTCAAGGCCTCAGTGGTCAAGAATCTGCTAATCTTACGGATTCTTCGTAGATGGTAAAAGCAGGCGGAGACCACTGAGCTGATCTGGGCCTTCATGGATAAGTCACTACTAATCAGGACCCCCAAGCTCTTAACAGAGCTTCCTGGAAGTGGAGGGCTGCCCAGCATAGAAGGCCAAAAGTTAGAATTCCACGGATTTGCAATTCCACCTGTAAGAATAAGCTCAGTTTTATCAGGATTTAATTTCAAGTGATTATCATTCATCCAAGCACTGATAAAACTCAAGGTGGATTGGAAATTGAACACTGAGGAAGTGGAAGAATTGATGTCGAACACTAGCTGTAAGTCGTCAGCATAGTTGAAAGTTTCGACCATCTTTCCACGTAAGGACCGGATCAAAGGTAAGAGATACAAGTTAAACAAAAGGGGCGAAAGGGAAGACCCTTGGGGAACCCCACAAGTTAATTTATTTTTATGAGAAGAGAAACTAGCGAGGCGAACTGCTTGGAATCGATCGCTGAGGTAGGAAGAGATCCACTTCAGCGCCAGGCCCTGGATCCCGGCGTTGCCGACACGGTTGATCAGGAGACCATGATCGACCGTGTCAAACACAGCCGATAGATCCAGGAGTACCAGAGCCTGGGTGAGGCCCTTGTCAGCTACCCCTCTGAGCTCATCAATGACTGCAAGAATGACTGACTCGGTGGAATGGGCAGGTCTAAATCCTGCCTGGCGAGAGTCAAGAAAGTGAGATTATTCAATAAAAGAACAAAGGCAATCTGTGACGCGAGCTTCTAAAATTTTACCTAAATAAGGCAAAAGAGAAATGGGGCGGTAATTGCTGAGGACCAGGGCATCAGAGTTAGGTTTCTTCAAGATGGGAACAATCTCAGCAATTTTGAAAGTACTGGGGACGATACCCAATTTAAGGAAATTGTTCAAAAATAAAAGGGGAGGATCCGGAGAGGTAAGGAAAGCTATATGAGGCGGGCAGCAATCAGTGGGGGAACCCGAGCTGACTCTTAAGTAGAGCAAAAAAAAATTGCTTTGAGATTGGGGGAATTTGATCTAAGAAAAATGGATTTTTACAAAAATCTGGAGTTGGCAGTGGAGACATGGGAGGGGAAATACTAGCCTTAATTGTAGCGATTTTCTCAATAAAATAAGAATTGAGAGAATCACATAAAGCTTGCGAGGGAACAGGTTTCACAGTGACTCTGTCCGGGTTGGTGAGTTCGTCCACTATAGAAAAGATATCTTTGGACTTATTAGCCGAATTTATGATTTTAAGGAGAAGTATTCTGCCTTGGTCTGGAGAATGGCTTTTTTTATATTCTTTAAGTTGTGTTACATAGAGAGCTTTTTTTGTCCAGGGAATAGTCCTGTCTCCAACGGCGTTCAGCTTGCCTTAAGGCCAGTTTTTTTTAGTTTTAAGTCATTGGAAAACCAACGTTGGGCATCATGTGGTCGCATAAGCCTGATTTTCTTGAGAGGGGCAAAATGATCGCTGGCAGATTCATTGTTGATGGGCAATTGTCCAGTTAACTGGGTTACGTGCTGGTCACAGTCCATGCCAGTGGTGCTAAAGACTGGATAGCAGCAAAGGTTGTCATTCAAGTGTGTTGTGTCAAGTAAAGACCCTAGGACCTGCATCTCGAAAACTACAGTGTTGCAGCAAGAAACTGTGTTCAGAGTAAAGTAAGAAATTGAAAAACTAAACTGAGCATCAAGAGAGGGCTTTCCAAACGGGAGTCTTTGAAGTTTAGAAATTTGGGTATCCATGTGACTGAGAGGATTGATGTTGGGTCAGGGCCTTCTGTGGTTGGTCAAGGACAAAGACAATCTGAACCCCACACATCATTTTCCAGGAAGGTTAGAATGGCTCAATTGCAGAACTCATGTTACCTGATTCGCAGTTTTATTAATAAGGAAAATGCCAGAAAGGAGCGATGCTGTAGTAACATGTGTGGCCTTCCTCCTAGGCCTGGTAATTATGGCTTTAGAAGCCAAGTTCAACGCCCAGTTCAACACCTCTGTATGTGGTTTCTTTACACCCTGTATTCCCCATGACTGATAAACTAAGAATGTAGAACTTCCATGGGAGTTGTACAAAGGGCCCTGATTCAATTACAGTATGTATAGTAAATGATCCTAGACTGGATGCGGAACTCATGAATCACAGGACCTTCCATCTGTAGATTCTGATTCAAAGCCGCTGCCTTCTTCAGTATGGAGTCTCACTGGTAAGTGTTTTAAGGGTCGCAATGATGGTAGTGAGTGCTATCTACAGTATTCAAAGTGCCAGCGACCTTGATGGCAGCTTTGTGTTCTGTGTGCCAAAAACACCATTTCAGAGCCATATGGCCCAAGTTTGCTCTTTAAAAATGATCTTACCACCTCCAGAACGGTACTGTAAGTGGGCAATATTTTTACAGTTTTTTTCTACACAATCAAAACATAGAATCTTGAAAATGTATTTTTGCTATATTCCTGGAGTTCAGAAAATATGCACCAGAGTGCAGGCATCAGGTGAAGGTGAGTGCAAGATACAATAGCAGCTTTAGGCGAAGGTAGTTTGTCAGTACCCTGCCATGAGAAATTGAAGAGGTAGCATGGATAGAGCTGGAATAGGGCTCTGGACGGACCAATGCGTTTGTGCATTGGTCATGCTTCCTCCAGAATAAAGAACAGAAGGCAGTGATTCCTGCTGGAGTGCAGGTGGGCAAAAGTCCTGATGGGAGACATTCAGATGTCAAGTTGGGGAAAATATGTAGTTGAGTAGTTCTAGTACCAGTGTCTCTGGTTGTATTTATAGGGACTTATAAAATGTGAACCTAGCTAAGAAGAAACTGAGGACTGTAAATAGTACAGACGTAGGGAATGATTTAATATTGGGTATAAAGCGGGGGGTGGTCTTCATATATAATCCTAGCAAGAAGGAGGAGTTTGGAGGTTCAATATTGGTAGAAATTGGGGTGATCTTTGTAAAAATGAATTATCACCATTCTGAAGAAAAGGAGTGAGCCTGGTCTACAGAAAAATATGGTTTCTTGTCTTGAATGTGCAGCTTGAAAAGGGTTGTCATCTGATCTCTTTTTTTATACTTCTCGACTTTAGTTCTAGTGAAGTCATAGTTCATGTTTTTTATGCGGGGCTTCTGAGTTGGAGAAGTAATATTTCGGGTGGGTGGTTTTATTTTCACTGCCTCATAAGCGATACAGCATGTCTTACATATGGTATCAGAATATCATTGGCAGAATATCTTCCAACAAAATTATTGTGTCTTACATATCGTTTACAAAAACGAACCCAATTGGAGTTAATAGAAATTCGGTAATCAATGACACAATATTTTGCAAAAGGTATTTAAGATGTAGTGTTTAAGTCAGACGATATTTCTGACTACAATATTCTAACATACAGCCACTTATGATGCAGGGGCATAGAGTACATGTCAAATAGGGTAGGAGTTTTAGGTTTTATTTCCTCTTGTCATTTGCTACGTTATGCTGTATTATGCAGGACACTGTTGTGGAGCCTACTAAGAGCCTAGAATGCCAAAGAGCGGGGTGTTACCACAATCAAGGTGGAAAAGGACCAGAATTTGGACACGTATTAGAAGTAGGCCTTGTGGAAGAATGGGGTCTTATGCACAGAAGAGAGAGAGCTGCCACCAGGAAGTTTTAAGTTTTCTTGGCAATGCTGTTTCTGAAGGCAAGGTCTCTTTGATCTGGAATCAAAGTGATTTTACATTTCAGGTGGGAGTCAGTTCAGCGTATAGTTAGGAAAGCAGTCTGGGTCTCAGCTAGTTTGATTTTGTTGGTGATGAGGATGAATTTGGTTTTAGTAGGGTTCACTTTGAGGAAGACACTCGACATACATGCTTGGTTAAGTATGAGGTAGACTTTCGAGTGAATTATTGTTCTTGCTACTGGGGAATTCCATATTGTTGCTTACTGTCAGTGTAGTAATGGACATTAATGCATTGCTTGGACAGCAGGATGCGGACAGAGTATTCCATTTACATATTGAAGATCAAATACAAGACAATTTCTTTGACTATTCGAGACAAGTGGAAAACCAAATTAGCCAGTGTTATCAAATCCCATACATGTTAATAGGAACACAATCAAGGCTTGATGGCCATTTGTAATGAAAGCTGTTGAGAGATCAAGGAAGGTCAGGAGAAAGGGGCTCTGCTGTCTTTGAAGAGACAGGCATCATCGACAACATAAACAGTTGCTGTGTAAATGCTGCAGGGTTGTCTGAACTCTGTCAGGTAGGACTGTGTTAATATTGATTTGGTCTTGCAATTAGATGCCAATTGCTTTCTCAGTAATCTTTCCAATAAAGAGTATATACCAGTGTTTGGTGAGGTTATTGGAGTTGCAGTTTGTTTTTTTCATCATGGTATGTGTATTTACAAGTGCATCGGAGGCCTACTATGATAGAGTAGAAAATTTCAGTGAGCAGCAAAGTGAGCGCTTCCCCCCAGCGGGATAATATGATGGTTGTAGGGATGCTATGGTTTTTGTATGTGATGGCTTTGAGGGTGATGAAAATGTCAACGTAATATTTGTGTCTGACCATTTTGAAGGTATCCTTTTCCTTTTTAGGTCGAGCATTCGAGACCTCTTGTATATACTTTAGTATATACTTGTATGTGTATGTACTTTGTGGGCTCTGGAGATCAGCCCTAGGACTTGTCTGCTTCCGCTTAGGGACTTTTTTTCTGTTCAACTGCCTCTATTTAACTGTCTTGATAAAGAACAACCAGTAGAAGTCAGTAAAATACCAGAATTGCTTTCTGCTTGTTCAACTGCCGCTATTTAACTGTCTTGATAGAAAATGACCAGTAGAGGTCAGTAAAATACCAGAATTGCTTTCTGCTTATGGACTTTCCTTTTTTTAATTTTTCTGGCAACTGGCTCTATTTAACTTTCTTGATAGAAAACGACCAGCAGAGTTCAGTAAAATACCAGAATACCTTTAGCATTCTCTAGATTCCAGTCCATAGAAATGGTCTTCCACGAGCACCCGTAGACGATAATATTTTTTTCAAATCTTGTATTTCCAGTGATATGACCACCGAAGGCCCTGATTTTATATTAAAAGCAGAGCTTTGGACTATACCACTTCCCGCTGAAAGGCAATATTTCTCTCCATGTGTTCCCATACCTGGCGTGTCACGCAGTTTAGTGCTTACTTTCTCTCCATGTTAAAGAACAGTAGATGTTTCAGCACTCCAGGCTAATGTGCTGCATAGCTAAATACATATAAGCTCCCAAAGGCGAGACGGATTGCATTACAAATGCTTGTTTTAACCATACTAGCCCCATTATGCTCCTGTCTTTGATAAGATCATGGAACAGCAGTTGGCTAAATGTTTGGCCAATGTTATTGACAGTAGATGCAAAAGAGGCAATCTTATCTGATCCCGCTCTCAGTTCTCACCTTTCTATTTCATAACTATAAATAGTTCATTCATTACATCAATATCCACCAATTGAATTGGCCTAGTGAATAAGAATACCACAAACTCCAAGGCCCAAATATTCTTAGTTTATCAGTTCAAATGTTTTTTCTAAATCTATTATTCGAGGTTGGATGCCTAACTCCTTCATGTTTATTATTGTAGGATTACGTCTTACTCCAAAGGAATACCTCATCACGTAAATACTGCAAGTGCCCTTATATGTTGGTGCAACAACAGACAAATTCTTAATATAGATTGCGTCATCAATATAAACCAGTTGCAAAACACTGAATTAACAAAATGATGTAGAATTCGACCAACGAGGACGCATTAAAAAAAATGAAGAAAAAAAAAGGATAAGGCTATCATTAGAAAATATATCACTTTCTCTCGTCAATCTCTGGACGTAGCACAGATCTAAATACAGATGTTTTAACTGTTCAAGAGGGAAAGACATGCCTTTGTGTTTACACAGATTCATGACAGCAGATGACGACGTTTTGATATTATGACTTTATTGATCATATGTATGTACATATATACCCAATTTGTTTTCCTGAAAGTCTGATTTCATGCTTCTAATAATTTAGAGGCTTTTTGCGGCGGCGGCGGTGGGTGTGTTAGTTAGTTAACAGGGCAGAAGAAGACCGGAGGGGGGAAGTGGGGGTTATTTTCATGAAAGTCTGTGCATGCCATTGCTAATCAACACTCCTATTGCTTTACTGTCTGTGCCGACCACCATCCCCATTGTATGTGGGACACTGGGAAGACTTTATATGTGTTCAACAACTACACTTACTGAATGTGCTTCTATGTTTGAAAAATAGAGAATTTCAACTTCTGTGAAAATAAAAATGTGAAAATCATCACGGTCTCAATTTTCACTTATTGATTCTATAGTGTACCCAATACCGTAGGGTTTTGCAATGCACGGTTTTGCAATGTACTGTCTTAGTCCTTTGGTTATTTTCCTTCCCTTCGCAAAGGATTTGCCATTTTTATTATTCTGCAAGGATTTTTTGTTGTGATATGTGCGAGTCTATTATTAGCAAAACCTCCTTGCAAACATGTACACTTGGCAGCAATGATAGATATCATTATCTGGCTCAGTGAGGGTGATATCTCACTAATCAGTCAGTCAGACAAAGAACTTTATTCGAACTGAACAATGCAATTCATAAAAGAATTAAAATAAATATATCACTAATCAAATACTTAAAGGCCTTACCACAATACAAGAATGTGAGCTGGCACAAAGAGTAAAATGAGTTGGCTGTGGAATGCTGACCTTAGAGAATGGGACTACCCAGAGTTCCACTTTCTGTTGTCCTTAACACATCTGTCAATCCAAGCTTCTGTCGTTTTGCCTACAGATGTTGGCATCTGGAACAAATCCGAAGAGTACAGACGGCATGAGCTAGGGTGCCTTCTACAATCTAGAGTGTATCTGTTGCTTTGTTGCAAATGAAAAAATATAAATGGTCGAGTTTTTAATGTATATGTCAGCCTTTAACAATGATTCTACATTTAGGCTGCAGCAGTACCAGACTGTGATGGGAAAGGATACGCAACAACAGAAAAGGTAAGTCTGTTTGATCAACATCATTGCAAAAATGGAAAATAAAATGCATGAAGCCCTGGACTTAAACTCCATGAAAGAGAAATGGTTACATTTGTAAAAACTGCAGTCACCATTCTGGTAGAGCACAAATTAACGATTAACGCATTCTTCACAGGCAGCAAACTCAAGGGAATGTTTCACAATGCATCAAATATAACAGAAGCCATGTGTCAGCAAAGCAGTGTGGGCTGCTACAACAAAAGGCCCACCCACTTCACTTTGTGCAAATGTCGCTGCATGTCGCTCATCAATCCAGCAGCCATGAAAAGGGCCTGAATAGTGTAATAAGAGCCTTAATCTACAGACCTGACTGAATGCAATGTGCTTCCATGAGAAGTCTCCTCTTCTCCAGGCTTCCACTGAAACCAGTTGATGGATAGTTATAAAAACTGAAAGCAAAATAATTGGCTCCCTTGCCTTGCATTTAAAGGCTTCCTGAGGTACTTATTGTTTTTATTTGGTATACTTATGGAGGACCGACATGCTGGATGGCAGCAACCTTAGATATCTCAGACAACAGAACCATCCTTGATTTGTAGGGCGTTTCATGCGGAAATATTAAATCAAAAGAAAATGCTCGCCGTCATGAAGCTGCAGGATCAACCGGCAAAGGCTGGAAGACATGCTGTTTGACAATGTAAGGCAGAAGATGACATTTAATGGCACATTTAGGTCCTAAGGTGCCATCTCACCAGGGTTCCTTATCAATTTTGGCTGCCACATTAAAAGATTACCATGCTTTGCCTTTTAGCAAAAACTGCACCCGTTTTCAAATGATATCAGGTTTTAGGTACACAGTGGCCCCCGGGAGGTTCGCGTTATGGTAAATATCTGAATATTACGAACAGGCTATAGCAGGAGCAGGCACTTACAGCTACATTCAGGCTGTGAAAAAATAATGTAATTTCCCGATTACATGCAAGCTCCCACAGCACTAATTATTTAATTCACACTATGGTAAATATGAGAAAAGAAGCAGGGATTTGTTGCCACAATGCGAGGGACATGGATTCATGGTCAGCTCTGAAAATGTTGCATATGAAAGGGCTTCGAGCTAGGTGAGTCATGGATCCAGCAGCGGGAAGCATCCCAAGAGAGAGAAGTGAAGGAGCAGCTTGCATCCCTTGCTACCATCCTGCGGTTGCCATAACAAAACACAAGAGTTATTCCTTAGGCGATGGGTGCCAGACACTTTACTACTCGAACTAAAATGATAGGGGACCATTTTGGGGCGAATGCACAGTAAAGAGAAAAAAGGAACACATTCTGAATGGCCAGTGTTCTGGGTGAACTAAAGTAATGGATGGGATCCAAAACGTGTGATCCACTCAATCAATTCTCTACTAGCAGCAGCAACAAACCATCAAATCTACAACTACTGTGATACACAACTCAAAGGAGAACAGAAGGAAAGAAGAGAGGATGTGCCCTAAAGGCTAGAGCAGTCGACTTCGAAGCTGGGGAACCGGGGTCGAGTCTCAGCAGGGACGCTCAACATCCTGTGATTCTGGGCAAATCACTTAATCTCCCCGTGCCTAACAAAAATGAATATGTTCGCCTGTAACGCAACTGATGCTCATGTAAAGCACTCTTATACCTTTGGGTCGAATTCATACTATATAAAACTACCCACCCCCCCACCAAATAAAAGAAGAAAACAGGAGGCAGAAAAATAAGAGGCTAACATCCTTCAAGAGCAGGGACACCCCAGCAACGGCATCACACTGAAAAGCTGGCAGCTTACTGATGGGAAGTAAATCTCTGTGATCAATTTCATGTCCCTAATGGCATTGCCCCCATCCAAAGGGCACTATATCACTTTGACAACCTAGCTATAAACTCCATCACAGTTAGCCACAGCCCCATTTATAAGAGGACTGGTATTACATGGACTGTTACAATTAGAACCAGTGTTTTGACTTAAGCATGAGTTAGTCTGTCCACTCAGGTCAACAATGATCAATGCATCAGAGACATTTATTTTATAAGTGGGGCTAATGCACCAGGAGACCTAGCATGAAGTCAGGCACTTTCAGCCAGAAGAAGTGCCTGAGGTGTGGCCCTCGCGAAGAAGAATTATTTCTACTGTCATGATGGTTCAGTTGTTTTCCCTTGTGTCATCTAGTTACGTACAATAAATAAGGGATTCAGTGTACATGTCCCATTTTAAAACTAACTCAAAATAAACCTCATATTTTGCATTCCTCGGTGACACTTACAGTTGGCAGGTTTTTCAGGCATTCAATGACACAGGGAAAGGAGGAGAGACTTTGATATTTCCAAGGATTTTTTTATTGCAGTTAGCGTGACCAGACAGGCCTTTAATTACACCAGCCATTTCCTGGGGGGGACGGAGGCCGGTTTTGAAAGCCGAGAGAAGGCTCTGTTACTTTTCCCAACTCCCCAAAGTTAACTGCAGCAGGCAAAGGGTGGCATCAAGAGAGGGAGAAAGAGGGGAAGAGAATCAATAGATGGAAAGAGAGAAAGCAAGGAGAGGAAGGGAGCAGGGCTGGTTTGAGCATTTTTGCCACTGCTGCCCTTGATTCCCCAGTAGGGCCCTGCCAAACAGAGAAAAGAAAGGTCAATCAGAAATCCACAGTTTATTGGCACCTCCCTCCCAAAAAGTAGAAAAGAGAGACACAAAAAGTAATGAAAGCTTTCATGAGTAACTCTAAAAAAAAAAAGTTAATGAGAAGTACAGTTCCTGTGCCTGCCACATTTGACCAGAATGGATACACTACTGTGCTGATATTCAGGAAAGAGGACTTCAATTATATATTCATAAACAGGCCTGCCAATTGTTGTATCAGCTGGTAACAATGAAATATTCAACTTCCGTGTGGGATTTAGAGCTGGATCGTGAAAATGTAGACTGTTACAGGAACAGCTTTAGAAAATAAGCGTACCACCGATCACTCATGTGCCTAAAGGTGCCTTTCACCACTGTCATCCGGATAAAATCTTGGTCTCTCCTACAGCTTTTTTGTTATAGTGAAACAAATTATGATCGCATATGCGTGGAACTCAACAGAAGTCAGCTGTAGGACAGTGTGGTTACAGACCGTGACCTTCCCAGTTCCTAAGGGGCTGCATCAGGACTGTGTCCTGATAGATCTTCTGTGTTCATCCTTTGTCTAAATGGAGTGGTAACACTGGAGACCACAGGAGCAAACTTGTCCATGGTCAGAAGCACCTGAATTTCCATTCTGTTTGCTAACAAAATGCCCTTGCTGTTGTGAATATTCCAAATCTTTTTTTTTTTATATAAGTATGTGACTTTTGTAGGACCATCCAGCTAAATGAGGCAAAATCCAAAATACTGGTGTGGGGAAAGATGTCCACATATGGAAACCTGAGAGTGGTCACTAAAAATAGATCATGTTTCAACTAAGCAGAAATTCTGCCACACTGCTGGCCCTATCTGTCGAGGAAATAGAAGGATTTAGAAGAAAGCAAGGCAGAAGAGTAGGTCTCTGGAACAATGACATACAAAGCAAATCAGCTGCAGTGGCAAGGCAGACCGAATACTTTTCAGCAACAGGACTGTCGCTCCCATTCTAACTGTTAAGACTGAGATTCAAATCTTTCTTACATGAGTAGGTGCCACTTACTCCATGAGTGAATTTGGAGCATGTCAAAAGTCAGTCACAGCTACCCATGGAACAGCTCCATGAACTTCCACTGCATGCTCTCTTCCTACTGCCACAATTTAGATTTAATCTATCTTCTCCACCTGGCTGATTACAGTGCAATATGGGAGACAGCTAAGGTTTGTATAGCGTACCTATGGGCCCTCCTATGAAAATGGTACAGTGCATTGTTGTAAATACTATTGAGGCCTTTCTTCATTAAGCTGATAAGCTATGATAAAAACAATGCCATGCATGCTCCTCCAAGCCTTTCCACCTAAGATATATGTACGCATATATTTAATTTACAGAGATGCACATTAGGGTCTCACACTCGGCTCTCATCATTTTTGTCCAGTGGCAACATGCATTTACCTTGATCTACATTTCAGACTAATGATGCACTAGCTTAATCGGCTGTATCACCAGCAAATGTGTGAGTATCCACTTGGCAGGGATTTGCTTCTTCCCTCAAGCTATGGTGGTTATAGAGATCTTCCTTTCCATTGTAAAATGTAGGTTGGTAGTGGGGTGAGGGACTTGATCACTATGATGAAACACATCACCCCACCTGAACTAAATACTTCATGAATCAATTACATAAATGTATAGATCCTTCAATGTTGCCCAAGTAACACAGATGCGGAGAGTAATCATGTTGTACTTTTTTTTTTTTTTTTTTTTAATTCAGATTTTTAGTTTTAAACACATTTTGCTTTGAAAACATTGCTACTAAATTTCAGTTTTTTCTCTCATTTTCTCTTGAACCAAGAACTATGCTAACTTTTTATTCTTCATAAATAGGGAGCGATTCACAAAGGCATTTATGAGTACGTGTACAGTACTACAGGAGCACTGAAACGTCAAACTCCCGATTAAAAACAAGTGTAAAGATGGAACAATCATTCCCACTTGCAGTAAGTGTTTATGAACATTTCCTGAACATTCAATTTTCTATGTTTGGGACCAATGCACAAACACTTGGAGTACGTGAAGCAGAACTGCAGGAGCCCTACTTCACATACTCAATTGCCCTTGTGAATTGTGTCCATAATGTAGAGGTTTTAGATTTCATAGTTTTTGCAATAATTTGGTTTTACCAATTTTAAAATGTGTGCTTTAAATTTTATGGAAAATAGTGAAACATTAATCTCATAACTGATGAGAGAATACAGGGTGTATAAATGAAAAAAAAAAATGTACAAAATAAATCATCCCCCTGAAGGGGTTCTCACCTCCTGATACAGCTGCACTTTCGATATTTCCATGTGTTATCCAATGTGCTGTACAAATAAAAAGGAAAAACAATAAGCTATCAATAGAGCACTTACTTGTTTTAAGAAATGTAATTCTACGTTACTGTAATTACGACTTTTGGCTAATTTACAAACATTTGTATTGGCACCACACCAAAGCATACATATCTTACACACTGAATAAATTACTATGACATTTTTAGAAATCACATAGAAGGTGATTTATGCCGCTTTCTGTAACCAGACAAGTGTTTAATTTAAGAATTGAAACTGCATTTGGTTATGAATTTAGAGTGTGCATTTCATTCTGCTTCATTTTTCTCTTCCTCAATGCAAACACAATGCACCTTACTTAAAATTTGACGGACAGCAGCAAACAACCAGTCTGCTGAACTAGGGTCTCACCTGCCCGAGGATCCGAACAAAGGAACAGGTTTATGCTGCAAGTTTTGACCCACTGCCCTTAGACCACAGGGACTCTGTTAATGTACGTCAGAATGTCTGCCACATTTAGGATGGTCAATCCAACGTCCATTTTCCCTTTTCGGGCCCCCTAGGGAAAGATTGTTGGCTCCAAAATGGAAACAAAAATAATTAGCCCTCCCCCCTCACCTATCGCTGGAGAAAAGCTTCAAGGCCTTCCTTTTGTTTTCCGTCATCATACTCCCGCTTTAGAAGTTATTGAACTACAAAATGTTTTGCTTAGCAGTCGCATCAAACATGGCAGCTAGAGCACAAAGCGTCAGTGTGTTTAGCAGAGCAGTTGCAGCAGCTGCTCCCCTCAAACTCACACAGATCCTCATCTGCTTGCCGCAGATCTCACAGTATGGCGAGCATTGTTCTATCAAGGAGTTGAGGACATGGCCACCACTGACCTGGCGGACTTCCCACTAAGCGTACATTAGTCCAAATGTTTCCATACAGGGCCACCCTCTCCTCCACACAACTTGGGAATTAGAAATTACTTGTCTTATTTCATCTCAGTTTTTCTCTTGACCTACACTAACTCCATTTAGTTGTAACTATTTCCTAAGTTTTGTGAATGCTCCTAAAGTCTACTACTTTGCTCAAGAACAGAAAGTTTGCATCACATGACCCTGGCCGTTCCTTTTACATCCCACTCTGACCATGGCTCTTCCACTCCTTGAATCACTCCAGTTGCTCATACTTACCCACATTTGAGCCAAAGCCCTTTGAATGTTTCTTGGATTGAAAATTATATGTGTAAATTAGCACTTTTCTATGAGTAAATCAGCCTTATATAGACAAAAAGATTAGTGAATTTGCATGTTACAATGCTCTACTGCAACAAACAACAAGTGTAAAAAAAGCAAAAGTCGAGATACAAAAACTACATCTCCCATTCGGTGAAGGATGACAATAGCTGTCCCTCAACCAATCACAACTTTAAGCGGCACATAAAACGTTCCCTCCAAAATTACAACAGATTATTTGATTTCCTGTTCATCATCAAAATACATAGATGGTCATACAGAGTGCCGCATTTTGTGCGGCCCATAAAACCGCCCAAGGTAAAACCAGCCAAGTGAAACTCTTACCACAAATATATATTTTCTCTCTGTGGTTTTACCTTCCCATTCTGAGTTTTTCAAGTTGCATCGGGGAATGTGTTTTACTGCATGTTAAACTGCATACTTTCCTCCTTCATCCCCATTCAAAAGTTGGAATGGGGAAGAAAAAGCATCGCAAACAATCCACCACGTTGTACCTGGAGAAATAGTCAATAGGTATTAGGGTTTGTGTAACTGCAATTTGCATAGAACTCAGAACCTAAAAAAATTGCATAAATGGTGGAATACACATAGTGCATTCCTTTTTATCAGGACCCACACTCCTAACCAAGACTATCCAAATTCAAACATGCATTCCCATACAACATTTCTTCCACTGCCCTTTAAGGACAGTAAAAACCCAGCTGAGACCACAATGCCATTACACTCACCATGTGCAGCTTCTCTGAAAGGAATTGCAGCTGCCATTTTGTTGGGGAATTAACAAAGTTCTCTTTAGCACTAAATGTATAATAAGCATTCTATGTACGAGTTAAAAGTGTCAGCAATGTTGGTACTGGCTATCCATCTTTTGAGCTTTCCTGAAATACAACACATCGTGTAACTCAAAACAGTCCATCCGTTTTTGGCATAGACATTTCTGGGGTTTTCTTTTTGGCTCAATTTGAGGGCCGCTATTCTTACAAGTACAGCAGCTAGGATACGATTATATCACGATATCTGGTTCAGTGTGTTTTCTGATTTAAGATTACATATTACAGGAGGATTACAGATCCTTCGGGCTCTTGAGGGCAATGTTGATCCTTACTGGATGCTGCTGTCAACGGGATGGAACAAATGGGCCACTGTTTCTACTATGAAAGCGGTTTCTAAGTATTTTGACTCACATTGAGAGAATTTTGTTGGAGTTCACCATGCCAGTTCTCCATCCCATAAGGGATGACGAAGGACATTATTCTGTCCATCACTCTGGTTTCAATGTCTATCTGAAGCTGGAAAACACAGACTGAAAAGAGCATGTAAATCAATGTAACTGGAACAAAGAAACACTCCCATAGAGCAGACCTGGCAACCTTGAAAATATTTTCACTCTAGGATATGAGGAGGGTGGGCTTGGACAGGTTGGGGTCTGGAGCAGGGGCAGGGTGTTGAGCGCATCAGCACAAGCCTGCAATGGAGGGAGGTAAGGCCAGGGAGAAGGGATGGGTTTAGAGCCCACCAGTCACCTTCCAGCCATGGATGGGCATCTGAGGGGCCAACATGTTGCAAACAGTAGCAGATTGACTATTGCATTAACTGAGGCCTAACCCCAAGTGAGCCATTCATTAAAAAATAATCAGCCATTTTGTGTTAAATGCATGAATTATGAGTGGAGAACAGCAATCTTAGTGGAAGAGAAAGAGGATTAGGCAACCACCTAATTTCATTGGGAAAAGAATGAATATTAACTAATAAAGCAAGCTCTCAACAATTTGGCACGGTAGGCAAAACAAGTACCTAGCTGACTCTTTGCTGTATTGCCCTGCTTTTTCGGTCAAAGCCTACCAGACAATGCAGCTGTCTGGTTTGCTACAGACATCTTGGGGACAATCAGAAAGCTGACCTATGAATGCATTACACCTGTTGCTTACCATTGGCTTCGTGTTTGTAACTCACATTTTCTGACTTTCTATTATTTGCTTAAGGCTGTCCAGCTTGAGTTCGTCCCTCATGTTGAGTCCACTCCAGTCTCTCCAACCCCACTCGACTCCAATCAACCCCAATCCACCCCACTTCACTCTTCCCCAATCTACCCCACTCCAATTTACCCCACACCACCGCAATCTACCCAACTCCACCCCAATCTATCCCTATCCAATCTATCATGCTAAGATACCCAAACCCCCACTCCAATCTACCTCACTTCAATCTACCCCACTCAACTTCTCTCCAATCCATCACATGCCAACCAAATATACCCCAATCGAAGTCCAATCTAACTCACTTCAACTCAATTCACCCCACTACATTCTACCCTACCCCACTCCAATCTACCCCACCCTAACACAATCTACTCCATTCCACTCTACCCCATTTCACTCTACCCCAATCTATCCCACTCCAATCTACCACACCCCCCTCCTCTAACTTTTAGTCATGTTAAACAGCAGCCACACTAGTGTATATAATGGCTAAAACACATTGCCAAAGCCAATAGTTCTCACATAGGTGAAACCTATTGGTTTTGCCAATGATTGTTCTTACAGTAGCCACCGACTTGAAACCACACAAGTCAATAATAAAAATTGCAGTAAACCAGATCAAATGGTGAATAATACACACATAGGTAGATTACTATCTCTAAACCATTATCAATGGCAGACATTAGAATGGGAGAGAAAAGGAAATGTTTCAATACGCAGGGTGTGAATGCGAAGGAAGAAAAAGAAGCAAACATAAAAAGGAAAAGAAGCATGCAACAAAATTAAAGTAGAGCTGCGACAGGAAATCTGCAAACATGTTATATAATGTGATCACAGTATTGAAGAAATAGAGAAACAAATCAAGCTTTATTGTTGGACAAAATAAAATCAAAACAGGAAAAAATAAAATTAAAAAAAGTTGCAAAATGAGAGGGACACAGGCCAAAGTCAGAAGGAGACTAGAAGGAGGGAGAGGTAAAAATAAACAATGCAGTAATATAGAGGGGAAGAGCAGAGAACGAGAAAAGGTGAGATAGTTCAAAGAAAAAGTGAAGGTATAATAACAAGAGTAAGGATGGATGAAGACAGAAAAGGGAAAGCATAAGATATCTAAGAATAAAAAGCAAGAAACATTTAAACGAAGGCATTATCAGTCCTACCTGGATGGAAGGGTGGGTAGAGGAAAGGAGATAAGAACAGACATCGAGAAGAGAAGATGAAAGAGGTTGGCAAGAAAGTAAGAGGGTGGAATACAGACAGAAAGGTGAAGAAAGGCAGATTTGGGAAGTGAGAGAGAGAACGAGAGGAAAAGAGAGAAGGGAGTCGAGAGGAAAAGACGGCAAGAAGAGGGTAAAGAAGTAGGAAGGTCAAATGGTAAGGAGAAGAGGGTGTGAGGGAAGCCCTCATGAAAGATAGAGTAAGAGATAGGACAAATTGAGGTAAACACTTACAATTAAAAATAAATTAATACCTACGACTTAAATGTAAAAAAAAAAAAGATCCAGAATTATACAGTAGCGGGGGCGGAAGCATGCACTCTGAGAAAGCCCACAAAACAAATGCCCCTTCACTTTTCTAAGCAATCATCGCCTGTGGGACAAACACAAGCTAAAGAGATCAGAAACTGCAAACCTTCACAAAATAGTAATTACTCGGGATCACTGTTAAATGGCAATTTTTTTAATAGCAGTGTCGGGAAATCAATTGCAAAATTTCACATAGAGGACCAATTAGTCTGGCAGAAGCAAAGGGACATGCCATCGGCATCTACATCACCGGCAGAGTGATGACCCTAGCAAATAACTAGAAGCTGAGCCAATCTGAATGAAGCTTCAACTCCAATAAAAAATGCAAACCCAGTAACAACAGAATCAGTGTGTCCTCACAAAAGCCATCTACAAAAGGAAGTGATAAAACTAGGAGTCAAATGCGCAAAAGTAACAAGAAATAGGCTCAGGAGTGCTACTCAATGCACAGCAATAAGTACAGGTGAAGAATACTGATAAAGCAAAGAAACATCTGCAAATGAAGAATTCTGGTATATCCACCCAACTATTCACAAGCAAATCCCATGACCTACAAAGAATCATAAATGTCAGCCTGAATTCCCTTCCTTTAAATTAATTACTGAATGAAGTGAACGGAGAAAAAAATAACTTAGAATGATAAATAAAAGTAAAACATATAAATCGTGAAACAAACACATTTGCCTTATAACCTTACAGAAGGGCATGCTAATAATGATCTAAGGAACACCAAGGAAGTAAATAAGACTCCCAATGTCATAAGAAACACTAAATAAGCATGAAAAAAACTCAAAAAAAGTAAGATCAGAAACTTGAGCAAAGAAGCAAAATACGGAACTGAAACAAACATATCAGTAGCTCCTAGGTCACCATCTTAGCAGTTGCAACATGGCAGAGCCCACTCTAACATATGGGTTTGAGAAGAAATCACCCTGTTCAAAGACAAAAAGGATAAACACTCCTCTTTCATCAAAGCCCACAAAACATTTAAAAACATCAGTGCCCTTCTAGTGTTAGAAAGTAGGGGTGGGCGTATCTGGCATAATTCTCTCAAGCGTAATTAGAGCAAAATTACTTGCAACAATGCGTAATTAGGCGAGCAGCATAATCAAGCATTTAGCACTATTTTCATTGTGAAAAATGCACCCTGGTGTCCAAATTGGGTTCAAGATTGCATTCTGTGCATAGAATATAGCACTAAATTCTACAGGACACGAACAATAGTAACCAGCAGCCGCTCGCTTTCTCTTAGATCGTTGTTTCTGTGCTGCTGAGATAGGATTTTTGCCTCAAATTCTCAATTACTCAAGGTGGCGTAATCACATATTTTAGTAATTCCGTATCACAGGAGTAATGCGTAATTATTGAAATGACTCCAATTACTCTGGCGTAATTTAAATTTTGTCCAGGCCTATTAGAAAGTAAAGTTTCCTCTCCTTTCTATTTTATGAGCCTGAATTAACAGTAAGGAGTACATGCTATTTTGATGTGAAAAACAAAAAATGATCCTGCGCCTGCCACATGTTTTTTAATTCCACCCAGCCCACCCTTACACTCAGGCATGGGGTACACCGTCATTCAATCTCTGCATATGTTAAGCCACATATGTGTCTTGCTGGTCAGCCATTCTGCAATTTTAGTCTTGTCCAACGTCTATAGGTTGTATTTTTCACATAGTTAACTATGTTCATCAATGCTCAGCATAGCCTCAGCCATGCACGATCAGCATCCCAGTCATGCGAAGCACATCCTCAACCATGCTTACATGTACTCTGCACCCAAGGTCATATCCTACATGCCATCATCCATGCTCTGTAAACAACCAGCCATAATCTGCACACATTTAGCCACACACAATCAACAAAGCACATAACCAGCCATATAATGTACACCTTCAGATATGGCAATCTCCGCTTTTGGGTATTTGGGGAGATGGCATTTGTGCATGTTGGATGGCGGGGACTGGCAACATAGAAAAAACATTCTTCTTACCACTCAGGTAGTGGATAAAGTGCAAAAGAAAGACTCCTTTCCAGGGAGAAAAAAAAAGGGTCTGGATGCATTGGTTTTACTCCACACCACAAGAAATGTGTATCCGGTTTCCTTATAGCAAGCTTTGTGAAATCAACCATGGCAACACGCCCCCTAACCCAGCTCAACCTATAAAAAGAATTTCCAACATCTGGCCACAGGCATCTATCAAGATCCTGAAGACTGATATGGACATTCATGGCAGAGTACTTAACTTGCCCTCAGCTTTCCTCCCATGCCACTCCAGTCGAGACAAAATGGAGCAATTATAATCTACCATGACACCAATCCATTCCAGAGTAGCCAAGAGACCAATCCTTTACTCAATGTGCTTCATATATATCCTCTGGAGTCCTGATTAACAACTTGGGCAGCACGGTGCAATGTTACGCTAAAAACACTCAGCTATGGCTTAAAAGCATTAGCTATACAAGACATTATTATACACATGTACAAAGCCAAAT
This sequence comes from Calotriton arnoldi, assembly GCA_963921515.1. NCBI lineage: Eukaryota > Metazoa > Chordata > Amphibia > Caudata > Salamandridae > Calotriton > Calotriton arnoldi. The sequence goes on along the minus strand of CAWUFW010008578.1, from coordinate 55,051 downwards.
GGTGATATGGGGTGAAAAACTTAAAACCATCAGAACAACTCCAAAAACAGAGTTCCTGCTACATATTGCTGCCCCATCCAACCCCAAATCTATGATGTCTAACAGCATTAATGATTAGCAGATCTCCCACGATCGAGTCCCCAATACAAAATTCCTGTTTCTTGCTTACTACCTAGACTTCTACAAAGAAAGCACCACAATTCCTGATCTGCCCCTAGGGCAAAAGCAAAATCTACACAACAAGAAGCAACATTTGCTACACTGCTGGAGGAATGTATGCTACCAACATCAGTCCCACAATAGGTCTAATGGCTGGGACTCCCCTGAAAGCTGTAACTGAATCTCGAAACCCAGTGTAGTGCATGGAAGCACACCTGAACCCAAGCATCAAGGCAATCTTGGTACACTCCATTTGGTCCCTGATGAAGCATAATCCATCCTGGACAGTCTACATGCTCTTCAGTGGCATCCATCACCATAATAAACTACCTGGCAAAACATTCTCCCCACCAACACGCTGCACAATAGAAACATAATGTAATGATCTAGCCCCTAAATGTGGAACTACTAAATGCTTGTACAGCGAATAGTTCAGCCCTTGCACAAATCAGGAAAGACTCAATCGCACACCTCTTCAACATGTACCGCACCATCTAAGTTCACATGGGCCCTTTCATGTCATGCTGACTGTAAAGCTGTACTGATCAATTATCAGTCCTAGGACCACTTCAAGTCCAGAGGGCTGCACAGACAAATTCCTGCACAATATTTTGGTAAGCCAAACTATGGGTATGATGCTGGTCTGTCAGTTAATAATAATGCTAGGAGCCTTTTTTAAGGAGAACGTAAAAACCATTGCACTGCCCCGCTCTTGCCAGATTGTTACTCTGTCCTGAGCAAACAAAGATAGCACTCCATGATATTTTGACAAAGCCAAGTATACATCAGGGCCACAATGGAACCCCTCTAGTTTGCGCCAACATTGGCAGACTCTGGCAACCAGCAGGTTAGCTACGCAAGTTCCATCGAACTAGCATCAGCCCTGTGACTGACCTACGCATCACACAAGACAACCCGCTCAATGTTTTGTGGATTTGCTTTACGATGCACCTTGATGCATGAATGCCTTTTCCAGCACAAATTACAGGACAGGTGACTCATTCCAAACTACAGAGGGCAAATTAATTTTATGGCCACCCCCATTTCTAAATAACAGTCAAAATATACACCCTCCTGATCATACTTTAATAGAACCCACATATTTTTTGGGGTGGGGGAATACTATTCCTAACTCCATATCCACGTAACACACACACACACACACACACACACACATATATATATATACATATACACACACACATATATACGCACACACATATATATTATATAATATATGTCCGCTAAGTACATATATGTGGAGTTAGGTATAGAAAATCTATACTTACTTTGATATTTCAGTTTCTAAATTTTCGCCTCGATATTTTCATGCCATGGTATTCTGTCCTCGACATTCAGGGGGCACCCCCCCCCCAACCTCAGATTGTAGGTGGAAATTTTGCCTACTCTCACAAGCCAGCCTGCGGTCTATCTCGTGTGCTCACTTTGTCACTGGAACCAAGCTGCACCGGACTGGAGAGCCCCGAACTAGGACTAAACCGGTCTTGGGTTGCTTGCATTTCGGTTCCGAGGGGACCTGGATTGGCAATTCGGGCTGAGCTGTTCCTATTGGAGCAGGATTAAGGCCGATTTGCATATGGCTGGGTCTAACCTTAAGTGGCATAGTTGGCAAAAAAAACAATAGCCCTGCATGCAGCCCTAAATAATTATCAGTGGCCGAGATTAATTCAAGCATTCCATCTAACGCTTTTTTGTTTACTTCATATTAAATATTCAGTCATGTAACCAGCAAACATCATACTCCATTTAGGGAAAACGATCTCAAAAAATGGCAAACAAATATTTTTTTTCAAATAATGTATTGGAATAAACTATTAAAATTCAAATATTGAAAAACATTGTTAAAACGTTCTGAAATGCGTTTTATTTTGCTTTGCCAAAAACTAAGAAGGAACATCAACTGAATACGCTTCTGGGAAGCATTTTTGGACCGACTGCTACCGTACAGATGACGCATCTCTTTTAAAATTATCATTAAAATGTATTGATTTTGTAATCTTTGTTTACAAAGCTCCCTGTGCGGTTGCCACGGCTCCGGCTCTCGACGGAGTGGATTTCTCGCTAGACTTTGGGATGATGTCATCGAGTCAAAGCCTTGCAGCAGCGCGAGCACAGGAGACATCAGTCGGAAATGAAGGGGGGGGGGGGGGGGCTCGCGCTGAACGTGGCTGGCATTTTCAGGCTGTAATGGTTTTCGTGTTAAGTCTCAGCCAATAAATCACCTTGTTGCAAACCCGAGCACTAATCATGTATTCTGCAGCATACCTTCAAACGAACTTCAGGCTATTTGTGGGGTTCAGAAAACAAGGCCTTCAGGAAATCCCTCGCGCTGAAAAATTAGCTCGAATGACAACATCGTTAGCTAATGCGCGCGGCTTTCCCTAAAGCCTAAAAAGGCGCACACAGCAGCGAATAAAGGAAACGCAGAAGGTGTGCATCCATCTAAACAATGACGCAACTAAAATAACCACAACTGCTTCGGCTCCAGAGCACGCACCCTAGTAAGCGGGATGGCTGCCTTTCTTCTCCAGTGGAAAATATTTCCACACAGGGAACAAACAGTCCAAGTACCCCTCGAAAAGGATACACAGTGCGCCAAGCCACATCTCATGGAGTCCAGTGCAGAGGAGGAGGGCGGGAGCAGCTTTCCTCTGCAAATGCACCTGGCAAAGCCAATGGGTCTGGCATTCATGCGCAACCCCATGTGAAGAGAGAGGCATGAATTCACATATGCTCTTTATCACATCACAGCCTGGCATGCTGACTTTGCAAATGCGGAGGAAAAAGTAACAAAAAGGGATTGCTTTCTTTAGATAATGTATGAAGGAGCTAAATAAATTAAGGTGAATAACAGCGTGATAATTGAGAGTACTTTTCAGATATAAAATAGTCCCTTATACATCCCAATGGAAGCAATGTCTGGAAGGCGGAATGATACACTAGATATCAAACAGCATGAGGTGAGAGTACTATTACCCTGGGTACACCCAAAGTCCACTCCATATATATGTTAAGAAAACTGGTGAAAATTTGTTGTGCAGATAAATGCTCTGTCAAGCCAGACATAAAAACATGAAAGATGAGTTAAGTAGAAAAACTGATGAATACACTCACAGCACATGAGGCAACCTGCAGTGGGGAGCATGCTGTACCCACATATAGAGCAACGCACAGATGCGTGGCAAGGGTATCTGTGGTAAAATGTCCTATTGTGAGAAAATCTGATGAAACACATCTGAGAAAAAATCACCTACTGAAAGCACAAAGATACCCGAGTAGCAACGGATGGAGAGCTCTTGTACACGTAGAGGTGCCCGACTTCTTCCGAGGAAGCAGTCTTCAATAGAATGGGCCATTGTGCAGAAAAAAACATCCAAGGGTGCAGGAGACAGCCCATTATAAGGAGAGAAGGCACATGGCGCAGGCACTCACCGGTGCAATTAGAAGGCCCTTTGCACAAACATGCACAGGATCGCTCAGGGGGATTGGACAGGAGAACCTGGAGGAGAATGCCTTCTTGCTTATGAACGTATTCACCCTATAAGCCAAGGCTTAGCAGAAATATGAGACTGTAGCATGCATATGACGGTAACACATGCCAGCATATTAAGATGAACTGAAGTACATTAGGCTATGAAACACCACACACAGCTGAGGTATTCACTCTACTGACCATGGGAGACTGCAGTCCTACAGTTTTCCGCTTGCTCAAAACTTCATCAGATGTGTAGGTTGTATTTCACTATGATAGCTTTCCGTGTATACAAGCACTCAGCCCGAGAAGGGTGCCCTGCATTAGAATTACAATTATAAGCACACACATGCATTCACTGAAGATGTACATGCTGAACAGCAGGTTAGTTTGGTGTACACACACAATGAATTCACTCCTTAAGTGAAGGGGGAATTGGGGAATCAAGCCCTAGTATTCATGAATGACAGCTACTCAACGAAGGCACACCTGAGCAGGATTGCCTATTGCATAGCAATATATAGATAAGTAGATGAGCAAGGTAGGCTATCTGGCAGTGGTTCTTAAAGAAAGAAACCAAGGAGAAGAGGATGCGCCAGGGACAGTCCACTGCACATATGTAAACAATAACAGAAGTTCAGAAGGCTAAAACACAGGAGGTGGTGGTACCCCTGGCAACAGAGACAAGTGAGCTTGGGTACCATGATCTATTGTATACCTACAAACACATTCTCACCACCGCAGAGGAAGGTCAGATGTGGTGCTTTATAAACATGTAAATAGGCATGATGATAGTATGAATGGGTATTGGAAGAGCAGAAATATAGCCATAGAGAAACTGAGCTCTGCAAATGGACGGGAGCCATGACAAACAACTCCGGATCATTCACAATTAGGAGGAATATTTGTGGGTGGTGATTCCGATTGTACAGATGTAGAGTTCAATGAAGAGGCAAGTCATCAACTCCATTCTAAATGGCAGTGGGGTTGGAGTAGTTTCCAAATCCTAGAAGCACAGATGGAGAGGGTCTGTCTTCTTTTGTTTGCAGCCTAACGAAGTCCTGGTGTGTGTGTTGCTGATTACTGATGTGGTTAATTACTAAGTCATATGTAGGGGGGCCATTTCTGAAGGTCTTGTAAGTGATAAAGCTTCTCTTGCAAAGGATGCAGGGCTAGGAGGAGGAGGAGGTATAGTTAGTTCTCGAATGGGGTGATGTCATTGCACTTATGCCTTTGATGAGATGTGCTGCAGCATGTAGGATGTCCTTCAGGGAACTACTGTGGAGTCAGGGAAGCCACAGAGATGGGGATTATCCCGGTCAAGGTAGATGAGGACTAAGGCTTTGATTGCTGTTCTAAAGTCTGATTTAAAGAGAAATGGTTTCACTTTCTTCAGAAAAGAGAATTGGTACCATGTGGTCACAGTTTTACTAGTGATGTGTTCTTTGCAGGAGAGGTCAGTTTGGGTAGTCAATCGAAGGAATTTTGTGTGGATGTCATCCAGGAGGGGATGGTGGAGGAGAAGTAAAGCCACCCAGGTTAATTTCAAACAGATGGGCTTAAGTGTGTACTTCTTCATTGCTGTTGTCCAGTAAGGTCGCTCATTCTCCTACATCGCACCCAAGACATGGAATGACCTCCCTCAACACATCAGAGCCACCTACTCACTTCTTGAGTTCAAAAAGAAGCTGAAGACCTGGCTCTTCGTATAAGCACCTTGGGGAACACAAACCTACACACCAGCCCAAGCGCCTGGATACCCTCTTGGGTGATAAGTGCACTATTCAAATCAATACAACATAAGTTGAATTGTAATTATATAGTGCTTACTACCCCTAACAATTGTTTGAAAAAGTTGAAACTAAATCGGGGACAGGGGTGTTTTCCTTATTGACTTTTATTGAAGCAGAGGCAATTTCAGGCAAGAGACAGTTAAAGTAAAACCCTTTTTGGCTTAAAAAAATTGTGAGTCTCCAGTCTGAATCGGGTCTATTGGCGTGCATTAAAAGAGGAACTATGTTCGATTCTTACTCCAGTGATTTCTAGCGCCTTTTTTTGAAGGAAGTCTTCTTACTTGTTGTCACACGTATTCTTAGATCACCCCTTTATTGAGCAATTCATCTTTGAGCTCTGCAGTGCTGACCTATTGCTGGGATCCATTTCGAAATTAAACTTTTGAAAAAAGTCATCACAAAATAGCTGACTCAACATTTGGAGGAAAGTAATCTTCTGGGTGATCTGCAATCAGGTTTTAGACCCCACTGCAGCACAGAAACAGCAATCGTAGACAAGAGGAAAAAGTTATGGGAGTCTTGGGCGAGGGGACTGCAGGTTTATAGTTTTTCTTGACCAATCAGGTGCCTGGCAGAATAGTATTTATGTTTTATTTAAAAGGGAAAGGTAATAAATAGCTCCACATCTTCAAAGGTATTACCCCTCTGTATTATTTGCTTCCACATATTTGGCTGAGTCAGGGGTACTCGATGTTAACCTGAAGTGGTAAATCTGAGGTTGCTTTACATGAGCATAAAGCAACATTGAACTGTGTGAGCAACAGATTGTGTTGCTTGTATGTAACTGCTTTGAGGGTGGGCAACACCTATGTCCTCCACATGCACTATCCCTGCAATGGCATACTTTGCCTTCCACATACAACCCCGTAGACAGAAGAGCCATAAGGAGAAGATGGCGTGGAAAAAACAATCTGGGGATGTTCAGCAAGTTATGTTGGACACCCCTGAGGGATGGATGGAGGGGCAGTCACGCCTCCATAGATATGATTTCTTATTTCCAGAGGACAGGGTCAGAACCGTAAGTTGAAACGGATGATCTAAATTGCGGGGCTATTCCTACAGTAGCTGCTCTACAGTCAAGCTCCTTCTGAATTCTAGGGACCAGCCTTGCCTGAGACTCCGGCATTGACATGAACTCAGCATGGGTCACAATGGCTACAAATGTTCTGCCAATATTAACATTCTTCTGAGTCATACATACAAAAACCTGTAAAGGCTACAACATATACAAAACAATGCTGCAGGACTGGCCTTTGGCCTTCTGAAGTTTGACCCTTTTTCTAGGAAACTCAAAGTATTATATCCAATAACGTATTAGTCATAGGATCTTATACCTATCTCAGCTACTTTGTTTGTGTAGCGGGTTCGAAGGCAGGGGCAGGAAAACAGGTTGATGCACACAGGGTTTTATTTTATGGAGTACACGTCTTCTGTTAGTAGCCAGAGTTCCTAGTAACGTCGAGATGGAATGTGACAACTCTCTCCTCCTGGATGGCGCCTTTGGACAGAGGACGTCTTCGGGGAACTGCTGCCAGATCCTTCGGTCGTCCAGCTTCTTCCCGGTCTCCGATGGCTCTCGTGGGAAGAAAGGGAATGTGGAGAAATCGTGAGTGTTTTGTGCTCTTTGGTGCGAAGGAGGGGGTAGTGAAGGGGAACACTCCAAACCAGTGCCGCACGTCTAGGAAAAGGGGTGTGTGTGCAGAGAGGGGAACACACCTATGGAAGGGTCTGGTAGGGGCTGTCTTCCTTAGCCGTCGGGTTTCTCCTGCCTCCCTACCCAGCCCGCAAACCGCCCTCGTACCTCTGAGAGCCACGCTCCTCCGGGAGCGTGGCTGGGCGAAACGTGGTCCCGGTGGCCTCCTGGCTCTCGTAGTGTCTCCGCACTTTCACCGACGTCTCCGGCGCCCGCTGTCACTCCCGCTAGTTTTGGTTCTTCTCCTTGCTCCGCGTTCTCTGGTTCACCTTGTTCTTCCCGCTTCACCTTCGTCTCTCGTCCTCCGGTGGTGTAACACACCTCCTTCCGGGTCTCCGTTCTTCTTGTTGGCCTGCTCCAGTCCAAGTCATCATTTGGGGCGGAGTCAGTCGGCTCCACGTTCCAGTTAAAGAGACAGTACCCTTTATCTGCTGGACTTCCGAACGATGGGGGGGGGGGGGAGCGATACTTCCAGTCCTCCTGCTGCTGTAAAAGAAGAGTTTGTTCTATTGTAGGTGCGTCGTACCATTGTGTTGAGTGTCCATTATAGTCCCCTGGCTCCTCTGCCCCGTGACACACCTCCTCCCCTGGATTCTCCCGCTCGGGGAGAGGGAACACCCTTGACAGGTAGTCCGCGCTACCATTGTCCGCCCCTTTACGGTGCTTCACCTCGAAGGTGAATGGCTGTAGAGAAAGGAACCAACGGAGGACCCTTGGGTTGTTTGCCATGTTACGACTCATCCATTTCAGGGGGGCATGGTCGGTGTACAAGGTGAAGGGATGGCCCTCTAAGTAATAACGTAGCTTGTCTACAGCCCATTTCACGGCCAAACATTCTTTTTCAATGGTGGAGTATTTCGTCTCCCTGGGAAAAAGCTTTCTACTAATGTAAAGAATGGGATGGTCTATTCCGTCAGGGGACACTTGAGAGAGGACAGCCCCTATCCCGTGATTCGAGGCATCTGTGTGTAAGAGAAATGGTCTGGTAAAATCAGGGGAGGCTAAAACAGGGCTAGTCGTGATGGTACGTTTTAGGGACTGGAATGCCTATCATTGGTTCAGTGGGATACAGTAGGGCCCGAGAACTCAGGTCCTTCCGTAGTGTATCAGTCAGTGGGGCAGCTACCTCTGAAAACTGGGGGATGAAACGCCTATAATACCCTATTAAGCAGAGAAAGGCTCTCATCTACCGTTTGGTACTGGGAAAAGGGGTTTCCATTATGGCTTTGATCTTCTCGTTTTGAGGGGCAATCAACCCATGACCCAGAACATACCCCAAGTATTTCACCTTTTGGTACCCCACTCTTGATTTTTTTGCATTAACGTGTAATCCGGCATCTTGCAAGGCCCTCAAAATGGTCTGTAGGTGCTTCTGGTGTGTCTTCCAGTCCGGGCTGAATACGACAATGTCATCTAAATATGCGGACGAAAAAGACTGGTACTCCTGCAGGACCGTGTTCATCAGGCGTTGGAAGGTCGCGGGTGCTCCGTGCAACCCGAACGGGAGCACCGTAAACTCATATAGACCGTCGGGAGTTGAGAAGGCTGTCTTTTTCCTGTCTTCCTCTCGTAAGGGCACTTGCCAATACCCTTTGGTCAAGTCCAACGTGGTGATGTACCTGGCATCACCTAGTTTTTCTATCAATTCGTCAATGCGAGGGATAGGGAAGGCATCGAAAGTAGAGATCTCATTAAGGGCCCGAAAGTCCATGCAGAATCGTCGGCTTCCGTCAGGCTTGGGCACCATTACAATCGGGGACGACCACTCACTCCTTGAAGGCCGGATCACTCCTAACCTCAGCATGTCCTTTACCTCTTTTTGGATGGCGACTCTTCTGGCGGCAGGGATCCTGAAGGGACGTTGTTTAACAATCTTCCCCGCTGGTGTTTCAATGCTATGCTCTGCCAGGGTGGTTCTCCCAGTAGTGTCCGAAAAGAGAGGTGCAAAAGGGGTCAGCGTCTGTTCTAGGGTCTTCTTTTCTTCGAGGTCGAGCTCGTCGTTGATCACCAGGTGTTCTAGGGTGCTGGAGGTCGAAGAAAGAGTGGGTAACGTGAGGTGAGCCATTTTGGGTGGAGGGCCCAACCACTTCTTCAGAAGATTTATATGGTACAACTGGGTACGATTGGGCGTTATCTGTACCCTATAAGTGGTTCTTCCAATAGTGTCGACAATTTTATATGGACCTAACCACTCAGCTTGGAATTTCTTCGAGGAAGAGGGAAGCAAACCCAGCACCCAATCGTGTAGATCAAGCGTCCGCCATTTCTTGCCTCTATCGTAGAAGGTTTTTTGTTTTTCTTGTTTTCTTCCAGGTTGGAGTAGGCTAAATCTCTGAGCTTCCCAATTTTCGCCTTCAGGGCCTGGGCGTACTCGAGCATGCCCCTGGTTTCTGTTGCCTCCTCTCTCTCCCAGGCTTCCTTGGTTATCTCCAAGAGGCTTCGCGACTGTCGTCCATACAGCATCTCAAATGCAGAACACCCTAGACTGCTTTGTACTTGCCCTCGGATCACATAGAGGGCGAGAGGCAGTATCTGATCCCATTCTTTCCCGTTCACGGTCAACATCTTCTTTAATGTAGACTTCAGTGTGCCGTTATACCGTTCCACAAGTCCGTCCGTTTGAGGATGGTATACGGATGTCTTGATATGCCGCAGGTCCAGGAGCTGACAAACCTCCTTCATAAGGCGTGAAACGAACGGGGTACCCTGATCCATTAGGATTTCCTTGGGAAAGCCAACTCGAGAGAACACTTCCAGTAACTTATCTGAGATGTTGCGAGTCGTGGCTGTTCTCAGGGGAAATGCCTCGGGGTAGCGGGTTGCATAGTCCACTATCACTAGGGCGTACACATTTCCCTTTTTTGTACGGGGTAGGTGTCCGATCAAGTCCATCCCTATGCCCTCAAAGGGGGTACAGACTATGGGAAGGGGTTGTAAGGGAACCGCTGGGGGTCTGTGTGTGTTTTTCTTTTGGCAGACCTCACAGGACTGGCAATAGATCTTCACATCCCAGTAAATCCCTGGCCAATAAAAATGTCGGATTACGTTTTGGGTGGTCTTTTCAGCCCCGGTATGCCCTGCGGTAAGGTGTGAGTGTGAGAAAAAAGTACTTGTTCCCGGAAAGAAATGGGGACTAAGAGTTGGTGTGGTTCGTTGGGACCAGCCTGTCGGTACAGCAGCCCTTCCTTCATGATAAACCTGGGAAATGCTGGAGGGTTGCTGTCTTGGGTGGCATGTGCCTGCTCCCAGGCATTAAACAGAGTAGCATCGTTGGCCTGGGCGAACTTAAAGCTCCTATCACCTAGCCATGGTTCCGCTGTTGTGAGAGCCGGAACCGAACCGTCTACCTGCTTCTCGAGACCCGCCTTTCTATCATGGGTCAGAGCCGCCTGATGGAATAGGTCTAAGAACTCAGGGATGTCAGTACCGAGTATTAGCTCCTCGGGGAGTCCCTCCAACACCCCCACTCTAACCTGATATGACAACCCATTAGCCAGGGTGAGTGTTATGGTAGCAAGGGGGTAGGGCCTAACATCACCGTGCACGCACCTAATGTGTACGGTGGTATCTGGCAGTAGCCGACTATCAGGTACCAGGAGTCTCTGTATTACTGACTGCCTACAACCAGAGTCTAATAGGGCTCTTACTTTCCTCCCGTTCACCTGTGCACTTACGTGGAACGCACTCCCCATCTCCGCGGTGTACAATATGGACTTCGGCATAAAACCCACTTCCATGGGCTCCTCCGTGGTTCTCTTCCTAGGGCAGAGACGGGCGATGTGGCCCCAATCCCCGCATTCGAAACACTGGGGTCCCTTGACGCTGGGTAGGTCTGGTTTTATTGGTCTGTGTTTCAGGGGCTCGGGGATGGGGCGGTATTTTCTTACGTTTTTCGGGGGGTTTATGCAGTTGGTTTTTTCGATGTCCCACAAGGAGGGTCGGGGTTGTGCCCGCGAAAAGGAAGTAGCCATCTTAATAGCCTGTTCAGTTGTCAGGTGCGTGTGTTGACGCAGCCATTTTTGGGTATGAAAAGGGAGGGCGTCCAAGTACTGCTCCAGGTATATTTTATCCAAGATTTCCTCCATGGAGCTAACTGCCGGGGTCAACCATTTATCCGCCGCCATCTTGAGCCTAAAGAACAGGGTTTTGGGGTTCTCCCCTGGGGCACCCTTCTCTTTGAGAAACCGCACCCTGTATGCCTCCGCGTCTAGGCCCAAGTGGTCAAGTATGATCGCTTTTATATCCTCGTATGGGGGTGTCTCCTGTGGTGTTGGCCACCTGGTAAGCGGCTTGGGCCTCTCCTGTCAATAGAGGGGCCAGAAAGAACGGCCACTTCTCCATGGGCCACCCACAAGCCCTGGCCGCTCGTTTAAAATTTAGCAGGAACGCGTCCGGGTCCTCACCGGCCATATACTTTTGTAGAGATATCCCTGAGGGTGAATGGTGTACTGTATGGAGCTCAGGTAGCAAGGCAGAGGGCCGTTCGGCCATCATTTTCTGGAGTCCGTCCGTCTGGTCCGTGATAGTGTCTTTGAATATGTTGCGATCCGCCTGGGCTGACTTCATTTGCCGCTCTACAGCCCAGCTAAGCTTCACCTGTCCCTTCACGAGGTGTTGGATTAACGCGTCCATCTCAGTCGTGCAGATGGTGTTGGATGATCCCACTTCTGACACCAGTTGTAGCGGGTTCGAAGGAAGGGGCAGGAAAACAGGTTGATGCACACAGGGTTTTATTTTATGGAGTACACGTCTTCTGTTAGTAGCCAGAGTTCCTAGTAATGTCGAGATGGAATGCGACAACTCTCTCCTCCTGGATGGCGCCTTTGGATAGAGGACGTCTTCGGGGAACTGCTGCCGGATCCTTCGGTCGTCCAGCTTCTTCCCGGTCTCCGGTGGCTCTCGTGGGAAGAAAGGGAATGTGGAGAAATCGTGGGTGTTTTGTGCCCTTTGGTGCGAAGGGGGGAGGGGGTAGTGAAGGGGAACACTCCAAACCAGTGCCGCACGTCTAGGAAAAGGGGTGTGTGTGCAGGGAGGGGAACACACCTATGGAAGGGTCTGGTAGGGGCTGTCTCCCTTAGCCGTTGGGTTTCTCCCGCCTCCCTACCCAGCCCGCAAACCGCCCTCGTACCTCTGAGAGCCACGCTCCTCCGGGAGCGTGGCTGGGCGAAACGTGGTCCCGGTGGCCTCCTGGCTCTCGTAGTGTCTCCACACTTTCACCGATGTCTCCGGCGACCGCTGTCACTCCCGCTACTCTCGGTTCTTCTCCTTGCTCCGCGTTCTCTGGTTCGCCTTGTTCTTCCCGCTTCACCTTCGTCTCTCGTCCTCCGGTGGTGTAACACACCTCCTTCCGGGTCTCCGTTCTTCTTGTTGGCCTGCTCCAGTCCACGTCATCATTTGGGGCGGAGTCAGTCGGCTCCACGTTCCAGTTAAAGAGACAGTACCCTTTATCTGCTGGACTTCCGAACGATGGGGGGGAGCGATACTTCCAGTCCTCCTGCTGCTGTAAAAGAAGAGTTTGTTCTATTGTAGGTGCGTCGTACCATTGTGTCGAGTGTCCATTATAGTCCCCTGGCTCCTCTGCCCAGTGACAGTTTGGCACAAAGATTTTCACAGTATAAGCCTTCCCCAAACTTTGCTCTGCCTCTCCAAAATTGTTCTTACTTCCCCGGTTTTAGAGGGCTAAGCAGGGTGGTAGATCCTTTTGAGTTCATAGTTCGAGATAATGGAACAATCTCCACCGAAGTCTGAAAAATGAACCCAGCCTGCTTAAGGTTAATGAATTGTTAAAAACGACTTTATAGTGCCAATGGGGTGTATGTTTGTGCTAAACAACACAATTGAAACAACAGAATCGACTACACCTTAACTTGTTGGCATGCCGATCACCAAAGGTACTTTGAAATGCCTGCATGGGCACCTCTACAATCTTTCGCATTGCTCACACTTATTTATGGATGTACGATGAGCTAGTTTAAAAAAAAAAAAAAAAACTTATGTCAAGCCCTGCCTCCCGGCTGGCAGAGAAAAAAGACTTGGGTTCCATGTTTGCTTATATTGTATTAGTATGCACTCATGTGTCGTGCTGCATAACTGCTAGGGCACCTAAAAAAAAAAACCACATTCCTGCACATTATGCTGGTTGTACAGACCATGCCATCTATAGGTATAACTTTGCTATGACTGCTAGAAGGCTAGCAGTTTTTCAGGGTGTCATCAGTTGAAGGGTTGATGGACCAAGGAATGGGGTCACTGAGGCTGCCCAGGAGTAGAAACAGCAACAACGAGCAGGCCCACATGGGAACGATGCATCTGCGGGTCAAACCAAGCACATGTGCATTCAGGGAATGCCTGTACATAGCAGGAACTGCTCTTCTCTTATGAAGTACCTGGGGTCACTTCAATTTGCAAAGTAAACAATGAGGTCTACACCACTGAGATATCCGCAGTGACGGTTACAGCTCCACCTCGACCACCCTTCACAGGATAAAGATGGCCATCACAGTATTTCTGAGGCAGAAGGACCAGCTACCTTTGAAACTCAGGTTTTTACTGAAAGGAGTAGATGAAATGTCTTGAATAAAACGTTGTTTACTGAATACGTATCCTCTACATCACTAGGTACTTTGATTTACATTTGGTTTGAAAACTTTAATTTGAAATGAAGCTAATCTTTCCCAAGTTATATTTTGAAATTACGTAAATTAATATTGTCACTCTATTCCTAGATTATCTGGGGAAAGATGCTTGTCTCAGACCTTCAGCACAATGGTCTTCAGCATACCATTAAGTGTAGTAAACACATCACTTCTGGGTATTACTATCGTGTATGTTTTATTATTGTGAAACTAAAGAGGGCTTTCTAAAAAAAAAAAAAAAAAAGCATTCAACAAAAGTTTTCAACCGAGTCCCTTTAATTTGTATTTCAACAAATTATTTTCTAACAAAATACTCAATACTACCATGCCCTCTATTTAATTCATCTAAAAAATAAAAAAAAATAATAAAAAGGTGGTTAAGACAGCTCCACACTTCCAACAGGTTTAAGAAGTTGTTGTACACCACAGCTAGAAGCGCAATACTCAAGGTGCCCACCAAAGAACCAAGCAACAGGTTTGCAGACATTTTGAACCGTCACTTTGTTTCCTGCTACACCAAGTGACTGGCTTTTGCTAGTAAAGGCGTGGCCGGGTGAGGGGCTTCTTAGCACCCTTGTGTAGAAGTCAACGGTCCGGGGACGGGTTGAAATGCCCAATGGGCAGCTGTGGCAGGAGAAACACAACAAGGCGCCCATCTAACTGCACTTCAATTCTACCATCCCGCCAACTCATTTATAGGCACTGTGGAAGTGAGTGCTCTGGTTTTGTAGGTTTTCTTCGTGCAAGATCGACATGAGAAGCCAATATCATACAAACCCTGTTGGACTTGGCCCTTTTTGCAGGGTTATCCCCAAACTTTTTGCTTCTTCCTCCTATTTTTTCCTGACCTGTTGTTGCTGGTTTTAGGACTCTGGGCACTTTACCACTGCTGATCAGTGCTAAAGTACACATGCTCTCTGTGTAAATTGTTAATGTGATTGGTTCTCCGTGATTGGCATATTTGATTTACTTGTCAGTCCCTAGTAGAGTGCACCGAGTGTGCCAGGGCTGGTAAATCAAATACTACTAGTGGGCCTGCAGCACTGATTGTGCCACCCACACGAGTAGTCCTGAAACTGTAACTCGGACTTGCCACTGCAGTGTCTGTGCGCAGTTGTTAACTGCCATATCGACTTGGCAAGTGCACCCACTTGCCAGGCCCTAACCTTCCCTTTTCTTACATGTCAGTCACCCCTAAGGTAGGCCCAAGGTACCCCTGTGGGCAGGGTGTGGTGTATGTGAAAGGTAGGACATGCCCTGATGTGTGTGGCATGTCCGGATAGTGAAATACTGCCAATTTCGTTTTTCACTATTGTAAGGCTATCTGTCCCCATAGGAAAGCATGGGAGTTCATTTATGACATCTTATAAACATAACTTACCATTGGGACCAGATAAGAAAATTAAGTTTAGTATGCCTGAACTCAGAATCTAAAGATGCATCTTTTAGGAAAAGTGATTTTTACATTCTGAGTTTGAAAATACCACTTTTAGAAAGTGGCTATTTTCTTGTTCAACCATCCGGTGTGCCTCTCTCTGTTTGTGGATTGACTGTCTGGCTTTGGAGTGACAGGGGCTGGGGAGGTGCAGTGGCTCCAGGAGTCTGGATGAGTCAGCACTAGGTTGAATAGGCCTGATCTGCATTTAGAGTGGTGGGAGGACTATCACCTGTACCTGAATAGGGCTAGGCCTGCCTTCCACAATGAAGGCTCCGCCCCCCTGTGGTGCGTCTGGAGCCAGGGCTCACACTGACAATGGAGGTTGTTGTGCACTTGCAAAGTGCCCCACAGAACTGGTTTTGGCTGGGTACAGACACTCTCTGCCTTCAGAGAACAAAGCATTTTTGTGTATAAAAAGGAGGGGCCCAGACCCCAGACTTTTAGATCACTTCTGGGAAATCAAGCGGAACCTTTGCCAAGGAGAAGAGCCGGATAGCGGAAGATGAATACTGCCCCTGTGCTGTTTGGGGTTGGCCTGCAGTGGCTGCTTGCTGCCAAGGAAAGGAGAAAGAGGACTTTGCTGTTTGCTTTGTCACCTGCTTGAAGAAAAGATCTCCAAGGGCTTGAAACTGAGCTTGCCTCCTATTCTGAAGTCTCAGGGACACAAAGACTTCACCACCAGCTCCCCTGAATTCCCTTGCTGCGAATTCCAACCTGCAAAGAGGCGCCTGCTGCTGTTTAGGACCTCTAGAGACTGTTTGTCGCTGGGAGCTGGAAAATCGTTGCAACATCGAAGAAGCGCGACGCATACGCACCTGTTTCCGACGCATCGCCGAAGAAACCGACCCAGCACCTGCCGCGGCTCGAGAAATCGCCGCACGATGCATCGAGTGCAACGATCTCTGAACTCCGAGATCACCGCACTGATCCCGATGCAAGCCTGCTGTGTGGCTGCACGAAGCCACGCATCGTACCGGATCGAGGCGCCAAGACTGTCGCCTCGTTGGGGGCCGCAGTAAGAAACAGACGCATCAACTCCCCACACAGTAAGAAAATGACGCATCACCTCCTCTCCGGTAAGGAATCGACGCATCAACTCCCCTGCGCTGCAGTAAGGAACCGACGCATCACCTCCCCCGGAGCAAGGAATCAACGCTTCACCTTCCCTGAGTGTAAGGAACCGATGCATCACCTTCCCTGCGGCCACTTTGTTTGTTTTGCGTGACGCATCTAAGGTACTTTTGAGAAAAGTGTTGCAGTTACAACTTGCATTGAACTGAACTATTTCTACCATCTGAAAGTCATATTTTTAATTACTGTATTGTGGATTTATGTCGTTTGGTCTTGTTTTGGTTTAGATAAAGATTACTTATTTTTCTAAACTGGTGTGGTGTCCATTTGTAGTGTTTTCACTATATTATTGTATGTGTTCACAAATGCTTTACACACTGCCTCTGAGATATGTCTGTCTGCTCGTGCCAAGCTACCAAGGGGGTGAGCAGGGGTTATTTTAGGAGTGTATCCCCCTTGCCCTGACTAGAACCAAGGGTCCCTATTTGGACCAAGGTACCTACCTCTGCCAACTAGAGACCCCCATTTCTAACAAACCCTCGATAGGAAATCAACATTCTTATACATTTCTTTTACAGATACTTCATTCTCTTTTACTTTTGATTGTGGAACTGGGCAGAATGTGTGTGTGGGGAGTCATCATACCAGAAAAAAATTGTGGTTCTTACTCCAGTTAAAATGATCCTCTACTTTTAATCTTCTGTTGAATACTTTTGTTTTGTCGAAATTACCCATCAGGAAATTATTGTATTTAAACTGCACTATCTACCAGTGAGCTTCAGACACCCCCCAAGCAGCTACATGAACATCGTATGTTCAAGATCCACATCACAGTCAACTACTTCCTGAATGGAAATCCTGCACCCATTTCTCCAGCAACATCACAGACTTCATCTCACCCCTCATCATCAGTGCCAGCTCCTTTATCCTCTTCTGAGATCTTAACTTTCAACTAGAACACCACACTGACCCAAACACTACAGCACTTCGAGAAAACCTCAGAAATCTCAGCCTCACCCAGTACGCTACCAAACCGACCCCCACCATCGGACACCTATTGGACCTTATAAGGAACATCACAATCTGCAAGCTACCAACTATGGCCTGGACCACGCCCTTATCAGTTTCAGCATACCCAGCCCACACCAACACAGAACTACCACCACTGTTCCAGCCCACAGCAGCTGTAAAAGCATCAAAAAAGAGGGCTGGGCTTCCGCCCTCTCAGCACACTGGCCGGAGCACACCAGCAGCTTGCCGAAAGCCATCAAGAACCTAAACAGCTTGATCACTACATGCACCAACACCCTGGCTTCCGCCAAGCGCAACCCAATGGCTTTTAAGAAAATGAGCACCTGAGAGAGGCTGTAAGCAAGTGTTGTGGTGTGAAGGGATAGAGGATGAACTCTGATGGAGGTGGAAGAACCATAATGTGTACAGCTCTCCCATGAGTCCCACTTCATGGGATCAGTTTACAAATAGCATCTTGGAGGCAGGGGAAAACACAATATATATATATATAGAAGGGTAGGTATGAATAATGGGGTGTTCCCACCCAGAGTGTCAAGTGTCACCACTTACAACTGAAGCCTCAAAAATTTAAAATGTTCTCTTCCCATTCCTCATGAATAATTGACATTAGTTTTGTTGCCTACTTACTAATGTACGGCAATTCAGTTCTATTTAGTGTGTCTGTTCTAGATGTTTCAGCTCAAAAACAATCCACAACATTAACAAGTGTTCCCTCATTAAATACATTTGTGCATAGCTTTTTGTACCCATGGCACATGAGCACAGCTGATCAGTGTGAGCTGGAATTGGTCTACTATAAGCACGCAAGTACTCAAACAATTCATAACACTACGCTCACACTGATGCACTTCACACCAATGGGAGAGGGGAACAAAATTACCTATAAGATACAGAGTAGAGTACAGACACACGCATACACACATACTACACCTAACACTTGCAATCTCACCTTTCCAGGGCATCCAGTTTGGGCGCCTTCCTAGTCTTCCAGTGAAGCCTTTCCTGTTTGGGTCCTTTACAACTAGGAAAGGCATTGGCCAGAATCCATGCTTCTTTACTTTTCTCTCCCTGCTATCCTCCTCTAAATGCATCTTTCTATTCTATTACTTACACTACTATTTACTTCCATTCCACAGCACTAACACGCTATCGACACTACTAGTCCAGGGAGCACCTGATGTCCATAATGTCACTGCCACTGGCTGCTCATAGATTAACTTCATAGAGCACTTGTCTTGGCTGTCTGTTGTCAATGCATGACTGATGTTCCTTTGTCTTTCCTGAGTGAATCCCTTAGATATTTACCGAGGCTAAAACAAATCAAGATATGACACAAACACACTTTTAGGGGTTTTGGTTGTTATTTTACTGCTTAGCAATTCGAATTCGACACTGCAGTCCTCATTAAAAGGACACAAGACCCTCATCCACAGAGGTGGCATGCTTCTTTATTGGGTTTTGTTCTTGCCCCAGTCTTTCTTCACGCCAGGATGGGATCCTAATTAGAAGTGACGTGCTTTCGACTGATGGTGATACTAATAATACAGTGCTATCCGTAACATACAGGATGGTTTATGGGAGTAGGGGGGCCCATAGAGGCCGAATCTGATGTTTTATTTCGGTTTCCCTGTTGTAAAGCTAACACAATGTGGGATATAGATGAAGGCAACAATCTCTCTTATGTAGGTCAAAACTTTTCAGCCACTTAGTAAACTCCAAGCAGTCTCAGAATTTCTGGAGGACCAAATTCCCATCTTCGGTACCCACTATCAACCTACCCGTGTAGGTGTCACATGCAGCATGATCTCTGTAGGGTGCATTAAGTGCAACCGATATTTTATACATTTTAAAAATCCAGATGTAGTGTTATCAATCTGGATCAAAGCCCTAATCTATGTTAAAAGGGGCTACGTAGACGAGGATACCAACAGATTCACCCTACCGACACATTGGCCATGGTAATGCAGAATCGGGTTGATTCACTCAATTGGAAGCATCAAGATCCTCCTCCAATTTAGGCAATTATGGCTGCTTGTAGCTAGTAAATGAACATGATCATCTTGTCACCACTCTTGGATGGGCCCAACAGAGAATTTGCCCTGGCTGCCTCACACCAGTGAAGGACTGTTGTTTGTCTTTGTCACTCCTGGGCATTTATTCTGGCTGCCAATAGCTGGTGCATGACCACCAGTTGCTCTTCGGAGGACCCAAAGGGGCATTTATCGTAGCTGTCTATTAACAGAGCAGGACGTACTGATTCTCTTTCAATCCTGAGGTAGACCCTAGCAACAAATTCTGAAACTTGTCTTGCTCCGCTAATTCTCAATGAGAAATCTTTGAATGTTATCAATACAAGCCGAGCATTAAGCCATAGCCTCCTTGATTTGTGACTTTCCAAACTATTTGCTTTGTTTGTGTAGATTATTTGTGGGCTTGAACATCCCTTGGCTGCCTGTAACCAGTGCATGCATGAGGATTACACCTGTCACTCATGGGTGTACTCGAAAGACTATTCATTCCGACTGTTTTTCTTGTGGGCTCCTAGAGCATTATTAACAACTGGGGCTTGAAAGCAGTGATGGCCCAGGGCTTGCTCATCTGTAACACTTGAGCGGATGGATAAGCCCTGTAGAGCTTCTACTCTAGCTGCCGGGAGCTGGTGCTCTCCTAAGGGTCCCTACTTGGTCCTATCACTCCTCAGTAAGTCCTAAAAAGCAATTACCACGGCAGTGTTCCTCCTGTGGGTTGCACTCTGACATTCATGGATGGACTCGGCTCATTTGCCACGGCTGGCTGCATACAGACCATGTCTGAGGGTCACCCAGGAAACTTCATAAGAGCATCTGGCACGACTGCTTGTATCCAGCGCATGAAGCGTGCTGCTTCTCTGTCGCTCCTGAGTTGGTACCCGTCAGACCTGCCCAGTCATGTAGTATGATAAATTACTGTAAAGTGCATGGGTTCCATCTCTAGCTCCTCTGCCCACTATTATTGGTCTAGGTGCAATGGCCTAAGACAGGGTAGGAGCAACACTTTGGATACTCACGCACAGCACCAAAATGCTCCCCAATTGGCCACATTGCACCTCAATACACTTCCAACAAAGCCCTTCCCCATGCAGTGGAGCGCGACCTGCCTGCACCTAATGCACTTCAGTACTGCGTCAGGGTAATGAAGCACTACACATAACTGCAATACGAGCGCAGGTGAATGTGGGATCCAGGATTGGTCTATTGAAAATATGCACCCACAGAGGTGCTCACCTGAGCATAGGAGGATGAACTAGGCCCGCAGCAGCTGAGGGCTAGCTGCAGGGAGTTGTGCAGCACTCATACACCAGTTGGTTCTCATCACTGCAGAGGCAGATGAGGTGCAAAAATGACGGAATGTACACATATACGTACACACACACAACTTATGTAAACACACACATGGCTGCTAACAGCAGCAGGCAAGAGTGGGATGCTGCTAAAAACCCTTTGTAAACACATGTAAGTACTCACCTCAACAGAGGCAGGTGGGTTAGTTATGCTATTGTGCTCCTGACGTCTCATCGAGGCAAAGGTGGGAAGCAGCAGGAAACAGCCCACTGTAAACACAAAGGTGGGCACAGCAGCACGGAAAAACAGGATAGGGAATATTACAAACACACGCCAAGAACTCGCCGCACCAAAAGGAAGCAGACCTGCTTGAGAGCAACCCAGTAAAAACACACAGAAAAATAGGTGCACAGCTGGAAGTTGACCCAGGCAGGGCACACAGGTACTCACCACAGCAGAGAAGGGTGAGCCGCAGGACTCTGCACAGGGGGAGGCTCTCCATGCTGGGGGGTCGCCAGTCTGCCGGGAAGCGCCGGGGAGGGGCGGCGGGACATGAACAGCTCTATTGTCCGGCGGCGGCTGTGCACAGCGTGGGGGAGCGCACGAAGAACGAGGCGGCCGCTGCACCCGGCAGCGCGCGGCTCCGACCCCGGGCTCATGAGGTGAGCAGCACCGGGCACCGCTGAGACCCCGGATCATTGGCTGCAGCTGTGCCTGGCCCGGGTGCGACACCGCCGCGCGGCCTCGGTCCCGGCAGCTGCCCGCAGAAGGATGGAGCCGGCTCGGCAGGTTTGCTCGACACCCCCACACATCCCAGGGCCCGATGAAGGGACAAAGCCGGCTGCTGGAGGTGTCAGCATAGCAGGAGCTCCGTGCTCGGCTCCCGCAGACCTGCCAGCGGCTTCCTCGGATGTGCGTCTCCTTGCCGCGCCTCTCCCGTGTGTTACAGTCTCCGCCTTACCTGCCTCCAAGTGATCAAATCTGCCCCTGGTGGTGCTTTTTCTTTCACCCCTCTCTCATGCTGCCCCCTTTCTGTCTGGTTGGTTCGCCTTTCTCTCTACGATGCAGCTGTTTCTGCTGCTGGTTTCCCTTTTCGGTCTCCCCGGTCCTCCTCGTCAAAACCATCCCTCCAGAGCCCCGGTATTTTCCTTTTGTAATCCCGGCTCCCCCAGCGCGCCCTCTCCCAGTGCGTTCCTTCCTGCTCTCCCCTTCCCCTGTGCAACCCCCTCCTGAGCGGTGAGGTCTCCCCGCCTCCTTCTCCCAGAGGTTCCCTCCACTCCTGCACAGGTTGGAGCAGCAATGCTACTGCTGGATCAAGTCATGTGGCCACCTCGGTGCTGTGCAGTAACATTGTCAATGTTAATCAAAACAAGCACAAAGGGTCGTCCAAACAAACCCGAGAGAACCCAAATTCAGAAAAAATAACCCAAAACAAACCTAACCTAGATAACACATGCTTTAGTGACTTAGGTGGAAAACATTAGCCGGAGAAGACGATTTCATGTATTTGTTTGGCCCTTATTTCTAATTGCCTCACCAGAATATTATAGATTTTTAGTCTCAAAACAGCTCTAAAAACCATTAACATTTTTAACATTAAGCAGTGCATTCTAAGTTTGAGCAAAATATCCTGCAGTTAAAATACTATTATGCATAAAAAGTCATTACAACATTTAGAGGAGTGAAGATCGTTTGTTGAGCCGGGGTAGCTCTATGCTTGCTCAAGTCAGGGAAGATACAAATGCCTAAACTAAACTTAAGTACTGGCCAACACCAGGCCCAGCAATTTATTTTCACCTGACCGTGGGGCCATAGTACTCATGGTCCATAGTCAATTCGCAAGTTAAAGAGCTGGTGTGTTTTGCAGCTTAAAGGCGTGAATCGAGGAGACTGAAAGTACATAACAATAAGCTTTGTACTGTGGAAGTATTTCTGTATTACTTCTTTTTAGACAAATCTTTGAATAGCGGCATTAAAAAACTTTACCCCCCTCTCCCCCTGCAAGCTAGGGGTACAGACGGGCCATTTAACCAAGTAATTACCGCTTGCCTGCAAGAGCGTATTTTAAGGTTTCTGTGGATTGATTTCAGGAGTCTTTTCCTTGTGCCAAGGGTACTGCACATACACAGAAGATGTGTACTAGTGACTCTTGTTTATATCCACAAAGTCGACAAGTTGGATTTTGCGGCTGGTATTTCGAGGAGGGAATAAGATCTTTTGTCTCCATGTTACCAAAACAAAAAAGCATGAACTGGTGCTTTAATACCTGCGAAAAAAGGGGAAATGCGCTGACCGATACTCCTGGGGGCGCAAGTTGTTATATAAGTTTATCACCATCCAGGCATGTCCTCTTCACGCAAATATGTTCTTTTTCTGCTAGATGAGATCCGAGTTGAGGTATTTAGTGCTTGATTAAGTGCAGATTTTCCCATGCTTGCTGCCCAGGCTTCTTGCATACCTAGATCCTTAATGGCCTGGTTTAGGTGATTTCCCCAAGAGCCTTTAAAGTTGCTGTGTTGTTGTTCCTCAATTTCCAGCCTGCATAAGTTGTTGATAGATCCCCTTTCAGAATCACGCAATCTCCAGCACAATTTGATAAACTCACTCTTGCACTGACATGCTTGACTTTTCAAGCCAAACTCTAGGCAAACTTGAACTGGTGAAGCTGACTTTGGGATATTAAACACAGATTTATAAACTTTTGCTTTGATCTTCTTAAGAGTGACTATTTCCTGTCCCCGCATAATTTCCGTACCCTAGGACACAGTTGGCAGTAGCCAAGTAGACATTACCCATGGCTAAATGATGGACAGCTCAGTTTCTGATTTACTATTTTGGTGAACCCATAGTTTAGCGACTGGGCTTTTGCCTGGATAGCAACCAGATGGTGTTTGCAGGTCATTTGATGAACCATGGTAAATCCCAAATATTTATATGGGGGAACTACCTCCACCTTTTTTCTCCCTAAAAACCAAGAGTGTGTCTTGAATTTGGAGTCAACCAGCTGAACCACCTTAGTTTTATTTAGGTTTAACTCTAACCCTTGCTCCTCCATATAGTTGTTTGGCCTTCTCTACTAGGAGGGTTAGTGCTTTTAAATTCCTTAATGTCCCCATGCCTGCTCTGAACCCTGTCTGAATTCATGGTATTAGTTGTTTTTAATCTGCCCAAGCTTTTAAAGATATAGTAGACAGGATGCGTAGAGCTTTGCTTCAACATCGATTAATGCTATAAGCCTATAGTTGAGTGGTGATGCAGGATTTCCATTCTTGAAAATGGGATGAAAGATGTTGCCTTTCCATGAGTCTAGTATACGATTAGAATGGTGTAGATCATTGAACAGTGGGGCAAAATAATAGGCCCAGTAAGATACATCTCCTTTGAATAGTGCGTTCGGGATTCCATTTGGTCCTGCTGCGCCCTCAGATTTTAATTTCTTTAAAATTCCCATCAGTTGTTCTACGTCCACCACCGAAGTAGTCTGGTCATAATTTATAGAAACCTTGTGCATATCGGAGTTCACTTTTTTGCAACGAGTTGCGGAGTCTAGGCTTGTCTTACATTTGGCTTTGGCCTGCTGGATTCCCCCCACGCCCACTGGCTCTGACGCTGAATATATAGCAAGAACGTGAGCTTCCCTTGTAGCTGCTTCAATCCCTGCGCTATACTGTCGTTCTTTTCCAGATGTCAACCCATTCACCAGCCGCCAGCATTTTTTTGCTATTCTGATGTTTACTGTACTTGAGGAGCTTTGTCCACGGATCTTCTTGATATTCTTTTTTCCCTCCAGCAGTTTTTCTTACATTGCTTTTTCAGATTGGGGAGAAAGGTTTTATCCGGGCTCTTACCCTGTCTTAGCTCCTTTGAAACGTATATTGTTTCTCGTGTTATTTGAGACTTTTGACTTTGTAGCTCTTTATTGTTCCATACTTGCCTTCCACAGCCCCTGCCTTTATTGGCTCCATTTATGCACTTGAGCGGTCGTATGTTAGTTAGAAATTTTGTTAGTAATGAGTCACTTAAAAGTACCCATGCTGCTACACCCTCACTTGTTTCTGTTCCTACGGTTGCCTGCCTTTCTGAAGCGCTTTTTATAACCTCAATTGTTCCCGCACAATGGTAGACTTCTGCCATCATCTTCTCTATACCCGGGCCATACCATTTTCAGCTTTTTAAATTATAAGTTACTAGAGCGGAGATTAAATTATTTGTCGGACACAGCTGCGTGGTCTTGCACAACATCAGGATGGATTAGGGGAAGTGATCACTCTCTGGACGAGGGAGAATTTGAAAGTGACACACCTGAGGCGAAGCTTCTTCACTGATTAACGTATAGTCAATTGTTGAACTTTTCCTACCGCTTAAAAAGGTAATCGATGAGGGAGAGTCCTACTTTGTATTACAGTTCAGGATCCTAAACCCAAGTTTATCCAGCCGCTTTCTGAAACTGATTCCACTGTGATAGAGGCCCCTTTTTGTGCTGACTTTGCATAGATCATTGTTGAAGTCGCCAGAGATAATTAAAATTGAGTGCTTATTTTGCTTCTGTATGGTTTTTGTTATTTAAGCAACGTTTCCATGTAAACCCCTTTCTTTGCTTTATTGGGGTGTATACAGGGATGGCTCCTCCAATATGGCGGAGGAGCGTTGCCCCACTGCTTTCTCGCAGTGCGAGAAGCAGAAACATAAAATGGTAAAACTACCATTTTATGTTTCTGCTTCTCACACTGCGAGAAAGCAGAAGTGTTTGGTTGCGGGCGGGCGGGTGGGCGAGGCTGCTCTATGAGCAGGGCTGGGCAGGGGATGAGTGGTGTGCCCACTCCTGATTGAGCATGACTGGTTTGGTTGGCCCACTGGGGCCGCCCAAACCAGTCATGCGCACTCTGCCCTTTCTCCATGCAGGCTGCAATGCAGCCTACATGGAGAAAATGGCCTCCCCATAGGCGCCTGGCTGGGCGCCGTCCTGAACAATCACAACGCTGCCATTGCAGCATTGTGATTGGCTATGGGGAGGGGAGGGAGCTGCCTGCTTCCTGTTCCTGTCGGAGGCAGGAGAGCAGGAGCAGGAGCCGAGAAAACACGGGACCCGGCCAGCCGGCAGACAGGTACGTTGTTAAAATTTATTATTACATTTAAACCCCCCCTCCCCGCGCGAACCCCTGCCCCCCCACCCCCGATTAATGCGGACCGTGACTGGGTGTATATGTACATGTATAAGTAGCACTGCCGTACGATTCAGGCTTGCCTTCTTGAAATCCAGCTTGATTGCTTGAATCCAGTTTACCCCGAGGTCTAGTTGTACTGTAACCCAGTTGAATTTGATTGAACAGAACATGGCAAGTCCCACTTTGGGGTGTCCGAATTTCAAGTTCTTTATTGCTGGGATGTGATACCCTACATAACCTACAATATGCGTTGCTTCCAAACACCATGTCTCCTGCATCAAAATGATGTCATAGTTCTGAAGAAATTACATTTGCGTCATCTTCTTGAAGTAAGTTTCCCAGCCCATGTGTGTTCCATGAGCAGATGATTATGTAGTCCGACTCTACTGTAGGGCTTTGGTTCTTCTTGGCAGGACCAGTTAATCGCCAAACCCTTAGGCAGCCAGGGCCTGGCCTGATTGAGGATGGCCGTGGAGTCTATATACACTTGCTGGACCAGACCCTGGTGGGATGAACTTGGAAGCTTCACAATTGTTAGATTTTCAAATGGTCTTGGATTGTTACCCGCTCCTGGCACTCCCTTTAAGACTGTGCTCCATCTTGGTTTAATAGATAGCAGTGGACCTGGGTATCGCGGGGTTTCGATTTATTTTGTAGCTTTATCCCCCATGAATTGAAGGCGGCCTGATTGGCCAATATTCGGTCTGCAGTGTCCATTGTGGCCCAAGTTGTTAAGGTTGCCTTTCTGTTGCTTCTGTACCGATGCGGTCTAAATTTCAGTGACATCAAGTGTGAAGACGTAATGTGTGTCAAATCCTTTATTTCGTTTGTGAGTTTTATGATGGTTCCTCTATTTAGGGTGTTGAATGCTCCCATCAAATTGCAGTTGGGAGTTAGCAATAATTTATTTTCCTGGCACCCCCATGTTGCTTGCTCATCTTGTTGTAAATGGACATTTCGCCAACTTGTTCCTGTAGGAGTGAGGTAGCAGGTTTTCCCTTTTTGTAGTGACCTGCTCTATCTTTTCAATTTAAGTGGTCACAACTGCTTGATTCTCCCTTCCAGGTACATCTGCAACTTGTTTTAGGGGGCTAATCTCAATATTGCTCGATGTCTGTCCCTTTACCTGGGCGAGGTTGTACGTTGGTGCTGAAGTATGGGTTTCTGTTAAATCCTTGGTTTCTGCTGTTTCTTTTTATTCTAGAACATGTTGCCTCTCGAACAGTCTAGCTGCTTGAGACCTTACTTCCGTCAAAATGTCGGTGAGGATTGAGGACAGAACTTGGGACTTGTCCCCTAAAATTGTGCACTGACATGTCACTTGTTGTGTATAATTATGATTTTGCGCCCTCCGTATCAGATCGTTAAGAGCTTGCAATTTTTTTATCTATACCCACTATGTGGACTGCCAAGATCTTAGAAAGGGCCACCTGAAGTTCCTGTTTGTCCTCTTGATGATGAATTGCTGTGGACATTGCGTCCATAGTCAACAAAAAGGCCCCCACATACCCACTGGAATGCCATTAGCTCATTGCTCTGAAATTTCAGTGCCTACTACGTTAGGGTTATTATTTTCGAAGGTGAATTCGGCCTTGGTGGGAGAACTGCTACTTCGAGCCGAGAACGGACTTAGACTGACTGTTGTAGAATACAAATGTCTCGCATCCCCTTGCAAAGGGGCGAGGAGCGGCACCAATGGATGTCTAATCTGCATACACTGGCTTCATGCGTGGACACAATTGCTGAGAGTTCAATTAGCGGTTGATCCTGTGACTCAGGGCCTTCTGATTGCCCCTGCTTATTGACTATTAAAGACCTTGGGCTAAAATTACTGAGGTTTAGTGATGAGAAGGACTCCGTTGAGTTAATTTTGTGCAAAGCCACTTGTATTGTACATGATGTTGCTGGCATAGCTGTTGGAGTGCCATACGACATTTATTGACAACATCTGTTCCCGCTAGAGGGCTCATCAGTTTCTCCATTAGTTGTTTTACTTACTGAGAGTTGGTTTGGATGTGGGCTGCTAGTTTCAGGGATTGACATCTCCTCCGCTGAGGCGGAGGAGCGTCGCCCCACTCACTGCTTTGCAGCAGTGAAAGAAAGGAAATATAAAGTGATAATAACTTGATGTTATTATCATTTTATTTGTTCCTGCTGCGGTAGCTTGGGTGCAGGGCAGGGCTGCTCTGCTCGGAGAGTAGGAGTGGTGGGCAAACTGAAGTGCGCATGACGCTTTGGCCTGCCGTCTTGGGCCGGCCAAACAGTCATGCTCACTTAGCATGTTCTCCACACAGGCTGCATTACAGCCTGGGTGGAGAACATGCCCAGGTCCCCAGTCCTCGTCTGAGCGCCGAACTTCGGCGCTCAGACCACTCACAACACTGCATTGCAGCGTTGTGATTGGGTTAGGTGAGCCAATCAAAACGCTGAGCGTTGTGAATGGCTCAGTGGAGCCTGGCTGCTTCCTGTTCGGCGGAGGCGAGACGACGTGGGACAGAGCGGCGAGTAGGTAGGTGTCTTTCTTTTTTTACACCCCCTCGCCCCCTGCCCCAAATTTATGCCGGCCGCCACTCGTAATCCAGGATTTTATATCCCTCTTTCTTTGCTATAAGTGCAATTTTTTGGCAAGTGCAGATGTGGGGGGGCGGGGGGGGTTGGGGAGGAGGGGGAAGCATTTCAGATCTATAGCTTCTTCCAGACGTATTACTGAATCCTGCTCTGGAGATCTTAGCCTGTATCTCTTTGATGACTTGGGACTCTCTTGTGCCGAGACCCCTCTTGCTTTTCCAGACCGCATTGATGCTCACTTTATCTTTCTGGTTTCATGGTGTCTGCTGCCTGAATGCCGCCCCAGATAAGTCATTTCCCTTTCAGGACCGATAGATTTTCACATGGCGCCCTTTTTTTTTCCTTTCTGGACCGTTGCTTTGCCTTTCCGTATGCGGTCGCTGGAGTTAAACAGAATGAATACTGCCTCGATTAGACCTGCTCTTGGGCAGCCTTCTTCCCGAAAGTCACCTCCTTTGCTCGGTTTGACTAGGTGACAGTGTGACCAATTCAGGGAGGCACGAGCACCCCAGTGGTGTCCTCCGCCCACTAGCCCTAATTGATGCCCCGCTTCTTCTTGGACTCTGATCCGTGGCACCAGTGGGCTAGCACAGCTAGTTCAGTTTGCAAATGTATCACTTACAATAACTATATTGTTGAAGTTGTTTTTTTTAATAAGACGATATACATCTTTTAATATGTTTAAGATACTATGACAAGTAACATAAATGTGTTATGGCATTTGCAGTGCTTCTGGGAGGCTCCGTGAATTAATCAATTTAATTCAAACGTATTTAAATTTGAAAATCAAACTATAAAAACAGAAATATAGTATAAGGAGCATCTTTAGACCAAATAAAACAAAACCCTTCCTTTCACACACCAGATGGGAACACGGTCTCTTAAACAATAATAAAAACACGCATAGATTACAGTAACAAAACACTCCTAAGGTAGAAAATCACATCACATATAGCAAGTTGGCCACCTTTACCTAAAATGCACATTCCTCTAGTGTTCAATAATTACTCAAACACAAATGATCCGATTCCATCTGGAAAAGCATTCATTGTTTCTCTGCTGAAATCCAAAGTGTATCCTTCCACAACTATTCAGTGGGCTTGAGAGTAATAAAAGATACAATAGAGCAGGCCTGCAGTTTCTGAACCATGCATTTTTTAACAAAGTAGCAACACACCTCTTGTTCACAGAGCGGTAACATTTACAACAACAAAAAAGTGCTTATTATTTTGTATCATCACTTTGTCACCAGGACAGAGAGGACTTGCCTACAAAGATGCCTTTGGGAAATTATAGCATATGCAAAACAATCTTTACCTTGCAATGCCTTTACCATTCAGCCGCCTTTACCATATAGGTACATACCACGCAGGTAAGTATTTGTACCTTTACAATGCAGGTATTTTTCCTAATAACGTAATTATGTGAACTGAAAAATGTTTAGGTATAGGTAGTGGTAATTTGTGACATGATCAAAAAAATCAGTACAACATTTTTTATTTAACAAATGTTACAAAGTCAAACAGTTACAGAGAATTTGATACTTCCACATAATAATGAACAAATCAATTCATAAATATATTGACATAATAATTCATAAAACTAATGTCTTTTCTTCTAATATCTATAATACCCCGCTGAAATGTCTGCCATTCATCATTCATACTAACTCTCATAGCACTTAAAACATCCCTCAGCCTCTACAAATCCCTAATCCATGCACTTTTACTATTTTAACATAGTTGTTGCATCATTATGGCCAACGGACATATAAAAAGACGGCGATGCACATTTCGGCGGCCAAAAAACAAAGACATGCTACCTTTTTCAGGATGATAGAATTGGGTTATTGATTGAGAGGGGTGTGAGCCCCACTCAAGTAATAAACACAGTCCTTCTCAGGGTGAACCACAAAAGTCAATAAATAAACCTGTGCCTAACCCGATGGTAGTTTAGCACCAAAGAAGTCGGGCTTAACTTAGAGACAATGTGTAAAGTATTTATGCAGCACTCAAACCATAATAAAGTGAAAACATACCATAAGAATAATCCCAAACCAAAATAGAGGATGTTTTAATAAATAAACCAACACTACAGCAATGAAAATCCAATCAGTACAACTGGAGTTATGAGTTTTTAAAATTTAAGGAAAAATAGCACCAAAGAGGTGTGAAGTACCAACTATGGGTATCTGGTCATGGCGGACTGGGGCAAAGTCACAAATTCAGGCTAACCATGATAGAGCACAGGCCAGATACAAGACCAAGTGCGCAGTCCTGGGAGTTGTGCCTTTTTTCTGTGGTGCGGGGGTGCACAGTGCTGGGATGCAAAGCTCTGCATTGTGCTGCATTGGGTCCATCAAGATGCTGATCAGGAGCTGTGATGCGAGGCCCTTGCATCATTTTGCATTGGATCCGATGAAGCCGTAACTTAGAAACTGCAAATTGCTAAAATTCGAGGTCCTGCATCGGCCTGAGTCAGATCCAGTGAATCCGCCGATTAGGAGCTGTGAGGGGCTGCTAAGCGAGGCCCTGCGTCGGTCTGCAGGCCTTGCGTCGCAGCCAGTGAAACCTTCAGTTGAGGAGAGAGGAGTACTTTAATGCCACCATAAATTTGATACCTTACAGAACCCAGTTAGGTAGTCCCATTCGGGCCAGACTGGGAACAACAACCAGCCCTAGCGATTGCTTCCCGACCGGCCCTGGGAGCAGGGGGGGGTGTGCTAGAGAAAGGCAATGCTCCCGCTTTTGTTACAGGGGGCCGATATTGCAGGACTGCTGCAAAACTGGCCCCCTGTAACAAAACCGCCCTCCACGGGCACAAAATCGGCCCCCACCCCTCCAGCCCACCAGGGAAATGGCCGGTGCCCGCTACGGCCAGCCCGGCTCTGGTCCCATTCAGAAGTTAGCCAGGCTGGGATTCCAGATGGTAACCTTGTATTAGACGATGTGGCTACTAACTTTTCCTCAGCAGGATGACAACTTTAAGGGTTTTGCTGCTAAGACATATATAAACCTATATGTCTTGCTTAATAATATACAGCACCCTGCCATAGGGCTCTATATAGGCCTTCCTTAGGGGAGACTTACATATATTATCCTGCAGAGGGTCAAGGATCTGAAAGACAGCACTTGGAGGGTCGGGACTCACTCCACAGAGGCCAGCAGAGGTCACCAGGTCAGGTCCATTTGAGTTTGCTCAGCTGGGAAGCACAAAATGCCTCTGGAAACTTATTGTGACCCTGTAGCTGAAACAGGAGGTCAGTCAAATGACCATTGAATTCACTTCTGGAGGTTCTGAGTTAAAGGTAAGCAGGTCTAGTCTTCCCTCTTCAGACCGCAGAGCAGTCCTTTTTCTGGATCTTCCACAGCTCCAGAAGTGTTTTTCTGAGAATTTCTGAGGGTGTTTTTTATACCGAGTGGCAGCCTTTGTGTGGGGGTCTCTCTCTTTTTCTACCCCTAAACTGGTTCTGGTCTTTTCTTCTGTTGAAATGTAAATGTTATGCACTCGTTTTGCTTACATATTGCGCTCTGTAAAGTTAGCATTCGCTGCACCATTTTAAGTTGAGCCGCCATTTTGAGCCATGATCGAAACTAACTTCTGTCTCACTCTGTCCACCTCAGCAGAAAGCAGCTGCGATATTTTTTGCATTTCTCCAAGGTTGAGCTTCGCTGTACTAATGAATAGACTGTTTTGTCATCACATACCTTTCTCACTAGATAGGCCTGCTCCCTCCCTTAGAGCGGCGGGCACATGCACAGTAACCTTGACGCTGAGATAGTATGTACCCGGTCCTGGGATGGTAGCTCACCCTTCTGTATCTCCTTTGTTCACTAGCTACTAACTGGAAATTTCCAGTCTGGGGGTGTCTTTAGTGGTTCTGGAGATGTACATTATGTGTTACCATGTTGGCAGAAGTCAGTCCCTCTGCAGCAATCTAAGGAGGCTGGTCAGACCGGACTCCACTCAATTGTACCTCTAATAAATACCTTTGGTTTGTATTCTCTACTGTCTGACCGACTCTTCATTTGTATGGAAGGCTAAGAGGTGGTCGCGAGTGACCCGGGTGACCCTAATCGGGTCACTTCCTTCATTTGGTGCCCAAACAGGGACTCCATCGGGTGACCCATCCTTGCCTGCGGACGGGTGAGGAGGTTGGGGCCACATCAGGTCGGACGGGAGGACCGGGGATCCCTGCACGAAAGGGTCTTGTACTCGCAGCTGCCCCGTCTGTCTGACCGGGCGGTGCCTCGTCCAGTGATCATCCCGACTGGTGTCCTGAATGGCGAAACCATTGGATCTGACCGTTTGGTCCGAAGAGTCGGCAGTGGAGAATAAACTCATTCGACCTGGGTGCACCAGGTGAGTTTGCTTTGGTTCTTTGTGAATATGGCGCCATTTTGTTTGTATTTGACGCAGTCTGAAGACCGTCTTTGGACAAGCGCTTGAATTTGCTTGAGTTCTTTATGAACATGGTACCATTTTGATTTGTACTTGATGAGGTCCGAGGACCAACTTTGGTAAAGATATTTGCAAATATCTGCTCGACATAAATAGTGAATTTGTTTTCTTTTGAAAAATGCCGTGTTTTGGTTGGGCTGTCGTTGTTCTGCTGATGCTCGATTGGAAGAAAGTCAGCGAGCGCCTCCGGAAGGCACCCCAAATTTTGACATGTACGTCAAACATGGCATTGGCCCTATTATGTTTAGTACGCTATGGCACAAATACACGAGGGACAATGCTGAGTTGCAGTGGCCATTGATGGGCACTTTTGATGAAAAGAAAATTAATTTCCTGCAGGAAAAATTGTTTGCAAAAAGGAGTAGGCAGTCCATGTTTGATTCCCTCAGAACATGGCAAAAAGAGGCTAAACAGAGATGAATGAAAGCAGAGAAAGAGTCCCAGAAGGGGAGAATGTAGACATTGACTCAAAAAGCTGTAGCGCACGATAGAGAGAAAATAGAAAAAGGAGTAGAGTGTGCTGATAGGAAATTTCGATTACAATGTGAAAAGTCTTATGTTGCTCAAGAGGAAAATGATGCATTTGTGGATGAATTGTTAGATACTCGACCTCCACATGCCCCGCAGAGAATATACTCTGCCATACTCCAGCCCCAGTCATCCGTTCTGTCTGTCTCTGCTGCTTCTTCTGCTATCGATCATGCTGTTTCAGCCACTGCGCCTCCTTCCCTTTCTTTGACTTCGCCTTCTACGGCTACGATGACTGCCAGTCTCCCTGCTACGCCTATCGTTTCGGCATCTCTCTCTCCAGCCCTTACACCTACCACACAGTCGTCAGCGACGTTGCTGCCTAGTACTTCTGCTGTTACTTTTCCCCTGTTACTCCATCCCCTACATTACTGAGCAGCGGAACGCCCGTGCGTGGACTAGGGGACGGAGACTGGGCGACATCTAGGGAGCGACTAGGACGGATACTGATACGATCTGATGTGGGAGATGAAGAGAAAAGGGTGGTAGCCAATCAGGCCGCTCAGTGGGCTCGTAACCCCATTTACAGTGTGGAGTGTAATGAAAGATTATGAGCCGTTTGTGGAGCAGCATGCCCTTAAGCACATGTCGGCTACTTTGATTGGACTGTGGGAACAGTGTTTCAATGAAGTGGCACCCCAGATTATTTATGATATTAGGGACAATGTATATGCTGCAGATATGGCAGCTGGTGAGGTTTTCGGTGATGTTGCGAAGCTGGTCGCTTATCAGTGAAAGGAGTCCTAAGACAGTATCCCAGTTTCCGATGAGGGAAGTCCACCCCATATGCCACCCTGAACTACCGGAGCTGCGGGATCAGCAGAATACTGTTATTAGACCAAGGGTAGAAGCACGTTTCCAAGAACAATGGGTTTACACTCCATGGAAAAGGAGTGTGGTTTTGTCCCTTAAGACTCAGCTGCCCGACCCTAGGAAAAATCCTACTGCATATTATAAAGAATTGACTGAGGCTGCTTCCTCGACAGTAATAACACTTGCGGATATTGAAATGTTCTTTGGTTTACTGGTGCCCATTGATATTTGGAGACAGGTGCACACAGAGGATCATGTTGTGGAATTGGGTGGTACCTGGGATCAGATTAAAGCATGGGACCAGGAGAGGAAGCCTGGGGAGAAACCCGAGGCCGAGATACTTGCTTTGCCAGGTCGCATTATCACGTATATGCATTCTCTTATTCCACCGAGAAGGGTAGATTGGGACAAGTTAACGGCATGTCGTCAGAAGAAAGATGAAAGTGTGTCTGATTTTTTCACTCGGTTTGAAGGTGTGTTTTTAGCGGCCAGGATTTGTCGGTGGAGGGGGGTGCCCGACTGTTCGTTAATAGATTTTTTACGATCCTGCTTCCTGAGATCGTGACTAGGTTGCAGGCCTCGGAGAGCAGTTGGACAACCTCCTCCCCTTCTGTAATTCCGAGTATGGCGCAGTATTATGAGCACAGGGAAAATGAGGAGAAAGAGAAGGTGGAGAAAAAGCATAAAGAATTGGAGATGAAGGTGTTGTTGCAACAAGCTTCACGAGGGAATGGCAGAGGATGTGGTGGTACGGCCCGACAGCTTCCTCGTACAGGTGGGAATACTACGTCTGTGGGGCTGAACCAATGTGCGTACTGTAAGGAGGAGTGACACTGGCACAGTGAGTGTCCTGTGCTTTTGCAGAAGGTGGCTGTCCCAAGGGGACGAGGGTCTCGTGGACGGGGTCACGGAGACAGTGGCCGGGACAGAGTTCAGTCAGTTGGGACTTCGCAGGGTCACGCTGACATGAACTACTTTGATGACCCTAAGGGCAAGCAGTACTACCACGATGATTATGACATAGATGAGGTGACAGGAATGTCTCACAGCTAGGACAGCCAGGGACAGAGTGAGGGACCAGTTCAGATACCTGTAGATCAGCGCGGTCCTTACATTACTGCAGATTTGCATGGCTCAGCGAAGGAATTTTCGGTGGATACAGGTGCAATGAATAGCTCTATTTCTTGTTCACTGGTCCCCGGGGCAGCTCTGTCTGGCCATAACAATGTTTCGGTAGGATTTTCTGGTGTACCGGTTGTGAGCCCCATTTCAAAACCTCTTACACTGACTATAGGTCCTTTTACTGTGGATTCGCCATTTTTATTGACATCTAATTGCGGAGAAAATTTGATGGGCTTAGATTTGTTAAAGAAGTTGCATGCGACCATTTATTGTTCCCCGGAAGGTCTCTACATAACAATGGGTCCGAATGTGGTCAGCACTAAGCAGTGTCTGTCCAAAGATGCATCCCTCCCTGCTGAATTTAAGGACGTGCCACCTACGTTGTGGGCAACGGGTGACATGGACGTAGGACTATTGCAGATACCTCCAGTTTCCATTAAAATTAAAGATAATGCTATCTTGCCTCGTATTCCTCAGTACAAAATACCGCAAGCAGGGGAACGAGCCTTGTTGCAAATTATACAGGACTTGATTGCGTCAGGAGTTGTTGAAGAGACGACTGCTAATGTGTGTAATAGCCCTATTCTTCCTATTCTTAAGAGGGCACCTTCCAGTTCCTCTGATGATCATCCTGATGTTTATCATTTTGTGATTGACTTGCGCGAAATTAATAAAATTGTGGTTCCTCAGTTCCCGGTGGTCCCCGATATTACTGCTCTTTTGACGATGATTCCTTCCTCTGCTAAATTCTTTTCTGTCATTGATCTGAAAAATGCATTCTTCAGTATTCCGATCCATCCAGACAGCAGGCACTTGTTCGGTTTTACACTCGCTGGCAGAAGCTTTAGATTCTGTTGAGCTCCTCAGGGCTAAACTGAGAGCCCTAGTATATACAGTCAGGATTTGAAAGCACAATTGGACTCTCTCATGCTTCCTTCAGGTAATGTATTGCTCCAATATGTAGATGACCTTCTCATCGCCTCTGATACTGAAGAGGGTTGCAAAGACAGTACGGTCAAATTGTTGTTGCATTTGGCACACCACGGACATAAAGTGTCCCTTTCCAAATTTCAATATTGTCGACAGGAGGTCACCTACTTAGTTCACCTACTATCGACGGAGGGTAGGAGATTGACCCCTGAGCGCATCAGTACCATTGTTAAAATGCCTATCCCTAAAACTCAGAGGGATGTGCGCACTTTTATTGGCATTACTTCTTATTGTCGCAAAATTGATTCCTAACTACTCATTACTAACAAAGCCCCTGCTGGCATTAACCACTAAAGTTGTGCATGAACCCTTGCCTTGGACGCTTGAAATGGCAGCAGTCGTTTGAGCAACTAAAAGTTGCGCTTTGCTCTGCGCCTGTGCTTGGTACGCCTGACTATGCGAAGCCGTTCGTACTGTACGTACATGAGGCGGCTGGCTGTGCGCTCTCTGTCTTAACACAGGCCTTTGGAGGTAAGCAACGGCCGTGTGCTTATTTTTCTGCTCTTCTTGACCACCTTGCAAGAGCCCTCCCGAGCTGTCTAAGAGCGGTCACGGCTGTGGCCGTCTCTATAAGGCAATCGGCTGGGCTCGTACTTGATAGTGACCTCACAGTCATGGTCCCCCATGCTGTGGATACCCTTTTGAATAAGACCAAGACGCAGCACCTCACCAGTGCACGTGTGACCAGTTATGAGCTAACTCTTTTTGCACCACATGTCACGATTAAAAGATGTGCCACTCTGAACCCAGCCACGTTACTACCCCTCCCTTCTGAGAGTGAGGAAATTGACATACATGATTGCATTTTTTGGACTGAGGAAGAGACGAAGGGACGGGTAGACTTGACTGATGTTCCCTTATCTGACCCCAAGGGGAGCTATATGTTGATGGCTCTTGTTTCAAATTACCAGATGGCACCACCACTGCAGCATATGCAATCACCACACTGTACATGGTAGTTGAGATGTCACGAGTTCCCTATCAGTCGGCCCAAACTGCAGAGCTTGTTGCCCTTATTCGAGCCTGTGAGTTGAGTGAGGGACTTGCTGTCAATATCTACACGGACAGACAATACGCCTTCGGAGTGGCCCATAATTCTGGACGGCTCTGGGCAGAGAGAGGGTTTCTCACTTCCCATGGGATGAAGATCCAACATGGTCCCCTCATACATAGGCTTTTGTCGGCTTTGACACTCCCCAAGAGCGATAGTAAAGTGCAGCGCCCACAAGACAATTACTGACAATGTGGGCAAGGGGAATGCATTTGCAGACCAGATAGCTAAGGAGACAGCCAGAACGAAGATGAAAAGGATGCTTGTAGCAGGTCCCGTTAGGTGGGTGCCCGAGGTCGCCATGTTTGAGGATATGCTGGAAAATGTTAAGGAGATACAGAGTGAGGCAACGATTGAGGAATTAGTGATATGGCAGGAAAGCACAGCATGTTTGGATGAGGAGGGGTGTTGGACTGATAAGTCAGGGAAACAGAGATGGATGCTTCCAGATACATATGTTCTTCCTGTAGTCACTGTGTCACATGGGCCAGCTCATATCAGTACTAAGGGTATTTGTAAGTTGCTAGACCCTGTATGGCAAAATGATAATATCCCAAAGACTGCTGCTCATTTGGTCAAATATTGAATGGTGTGCATGATGCACAATCCTGGAAAAGGTACCCCTACGCCACCTGATAATTTTGCACCTCCCACTTTCCCTTTTGAGTTCCTTCAGATAGATTATGTAGAAATGGATTGAGTCAACAATTTGAAGTATGTGTTGGTGGTTGTTTGTGCATTTAGTAAATGGGTTGAGGCCTATCCCAAGAAAGAAAACACAGCCACAGCGACTGCAAAGGTACTCCTGAAGGAGTTCTTTCCTCGCTTCGGCTTGCCCCGTTTGATTTGGAGTGACAATGGCAGCCACTTTAACGCTAAAGTGATTCAGTTAGGTTGCGAGGGACTACATATCCGACAAAAATTTCATGCTGCAAATCACCCTCAGTCTGGAGGTTTGGTTGAGAAGTACAATGGTACTATCAAACTGAAACTGGCAAAGATTCAGGAAAGCACACGGTTGCAGTGGCCAGATGTTTTACCATTAGCCCTTTTGTCCACGAGAACCACAGCGCATTCTAGAACAGGACTGTCCCCCTATGAGGTCATGTTTGGGCGCCCGGCAAATGTCTGGGGCGTCCCATGTCCTCGTAGGTTTTCTGAAATTGAATATCCTCTGTTAGTGGACTATCTGTATGAGTTAACTAAAAGTCTGCGTTCTATTCACCAACAGATCCAAGACTCCCTACCGCCAGTACTCGAGGGGCCAGGACATGATATTCAGCCTGGAGATTACATATTAATCCGGAATTTCCAGAGAAAGAAGAACTTGGAGCCAAGGTGGAAGGGGCCAGTCCATGTGCTCCTTGCCACCCGCACTGCAGTCAAGGTCACAGGCCGAAAGAACTGGATTCATAGTCAACACTGCAGCAAAGTGCCTCTACCCTTACCTTATGATCAGTGGGTCAGAGATGGAATAGGGGACTCGGAGTGGGAGCAAGTCCCACGGTTCGTCCCCTTTTCGGACACCCAACTCACGTGGACCCAAACAGAGGCAGAGAATGAGAAGGTGCTAAATGCGGCAGTGCCCCCAGCGATTAAGGCAATTCCAGAGCCCCTCTCTACTGGCCCCTCTGTGTCTGAGCCCCATTTTACTGACCCTTCTGTGCCTGGCGTAGCTAGGTACAATTTGCGCCCCAGACGGAGGAACAGTGCACCAAAGGAAAAGTCAGATTAGCAGGGATGGACTCGACAAGTCAGGCAACAGTAGTTTAGGGAGAGGTGAGATTGGTGCATTGTTCAGACATTGTACAGGGTAAGCGAAGTGTGCTCCCCACGAGGGAAGTACATTACCCTGCAACGTGGGATACGGATCCGAGCTAGGACTGAGCAGCTCCACCGCCGGTGCTGAAGAGCACCAACGTTGATGAACAATAGGAGTCTACCAGTGAGGCTCAGACGGACACTGGGAACATTTGCCCACTTTTGTCATCAGTTCCATTGCATTCCCTTTCCCTGGTTTACAATGTATCCGTTTGGTTGGCCCATTACTGAGGAAGAACAGCCCTGTGCACCTCCGCGTCCAGAGCGGGGTTGGTCCACGAAGAGTAAATTAGTTTTTGCATCAATAGTTGTTATTGCACTAATAATTGTATTAGGGATATCCTACTTCCTGGATGAGAAATATCCTGTGCACTCTTTGGTTGGGACAACACCTGTTCCCCCTGAACACATGTTTGTTACTTTGGCCCCTCACAAAGGAGAATATCGAAAAACTTACGCAGACATTGTATTTTTACAAATGTTGCATCAGGCCCATGATACGTCCAATGCTACCAATTGCTGGATCTGTGGATTGCTCCCCTCAGTTACACATAAGAGTGATATTTTATTATCGATGCCATTATCCTATCTCGGAAGTTGTGAAGGGTGGTTTGAACTGTTTACTATGGTGCATTATCACTTTCAATTCTCTGCTATAAATATGACATCTGCTGACTCTCGCACTGTGGTAGAATATATATGTTTCCATCAAGGGTTTACTCACACGGGGTTAGGAGACCAAGGGACCCCTGGTACATTGTCTCCAACAGCTTGTATGAATGTATATGAAAGGGTAAAGAACGAAACATGGCTTCGAAATGAAATGTTAGATTTTCAAGGGTTCAATGCCACTGAATATTTCCGATCTTTCCAAACCCGCAATATTACTAAGGACAAAGCGATGCCAGTGTCAGTAGTCAACACAACAGCTGGTTTCTGTGTTCAGGGAATTGGGAAGGTGAAAGTGGGAGAGAGTAATTGCAATTACACATATAATCTGAGTACGATTAGTAGCCCGCCTTTGCTCCCACCATATAATGTCTATTTTGTTTGTGGATCCCAAGCTTATGTTTGGCTTCCTAGGGGGTAGTCAGGTATATGTTACCTCTCTTTTCTTCTTCCCCCAGTGTATATAGCACCGACCAATTACCATAAGGACCATCGATTGCAGCTTAGGAGTGCATACCTGCCCCGAGTTAGAAGGGTTATTAACACAGAAGATATAGATCAGACAGATACCACTTTGCAACAGTTCACAGACGCCATAACAGGTATTGTACCCTTTTGGGGCCCCATGTGCAATAGCCTTAATATTCGTCGACTCACAAGAGTTGTAGAAGGGGTTATTAATACAACAGCGGGGATTCTGATGAATATCACAGCTGAGCTCCAGGCTACGAGGCTTGTTGCCTTACAAAACCGGATGGTGTTAGACGTCATCCTCGCTGATCGGGGTGGGGCCTGTTGCGTCATTGGCGGCAGCTGTTATGTATACATCCCAGACCATGCCCCTAATGTGTATGCTGCCATCCAGAAGTTGCACAGACTCTCCTCTGACATTCACCAGGAAAATGGTACTTGACCCTATCTGGGTGGTTTTGGGGTCTGTTTACGTCTTGGGGTTGGAAGATCCTTGCTTTCCTGGCCGCAGTCGCTGGCATTTTCCTCACCTGTTGCATCTGTATACAATGTCTCCCGGCCTGTTGCTCTTATTGTGTTACACTTCTCACCCCAAAGCAGAAGACGCCTGTCCATGATACACATGCTGTCATTATGACTCAGAAAGAAATAGATAGTTTTATGCAGATAGATGAGGGTATATTTGAGGACTCATCTTCCCTTGATGCTGAAAACATAGATTGCTCTGAATTCTGAAGATCAATTGTTATGTACATGCTATGCTACAACAAATATTCCCTCAACTTCAAATGATTAGCTCATGCTAAAAGGAGGGTCCGTTGAAATGTAAATGTTATGCACTCGTTTTGCTTACATATTGCACTATGTAAAGTTAGCGTTTGCGGCACCATTTTAAGTTGAGCCGCTATTTTGAGCCATGATCTAAACTAACTTCTGTCTCACTCTGTCCGCCTCAGCAAAAAGCAGCTGCAATATTTTTTGTATTTCTCCAAGGTTGAGCTTCGCTGTACTAATGAATAGACTGTTTTGTCATCACATACCTTTCTCACTAGATAGGCCTGCTCCTTCCCTTAGAGCGGCGGGCACATGCAGAGTAACCTTGACGCTGAGATAGCATGTACCCAGTCCCGGGATGGTAGCTCATCCTTCTGTATCTCCTTGGTTGACTAGCTACTAACTGGAAATTTCCAGTCTGGGCGTGTCTTTAGTGGTTCTGGAGATGTACATTATGTGTTACCATGTTGGCAGAAGTCAGTCCCTCTGCAGCAATCTAAGGAGGCTGGTCAGACCGGACTCCACTCGAGTGTACCTCTAATAAATACCTTTGGTTTGTATTCTCTACTGTCTGACCGACTCTTCATTTGTATGGAAGGCTGAGAGGTGGTCGCGAGTGACCTGGGTGACCCTAATCGGGTCACTTCCTTCACTTCTCCTTCCCCTGATTTTGGTTCCAAACTGTCTAGGGTGACAAAGGGCAGGCCCAGGTGTGAGCTGAATTTGCTAGTGACAGGGCAGCCAGCTTCTGAAGTCAGGAAGGGGGTGGGCACAGCCCTCAGGCTGCCAACTGAGCCTCGGGAAGCGCTGAGTACAACCCCCAGGTCATCTTGCTCAGTAGAGGATTACTCTGCCCCACACCCAAGGCCCTTTTGTCTTTTGTCTGGGAGGAGAACACATCAGGAGAGCCATCATCAGTCCTATGACCCTGGATAGCGGCAGAAAGGCACATTTGCTTTAGGCAGAAAAATGGCAACTTTCTAAAAGTGGCATCCACAGGATAATAACTTGAAATCCACATTTCCAATTAAAGAAAAATTTAAATTACAATTTAAGTGAGTAGAAGAAGTGTTTCTCCATCTGCTCCCAAACTGAAGCTATCCCATATTAAGTGTAACAAAATAATCCACTGTTATTCTATGTGAGAGATAACCTTGCTAAACGGAAAAAACGACTTCAGGACTTTTTTACTGTCAGGTCATGTAAAACATGAGTGCACATGTCCTACTTTTTAAGTACCATGCCCTATGAGCCTTTATGACGTACCTTAGCAGTGGCTTATAAGTATTAAAATGGAAGGTAAGGCCTGACAAAAGGTTTATCTTCCTGGCAGCCTGAGACATGTTTTACAGTGCTACACTACTG
Organism: Calotriton arnoldi; assembly: GCA_963921515.1. NCBI lineage: Eukaryota > Metazoa > Chordata > Amphibia > Caudata > Salamandridae > Calotriton > Calotriton arnoldi. Next base: position 12,619 of record CAWUFW010008578.1, on the reverse strand, counting down.
GATGGCAATGAGGGCTGCAGACCAATTTGAGCATTTAAATTACAGGCCATGGGTACCTGTAGTACCATATACTAAGGACTTTCACATAAGGTAAAGGTGCTATATACATGTATACTAATTTTACCATGGTTTAGTCAGAGAGCACAAGCACTTTAGTGCTGGTTAGCAGGGGTAAATTGCACAGAGTCCTAATGCCAACAAAAACAGCCTCAGCAATAACAGGGTAGAGAAGGCAAAAAGTCTTGAGGAATACCACCCCAAAGGTGTCAGGTCTTACACGGGATGACAACAGGCTGCAACGTAAAACAACCAGACGGCTTCACCATTTCAAGGGTCTACAAAAGGAAATAAAGGTTAATGTCACAAAACACAAAGAGGTATTTCATAATAAATTGTGTATAGTAAATTCTCAATGGGAACTCCAAATCATCTACTATAATTCAGAGTTTTCACAACGCTGTAGCTCATACTCTCTTGCTTACAATACAAATTGTGTTCTACAAAGGGTCTGGAGCCCATCTATTGCTTACCATTCGTGGGCTTCATTGTCACTCTTATTTGCTTGCTTATAATTGGGCAGCGCGAGCCGGCTTCACTTTCTCTTCTTTCGGCTGGAGCACCGACCAAGTACTGATTGCTTCATCTGGATTAAGGTCCTTCTGCTGCTGGCACCATGGCTGAGGTTCAATAGCACTATTCCTAACTTAGGAAAGTGTCCCCCCTTAAGCATCACTCATTGACCCTAAGGAGTTATGAATTTAATCCTTAAGTTCCCTATTGTTTATCACAGTTAGTAAAACATTCATGATTGATTAAGTAATCCAAAATTCCAATTCTTATTCCATGTCTTTATTTTTATGAATTCTGTATATGTACATCACAAAGTGCTTTCCAAATTTCCCCATGTGATTACTGCTAACCAAATTTCCAATCCATTTCGAACCTGTGGAGATCCTTCATAAGAGGGTTTCCTATGGAACGAAAAAGAATAATGCAATATTTCATACTTGATAAACAGAGAACAAAGGCTTCAAAGTAGATATAATACTTCATGGTTCATAAAACTGGCTCTGAATTATAATCTTCTTAAAGCCCAAGCATAAAGTTATTTCTGCATATCACATAATCCTTGCATTATTAACCTGGCTTCCAACTTGCCAGTGCAATGGATATCAGTGACTGAATGGTGCTATTGATGGGTAAATAACAGATTCAAGATTCACTCCATACCATATGTATATAAGGACAGGTATATCTCTGGTAAACAGGGCATAATGTGGGGAAAAAGAGAAAAGTTAATCCTTACAAAATTCATGTTTGTCTTGATAAACGAGATTGTTTTCCTAATCAAATCGAAACATGGCATACTCAGTTTGTAAACTCCTGTGTCCGGAGTCAAAGCCCAGACTGAATAAAAGGACCCTTGTGTGAAAATCAAAAGGGGCTTACCCGTTCATAAAAACATTTCACAAAACTCTCGATGTTAAAGTGAAGCCGCCATGTTTAATTACTTATTTGCGTTGAGTGGCCTCTGAGTGTATCATTGTCATCGAAATAGGACTAAAAGACTGTGGGAGTTGTTAGAATCAAGTTTAAAGCAAAACTCCATGTTGGATATCGACATGGATGTTACTGCACAAGCTTGTGGTGTTTTCCAAAACAGTATTTTATCAATCTGTCTGAAATCAATGTTTAAGAAATTTGAAAAATGGTCCCATGAAGTAAAACTGATTATATCAATGATTTGTGGTAAATGGTCCACCACTTCGTGGTCATCGAAATGGGACTTCACAAATGGTAGAAGTTTAAAACAAGCCTAAATCAGAACACTCTGTTGGAGGTGTCCTAAATCAGTGATGAGACTGAGTGTATAAAACAATTTAAAAAATAAACTTTGGTTACCTGTAATTAAAATTGTTTGGAATATAATAGTGTCAAAAAACTAACCCTTCCTATCAAAACATCTAAGAAAGAATGTCAAAACTCATATTCATTCTTAAGGGCTCTGTGATGCTTAAAGCCGTCTAATTTCAAGCTCTAGTTGGAGTGGATACATACATTACCTGAAATGTTACATTAGAACATTGACAATGTCTTGGAAGTGTATGTAAAGACTGTGAACCGTCAGCCGTACCGGACACACCCTACTACGACTCAATTATGCCCATCACAGTCAAACATAAAGATCAACATGATACCCCAAAGAGTATGTTAAAACATCACATTCTGGACTAGGATCCTTGATTAAGACCACCCAAAACGAATATGTAAACTGACCATATTGTAATCCCTCTAGCTATAGACAACATGCATATTCCAAACGGTCATTCAATCCTTTTGGAGCTATTGTGTCCAGTCTCTTTATCCAAAAGAGTTCCCCTTTTCATAATTCCTTCCTTCTCTGTGATTAAGATATAATTTTTTTCTTTTCTTTGTTCTTACTTTGCCATCCTTTTCCATGTTGTTTATTCCCCTCCCACCCACTCATTAACTCTGTTGCTTATTCCCCTCCCTCCAACTTCCATAAGGAAAAAAAACATTATGACTGGGCCGCTTCATAGCGCTTTTTTTATTGTCTCATTCCTTCCCACCCACCTTCCTGCTGACCACCTCCACCCAATTGCCAAAGCCAATAGCTTGCCGCCCGTATGCCAGACCTATTGGCTTTGCCAGTGCTTGTTTTTATATGCATGTGTACATATTATTGAGTCACAGTGGTGAAGGTGAGGTATATTTGATACATGATTCTATCCATATCAAAGGTACCTACTACAATGCTTGCCTTTTGGTCCACTAGTCCACATTTCCCATTCCTTTAAATACCGCACATCTTTTTACCATACTATTAGTGAATATAGTGGGCAGGAGTCCCCTTGCTCAAAACCTCTATTACCTTAGAGCTTCCATTTCCCATTTTAACCTCAGTCATATAATGGAAAAAGCAGGTAGCTCATCTGTCGGTAACTAACAGTTTACAGCATGAGTGGGAGGATGAAAAATGTCATTTGGAAAAAGGGAACAGGTGGTCTGTCAACTAATTGCAGCTCATGCCCTGGGTGAGAGGACAGAGAGCCAGATGTACGACCGCTTTTTGCAGTCGCAAACAGGAAATTGGGCCGTTTGCGACCGCAAATTAGGTCTGCCCTATGTACAAACCCTATTTTGCGAGTTGGTAACCTATTACTGACACGCAAAATAGGGTTTACAACTCGCTATTAGGAAGGGGCATGCCAAGGGCGTCCCTTCCTAATAGCGAGTCATAATTCAATGTACGATTGTTTTGCAACCGCAATTGCGGTCTCAAAAGACTCGCAGTTTACCACCCCTTTCAAAAAGGTGATAAGCCACTTTGTGACTGGCAGCAAAAATATTTTTTAAGAGCAGGCAGTGGTCCGAGGGACCACTGCCTGCTCTTAAAAAATGAAACAAATGTTTCATTTTTCTTTTTTAAATGCATCCCGTTTTCCTTTAAGTAAAACGTGCTGCATTTTTAAAAGAACTGCTTTATTTAAAAAGCAGTCACAGACATGGTGGTCTGCTGACCCCAGCAGGACACCATCCCAGGGAATGCTAGCCATGCCCAATGGGTCGCAAATTGCGACCTACCTCATGAATTTTAATGAGACATGCAATTTGCGACCCCATTAGGAATCGCAAACAGTGTCTGAGACCTTGTTGTAAATTCCATTTTGTGAGTCGCAGATTGCGAGTCGCAAAGCGACGCAATTTGCGACTCGCAAATTTGAAGGGTTGTACATCTGGCCCAGAATGTATACATTTCACCTATTGATCCACTATGGTCCACTGGCCCCTAGCCTTGAATTTGAGAGCTCTCTAGTCACAACCCAGTGGGATATACAGAGGTGCCCAGGGCAGCTAGACCAGTTCCAGTGCTGAACAGTATTCATCCAGTAAGGTTTATAATGGGATATATAGACACATCCAATATCCTACTTGAGCCGAGTGCTCTTTGCTTGCGTTTTATCATCTCGTACTTGCTAATAATCTAGACACTTCCCATTCCTGTCTGTTACTCATTCTGTTCACTCCTTTAACATCCCTAACCCAGCCCTTTTAGCCAAACAAATACGTATTTTCATGCCAATAAAAACATATACACACTTTCATTTAAAGTTTGAACCATGAGAAACTATTTAACCTGGTTGACAAGCTGAGCACCAGGCATTCTTCCACCCAAGTGCACCCAAGCGAAACATGTGTCTGAACACTGGCGTGACCTCAGTCAAAGGTCATAATGGGCAAGTCTATTCCAACCCCAGCCATCGCTCCTCGTCAAGTTGTGGCAAACCAGCATCACTGCACCAAGATAGTCAAAGAAATACTTCAGTACTCTGCGTTGGGAATAAGTCTGTAAAATGCATTTATTAAAAAGTAGCCGTCATCACAGAAAAAAAAAAAACAGGCAGCAGACTCCCCGGCATTTGCCAAGGACACAGAGCTCTCCAAGTGGAGAGTGGTACCCACATGCATAGCCAGTTTTAGAGGTTTCTAGAATAGGGTTACATGTACTTACACTTCAGTTTTCTAACAGGCAGGGGAAGCATTATGTTAGGTGAAAGAAACTAGATGAAAGAGGCCTTCAAAGTGTCGACACAGGGTTGGAAGTTCTGCAGATGCAGAAGTTCATGCTCCAGGTGGGAAGATACAAAACCCGTCTAGCTGGTACTCTGAGCTCCCAGTTACTAGTTTACGAAAGATGGCTCCAGCAGGTTATACATTAAAATGTTAACATAACTTTAGTTAGACGCTGAAACGGGCTTGCTCATGGTTCACTGCAACAAGAGTTACTTTCTTCAAGAGGATGATTCAAAACAAAGGCTTTGAATATAAGTTGGTCACTGTTCTCCTATCCCTACACAAATCTTTGTTTGCACAGGGTTCGGAATTCTGGCTTTGGTGGTATTTAGTACACTTGGTAACTTACTGTATGCTGATGATCTGATACTGATCAGCCGAACTCCAGTCGGCCTGCAGCACCTGATAAATACAACAAGCAACTTCGCAGACAAAAACGGGTTAAGTATAAACCTTGAAAAATCTAAAGTCATGGTATTAAACCAGCGGAGTAACAAACATCAACCCCGATGGATGCTGGGGGCCGGCTGTTGAAGACGGTTGACGAATATAAGTATCTGGGAATAATCTTCGACAGGAAGGGCACGTACCTCAAATAAAAAGCGCCTATCAAAGGTAGAGGGACCTTACTGGCAGTTGCATTAAAAAACATCAAGCACAAAATAACAGGCCCCAATCTTATCCCTCTACTAGAAGTGCTTTGAGCTAGGCTTTTACCTACAATCACTTATGGTAGTGAATCGATGAGAGGGAGAGATGAGATCACTTTGGACAAGGTGGTCTCCAAGGCCGTGAGAATAATATTCAATCTCCCACAATACACTTCGCCAGCACAAATAAGGCTAGAGTTCGGCCTCCAAAAGCAGCAAATAACACGGAAAGGTGCCTATGCCAAATCCTGGCACAAAATAAAGGGAGCCGAGCCCGGCACATTGAACTCACACTTATGGAAGGAGATGACAAGGAAAAAAGGCAGTCTTGCGATGGCCTACCTTCAGTCAGCAATTAGGCTGATTGCTCTACAGGACATATGGGAAACCAGTATGCCCCACAAAAGCTTCAAGGACCTTGTAAATAAATCAGTAAAGATTGTATCCCTTGAAGAAGACAAAGCAGCACTAAGCAGGAGGGCTCACGGATGGTTTGTAATTCAGAGCTACTCGAGGTGCAAGCCACAAACATACCTAGGAAGAGGCTTCTCGAAACTCATGAAGGAAAGTTTTTTGCTTCTGCGGTTGGGAATCTTACCCGTTAAGAGGCACCTCCTACCATGGAAACGCACAGACACAACTAATCACTGTAGACTATGTGGCGACACCAAAGAGGATGTCTTACACTTACTGTGTATTTGCAAGGGCTTAGACGAGGAACGAAGACAGCTACTAAAGCCGCGCCTGATTGAAAGTCAGATACGAACATGTAGACAGGCAGTGAAAGCCTGCTTCGAGGGAGGCGACGTGCGGTTGGCCTGCAGCTTCGTCCGCTTTATGAGCGCAGTAAAAACAAAGCTAACCCCGGCAGTACTCTAACAAATCGGACCCCAATCCAAGCCCATCGATCTCTGAGTTACTCACTGGAATCCTTCTTAAAAGAGATCTACTGTGGTACCTACTGTCTACAACTACTGTTCCTTGGGATTTTAAATAGTCTTTTATCTGTGGGTCATTAACTGCAACATAAAAACTGCCGATTGTAACTGGCAAATATGTACTTCTTGACGAGCATCTTTAGACTTCAATGCTAGTTCAGTCATGACTCTTAAGGCCAATTTTATAGAAACATGCACTGCCCTAGGAAATTTTTAGGAGAATGGTCCCTAAATCTGACATCTTGCACTTTCTCAGGACACCCATCGCACCTTATTGCTCATACTGTATGCCAGTTTTTACACTCTCCTTGTAATTTTATGGATATATTGTAATTTCTAAATGAATTTTAACTAACTTTTCTATTACAAAATGGGTTGTTTTATGCACCTTGCACATGTGTTTTACTATGTAGCTGATTGCAAAGGTTTTTATTAATCAAGCAATAAAGAGATTACTTACTTACTTACTTACACTAGGTAATTACCAGGTGTGTTAAATACTCTTCCTTTGCTAAATGTTCGTTGTCAAGCTTGATAGTATTGAACAGGGCAAAACAGCACAGTATTTACCATCACGTGTGGATGTCGGTGTAGTAAGAACCAAAATCTGTATGTTATTCTTCAAAAACTCAGAATAGGTGCAATTAATCACACAACCATGCAAGCAGTTCTTTATTTCGTCCTTCCTAACCTTCATCCTGCCATTGCTTGTATTTATCTTTATTTTTTATGTTCTTTCTTTCTTTCTTTCTTTCCTTTTTATTTCTTTTGTTTTTTCTTGTCTTCATTCTTTCTTTTCCTTCCTTCCTTCATTCCGTTCTGTCTTTATTTTCTGCCATTCTCCTCCCCTCTTCCTATCTCACTTTCTTTCTTTCTTAGAGTAGAGGCTATGATAGTCTTCTGATGCTTGTATCTTCTCAGGGTCTGTGCTGTGTATCCAACACATAGTACTTGGGACTGCCATAATTCTTGCTATCCTCCTCCACCACATATTGTGTTTTTTTCTGAACTTTTCTACATTAGACTTGAGGAAGTCCAATGAGACGAAATACACGTTGGTCGCAATGATGGTTGGTTCCCATCTGTTTATCAAGAATATATAACAAATGTTTCACCCAAAAACTCTGTGGATGATTTATTGTTCTGTACACGTTGATTTGAGTGCTCTTATGCAAAACCTTTTTATGTTGGTAAATGTATATGGAACAGTACAGGTTGTGCCCTTTATATCAAGATGCAAAAACAACAGTTGATGGACAGAATATAGAACAATGTCATACATTCACCCCAGTACAGAGATCTGGGCCTAAATCCATCGTTTTTTTGCTCACCATGCCATTCCAGTTTGAACCCAGCCATATGCAAATCAGTCTTGACCCTGTGCCCAATGGGAACAGTCCAGCCGAACTGCCAGGCCAGGTCCTCCCTGGACTGGAACCAAGCATCCTAGAACCGGTTTCGGGGTTTCACCCCTCATCAGCCAGGATAGCTTGACTCCAGTGGCATGGAGAGCACGGGACCCACGTCTGGGCATACCCGTCCCACTCGGGGTGACAAATGCAAAAACAACAATTGATAGACAGAATGCAGAACAATGTCATACATTCACCCCAGTACAGAGATCTGGGCCTAAATCCATCGTTTTTTTGCTCGCCATTCCAGTTTGAACCCAGCCATATGCAAATCAGTCTTGACCCTGTGACCAATGGAAATAGTCTAGCCCGTACTGCCAGGCCAGGTCCTCCTTGGACTGGAACCAAGCATCCTAGGACCGGTTTTGGGGTTTTACCCAACATCAGCCAGGATAGCTTGACTCCAGTGGCATGGAGAGCGCGGGACCCACGTCTGGGCATACCCGTCCCACTCGGGGTGACAAATGCAAAAACAACAATTGATGGACACAATGCAGAACAATGTCATACATTCACCCCAGTACAGAGATCTGGGCCTAAATCCATTGTTTTTTTGCTCACCATGCCATTCCAGTTTGAACCCAGCCATATGCAAATCAGTCTTGATCCTGTGCCCAATGGGAACAGTCCAGCCCGAACTGCCAGGCCAGGGTTTCCTTGGACTGGAACCAAGCATCCTAGGACCGGTTTCGGGGTTTCACCCCTCATCAGCCAGGATAGCTTGACTCCAGTGGTATGGAGAGCACGGGACCTACGTCTGGGCATACCCGTACCACTCGGGATGACAAATGCAAAAACCACAATTGATGGACAGAATGCAGAACAATGTCATACATTCACCCCAGTACAGAGATCTGGGCCTAAATCCATTGTTTTTTTGCTCACCATGCCATTCCAGTTTGAACCCAGCCATATGCAAATCAGTCTTGACCCTGTGCCCAATGGGAACAGTCTAGCCGAACTGCCAGGCCAGGTCCTCCCTGGACTGGAACCAAGCATCCTAGAACCGGTTTTGGGGTTTCACCCCTCATCAGCCAGGATAGCTTTACTCCAGTGGCATGGAGAGCACGGGACCCACGTCTGGGCATACCCGTCCCACTCGGGGTGACAAATGCAAAAACAACAATTGATAGACAGAATGCAGAACAATGTCATACATTCACCCCAGTACAGAGATCTGGGCCTAAATCCATCGTTTTTTTGCTCACCATGCCATTCCAGTTTGAAGCCAGCCACATGCAAATCAGTCTTGACCCTGTGCCCAATGGGAACAGTCCAGCCCGAACTGCCAGGCCAGGTCCTCCCTGGCCTGGAACCAAGCATCCTAGGACCGGTTTTGGGGTTTCACCCTTCATCAGCCAGGATAGCTTGACTCCAGTGGCATGGAGAGCACGGGACCCACGTCTGGGCATACCCGTCCCACTCGGGGTGACAAATGCAAAAACAACAATTGATGGACAGAATGCAGAACAATGTCATACATTCACCCCAGTAAAGAGATCTGGGCCTAAATCCATTGTTTTTTTGCTCACCATGCCATTCCAGTTTGAACCCAGCCATATGCAAATCAGTCTTGACCCTGTGCCCAATGGGAACAGTCCAGCCCGAACTGCCAGGCCAGGTCCTCCCTGGACTGGAAATAAGCATCCTAGGACCGGTTTCAGGGTTTCACCCCTCCTCAGCCAGGATAGCTTGACTCCAGTGGCATGGAGAGCACGGGACCCACGTCTGGGCATACCTGTCGCACTCGGGGTGACAAATGCAAAAACAACAATTGATGGAGAGATTGCAGAACAATGTCATATATTCACCCCAGTACAGAGATCTGGGCCTAAATCCATCGTTTTTTTGCTCACCATGCCATTCCAGTTTGAGCCCAGCCATATGCAAATCAGTCTTGACCCTGTGCCCAATGGGAACAGTCTACCCCGAACTGCCAGGCTAGGTCCTCCCTGGACTGGAACCAAGCATCCTAGAACCGGTTTCTGGGTTTCACCCCTCATCATTTGTGTGTCTTTTGCTTTCTCGCCCCAAGTGCGCCGGGTATGCCCAGACGTGGGTCCCGGGCTCACTGTGCCACTGGATTCAAGCTATCCTGGCTGATGAGGGGTGAAACCCCGAAACTGGTCCTAGGATGCTTGTTTCCGGTCCAGGGAGGACCTGGCTTGGCAGTTCGGGCTGGACAGTTCCCATGAGGCACAGGGTCAAGACTGATTTGCATATGGCCAGGTTTAAACTGGGGTGGCATGGTAAGCAAAAGAATGATGGATTTAACCCAGATCTCTTGACTGGGGGTGAATGTTCTGATTTGTTCTGCATTTCGTCCATCAATTGTGTGTCTTTTGCCTTCTCGCCCTAAGGTTGCCGGGTATGCCCAGACGTGGGTCCCGGGCTCACTGTGCCACTGGATTCAAGCTATCTTGGCTGATAAGGAGTGAAACCCCGAAACCGGTCCTAGGATGCTTGTTTCCGGTCCAGGGAGGACCTGGCTTGGCAGTTCGGGATGGACTGTTCCCATGAGGCATAGGGTCAAGACTGATTTGCATATGGCCAGGTCTAAACTGGGGTGGCATGGTGAGCAAAAGAATGATGGATTTAACCCCGATCTCTTGACTGGGGGTGAATGTTCTTATTTGTTCTGCATTCCGTCCATCAATTGTGTGTCTTTTGCTTTATATCAAGATGACATTTTTTTCTTCCAGAAAGACAGACCCCAATCTGTGATGAATGCACATGTAAGAGTACCGGATATTCAAAGGGAAGCATCTAATCTTATGTTAAATGTTTAGCATATTAAATTAATTGAAAAACGTTATTTAAAAAAGGCCCACTCTCTACAAGCCTTTTCAAGGTATTTTGATGCGCGTGAGTGTCTGAGTGCATGCCAATGTCTGATGGCATGCACAGATGTTTGTTGATGTACATGGGTGTCTAATTGTGTACATGTGTATCCGATCATATGTGTGTGTATATCATCATGTGTGTAGACGTCTGATCATATGTTTGGGCATCTGGTCGTGTATGAATGAATCTGATCACGTCCGTGTGTCTCATTGTGTGTGTGTACTTGTCTCGACATGGGGGTGCCTGATGTTCTGTAGGTTTATGGTGATATGTGAGTGTCTGTTGATATGTGTGAATGAAGTTGTGTGTGGGTGTCGGATTGTGTACACTGGAGCCTGATAGTGTATGTCTGCACATGTATAATCGTGGCTGTTGGATTAAGGGCGTGGAAAATGCCATACAAATACCAATAAAATAAATACATTAATCTATGGAGTTTTGTGTATCAGCAGCAAGTAATAGCTTGCGTGTGGGTATCTGATGAAGTGTTTGGGTTATTTATCCATAATTTAATCTATTCTCTCATTCATCCACTCCCCAATCTGCACAACCACATATACAATCCCTGCCAATGCACTTTCATTTAAAAAAAAAGTCAGACCTATTGGATTTGCCACTGCTTCTGTTTTTTAGGCTTTCATGCTCATCAAAGCCTATCAAGCTAGAAAATAAGCTGTAAAGGGAACAAATGTTTCATGTTTTACCCATGCTGCCAAATTCTCATAGGATTTTGTGATAGAATGGAGCATAGTACTTGAACAACACCCATTACTGTATTCTTTATTTTAAAATTGAGAATCCTACTTAGTAAGGACTTTTGCCTGGGGCCCTCTGCATTCCCGAGCCCAGAGCACAGTGAAGACATTCCCAGAGACTGGGAAGTTACCTGTGGGCCTAAACACCCAGAGGTAAGTCTCAGAAGGTCTCAGAACTCAAATAGAGACTGCAACATCAACGAGAGAGTTTTAACCTTCTAAATCTAAACGAGTTCTGTCATTGGACAGCCTGCAAGACTGATAGTCATTTCTTTTAGAAGAATCACTAGAAACTCCTTAGGACAACAAACCTGAGTCTAGACACAGTTTAACATGGTTCTACGCTAGCAAAATCCAAAGAAAAGCTAGATAAAACATGAGCCAGAGTTTTTTCACTTCCTTTAGCTTAGGATCTTGAGAAAAGGTCTATGCAATGATCAAAATTGGAAATGACTGCTTTGGAGCTTTAGGGGCACAATTTAGGGAATCCAGGGGCCTACAGAAAAGATGCTTGCTAGATTGTTTATGATGTCCATACTATTCTCAGATTGATCTGTTGCCCGCCTATCATCGCCAAACAACCCACGAGTCTCCACCTCTAGAAACCGTATACGAATAACCCGTTCTAGCAATCAAACTCCTTCTTTATCCTGTTCTTCCACGTGAGAAATATAGGATTAGGTCAGGTGGTGATTTGAAGAAGTGGCCATTCTGTTACCCTTCGCAAATGCAGGTAACTAGTTTTCTTTCCCATTTATCTTTTTCTCACCAGTCAACCCATCAGGCAACTTGTAAGGTGTCTCAGTTTGTCCATATGCAGTTCTCTGCCTTACTCTTGGTTCCTCCTAGAAAGGAAGTCATGCATTATATTGAACTTGGAGTAGTTGTATCATAGTCTTTGTTAGACCTGGCACTGTTGGCGTGGGTCTCCCTTCTATTTTTTGCTGTTGCCTCAGGTGTTTTTGCTGGTTATAGATGCTTTGGGCACTGTGCCACTGCTATTCAGTGCCACAGTGCAAGTGCTCCCTATGGTAAATTGATGTATGGATTAGTGATTCCATGATTGGTTGTTTGGTTTACTTGTCAGACCCTAGTACAGTGCACTGAGTGTGCCCAGGGCTTGTAAATCAAATGCTGCTGGTGGGCTTGCAGCACTGGTTGTGCCACCCACAGAAGCAGCCTGTAAAAGTGTGTCTCAGGTCTGCCATTGCAGAGCCTGTGTGCAGTCTGGTACTGTCATGTTGACTGGGCAAGTGCACCCACTTGCCAGTCCCTAAACCTTCCCTTTTCTGCATACTAGTCACCCCTATGGTAGGCCCAAGGGCAGGGTGCATTGTAAGTATAAGGTAGTACATGCCCTGATGTGTGTGCCATGTCCTAATAGTGAATTACAGCCATTTTCGTTTTTCCCTATTGCAAGGTTG